>CM076569.1:849435348-850101625 GCA_034641835.2 Pinus albicaulis | reverse complement strand
GGAACACTAAGTTGACTAGAAAACAGTCTCCCCGAATGTTGTGTTCGGTATATCACAATTACAAGGCAGCAGACTTGGCTTCCTATGGATAAAGGATTGCAACCTATGAGGATCTCCCTTTATATACATGACGGTACGGGGAGCACAAGTTCGTACTAGCGCTGTTTGATGCCAGATGGTGAGCGACATATGCTAGGTTTAATGACGCCGGAACACATTACTAGCCTAAACCTCTAAGTATGAGCATTAAGTTTCAATGCATCCTTAGATTGATTGAGTTCATTTTAAAGTTTATCTTGAAATTATGTTCCAGTTTCAAGGCCTTACCGAATGTAATCTCAAATATTTAAATGCAAACTACATGTGAAAGAACATCATTTCCATTCAATGAACATCTAGCTAAGAGGAGGATAGGAGTTCATTACAAAGCAACAATCAGTCGAATGCAAGGAGGACTTTTCCTAATGCGTCTAACGCAACCAAAGGAGAAAATAAAAGAGACTTCTCTTGTTGTTCACTTTTAATGAGAAATCTACTAATGCAAAATAACACTTTTCATTTTCCAAATAGAGAGAAGGGATGAAAATTTTGTTCTTTTAGGTGAATGAGAAGCAATAATGCACTATTAGACTAAAATAAAAAATGAACTAGTTTTGAGAAACTTGAATGAAGTGATTGAAAACAAAGATACCAATTCACTACAAATGTAAAACATACTCAAAACAAACATGCATTCCTTCACGCAAAAGAGAACTTTTAAATCGACTCGGTGAGCAATGTAATCTATGCTCAGGGCGAGTAGATGGAAGGTCAAACAAACACCAAGATGACCGTTCAACGATCCAAAGACACGTAGAATCGAAAGAAAATATCAAACAACTATTCAACAATATGAAAAGATTAAACCAGACTAAATTAGACTCAACTCAGAAGACTCAGTGAGGAGGTAGCTGAAGAAGCAACAAAAGACACCTAGAAACCCTAGGATGACGAACTACACTGATCAGATGAGGGGAAAAAAATGAGAAGAATGAGATAGGGAAGTTAAATCAATTCAAATAGACTAATTTAGAGGGAAAAAACCAATCCAGAGGCAAGACACACTAAAAAAACTTAGGGAAGAAGCCAAAATCCAAACCTATAGGATTCAGTGCGACTGTCTAGCTAAAATCTGCGCTGAACAGGGGAAGGCACACCTGTAAAACATGCAACAAGAGCCAATTGGCGCGACTATCAGGGAAATAGCAGCGCCAAGGTAGAAAAATAAGGAAAGGAGAAGAGACCACTGAGAAAAGGCCAGACTTAAGACTTTGAGAATAGGTATGATGGCTGGAAACAGTCAGACAATAAAAACAAAGAAGAAAAGTGGTAATACGACGAAATTCAGACAAACAAGAAAAATACTAGACGAACAATGAGAGACGAAAAACAAGCCGATGCTTAGTATGGTCACCAAATTATTATGCAGGAAAATCCCCTCTGTGGACATAGGCGATCTCTCTAGCCCTAGGGTGGGTTTAGCAACAAGGGGACATGTTAAGTCTCTAGTTTCCTAGTTCATAAATGAAAGACAGACTAGGATAGATGACCTACCTCGATCCAACGCTTCTGTCATAGCATGTAGCAGCAATCCTCTCATCTTTGTATTCGCGCCTCACGTTCAGTAAATGAAGATGTCCATGCATCTGTAAAAAGATCAAGTGAAAGATGACAACATACGAGAATATATATCCATTTATAACTATTCAATTAGTCAAGGAGAACAATTTTTTTTTCATATAATCAAACACAAAATTGGAACCAGAATTTAGCCATGTATTATTAATATTGAAATAAGTTTTACAACCTTATGCCTTGACGTCACAAGCCTCCTTCGACAAGTTCAGTTGGGCGCGTCTCAAGAATCCATCGTCATTGCATAGATGAGGCAATGAGCTTAAAATATCTCTCGACGATGGGGTACTCTCTGCTTCCTTCACACTAGCTATGAGTGTTCAACTACTCTATTGTTTAAGTTAGTTTGTATAATGTAAGGAGAAAGGATTTATAGGAAGAGAGGAGAAGGTTTGTCATCCCACATAAGGTGGAGAGGAGGTCTATCTCTTAGGGGGTTGCACAATTGTAGGAATCAAGAAGCCAAAGGGAGGAACTCAACATTATTAAGTCGAACAAACCATGATGACTCCACTGACGAAGTTGTTAAGCATGGAAACTTCATTTCTATTTTTAAAAAAATTCTGAAAACAACTCAACACGGGCGCCCTTCTCAGACAGGGTGCCAATGGGCGCGGGCCCTAGTGTTAATTTCTCCATGGGCACGAGGCCATAACTGACTACCAACGTCGACCCAAAATCACATTTTTGTGAGGATATTCTTAAGAAATGGTCAACAAAGAATATGTTCAGGACATGCAAAGGACACAATGACACTAGTGACAATGTATAACAGTACACAAAAGTCACTGAAATGTGTTGAGCTCCAAACATGTTATTTCTTCCACCACATTCCACTCCATTTCCTTTGTCCATTATTAATTACAGGCTCAAATGATCAATAGAATTAATTAAAATTGCTTTAAGAATGTATATCATGACTAAATTGCTATGTTTTTATGATTTTGTCATTGTAGTACTTTTTGAACTAGATCTAGCTACAGAATGCAGACATTCTGTAGCTAGTTGCCGATTCTGCAGTTGTCTTCATGTCTACGCAGGTTCCAGGTGTCATCTCAGAGAAAAACACATATGGTCATATTCCACATCATTCCCTCATCATTTTTTGCTCTCCACGAAGTTTGAACGGAATTCTGTAGGTGGTTATGCACGTGGGAACTCAAACTAGGAGATAGACTCCTAATAGGACAAGGACAGTCCAGATGTCCTTAATCATATTACGAGACCACCATCAGATTTCTAGTTTGATTTTAATTTGGAAAGACAATTATCCCTAGGTTATCTCAAGACAGTTATGTAATTTTGTTATAAATATGGCTCGGGAAACCGAGGGACAAGGTTAGATTTTGTGTTTGATTGCTAGATTTCAGAAGTCCGAAAACACTTTGTTTTGAAGTAATTTCTCTTTTAATGAAAGAAGCATCATTTTATTGAAAGCGCTGAGTCAATCTTGAAGTAGATTTTGCGTGCTACTCCGGTGGTAGAGGGCCCCTGCTACCTGAGCAGCTTTGTTCATACGTTTAGATAAGCATTTTAGTCTCGTTTTTCATTTCTAGCTTAAGAAAGTTTCTAAAGTTTATGTTTCATACTTGTTTACATTAATCATCACAGCTAGACTTACTCTTATAAACTCTTCCAAAATATCATCACGATGAATAAGGCATAGCTGTGGTGTTGTAGATTTTAGTTTCATTTCCTTTCGAATTTTATGATTTATGCTTGTTTACAGTAAGTGTCATAGCCGATCTTACTCCTACAAACTCTTCCAAAACATCATTAACAATGAATAAGAAACAACTGTGGTATCTTAGATCCTAGTTGTATTTTCTTTCAAATCTTATGTTTATGTTCAATTGCATTGAATAATACAGCCAGACTTGTTTTTACAAACTCTTCCAAAATATCATTCATATTGAACGAGATGGGCAGTAGAATTCCATAGACTAGCTGCATGTTAATTTAGTTATAACACTCCGGAGGTTGATTGCATTTAGTTCAACTCTGTCACTACATTTCAAGTTTGATAATGGCATTCTAGTTTTACTCTGTTCACTGTACTTCAAGTAGATTATTAGCACTCTAGTTTAGTCTCAGTTCATTTTGTTTCAAGAAAATATTAATGGCATTCTAGTTTAGTTGTAGTCACTGTATTTTAAGATTGATAGACCGCGTTCTAGCCTGGTGTTATCCATTGTATTTCAAGTAGTACTAGTTGTCAAAATTAGTCTCTCGGCCTTCATTACTAACAACTTACTTTTGTTCTGAATTTATATTGATACATCATCACATGAACAGGGGTCAGTAATATCAGTTTAAGGCTTTGATTATTCTGCAAATCTTTTACAAATTCACCTATAGCCTTTTTCCCAAACATTGTTCTAGAAAATCTCTAAACTTCTGAATAAGGCCTAGTAGTGATAAGTCAAGTTGCAGAATAGGGTAACTTCAACATCATAGGTTAATCTAGAATAGAAACCTTACTATGTTACAAATAATCATTTTTTTTTTGTAATATTGTGAGTTGATTGTTTATTTAGGAGAACTTCATTTACACTTAACTTGTCCATTTCTCAAGCTCTTCCAACACATATTTAATGAATGAATTGGATAAGTTCAAGCTCATGTTGTGATTTACTTCCTTGAAATGAAGTCATTATCAAGCTTTGCATTTGTTGTTTGCCATCCATAGTTTAGGCTTTGTTCTGTTTTAATATAACCAATAGCTTCTTTTCACCAGCACTTAGTTCTTTTCCTTTTCAAACATAAAACCATAAAACCAAAAACATCATAAAACACTAAACACAACGTAGTGAGAAACAAATACCTAGGCACATAGTGCACCACACTTCAGCAGTTTACTAGCCCTGGTTGACAATTAATGAACTCAATTTAGGAACATGAAGTTGAGATGCACGATTTTATCATTAGGAGATGTGTTCGAGAAGATGAGATGCTTGAGATCCTCAAGGCATGTCATGCTGAACCTTGTGGCGGACACTTTGCTGATAAAAGGATAGCTTATAAGGTCCTTCATTTAGGATACTATTGGCCATTCCTTTTTAAAGATGCTAAAGAGTATGTCAAAAGGTGTGACAGTTGCCAAAGGGTAGGGAAACCTTCTCCTTCAGGTGAGATGCCATTGCAGCCTCAGGTACATATTGAACCTTTTGAAAAATGGGCTTTAGATTTTGTAGGACCTATTAGTCCTCCATCAAGAAAAAAGAAATATATATTAGTTTGCACTGATTATGTTACCAAATGGGTAGAGGCCAAACCATTACTTTCTGCTACTGAAGCATCTGTAGTTAATTTTCTTTTTGAGGATATTTTTACTCGTTTTGGTGTCCCAAGGGAAATTGTTACGGATCAAGGAGCTCAATTTACATCAAAGCTAGTGGAACAAATGATGGAGAGACACAAAATTAGACACAGAAAATCTACTCCGTATCATCCACAAGCAAATGGTCAAGTGGAATGTACTAATAAGGTCATTGAAGGGATCCTAACGAAGACTGTTCATTTGCATAAAAGAGATTGGGTAGATAGGCTTCCTAAAGCCTTGTGGGCCTATAGAACTACATGGAGGAGCACAACAGGCCATACTGCTTATGAACTTCTTTATGGGAAGCAAGTTTTGTTTCCCATAGAGTTCCAGATTCAAACTTTCAAAATGGCAGTTCAGCTAGGACTTGATCTAACAGAGGCACAAAAGCACAGATTGGAGCAGATTAATGAATTGGATGAGATCAGACAAGATGCAGTTCAGAAAACAAGTATAGTTCAACAACAAAGGACTAGATGGCATGATAAGTATATCAAGGTAAATAAGTTCAAAGAAGGTGACTGGGCTCTCTTGTTTGATTCAAAGTTCAAGGATTTTCAAGGTAAATTCCAAACACATTGGCTTGGGCCATATGAAATTATAAGAATTTTTGACAATGGAGCAATAAAAATTAGGACAATAGATGAAGAAGAGGTCACTTTTCTTGTGAATGGTCATAGATTGAAGCTGTATCACAAACCACTCTCAAGAGAAGAATTTGTCAAGAGATTCCAGGAAAACAGTGATGTGAAGTTAATGAAGAAGAATTTTTCTTCTTCATCAACTTAATTAAATTTTATGAAGTCACTTTATTAAAAATAAAAAATAAAATAATAATAATAATAATAATAATAATAATAATAATAAAGTATAAACATGAAAACCAATCACTAATTTTCATGTTTATACAGAAAAGGTGGAGTGAAAATCAGAATCTTTTTGACACTCTAGCTTTTCAAATCTGTTATTTTCTGCAAGCAGTTGTTACAAAATCATAAGTGCAGGTCCATTTCACTTATGGTCCATCTCATTTCATCCATCCATATTCCGTTTCATTCATTCATCCATACTCCATTTCATTCATTCATCCACACTTCATTCATTTCACCCCATAGTCCACCTCATCTCCATCCTAAATTTTTAAGTTTGATGTTTTTCTGCAATTGAATAATACACATCATGAATTGCAGGCTACTTTTCATACTCCACTCCACTTCATAAGTTGTGATCCATTTCACTCCATTATTCACTTCATTCATATTCCATTACACCATATTTCATTATCCATTTTCACTCATTCCATACAACATTCCATTCATGCCCCAAACTATTCCATTTCATGTTTCAAATCTTCTACAGGTACATTCTGCAGCCAGTTAGACATTCTGCAGCCAGTTAGACATTTTGCAGCCAGACAGACATTCTGTAGCCAGAGATCCTGAAAGCACTGTCCAGTAATTACTTGATCTGCAATAAAATGATCCTGCATATCCATGACAACAAGAAAAATGAAGGGAGTTATGAAGACTCAAAAAGTAATGATTTTCAGGGGAGAACAAAGCATATAAAGATCACAAAAATCAGAGGAAAGGCAAAGGTAAAAGTTCTGATTATAATGACATATCATGAAAAATTTTAGTATAGTTAAGTTATGAATAATTCAAAAAGTTGTTTTAATTAATTTTTTTGATCATGCCTAACAAACCTCCTGTAGAAACTTTGGATAAAACTCCTTCTATTCCACCATTTCAAATCCCATATCCGATCATCATTTAAAAATCTAAACGGTTAAAGTGCTGAAGTGATTGGATTAGTCACGTCACTAGGCCAAAGCATTTAATGATGATTTTAAATTCGTTACAAAATATCTCCGCGGTCTTTTCTTCCGTGATATCTTTCAACTCATATACATCATCCTCACCTCATTATGTTCATTCTGTAATCACTCCATATCATTCTTTCCCGTAGCCAACTCTTAACCATTTCATTTTGTAAAACAGAGGAAATATCTGTGGGGCAAAAACATCTCTGTAACAGCCACTGTCACCGTGAATAGAGGAGCAACAATTTGAAGGTTGGAAAGAGAAGTTATGGGTCTCATAGTGAGGACCGAACCGGTTGGAACTAAGTACTTGGAAGGTTATCCTCAAATCAGAGAAATGTTACAACAAGCAGGGTGGTTGCAATTCTTTGAAAAATTCAGTGGTTTTCACAAAGAGGTGACTAAAACGTTTGCACGGTCCTTCAATGGAGCTGAGGTTGAGATAGGAGATATTAAATTCACCATTACAGAAGCCTGCATTGCAGAAGCAAAGAAATTTCCCATACAAGGAGAAAGGTGGTTCAAGAATAGAGAATTTCATAATGAGGCATGGAAGCAGATACTCAAGTCACCAGGTATGGATGTTTCCATTTTTAAAAAGGGTATTCCTAGCTCCGCACTAAAGAACAAATGGAGGAACATGTTGCTTATCTTGCAAAAATTCATCACTTGTGAAGGAAGATATGGTACCTTCTATGTTTATCATATTCAGTTGATAATGCATTTCTTAGAAGAAGAACTCAATTTGCCCTTTTTCTTGCTTCATAGTTTAAAGAAAATGGCCTCAAGTGTTCAAAAGAGAGTTCAATTTCTAGAAACAACCTTATACCACCATGGTTTAGTCAAAATTTTGATTGAACATCATTTGAGAAAAATGGGAGATAATTGGGAAGAGTTCTTAGTGAGAAATCACTTTGAAGAACCCAAGGAACCTCCACCTGAAGACAAACTTACAAAAAGAAGCAGAAGATGGAAAACCTCCAAAACTGAAACTGGTAAAACAATACAAGAAGGCAGTGAAGAAATGCTTTATGAGAAATTGGCTCAGATTAGGAAGAAGCTTAAGAAAGAGAGGATAATAAGAAAATTTGCCAGAGAGAAAGGAGAAGGACCATCTCAACCAAGACGGAGCCACAGACTGAGAGGGATACTAAAGAAAACAAAGGTTAGACAAACTGGAGTCATAAAAATAGAGGATGAAGAAACACCTACTGAGGAGGATTTTGATGAAGGAGCTCCTGAAATAGACCTATCCCAGCAAGAAATTTACAACTATGTTGAGACATTAGAGAAAAGAGTTTCAGAAAGTAGAGACAAAACTCCTAGTCCACCAAAATCTACAGTTGATATCCTAAGGAGAGATAAATATGAGTTAGAAATACTCAACAGGCATACCAAAAATGAGAATGACATTCTGAGAGAGCAGGTTAAACTGAAAACTGATATGAATTCAACTCTATCTCTACAAATGCAAAAGTTGTACAAGGCCAGTGAAAAATTGAAGAAGAAAAATAAAAAGTTAACCAGGGCACTCACAAATTTGAGATTCAAGTTAGTCATAAGGAAGCCCAGAAGGCCTTTGATTGCCAGGAAAAGCAGAAGAAGAGGGTTGGATGTCCTTGCAGAGGTCTAAGAGTTCATGGAATAGTTGCATGAGGACATGCAAGAACCTAGCAGTGGGGGTATGTTGAGCTCCAAAGATGTTCTTTCTTCCACCACATTCCACTCCATTTTCTTTTTCCATTATTAATTACAGGCTCAAATGATCAATAGAATTAATTAAAATTGCTTTAAGAATGTATATCATGACTAACTTGCTATGTTTTTATGATTTTGTCATTGTAGTACTTTTTGAACTAGATCTAGCTACAGAATGCATACATTCTGTAGCTAGTTGCCGATTCTGCAACTGTCTTCATGTCTACGCAGGTTCCAAGTGTCATCTCAGAGAAAAACACATATGGTCGTATTCCACATCATTCCCTCATCATTTTTTTCTCTCGACGAAGTTTGAACGGAATTCTGTAGGTGGTTATGCACGTGGGAACTCAAACTAGGAGATAGACTCCTAATAGGACAAGGACAGTCCAGATGTCCTTAATCATATTACGAGACCACCATCAGAGTTCTAGTTTGATTTTAATTTGGAAAGAAAATTATCCCTAGGTTATCTCAAGACAGTTATGTAATTTTGTTATAAATATGGCTCGGGAAACCGAGGGACAAGGTTAGATTTTGTGTTTGATTGCTAGATTTTAGAAGTCCGAAAACACTCTGTTTTGAAGTAATTTCTCTTTTAATGAAAGAAGCATCATTTTATTGAAAGTGCTGAGTCAATCTTGAAGTATATTTTGCGTTCTACTCCGGTGGTAGAGGGCCCCTGCTACCTGAGCAGCTTTGTTCATACGTTTAGATAAGTATTTTAGTCTCGTTTTTCATTTCTAGCTTAAGCAAGTTTCTGAAGTTTATGTTTCATACTTGTTTACATTAATCATCACAGCTAGACTTACTCTTATAAACTCTTCCAAAATATCATCACGATGAATAAGGCATAGGTGTGGTGTTGTAGATTTTAGTTGCATTTCCTTTCGAATTTTATGATTTATGCTTGTTTACACTAAGTGTCATAGCCGGTCTTACTCCTACAAACTCTTCCAAAACATCATTAAAAATGAATAAGAAACAGCTGTGGTATCTTAGATCCTAGTTGTATTTGATTTCAAATCTTATGTTTATGTTCAATTGCATTGAATAATACAGCCAGACTTGTTTTTACAAACTCTTCCAAAATATCATTCATATTGAACGAGATGGGCTGTAGAATTCCATAGACTAGCTGCATATTAATTTAGTTATAACACTCCGGAGGTCGATTGCATTTAGTTCAGCTCTGTCACTACATTTCAAGTTTGATAATGGAATTCTATTTTAACTCTGTTCACTGTACTTCAAGTAGATTAGTAGCACTCTAGTTTATTCTCAGTTCATTTTGTTTCAAGAAAAGATTAATGGCATTCTAGTTTAGTTGTAGTCACTATATTTTAAGATTGATAGACCACGTTCTAGCCTAGTGTTATCCATTGTATTTCAAGTAGTACTAGTTGTCAAAATTAGTCTCTCGGCCTTCATTATTTAAAACTTACTTTTGTTCTGAATTTATATTGATACATCATCACATGAACAGGGGTCAGTAATATCAGTTTAAGGCTTTGATTATTCTGCAAATCTTTTACAAATTCACCTATAGCCTTTTTTCCAAACATTGTTCTAGAAAATCTCTAAACTTCTGAATAAGGCCTAGTAGTGATAATTCAAGTTGCATAATAGGGTAACTTCAGCATCATAGGTTAATCTAGAATAGAAACCTTACTGTGTTACAAATAATCATTTTTTAAAATTATAATATTGTGAGTTGATTGTTTATTTAGGAGAACTTCATTTACACTTAACTTGTCCATTTCTCAAGCTCTTCCAACACATCTTTAATGAATGAATTGGATAAGTTCAAGCTCATGTTGTGATTTACTTCCTTGCAATGAAGTCATTATCAAGCTTTGCATTTTTTGTTTTCCATCCATAGTTTAGGCTTTGTTCTGTTTTAATATAACCAATAGCTTCTTTTCACCAGCACTTAGTTCTTTCCCTTTTCAAACATAAAACCATAAAACCAAAAACATCATAAAACACTGAACACAACGTAGTGAGAAAAAAATACCTAGGCACATATATTGCACCACACTTCAGCAGTTTACTAGCCCTGGTTGACAATTAATGAACTCAATTTAGGAACACTAAGTTGAGCACAAACAAAATGGTCCTCCAATTTTCGGGATGGGGATTGCAGGGATGGTAACAAAATACTGTGTAACACCATGTTTAATGGATACCCTCTCATTTTAGGAATACCTTGGTTGGCCATTGTCGATGCTTATATCATTTTTAGGGCCATAAACCTGACTATCAAGAATGGGCCCTTGTCCAAGCAACTGCTATTATATACTCTTGCCCAGCCTTCCATTGACCATGAAATAACTTTATGGTTGGAGGATGAAGAAGAAGATGAAGTGTACCATACAACACCCTACCCCATTTGTACCATAGATGTTGTTCTTAGAGGGGGGCAAACTAATTGGGATGACCTCATTGACCACATCCTTTAAATCCAACCCCACACTGCCATTCCACATGATGACTCGGTGAGAGAATTTGAAAGAAACCCTTGGATTGAGTTGTGCTAAGTTGAATCAACCTATTAACCTGCCAAGATTGTAGAATTGTGCCAACTTCTAAGGGAGAAACTAGATTCTTTTGTTTGGGTGCATCTCTCAGTGTGCACACATCATATTTACATCAAAGAGGGATGCAAGCCTATGCATTGGCCCTAAAGGAGGATGAACCCAACTATAAAGGAGATACTAAAGGATCAACTACATAAGTTTCTTGATGCAAGATTCATCTACCCATATCCAACAATGAATGGGTGTCCCCTCTTTTTATAGTCTCAAAGAAGAGCGAGAAGTGGAAAATCTATGTTGACTACCGAGAATTAAACAAAGCCACTAAGAAAGACCATTTCCCTTTTCCCTTCATTGACCAAGACTTGGATGGTCTTATAAGAAAGAAGTTATTCTATTTACTGGATGGATTCAATGGGTATAATTCGATTCAGGTCATCCTTGAAGACCAAGACAAGACCTCGTTCACCTGTCCTTGTGGAACCTTCACTTATAGAGTCCTCCCCTTTAGCCTATGTAATGCACCTGCCACGTTCCAGATAGCAGTTTTGAGCATATTTTCTGAACTTGTCCATGATTATGTGGATATTTACATGGATCATTTCACTCCCTATGGGCATGATTTCTAGGAGGACCTCTCCAATCTGGGTGATGTGTTAAGGAATTGCACTAAAACCATATATCTCTGAGCCCTGAGAAATGTGAGTTCTTGAAAAATGCAAGGATTGTCCTAGGCCACTCCATATCTCAAGCAGGAATACATGTAGACCCAAAAAAAATCACCATTATAAAAATGGTTCTTATTCCTCAGAAGCAGAGAGATGTCATGACTTTCTTAGGTTTGGTTGGCTACTATAGGAGGTTCATCAAGGATTTCAACAAAGTGGCTTCCCCATTATTTTGATTTCTGGCCAAGGATTCTAAATTCTATTTGTTAAGTCTTTGTCAAGAGGCTTTTGACATCATCAAGGAAAAACTAACCACTGCCCCTATACTTTGAGGTCCCAATTGGGCTCTACCTTTTCACATCCATACTGATGCATCAGATAAAGCTGTGGGGGAAGCCTTGGGACAATTGGATGATAAATTACCCTATGACATCTATTTCATCAACAAGAACCTGTCTAAGGCCAAAATAAACTACACTATCACCGAGGAGGAGATTTTAGTTATTTTCTTTTCCTTAAATAAATTCAGGCATTATATTACTCGGTATAAAAATTTTGTGCATACTGACCATGCAATAATTAAATATTTAATGAAAAAACCTAATGTCAATGCTAGAATAATTAGATGGTTCTTATTGTTGTAGCAGTTTGATTTGAAAAGGAAATATTGTTGCAAAGTTTTTATCTAGACAAAATTTTCCTGTAGATGTGGAATGGATGGTTGATGATTAGTTTTCCAGATGAACACTTATTTTCTATCTCAACGCTCTCTCCTTGGTTTACTGATATAACAAACTACCTAGTTGCTGAGAGGTTTCCTCCAAACCTTTCATCCATATGAAAGAGCAGAATTGTAAGAAAGAGCGCCCCTTTCACTTGGATTGGTGGAAATCTCTTCAAATTGGGACCAGATCAAATTATCAGGAGATGTGTCATGGAAGAGGAGGTCTTTGAAATCCTATCAGATTGTCATGATGGTCCCTTTGGGGGTCATTTTGCTGTTAAGAGGAAAACCTTCAAATCCATGCAAGTTGGCTACTATTGGCCTACTCTCCACCAGGATGCTAGGAGATACACCAGTTGATGTGATCAGTGTCAGAGGATGGGGAGACTTACGCTGAGGGATTAAAAATGCCTTTACAACCTCAGGTAGCCCTGGAGCCTTTTGACAAGTGGGGCATGGACATCATTGGACCCATTGATCCACTATTTGGGCATAAGAGATACATCATAGTATGCATTGATTACCTGACCAAGTGGGCCGAAACAAGGGCTATAAAGGAAACTACAAAAGAAAAGGAGGCTTATTTTTTGAGAGAAAAATTATTCTACAAGTTTGGATATCCCAAGTAGGTAGTCACCGATTAAGGGGCTCAATTCACATCTCATATCATTCAGAACCTCACGAGGTAGCACAAAATCAAGAACAAGACTTTTATTGCCTATCATCCTCGAGAAAATGGGCAGATGGAAGTGACATATAGAGCCTTAGAGAACATCCTTACCAGATTTGTGAGAGACAACACAAAATATTGGGCAGACAGATTGGTTTACTCAATATGATCTATTTTATGGGAATAAATCTTTGCTTTCCATTGAATTTGAGTATAACACCCTTAGAATGGAAGCTCAATTGGATTTGGACATAACAAAGGAATAACAAGAAATATTGATTCAACTGAATGGTTTGGATGAGTTTAGGATGAAAACTGTTACACCATTTTTTGGTCATCTAACCTATTATCATTAGATGGACCCAAGTACACCATGTAAGACCAATTTTACCCTAAGTAAAATTGCTTTCACTATGTAAAATAACTTAATAAAATACATTTATTAGGTTGTTTATGGTCTAAACAGGAAACCCCAAAAGGAAATATTAAACAAACCTATATTTGTTTGATTTTCCTCAAGGAATAATTAATTAAACAATAATTCAATTATTATTCCTGGTCATGTTTAACCCAAAACAAAGAAATTAATTAGATAAATCTTTATTTATCTTATTATTTTCTAGAAATAATTATTTAAATCTTATTTAAATAATATTCCTTGTTAAATATGACTAAATCACCCATAAATAATTAAATAAATCATTATTTATTTGATTATCATTCAACCACTTCCTTAAAATGATAAATAAATCATTTATTTTTTTATTATTTACAAATAAAGGGATTTGACCCAAGTCAAATACTTTTTCCCTCCAATAAATATAATAGAATATTCCATAAAAGGTGGATCTAGATTTGGTTAATGTTATTTTAATCATGCACCAAGATCTAGAATGACCCAATATTTTGTTATAAATAGGAGGGTTTTTCCTACCATTCTTCACCTTTTGTTGCCTATTAGATCACTCTGGATCTATACACTTGGTCACATTTTCCATTATTTGTTGTGTGAGCTCCCTTTGAGTTCTATCTTTGTCTGGGTTTTCTACACCAACAAGAGAGAGAGATTCTAGATCTGAAGTGCCGAGGACTTCCAAGAACCCATCCCATTGAGGAAAATTGGATACGCCTTCTTGTTTTCCTCCCAGGTGCCCTTGATACAAAAATTCTTTCAAAAATTGTTCTTGTCTTGTCTATTGGTATATGGAGCAAACCCTTCTTTTACTGCTTAATGTCTTTCTATGCATAGATCTGGTTTTTTGCAGCTCTTTTCTTGATCAACTAACTGCAGATCTGAAGATATTGGCAGCCACATTTGTTGTTAGGGCTATTGGTTATGCGTAGCTAAAGTGGTCCTTTTTCGTACACTTCGACAAAGGATTCATACTAACAAATGGCGACTCCACACGGGTTTTAAATTACGACCGCTGTCGTTTTTCATATTCTTGCATATCCAGCTACTTCAGACCCTAGGGTTTCTTTTTAGCTGTTTATTTTTCTTATTTTTATGTTGTTTTTCTCACATAGAACCCTAAAACATTAAAATTTTTAACTTCTGCGTGTTTCTGGCCCTATTGCGCAGGTGACAGACATCAGCCGCAACTGAGACGACAACTTTTCCGAAAATCTGCCGCCGAGACAACCGGAACGGGAGGTCGCACTTTTCAGCCCAAAAACTGCGACCTGGACCTCCAGGTCGCACTTTTCAGCCTCTTTTCTGCGAGCTGCACTGAAAACAGGTCAGAACCTGCGACCTGCCAATTTTTCAGCTGTTTTTCTGCACTTTTTCTGGGTTTTGCTGAAACTTCTGTCAGGGTTTTTCAGCCTCTGTCTCAGCCCGCTTTGACGTGGTTCTGATTTTTTTTGGCTCATATAAGTGGGAACATAGCCCCCTAGGGCTTCAGTACCCTCCACTTTTTGTGGAAGAGTTTTTAGCTGTTTCAGCCGTCTGTTTTTCAGAGTTTCAGCCCTCCCTTTTTCAGATCTGATACCTCCTCCTCAGATCCCTTTAAATCAACTTTTCTTCCTTTCAAATCACCTCTTGTCGTTTTGTTTGGACCTCCCTTTAGTACCTCCTCCCTGTCCTTTCTGCTTTTTGCTGATTTCCTCCTTTTTTCCAGCCACCTTGCCTCTGCCTCTTGGCTGTGATCTACACCTCTTTTCAGTAGCTTTTCCCTTTAGATCCCTGTCCCTCCCGACCTTAGATCTATTGGCCTCTCTTTAGTGTGTTTTGACTAGATTTTTTCCCCTTTTTTAGACTAGTTTTGAGAGACCCGCCTTCTTGGGTTAGATAGATGCATTAGTAGCTGTTATTTTTCTGTTATTTCAGCATTATATACTGTTCTTTGCAGATTTATTTTCAGTTGCGCAGAACACTTTTTCTCTTGCTCTCAAAACGAAAAGGGTTTAAAAATTAAAATTAACGCACACCACACACTCACCCTAAGCGAAGAAGAGCCTGGTTTACACCGCCAGGCAAAGACTTTAAAATCAATTGACCCTGCACCTATCCGCCCTTGTTTCGACATTGTAATCACTTGATTTTGCACCTCCCTGCCCTTGTGGTCATTCTTCTTCCCCTTGTGCCGTGTTTGTGTTGTCATCATTGCGCCCCCAAGGCGCACTTCCCGAAGACTTCTTGGCATTCACCCTCAGTTTCCGGTCGATCGACCTGCTCCGTCCCACCGTCGTCGAGCCAGTCCTCCTCCGAGTCCGCACTCCGACTCCTCTTCTGATTCTTTGGGTTCTCCTTTTCCTTCTGGTTCTCCCCCTGTCACCTTCACCATGTCTGGTCCAGGGCCTAATGCTGGTGGTGCTCCAGGCCCTAATGCCGGACCTACTACTAGCGGAACCGCCACGGGAACTACCTCGGCCATACCCTTGCTGCCTTACATTACAGGCCTCAACCTCCCTGATTTCAATCAGTTGATCAACGTCCCTATCCGCCACGATGTTGGTTGGCCTGCTATGCCAACCAAGCTCCCCTCCGACATCCCTAAGTTCGAAGGCCTTGCTGGAGAATATCCAACCAATCATGTCTGATCTTTCCACATGTGGTGTTCCTCCAATTCCATTACCGATGACTCCATCCATCTTTGATTGTTCCAATGCACGCTTACCGGTGAAGCTTCTAAATGGTATGTTGACCAAACCACCTCTTCCCACACCACCTTTGCGACCATTGCCCAAGCCTTTTTATCTTACTTCCAGCTCCCTCTCCGATACGATACTGGTACGGAGCTCTTGACCTCTTTTAAGCAAACCTATTCAACCCGCCTTTCCACTCATGTCCAGGAATGGCGACAAAGACAAAGCTTATGTCGAGCTCCCCCCCTCGAAGATCGGATCTATATGGACTAGTTCCTTCGCTCTCTCTTAGCTCCCATTGGCAAATATGTCGCCTCCCATTTCCCTCAAACCGAAGAAGCTGCCCTCCAAATAGCCTTGAAATATGACCTGATCTATGCTCAGTCTAGTTATGTTTATACCGTCCTTCCTGACCTCCCCAGGCCCGGTGGCACTAATGCCCCGGGGGAATCTCATTCCGCCGACGGTATCATTGGAGCCCTTTCCCATCCGTATGCTCAACCTCCTATGGCCTACGGCCTCCCTCACGGAGGGGCCAGCACCTCTAGCACTATTCCCCCTCCCGGTAGCATGTACCCAGGATGCGGCATGCCTCCTCCTTTTTCCCAACCTCCTTCTTACCTCAATGTTTCCCAACCTAACCATTACCCTTATCTGCAGCCGGGTGTGCCAGCTCCTTCAGCATATGCACTTCCACCTCCCTTGCCTCCTCAACCCCAGCACCACCACCTACAGCCCCCTTCAGGGCAAGTATTTGCACCGCAGGGTGCGACTAATCCCCTTCTTCTCAAAGAAGGCGGAGAGGCAATCCAAATCAATCTGCCCCTAGTACTCATGGACCCAATCCTCAAGGTTTTGACCCTAACACTTCTAACCAGCAACAGGGCACTCAGCCCAAGCTGGACAGGCCTCTTCGTACCAACAAGCCTTGTTCGTGTTGCGGTGTTTACGGTCATTACACCCACGATTGTCCCCTTTTACCTCGGATGCGGCGGTCTTGAGGAGTCTCAAGCCACATTGCGGACAGCATCTCCTCATGCTCCTCAATGTGGCCCCACCCAACCCGGCTATTTTCTTGATCCTTTCCCCGGCCAAAGGTTCAGCTGACTGCCCAACCACGACGGACGGTCGCCACTCCACCTTCCCTTTTTGGTTCCTCCGATTACCAGATCCTTATGATGAACTCTGATCCTTCCCCAACCGTCGACCTTCACCTTCAAACTCGGTCTCTCCAGTACCCCAAGCCTCCCACTCAGTCTGCCCACGAGTCCCCTTCTTCCAGTTCTACAGAGCCTCTTTCGACAACCAATGGTCCCTTACATATCCCTCAACCCAAAGTTGAGGTCCATACCAAGATTCCTAAAGGACCGTTACGTCGAAATACTGCTTCTGGTCGAGCCGCTCATTCGTATAGCATAGTAGATGATTTGGCGCAATCTCCTGCTGCCATTTCCACACTGGAACTCCTCCAGTCGTGCCCTTCCCAAAAGAAGGCTCTACTATCTGCCGTGGGCATTGTAGATCCTGCTGATGACCAAATTATTGTGTTCGACGCCCATCAATCAGACCATCCTCCTCTTCTTGCTTCCGTCGCCTTCCAAATCCCAGTCAAAATCCAGAATGCCAACGTTTCTCGGTGTATAATTGATGAGGGGGCATCTACCTGTGTGATGTCCGCTTCGGTTTGGAAACAACTCGGATCTCCTGAGCTGGCCCCTTCCACGATCACCCTTTGAGCGTGGGACGACCACGCCTCCTAGCCCATTGGCATTTTTCATAATTTTCCTATCACCCTTGCCGGTAAGATCGTTTGCGTTGACGTCAAAGTCATTGACGCCCCTCTAGACTACAACATTCTATTGGGGCGAAGCTACACCTATGCCATGTCTGTTGTCCCATCCACGGTTTTTCGCAAGATGTCTTTCCCTCACAATGGAAAGATAGTCACCATTGACCAGCTATCTTACCATGAGCCACCGTCTCAAACCTCTCCGGAGACGACCATCTCTTCTGTAGCCAATAAGAAAACCGTCGATTCCTTGACCAGTGTCTCCCCCGGCGTCTACAAAGATTCCTCCCTGCTTGGAACTTTTCTTGGTCTTCCCCCTTGTTATAGCATCATTTCTCACCTTGACATGATTCATGATTGCTACATGGCTTTATGGGCACCCATTCCTACAGACTTGGACAAATTCACTTAAAAACAGTGGAAAATCCTTCATACGCGACTATGCCCGTGTTTTTCCGCGTGTATACGCGAGTACAGCTAGACTTTTCCGCGTATGCCATTTTAATGATTAAAAAATATATAAAAATCCCTAATTTCGCGCTGGGTTGATGGTTACTCGGGTAGTTCAACCACCCCAGCCCGTGGCCAACTGTTTCCAACTGCTGAAACTACTTGGAGGGACTATAAAAAGCCCTCATGTGTATGGCCTAAGGGAGAGAGGTGTGTGTGTGCTCTCTGTTGTTGGTTCCCTATCCAAGTCGATTCCGTGCACTGCTGCACTTTCCAGTTCATTTCGAAACCCTTGTTTCCTTGAGATACCACATGCCCCCATTTTATCTCGTATTGCACTCATTTGGAAGAGATCTTGTGACAGAGGCGGACGGATGCGGACGGCCGGTGCGGGCCTTGGAAGGATCGAGTGATCTCACTTACTTTTGTACGTACTTATATTTTACCGCTTACGAGGAAATATCATGTCCCGAAGTAAACGTGTTAGTGAATGCTTTGGCTCTTGTGAAAATATTAATTATACAAGCATGTATGATGATTTATTTAATGTTTTATATGAATCTCACTAACATATAGAGTAGAAATATACTGTACAACTTGTCCTTTGTGCTGGTTTCTTCTTGTATTTCAGGTGAAAGAGGAAGGACGGTTGCAGGGAGTTTGAACTCCACGTGGATCTACTTCAAACGTAGGACCAACGGGTAAACCTCTCGTTTTGCTCTATTTCGTTTTCATGGTAGGCATGATGGTGTGAGTCTGTTAAGTAGTACGCCCACCTTTCCCCGTAGAGTTCGAATCGACCAACCTCTGGGTCGTCCCCCGAAAGCAGAGCGGCGACTGCGGCCCAACAGGGATCATTTTGTGATTCTCACAATGAGTTGTTCGAGTGTGGTAGTGATTTGAGTTTCTTCGTGGCACTGCTCTCCGAGTTTGCTTTCTTTTGATGGTCTAGAAGCTTTTATACCTAGGTACCTTTCCCAGGCTTGTATTTTTTATTTTTCATTATCTTTCTTTGTATACGTAGTTTTTCTTGCACACAGTCGCGTATACCCGCGAGTTTGTGTAGAAGGATCCGCGTACACGCGGATTTCCCTCGACACAGACGCGTATACACGCCTGTTTCATAGCTGCAAGGTCGCGTATACCTAGGCTGAATTTGAAATTTCAAGATTCTGGTGTTTTTGGTCTTTTCTGGCGGTGGAAGCCTGTGTTTGCAGAGTCTTTGTACTTACTGGAGTGTGACAGAAGTGGTTTTAAGTCTTGGTTCTCTTTCGTTTGCCCGAAAACTGATCTTTTGGCGAAGTGTTCTTGTTGGTGCTAGCACTCCTGGATTGAGTTCCAAGATCGCTTTCTGAGCGTTCTTGGCTGTTCTGCTTTATCAGAACAGAGAGCTTTTGCTCATTGACTCGCTCCTGTCTTTGTGTTGTGCTTTGCCTTGCGTTCTTTGCTTTGTTTTCGATTGGTTTTCTTGAGTTTCATAAGCCAGGGTTTTGTTGCATTTTTCGAAGATCTTTTCTTGTTTCTTTGGAGTTTTGTATTGCAACGAATTTGCACTATTTCTCTTGGCTGTTTGATTGAGTTTTTAGTCTTCCGTTGCCCTTATTGATCTTGCTATCATTAGTTTTATAAGGTTTGGGGGCATAGTTGGAGTTTATGCTTCAAATTCGGTCTCGTTTTGGCTTGGATCGGGATAGTTGTTCTTGGTTTTCTTGAAGCTCTTGTTTTATAAAACTAAAAAGCCCAAAAACATTTGTTTTGCTTTTTGTTTTTTGCATATCAAAAACTCAAAAAACATTGTTTCTTGTTTTTGTTTTTGTTGTTGCCTTTTTCATTTTCGTTTGACTTCATCTTTTGGGACTTTAGTGAAGTTTCTTGCTTCTAGTTTCCCGCTTGATTGTGAAGGGAGGTTGTCTTTTGATTTCTTCTTCTTATTGTTGAGTATTTTGGTGTCTTATATTAAGAGTTCTTGTTTGCAAGAATTAGCTTTCTGGATATCAAAAGATTAGTTGAAACTGAAGGAGCCTTTTGGGAAATTTCACCTTGTTTCAAGGGACTTTCTGCATCTTGGAATTTACATGCTAGTGGTCATTTGCATTAGGTGCATTGAATCATTTAGTTAGCTTCTTAATTTTTGTGCGTGTGAGTTTGTAATTCGAAAAGAAAAATACATTTTTAGCCTCGTAGAACTTACATAGAAATTGCTCTTCATCGGAAGACTAAGAACTGCATGTGCATGTAGTCAGGTTTTTATTAATTTCTTTTGCGTCAGAACATCATTGGTTTCAACTCCATATCCTTATGACTTAATACAACAGCCCTTAAAATAAGCGATTAAATCTAAAATCAACTAGCAAGTTTTATTTAGTGTCAATCACCAACTAGCTAGGTTGTAGGGCCTTGGAATAGGAGAGAGGAGAGTTAACTCTCCAAGGCCGCTCAAACAGACATAGAAGTTTACTAATTGAGCGAAATCCAATTCCGTGAGGTGGACTGGGAAAGCTCTCATCCGAGAGTCAAGCGCGAGGGGAAGTGAAGGTTAAGAAGAGGGATACCCCCCCTCCGATTAGCTGAATCTAACCTCAAGACCGTTCCGCCCAACTTCTGATACGGATTGGTGTCCATAGTTGTTGTTCCTAGGTTCCACACAGGTGACTGCGGGGGGGAATACCCGTGGTATCTGAGGCAGACGTCGCATCACTTCCAGCAGTACTTCTGGGGGGTGCCCTTGCGAAGCTTGGGTGCTTGAGCCGGCAAAGGCTGTTGTTAGGAGGTCGGCGTAACTGTTTCCGATACCTTCGCTAGTTGTTCTGGGACCTAATCATCCCAGACTGCTTTTGGAAGGTCCTATACTTCGCTTTCCTGTATTTTGGTGTCCGGTCCTCATCACCCGGAGCGGAAATACTTGGAGGCTGTTTGCTTGCTGTTTCTCAGGGTTTTGATTTTAGTGAGTGCTCTTTGCTCCTAGCTTGCCTAGCTTTTCGCTTTTTCTTGAGTCTAATATAATAAATTTGTAAAAGTGGCTGATCAAGCGCCTCGACGTTCGAGGAGAGTCCGGGGATTATCTCCCGAGAGTGCAGAGCCTTCTTCGAGAAGGCGTAGGAGCGATCTAGCAGGTGGTTTTCACCCTGTAGAGTCTGACGCTGTGGAGAGAGATCCTCCACTAAGGTCTGAAGGTTTCGTAGCTGATTCCGGTGTCGGTTCCGAGAGGAGCGTTTCGCTCACCTCGAGGGTATTGTTTCCTCAGGAGGAAGATTTTCAGATAGAAGATATACCTGAGCCTGCAGCTACAGGTCCATCTCCTCTTCCTCTTGATCATCCGTTTGTTATAGATTACATCGGACCGGATTCTGAGAGACCGCCGGATCTTCCTTATCTTTCTTATCTTTCGATGGCCACGACTGGGAATGCGGCTTCTACCGTGAGTGCTGCGGGCATTCAGACCCCTGCTTCTGTCGAGGCAGGGGGCACTCTTGCTCTATCTTCGAGTGCTTCTAGCACCGCTATGTTTGGCTCTGGGTTCACCCAAGCATATGCTTCTCAATCTGGTCCCTTTGTTTCAGGGATGTCCATTGCTGGAAATCCCTCTTTTTCCTTTACCGCCGGTGCAGCTGGATCTACTCCCATGTCCAACATGGCTAGTGGATCAGCTTCTTTTCAGGTTTTCCCCTTTGGGACTGGGCATATTCCTAGTCCTAATCCTTCTTTAGGGTCATTTCCTTTTACGTCCCAGACCCAAAGTTTTAATCCTTGGGCTCAGGGGCCAAGTTCGACTGCTTTTATGGGGTGGAATCCTATGTTTGCAACGTCGGGGGCAGGGAATCAGTTCACCGCGAGTCATCCAGGGAATGCTTCTTTCCCTGCATCGAGTGCTTATCAGTCTTTTTCCCCTCTATCTAATGCATGGAACCCCTATCAGGGGATTTCCTCTTCAGTCAATACTTCAGCGGGGGGAACTAGCCTGGGTTATGGTAACTCGGCGTGGGGAGGAGGTTCTTCTCCGTTTTCTACGGGTCCTTTCTGGCAGCCTGGTGCCTCATCAAATCCAGGCTATTCTTTTCAGAATGTGGGAAATCCATCCCATCAAGGATGGAATTCTCAGGCTTCGCCGCGATTACCATTTCTGGCAACGTTAAACTTGCCAGACTTGGCGAAGTTAACTAATGACCCGATTCGGTATAGTCCGGGTTGGCCTCCAGTTCCAACCAAACTTCCTTCAGACATTCCTAAGTTTGAAGGTAAGAATGGTGAAGATCCGGCAGACCACGTCACCACATTCCACTTATGGTGTTCATCCAACTCTCCGATCGACGATTCGATTAGATTGAGATTATTTCAGCGCACCTTAACTGGAAACGCCGCGAAGTGGTATATAGAGCTTACTGGGGGCAGTTTCGCCACATTTGGAGAACTCGCTGTCACTTTTCTTAACCATTTCCAGTTGCCTGTCAGATATGAGGCTGGGACCGAACTCCTGGCTAATTTTAAGCAGGATGAGGCAACTCACATTTCTGATCATATTCAAGAATGGAGGAGAAGGAAGAGGCTTATCAAAGCCCATATTCCAGGTGAGTTCCTTCTCGAGTGGTTTTTGAAATCGCTTCAGTCAGATATTTCAAAGGATGTATCCATGTCGGGGGTATATTCCGAGGAGCAGGCCATCTTTAGGGCCCAGCAGTTAGAGTTGATCTATTCTCAGTCTGGCATGCTTTACAAGTATTTGCCTAATGCTCATCGCTCCAAATTGGATCTATCGAAACCTAAACCTGGTCCGCATGGTGACGGACTTGTCGGATCGGTCAGTAGTAGTGCAGCCAGCCTGCTTTCTCAATTGCACCAGTTGTCTTTACAATCTGCTTCTTCTGGTCAGGCTGTGCCTGCTGATTCTTCACCTTCCCAGTCTTTGTCCATTAATGCTGTCCAATCTTCTGAACCCAAAGGAAATCAACAGTCCGATGGGAAGAAGAAGGGACGTAATAACAAGAAGAAGGGAAATAATGGGAAGGGCAATGCAAATAAGACCAACGAGCGTGTTGGCGAAGGGCAAAAGGAGAAAAAGAAAGTTAAGTTTCCGTGCAAGCTTTGTGCTGGAGACCATCTCACGCATCTTTGCCCAAAAATTCAGGATGCTCAGCGCCTGTTATCTCAGCAAGGTTCTTCTAGTTCCCAGGCTGTGCTAACAAATCCTTTTCCCCAAGGGCAGCAATTAATTGCTGGCGCAAATCAAAATCCTGGGGCTTCCTCTGGAGGTCCTCAGGAAGGGGAAATTCCATCGAATATCTTTATGATGAGTGCTCACGTGGATGTCGCTACGAGATCCCGTGATTATGGCGTAGAGGAATCTTCGAAAGCTAAGGAAGTTCCTGATGCTACTGAGCCGCTTCATATCACGAAGCCAACTGTCGAGTCTATGCCTCGGATACCGAAGGCATCCTCTAAGCGGTCAACGATCAATCCGAACATGAGGGCTGCCCAGAACTACTCAATTGTAGAAGATCTGGCGCAGAGTCCTTGTGCTATGTCAGCTTTAGAGGTACTCCAGTCTTGTCCGGCTCAGCGCAGTGCTTTGCTCACTGCCATTGGAGCTATAGATCCGAAAAATTCTCTTCTCATTACCTTTGATATGAAGAATTTTAAGAAGAGACTTCCTCATCATATGGCCTTCCATATTAAATCATCGTACCGGAAGACTAATATCTTTCGTACGGTCGTTGATGAGGGTGCTTCTACTTGCGTGATGTCTCTCGCATGCTGGAAGACACTAGGATCTCCCAAAGCTGTTCCATCTAGCACTATTCTTACTGCATTCGATGGCTATTCTCATAGGCCCCATGGTATTGTCCCGGCTTTGCCCATCTGTGTTGGGGGCAAAACCGTTAACATAGAGGTTGAGGTAGTAGATGCAGCCTTGGACTACAACCTTCTGTTGGGGAGGAACTGGATATATGATATGGATGCCATCGCATCTTCACTATTTCGGATAGTATGTTTCCCCCACGAAGGGAGGATAGTTACGGTGGATCAACTGGACTGTCCTCCTGTAGACCTGGATGCGCCTCCTGACTCATCTGTCCCTAAGTTGGACAATACTAAGGCACCTATCGAGAATCCGGGAGTTGGAATGTATTCTTCCCTGATGGGATCTTTTGATCTTCCTCCTCCTAAGGTGTCTATCAATGCTATTTCATCCTCCAAGGCTCCCCTTCGAAGAGAGTTCTTTCGAACTTATTATTTTTCGGACCCTTGGACCTTACCTTCC
Organism: Pinus albicaulis; assembly: GCA_034641835.2. Classification (NCBI taxonomy): domain Eukaryota; kingdom Viridiplantae; phylum Streptophyta; class Pinopsida; order Pinales; family Pinaceae; genus Pinus; species Pinus albicaulis. The sequence goes on along the minus strand of CM076569.1, from coordinate 850,076,928 downwards.
CCAACTGCCACTTTGGAGGAAGGGCAAGTGGGTGGAATGGCATTCCCGATTTCTGCAGCTGAGATTGCATATCAGTCTGTTGTTGACACTGCAGAGTCTGATCCAGCTCCTCTTTCGCCGAAAGAGTTGGATGGTGATGTGGCTCCGGCTTGGACGCTTACTTCTTCTTCTGCCCAGGATTGTCTAGATACCACTCTTCCATCTGAAGAGGCCATCCTGGAAGCAATGACAGGTATAGAGAGACCGTGGGATGACTTGCATCATCGGCCTTACTTCCTACCTGACTTGAGCGAAGTCGAAGCTAGTTTTCCAAGTCCTCAGTCTCCTGGACCTGTTCACCCAGTCTTGAGCCCCTTAGCACCAGCACAGGTTTATGCTGAAGGGAACATGGCTGTGATCTCTCCGACTATCCCGGTGAACATCTCCGGGAATCCCAACATTATTGAGAACGTTTTCATTGGAGCTGAATGTTCCCGTGAAGAAGTTCAAATCTATACCGAGCTCTTCAAAGAGTATAGGGATGTTTTTGCTTGGTCTTAGGAGGAAATGCCTGGCATAGATCCATCTATTGTCCAGCATGAGATCAAGACGTATGAAAACGCTAAGCCGGTCAGGCAAAAACTTCGTCCGGTTAATCCTAGGAAGGCAACAGCTATCAAAGTTGAAGTTGAAAAGCTGCTTAAGGCGGGATTCATTTTCCCAGTTCCTCTGACTGAATGGGTTTCAAACCCCGTTCCTGTTGATAAAAAGCAAGGAACAATTCGAGTGTGCATCGATTTCAGAGACCCGAATAAGGCGTGTCCTAAAGATAATTACCCCACACCCTTCATTGATCAGATTATTGATGAGTGTGCCGGTAACGAAATTTTTTCCTTCATGGACGGTTTTTCTGGTTACAATCAAATTACTATCCGTCCAGAAGATCAACATAAGACCGCATTTATTTGTCCCCGGGGTACGTTTGCATATAAGAAAATGCCTTTTGGTCTGAAAAATGCTGGAGCCACTTTTCAGCGGGCCATGTCCTACGCCTTCCACGACATCAAGAAAATTATCGAGGCATACTTAGATGATCTAGCTGCTCATTCTCGAAAGAGGATGGATCATCCAGGACACCTCCCGCAAATATTTGAGAGATGTCGTTTTTATAAAATTCGTTTGAATCCGAACAAGTGCGTTTTCGCGGTAACATCCGGTCGGCTGTTGGGATTTATCGTGTCTAGTGAAGGGATAAGGGTAGATCCCTTCAAGGTTGAGGCAATACTTCGGTTGCCTCCCCCGTCTTCAATCCGTCACCTTCAAAGTCTCCAAGGGAAGTCTAACTTTCTTCGGAGGTTTATCGTTAACTATGCTGAGATTACAAAGGGATATATGAGACTGTTGAAGAAAGGAGTCCCTTTTCTTTGGGACGACTATGCTCAACGCTCATTCGATGCCTTGAAAAAGGCATTGACCTCTGCTCCTTTACCGAGTCCACCCGATTATAGCAGAGATTTTCTTTTGTATCTGGCTACAGCAGAATCTACCATTGGTATGGTTCTGGTTCAGGAGGATGATGCTCTGGCTGAGCATGTTATTTACTACCTTAGTCGAGGACTGGTAGGACCTGAACCGCGATACACCCCGATAGAAAAATTAGCCTTAGCAGCAGTTCATGCTGTGCAGCGACTCCGGCATTATATTATTCTTCGCAAAACTTATGTCTTGGCAGCTGCCAATCCATTTCAGTTTGTCCTCAGTAGGCGAGTGATTGGGGGCAAATATAATAGATGGATCGTGATTTTACAAGAATTTGATCTAGAGTTCATGTTTGCCAAATCCAAGAAGTCATTAGTTTTTGCGGAATTGATCTCCGAGTTGCCTTGTGGAGAGGCGATGATCTATGATGAGTCCTTTCCGGACGAACACTTGTTTCTGATCTCTCCACAAGATCCTTGGTATGGGGACATCATTGTATATCTCCAGACTGCGAAGTTTCCCTCTTCTTTTCGAAAGATGAGCGTTGTAAGCTGCGTCACTTAGCTAAAAGTTATCTGATTATTGGTGATGCTTTGTACCGTCGAGGGGTTGATTCAATCCTAAGACGCTGCTTAACTTTCGAAGAAGCCGAGGCTGTGCTCAATGATTCTCACGGTGGAGCTTGTGGGGGTCATTTATCAGGGCTTGCTATAGCCCAAAAGATTTTGCGTGCTGGCTACTTCTGGCCCTCGATTTTCAAAGATTGTATTGAATCGGTCAAGAAGTGTCATCCTTGTCAGGTGTATACTCGAAAAATGCGCGCTCATCCAGCTCCGCTTTTTCCAGTCGTTACTGTCGGACCCTTTACAAAATGGGGTATGGATTATACTACTTGTAACCCGCCTTCGGCAAAAGGTCACAAGTACATTATCGTAGCAGTAGACTACTTTACGAAGTGGGTTGAAGCTATGCCTACTTTTGGGAACGATGGTGAGACTGCAGCTCTTTTCTTCTTCAACCAAGTCATTGCTCGTTTCGGTATACCTAGAGAGATTGTCACTGACCATGGCAGTCACTTTCAGAACAGTATGATGGCCGAGTTGGCTCTTAAATTGGGTTTCCGGCAGGAGCATTCATCTCCATATTATCCTCAGGCCAATGGCCAGGTGGAAGCCGTGAATAAGTCCTTGAAGACAATTCTTCAACGGACGATTGATAAACATAGATCCAACTGGCACATTATGCTTTATCCTGCACTCTGGGCATACAGGACGTCAGTTAAAACTGCAACTGGCTTTACTCCGTTTCAGTTAGTCCACGGGGTGGAATCCGTATTTCCCATTGAATGCGAGATTCCTTCCTTTAAACTGGCTGTTGAGCTTCTTCCTGACACTTCTAGTCTGGCAGAGCAGCTTCTTCATCTGGAACATCTTGATGAGCAGCGTCGAGATGCCGCCACGTTGAACGAAGCACATAAAAACCGAGTCAAAGTCCAGTACGATAAGGCGGTTAAGCCTAGGGTCTTTTCCGAAGGTGACCTTGTTTTGGTCTATGCCCAAGAAAAAGATGCCTTGGGGGCAGGAAAGTTTAAGTCGATGTGGTATGGCCCCTATATCGTCAAAAAAGTCCTTAAGAAAGGAGCGTATACCTTGGTTGACTTTGAAGGAAATGAGTTGTCGGAGCCCCGAAATGGGCTCTATCTGAAGAAGTATTATGCCTAGGCTTAGCCCCGGCATTTTGCTTTGTATATAGTAGTTTTTTGTCTTATACATATCTGTTTGATTTTCGATTTTTGATGGGATGGTGATGTTTTTGAACTGCTTTGGCAGGTTGTGTTGATGTCATGAGTCATTATGGTTTCGCCGATGGTGCTAGTAGACACACCCGGAACTTAGCTTCCGCGTCTTGGGTGCTTCACTATCCTTCCGGTCAGCTGTTGGTATCAAGAGGGGTCTGCATTGGTCCTGCTTCCAATAACGTAGCAGAATACACTGCAGTCATTCATCTACTCTCGGAGGCAATATCTTTGGGTGTTGATTCGTTGGTAGTTTTCTTGGACTCCCAGCTGGTGGTGTCGCAGTTGAACAACACTTATCGGGTACGAGATCCATCTTTATTACGATTGTTCTTGAGGGTACGTTTGTTACAAAGGTCATTTCAATTTTTAACATTCATTCATATTCCTCGAGCTGACAATTGGTTTGCCGACTCATTGGCTAATCAAGCTTTAGATTGGCATATTAATCATTCAATACAATAAAATCTAATCATCAAAAACATCATACATTTGATACATTTATCACATCACATCAAAATATCGCTCTATATATATCATCAGTATGTCAAAAAACTTTACAAAATTTTGGATCCATCAATGCCGTACAAAACTTGGGCTTATGCCCCATCATGTTCAGTCTCAAAAAATATACAGTCATCTAATATGTAAAATCTATCTACTCCTGAGGACCCTGCCCAGCGTTCCTATAGAACATCACCGCAGTGGCCACACGGCGGAACAGTCTAACCCAGTCCCGGGGTACTCCTACAACCCGTCTCTGGACGGCTTCTGGCAAGTCCTCCACAGCAGCCAGAGGGATTTGGCGGGTTAGTCCCTCCAAGTTTCTCTGCACGGCCTGGAGGGTTCTGTCAGAATCCGCTGTCTCTGCTTCACCTCTGCGGCGCTTGTGACGTGCTAGGCCCTCAGGACGCACTGGTCCAACATCCGAAACATGATCATTTTTATTTGTCAGTCATTATGAATCCAATCCAAAAACATGTTTGTTTTTCATTTTTCATACATATTTGAAAAATCCAAAAAAAAATCATATAAGTTAAAATTTTTGAAAAAACTTACCGACTGCTCCCCATGCTGCACCGGGTGGAAGTACTAGATCTGGATCTCCTCGAAAATCCATCCCGGCATAGGGATAGTCATCTACCGCGATGATCTGTTCTCTCCACCATAAGAAGAACTCATCATCCCAGGTAGTTCGGGGTACCTCGCTGCCCCCCAGTCTCTTCATCATGTCTGCCCAACGGGCAATTCTTGGGTCCCGAGGGCTGCTGATAGTTGAGATGACTTTGGGTCTCAAAGCCGGAACTCTCTCGAAGAAGAATGTAGTCAAAATGGTTCCATAGCCAAAGTGTTTTGTATGTGTTTTGCGAATGGAGGTCAGTTGTTCAGTAGCAGGGCAGTGCACCAATCATACACATGAATTAAGCACTCTACAGCTATGCTCATGTGCGCCCTGGACGCCTGATGCAGTGAGGCAGATCCTGCCACTCTGCCGATGGTGAACAAGAGGATCTTCATGTGCAAGTCCCTGATATCTCTGATTGCAATCTGTGTGCCTACTTTCTTGGAATCTTCTATGCAATAGAGTTGGACATAGTCCTCCATGGTTAACCCTCCCAGGGGCTTTCCGTGCAGATCCACTGGGTCTCCCCTCCTGGAGAGTCCAGTGATGAAGTATATATCTTCCACCTCTATGCGTAGTGGCATTTGATCAATGATGAAACAATCCTGATCCGGTTCCCAATAATTTACCAGCATTTCAAGCAATCTAACATTACTTTTCATATTGGGCATTTTGAAAAATTTGAATAATCCACAGTTTCGGAGGACGTTTTGTGCTGCGCGGTCTTCCATGACCTCTTGGTCTACTGCACTATGCTCGCGTTCCCTCCATGAAATTGTCATCCTGCAAAAAATTCATTAAAATTTGCATTAGAAACTCATTTTTGAAATTCGGACTTGCGCATACGCTAGTTTCGCTGTGCACAGTCGCGTATACACGCGACTTGCCTTCTTTGAACCCGCGTATGCGCAGGTACGCGTTTTTTAATAAGGGTTTCCAGGTAAAAATACACTTAATTTTAAATTTTAAACGGACAAAATGAATCAACAGGATGAATAAGGAGCCTACCTGAAGTTTCACTGAATTCTGACGGTCGGTTGTTGCTGATTTGACGAAACAAGTTTTTAGCTCCAGAGCTCTTTTCCAAATCAGCTATGCAATAATGAACCAATTGAGAGGTAATTTGTGTATTTATGGCTAAAAATTGAAAATTTTCGCAAAAATTTCCTTGTGCTTATTTTTTCGATCTGTCTTATGCTGTATAACTCGATTGCTTGGAAGTGCCCAGTTTGGTATATTTCAGATACATTTTGACATTTTCGAGATTTTTCCCGGTTTCTGGCCCATGTGTTCAGACTCTTCACGGCAGGTATATGATCTTCACTGGCATATAGGTTAGGGAATCACTTTCCGTTGCATCTTGCATTCTAGCCTCCATACTGATCACTTGCCTTAGGGTCGATCCCATTAGGTCATGAGTATTATACCCATTTCACTCGCCGATTTTTAAATCATGACTTGATGGTAGAGCCTTCCTTTACATGGGCTTCCTAGTTAGTTCCTCGCTATCACTTGTTGCCCATGCCGCTTTTTATGTAGGCTCGGGAGTCCTCTTTAGTCCCGCCATGTCTTTCGTGTTGAAGCTTCATTCTTCTCCTTCATCACTTATCATTTTTCTGGCTTATACCCTAGAGGCTCCCTGGTGTCGTTAAGTTGTATTACTGCATTGCATATTGGCTACTTGTTTATCCCGGCCTTTAGCCGGCTTCATTTGGACTCGATGTTTAAGCCAACTTTTGACCTTGACTTTCTGTACAAGTTAACCATTGCATGCACTTAGCTATCACGACTTGACACCTTTGTACCCATGGTTGGAACGTTCCTCTGAGTATCACTGACCAGTTTTCGCCACTTTGCATTGAGCATAGGATTGTTCCAAACCCCGGAACTAGTGCATCTACTTTCTTGATACTCGTTCTATCCATTGTACCATAGAATTCTTTTATTCTTTTTCAGGCTTATTATGAAAAAGACAAAAAAATTAAATATAACAAAAAGAGCGGGAACGGGATGTATCTTCGTTATTTCGATGGCAGTACAGAGTCAGTTTTGTCGCCCTTGAACAAAGCACATATACTTATATATATTTCTTTCATTTGGGATGGTTCTAGTTTGACCTAGGTTCAGCCTATACCATGTTTCACTTGTCAGTTCTCCCCCGGTTGGTTATCTCTTCCAATCATATGGAGAGTTTGTTTTGCCTCCTGCAAGACAGACTTATACAGTGTCACTTTTTACCGCCATGGTCATCACAGAGTCGTGCTTTTGTTCAAGGGAAGTCTAGCCTGAGTCGGCCATTCTGCGGTGTCTCTTGACTCATTATTCAGTCGGCCTTCCCGGTCTTGTCAGTATCATGTTCTATCACATCAGATGTTTTGGTCTTCTGCTCGTGCTGGTTTGAGAAGGTCTCCATTGACTTCTCGCTGGCGGGTTTGTCTCTTATCGACTACGACACATTGCTCTGAGAGCAAACCTAGAGCCGCACCTTGGGCCTATTTCCATCATTGATAGGTGACCTCGTGCTCAGCATTTGATCATCATCATGGGTCTTTGACCGAGTGGTTTCCCCTGTGTTCGACGTCAGCACACATTATCACACTTGGGATTCGTGCAGTACCTGGATTTCCATTTGACCCTATCGGTGGATTTCTCGCCTCTGTGTCAGCTTTCATTATTGGTTGGTTTAGAGGGTTTCTTTCGTGCGCTAGCTTCATCTTGTGCACGTCGGAAACGTACTTCGGTTTTGGTTCCATCACTCTCCTTCGTCCGATTCCTTCCAAATCTTGGCCTGCGGGTTACACTCGCGCTGGACTGATGTGGGATGCCTTAATTCCTTCCTTCCAGCAGATCTTTTCCCATCGACTCCGACTCATTGCTCTGGGAACAAGGTCTAGAGTCTTTTTGTCAGTACCTTAGGGTTTGCAGTCATCAGTGGCAGACTTTTCGCTATCGACAGTGAGGATTCATCATTGCCTCCTGATTGGTAGATTCTTTCAAGTGTTCGACTTCAACTCATTCATTCACACTTGTCAGATTGTACTGGGGCACCTTGACACTCATTATCATTATCGGTGAGTTGTCTCGCGTTGGTTAACGGGAAACATCATTGCCCGGTAATCCAACGATTTCTCACATGGTCGACTTCAGCTCATTTATTCCCATTGTGTAGAATTGTGCCGTTGTGATCGGTGAAGACCTCGGGTTGTATCAGCATTTCTCAGTTCACTGTTGACAGTCCTTTCAGTTTCTGCCAGTGTTGCCGTCCACCCTTATATGTTGCAGTTCAGCACAGCAGCATCTTATATGTTGATCCCCGAGTTGCGTGATTGTACCGTTTGATCCGCCTATTATGATCCGGTACTTGGAGATTCAGTTACTTGATCAGACATCCAGTTGCACTATCTTTGATCAGCTTTCTATATGTGATACTTGGACATTGATACAGACTTGTATTCCCGGGCCCTGCTCAGATGGGACATTGATACAAGACTTGTTTCCTAATGCTCAGATGATTATACTTTCGGTTCGGTTATACTTGTACCTTGTCTGGATCTATTAGTGCTATATATATGATGTATTTTTGTGCAATGAGCATGGGTATGCCCGCCTCAAAATGAGTTGACTCTCTGTTTTCTTTCATTGGTTTTTGGCAGGCTGAAATCTGGTGAAGTCCTCTCTTGTCCTTGCGAAGTTCTTTCTATGTGCATAATACATTTCGGCCATCATGTACCCCTTCTGACCTCATATATTAGGGGGCATCTGGTATAGCATCATTTCTCACCTTGACATGATTCATGATTGCTACATGGCTTTATGGGCACCCATTCCTACAGACTTGGACAAATTCACTTCATGATGAAAAAGAAAAATCAGCTATCTTTGAGCTAATAGTGTTTCATGTATAAATGCAAATGAACTTTCACGTGTACCATTTTAATGATTAAAAAATATATAAAAAATCCTAATTTATTTGAGTTAGTGGTTATGAATGCATTATTGCCCCAAGCCGTGAAAACTAGCTTGTTTCCAATGAAACTACTTTGGAGGTATAAAAGATATGTATGTATGACACAAGGAGAGAGAGAATTAGTATTATTATACTATGGTGGTGCCCTATCCAAGGTACGTTCCCGTGCCTCCTGCCTTTCCCAGTTCCAAGTACAAGAGCCCTTGTTTCCTTGATACATCCTTCTGTCACCATCTGTGCTTATCCCATTGAAGAGTCTTAGCGAGGCAAGGGCTGGACGGATCCGGACGACGGTCTGCGAAGGCCTTGGAAGGATCAGGTGATCTCTCCACTTACTTTTGTACGTACTATTTTTATAATACAGAAGTATCATGCTGTTCTCGAAGTAAACGTGTTAGTGAATGCTTTAATGTATGAAGAATATTTGTTATACAAGCATTTATGATGATTTATTTAATGTTTTATATGAATCTCACTAACATATAGAGTAGAAATATACTGTACAACTTGTCCTTTGTGCTGGTTTCTTCTTGTATTTCATGTGAAAGAGGAAGGACGGTTGCAGGGAGTTTGAACTCCACGTGGATCTACTTCAAACGTAGGACCAACGGGTAAACCTCTCGTTTTGATCTATTTCGTTTTCATGACTGTGCATGATCGTGTGAGTCTCTGTTAAGTAGTACGCCCCTGCTCTGTGGAGGTTGAATCCCAACCAACCTCTAGGGTGTTAAATCCCCGAAACACCCCTCCTCACGTCTCAGATCCCAGCTTATCGAATGTTTGCATGATGCAATCATCTCGGGCTGCCCTTAAGCAACCCACTTCGGCTATTCAGCAACCTCAGACTCAACCTCGCCCACCGAAACCCGCTCCTAGCCCTTCATCTCCGCCAGCTGGACCTCCTCCTTTTGGCCCTTCTCCTACAGCTGGTGTCCCTGAACCCCTTTATCCCCCTGAATTGGTTCCCCCAAGCCTTAACCACCTCGGAGCCGTCCCTCCTGGTCATTATCCCGCTGGTCACATATCTTTCCTAGCTCCCCCTCCCGGGGTCTATTCGGTCCCCGTCATGGCCACCCTCTCTCTCCCTAACTTGACCCTGGGTATACCCGTCTGGTACCTTGACCCTCCAGCCGCTACCCCTCCTGGTCACCCCAAACCCTATCTTGCTTTGACACCGGTTCAACCGGTCCCCCTTGCTTCCTCTGTTGCTACCATGCCCCCTGCACCTCCCCAGGACCCTACCCCTGTGGTGACAGCTCCAGGAAAGAAAGGCAAAGCTCGCAAGGGGGAATCCAAAGATAAGGCCACCCCGACTGACCCTGCTCCTCCCCAGCCCGCAAAGCCTTGTGCCTTGTGTGATGTCGTCGGTCACGCCACCCATACTTGTCCTGAGTTGCCCCGCATTCAACCCATGGTTAAAGTCGCGTTCCCTAAGTCTACGGTCTCCGACCCTTCTCTTCCGTCCTCGTCCGTAACCAAGAACCCAAAGACTATTCGCACTAGCAAACCCTACTCTTTGTGTGGTATCCATGGCCATTACTCCCACCATTGTCCTCACCTGACGCATTACCGCACCTCTTTAGAAGTAGTTTGAGAGTATGAGGTTGAACAAAATCAATCCGCCACTCCCATACTCGCGTAGTATGCTTCGGGCCAGCTTGAGGATCCCCCTGCTCCCATCGACATTCCCCCCCTTGATGTTCAGATGACGGAGTCTACTACGACCATTATTTACCTATCCTCCTCTGTGCGACCTTTAGAGCCCAGTCCCCTTGCATCCTCCCCTGTGGCCTCGCTTGACCCCCCTTCAGCGACCACCCTGGACCCCCTCGTTCCTACCCATACACGAGATCACTCCACCCGTATCTCTGTTGACCTCTGCAGCCCGTAGATCACGTATGCCTTGATCGGCCATCGCCATGCGCCGCATGACCCCTCGCCATTCCGAGGGCAGACCAATGCATGCCTCCACGTACTGGTCATCTAAGTCTTGCCACCCGCGCTCTGAAACTTCGGTCAGCAACCTCTCGCATCTACGACGGATGTCCTCCAGAAGGGCGGCCACATCCTCATTGCACGCTACTCTCGTCCCACTCGTCCTTGCAGCTCCAGAGACTGTCGGGCGTCCCATATATCCGGCCGATTTTACCGGAGCTATATCTGCATACCAAATGTACATGAATCAGTACCATATCTACTATTCTATAACTTTAACATGCCCATACAACAATAGTAATCTGTCACTTACCATCGGGCCCCCATACTCGACCAGGTGGAAGTTGCAGATCCGAATCTCCACAATAAATCATCCCACTATAGGGATAGTCGTCAATGTATAACGGCATATGATCCCAATGGGCAAAGAAATCAGGTTGAAACACTCGCCCGACCGCCCCTCCTCCTCCTCTACACAGTAGCCGCCCCTACCGGCGCATCCTGGGCTCTCTCGGGCCCCCATCTGGGAGCTGTATACGAGGTCGTAAGGTCGGGATCTTCTCAAAGAAGAAGGCGCACAATAAAGTCCCATACGAGCAATCGTGGTTCACTTGCTGCTTGCAGAGCGACAACTGTCGTTTTAGTGCCACCAGCATCATTTGGGCCCACCCATAGTAGGTCCCACTCAACACACTCTCCACAATCATCATCTGCCCCCCAGTGATGTGATGGAGCGCATGGTTGCCCAGGATATGCAACACCACTGCGGCCACTGCACGAGTCTCTAATCTCTCTAGATCCCCGATCGGTATTCGAGTCCCCTTGACTTGGAGACCCGGTCGACAATGTCGCTCCACAAACTCCATGATATGCCGCCCCCGCGGTAATACTGGCTGCGTGTTTCCCACCATCCCCAGTGGCGGGAGACCCGTCAGGAAATACACATCCTGGACTGTCAGTTCGATCCTGTGCCCCTGCACTACAAAGTCCTCATGCTCTGGATCCCAGTAACTGATAATCCGGGCCAACAAAGGCTCTCCCGCCCTCATCAAAGGGTTCTCCAAAAACTTTAGAACCCCAAACCTGGCCAACACACGATGGACACCCTGATCTGCCTGGATCTCTGCCCATAATGTACCCAGGTCTCTCTCTCTCCAGTTAACCCGTATATCTGCCATATCTGCACAAAAACATCATCTTTGTCAGCATACAGATAAGGAATACCATAACCAAGCACAAAAACCCAACTCTTAGCCATAAAACAGCACCAAAACCCCCTCATCTTCCAGGTTGCATTTTTCTGCCCAATTCTGGGACAGGTCGCGGTTTTTGCCCTGAAACCTGCTTCCCAGGTCACACTTTTTTGCCCAAAAAGTGCGACTCAGCCGTAGAGATGAAGGAGGGTCTTTTACTGAGATTTTGGGCCCTAAACTGAACTTTTAATCCATCAAATTGAAAGAGTAAAGTTAGGCCTCTTACCTGCCACTGACGGATCTCGATTCCAACGGTCGGTTTGTCCACTACACTCGCCGCAAGATTTAGGGCCTTCTCTCCTCTCTACATTCACCACAGCAACACTAGAAAATGAGTGAATTTGGAGGGAAAACTGCCTTATTAAAAGATAACCCTTGTTTCTTCTTTCGCCTGCTGCGACCATACCGTAGCCCCATTTGACAAACCGTCTGCACCGTTGGAAAGCTCTCACCGAGCCCTCAAATGGGTATCTGTTAGTTTTTTGTGATTTGATACTTCACCAGGACACATTTTGTCCAAGGAGGGTCAGTTCACCTCTCCTTAAAATCGCATTTCTTCACTTACGACACTTGTACTTGGGGCACCATTTTGCCTCCTTACTTGTCTTTGTTCGTGTCAATTTTCGTCATGAGTTACCATCTTGTACTCATGTTTTCATGGTCCCCCATTGGGCCTTTACTGTGTGGTAGCACCATCGAGTCGCCCTTGTTTAGAGCATCCAAGTTGAGTCATCATTTCATTCATGAAGTCTATCCCGAGTCCCTTTGTACCCCGCTATAGCCCTCCATCCTTCATTGCTTGGACCCTCTCTTGTGTCGCACATTATGGCCTTTAGTCCCACTTTCCCCTATCCCTTATGATATTGTGTCAGTCGCTGCCATGTCATTCATGCCCTTTATGCTCTAACAAGGGAAGTCGTCCATTCGCTACTCAGTCCTTTCCATTTCACCATCATCATTGGTGCCAGTCTGTCCGTCGCCCTACTTTCTTCTCTCGTGCCTTAGTTGAGGATCTCTCATTGCCTCACCTATGGCGGACCTCCTTCTGTCGACATCAACTCCTTCATTCCATACTAACAAAAACCCTCCTTTATACAAAATTAATCCAACTACAGAGGAAGGTTTGGCATGACAAGCACAATAAAGGGAAGATATTTCAAGAAGGGTATTGGGCTTTGCTCTAAGTCTCCAGATTCAAGGAATTCAAGGGAAAGTTAATGACCATATGGCTAGTATCTTATCAAGTAGAGAATTCCGAGACAATGGGGCTGTTCAAATCAGAATCGTAGATGAGGAGGGGATCCCTTTGCTTGTCATTGGTTAAAGGATGAAAATTTACAAAAGGCCCCTATCCAAGGCAGAATTCATCAACACAATCAATAAATAGTTGAATGTAACTAGAAGCCTCATAGCTTCCAGTCCCTCACCTTCCTAGAAAAAAGAAAAAAATAAATAAAGAGGTATGGGTGAAAACCTTTTTAAGGCATCCAAGGCCAAACCAAGTTTGAAAATCTCCAAGCGGCAATCTTGGACCAAAAAAAAAAAACAAAAAAAATGGAAAAGAGAAAAATAAAAAAATAGAGGAATAAAATATCCTTGGGTAAAAACCTCTTGGAGGCACCCAAGGCAGGCTTGTGGGGTGAAAACCTCTGCCGAGGTAACCCACCCACCTTCAAAAAAGAAAAAAGAAAAAAAAAAGAAAAATACAAAATGATCAAAATAATAAAATGGCACCAAGGCACTAACATGTTTATGTGTTACAGGTTGATGAACATGGATAATATGGAAAAAGGGAGCAATATTGTTCCATCTATATCTCTCTCCTCTACCTACTCACTCCAAATTCAACCCCAACACTCATTCCTCGAACAATTTCTACCACAAGGTGAGAAAAAATTTCAAATTGTTTCCTATCTCTCTGATGATACATGATGTCCTAGGGAGCTACAGGAAGTCATGTACTGCTACAGAAAATATTGAAAATATATAAGAAGGATACCTGAGGCTATATGTGCCCACCCAAAGCTGTCTAACCCTATAAAAGGCATAAAAAATGTTACCCACGTATGCCTACCATCCCTAACCATCATTCCACCCCATGCATGAAAAATCCCTTACCTAACCCTCTATTCTGCCATTGTGAATAAACTTGTTTTAATACACACACATGGCCTCTTATCTTATGTTTTTCCTAACCACACCACTACATCAACACCATAATACCACCACTAGTATCTCCACATCATTTTCTCCCTTCCTCATGTCATTTTGAGCTCCAGATATATAACAAAGGGACTACTACAAGAATATGATCACTTCATGCAGCACACTTGTGCATACACCAAAGCCTTTTGACCACCATCTAGCACATAAAGAGTAGTAGAATTATGTTGAATATTTGATCCTAAAGATCACCAGGGGGCTCCAAAAATGAAGCTAGATCAACAACATCAACTTGAGGTCTCCATGAGGTACCTTCATAAGATACAACAAAAAAAAACACAATAAGCACCTCACTACAAAAAAAATAAACAAAAAAAATAAAAGGAAACCTTTGTGACCATTTCAGTGCTCCATCTCTCTACATTAAGGATCTTGCAACTCATTGCAAACTAGGTAAGGCTCAGGTATGACTTCCTCACCCTATCGCTATTCATAAATAGACTAAAATGAATTATTGTCAAGAAGAGAGGGTTTAATAGGAAAAAAGGAGGACAATTCACTTGGCCACATTTGATAGTGGAACTAGAACAATTTGGTGGAGTTGAATGTCACGTAGTTTTGTCACATCAGTCAAGAGGAGATAACAGAAAGTGGGACTTGATTATGAGGCATGAAGAAATTATAGGCTCGAGTTGGACCAACGGTCCAAATATGTAAAACTCCTGCAATGTACACATCACCACTGTGCTCCAAGCCTGCTCCAATTAGCATAAAGAGTACTTTGGATCATTTCCCCTCACACTTATTCCTATTTAGAGATAAGTTAGCAAAAGGAAAAAGTTAAGAGACCAACGAGGAGTTTTGATCACTGGTCTATTTTTGCATGCACGCAGTGCTACAAGAAACCCTGCAACTACTACATGAAGTTTCCAGGGACGCCACATAGTGTTTAGGAGTGACACACAAGCAAGCACCAGGGTATATTAGCACCACAAAACCACACTTCAAGTAAAAAACTTCAGAATTACAAATTTAAGTGGCCATGAACCCCATCAAATTCACAAGAATTTTCATGGCAATTTGCATACAGTAGAGTCACAATTAATAAAATTAAAAAGAGATGTATAAGGAGGTAGGGGATAAGAAAACACACATTTTGGGAAATTGAAGAGTCTTAAGGTCCCATATCACCAATGATATTATAAAACAAGCCACAAAAGAACACCTATCAAACACAATCAAAAGAGGGGGGGAGGTTTCAATAGGAGAGAACCCACAGACACAAAGAGAAATATGTTACATCCTCTTGTTGTTGACATCTTCAGAAATCACCAATGGCTGGGGTTCTTGGAGCTCCTCAAAGGATATGGTGATGAAGTGGCTCGAGAGTTTGCAATGGCCTTATACTCTCAGGCATATCACAATGCCACCACAACGATAATAGGGCTAGCCATAACTATCACCCCTGAGTTGATCAGCAGAGTTACCACCTTACCCCTAGGGATCAAACGTAATAGAGAGGACAAGGTATCTAGTAATTATTCCAACAAGAGTTTCTTTCTGTTCAACGAGGAACACATTTAAGACAAGAATGGGGTAAGAAGGATGAGTTTGTCTTGCCCATGGGATGATGTGGCTTACCATATAATGAAGTATATCTCTTGTGAGGGTAGAATGAGTGTAGTTTATGGATATCATTTTAGGTTGTTGCATGAGATGAGGTTCAAAGAGGATCGACCTTTAGATTAGATGTTGAACATACCATATTTCCTCATTTACTCCATGAGAGACATGAGGCACAAGGTTAGGGAAGGAAAACATCAAAAGCTATCCGATCATGGTCTAATTACACTCATAGTAGAATATGCCTTAAATAAGCTTAGAATTCCTGTGTTGTGGTCCAATTTCATTGACATGGAAAAATAAACTCTAATAGGGACACTGTGCATCACCTTTGGAGATACCCTTGCCTCTAGCCTTGGAGATAGGGACACTAAAACAGGGGAGGAAGAGACTGAGAGGAAAAAAAAAGAATAGGAAATGTAAAGAGAGGAAGAAAACACAAAATATGTAGAAACATGGAATAAAAGTGAAGAGAAGGAGGAAGAGAAGGAATAAGAAAAGGTAGAAGAGGAGGAGGTTTTGAGGCCCAATAAAACCACTGATATATCCCCTCATAAAAAAAACCTTTCACTAGGGAACACTGAGAAAGAAGTGGCTGCCACTTTAGCCACTTTAAGCACCCCTATGAAAGCCAAAAGAAAGAGGCGGACTCCCATGTATTTTAAGACAAGGAAAATAACAAGGGTTTGAAATGAGAGGCCTCAACCTCCAACAAAGAGCCCCATAACCATTGAGGAGTCACCTAGAAAGAGGGAAGAAATAGGGTCAGAAGAAGGAAATATTCAAGAAGTCACTTCCCCCAAGAGAACATCCAAAACACCCATGAAATATGAAAGAAGACACTCTTCTAGATTAGAATATATGAAGCAATCAAAACTTTTCATAGACCTCCAAGGAGGATAAAAGAGATGCTACCGGAAAAATAGGGGGTGCTACAAAAAAATCAGAACTTGCTACAAGAAAGTCAGAAATTGCTACAGGAAGAGAAAAATGTCGATGGGGAGGAACAAAAGGTAGAAATGGAAGGGAATGATGCCAAAATTAAGGAACAAAAGTTAGAATTTGAAGGGCAGGATACCCAAGTTGAAAAACAAAGGATCAAATAAAAGGGAAGAGTGGCCAAATTGAAGAACAAAAGGCTCAAGTAGAAGGGCATAATGCCCAAAATGAAGGAAAAAAGGCAGAAATAGAAGGGTAAAGTGCCAAGGTTTAAAATAAAGAGATGAAGGGAGAGGAAAAAATTACATGACAACCTCCACATGCAGAGGCAACCTCTCCACAAAATGTCTAGAAAGACATCATAGAATTCTAACATCCTACCCCACATACTAGTTTAAGCTCTTATTATAATTCATTGAAGGAGGGAGGCTGATCCCTAAGAGGTTCTCCATTACCCTTTTCTATGAGCTAGAAAGAGAAATGGGGCACACCCACAAATGGATGTAAATTTAAAAATCTATAAATTTTGAAGATGTGGGAATAATGGAGGAAAAAATTAGTGAGATCGGGAGGGACCTAGCTGATTTCATGCTCAGAGAGGAAGTGTTGAAAGAAAATTGCAGGAGGCACAAGAAGAGAACATGAGACTGAAGGAACAGTTGCAACAAAAGGACAAAAAAAATTCCACTATGGTAGATCTTTGTGTGGAGGAAATGAAATACAAGTGTTATCACTCCACCAGATTCCCAAGGATGAGGAAGGAATCCCAATAGAGGTAACCACAAACCAAGATTTTGACTTGATAGCTAGCCCTATCAAGCTGGAGAGGGCTCTCTCTAAAAGGGTCATAGCCAGGAGGGCTGGAGAAATAAGGCTTTTAGGCTAGGTATAGAGTGCAAGGGGGTTTTTTTGAATTGATTTGGTTGGGGAAATCAACAGATAATGAAATTAGGTCAAGGAAAACTAGGTCAGGGTAAGAGATAAAAAGGGGTGCAGGGATGAATGGGGCAAGGTATGTACAATGTCAATCACTTGAGGCAAATGGTTATGGGTTGGTTCAGAAAATTTAAGAAGGTTGAGGGAAGCTTAGAAGATGAATTTCTCTCAGACATAAGACATGAAACAAATTATGACCAGTTATCCAAAATAGAGCATGACTAGCGTTAATTCTGAATCTCACACTTATAAAAGATCATATCATAGAAATGGAAAGGAAATGAAAAATACATTCACACATATGTAACTAAATAGGAAACAATGAAGGACATTTAATACCACAGGTATCCTATAAATATAGCTGCAACTCCTCTTGTATTAATGGCCAAAACTAAATACAAAGTCTTCTTAATCCACAAAGCAAAATGAAACTGATTCCAACCTTTGACTCCTGTGAAGAACTAAGATAAATAGACCTCAAAACCACCTCCACTCATCCATAGGGGTCGAATTCATGAGATGAGGGAGATATTACATAAAAATATGAACTGATAGCTAGAGTGTAGGATGAGAAATGTGACTCATTCCTATCTCTAATGAACTGATTCATTACACCTCAAATGGTTGAATTACCTAATGTATTTACCCTAGGTAAAAGTAAAAACATGATATATACATTCATCTTGACCATTTACATAAGTGAATTCCTCATTTCCTAAAGTAAAATTCAAATTGGAGTGAAACTTCAAAATTTCTGAAAACTATGTAAAAGGCATTTTTCTTGTGAAATGTGCAGCGTCCAGGCAGAAATATTGACCTCTGTTCAAGGCTGATTTTGATTGCCTTCCTTGTGTTAAAATCATCTCCATGATAGCACATTAGAAAGCCCTTTGAGTCTCTTTTCCAAAACTACCTCCATTTTTCACAATGTTTCTCATTTTCCGTGTCAAAAACCTGTTCTCCCAATACTTCTAAACGCGTAGAGACCAGGCTTATTTAGAGGCAGTAACATGAAATTTTGATGGTTTTTTGAGCTTTTGATGGACCATTTATCCTCCAAAAACTCTAAAATTTTCTAGGGTTAATTTCCTCATCAATAAAAACCTGTTGGTAGTGGCCATTTGTCATTTGGAGGTCCCAAAAAAGAGCGTAGAGTCCAGGTCGCTATGCGTTTAGGAAAATTTCTATGTGCAAAAATACTCTTAAAAACACAGAAGTAGCACCTTTTTGAAGACCACATTTGGAGGCCTTCCTGGTGTCCAAATTGGGCCCAAGATATCTAGTTTTAAATCCCTTCAAGTATGATTTCCAAATCAACCTTTGGGTTTTTGATTGGAGTTGATTTGCCTTGTCAAAACTTAATTTTCCCAAAAATGGTCAAAACGTGTTGAATGAGAGTGTAGAAATGTAGAGTGCTGTTGCAGGAAACTTTTGGAGGTGTTACGAAACTCAAAATTGAGCTCAAGATAGCTAATTGGAAATTTCTAACAATATAGTTGTTATTTGACTTATCAAGCAAGTCATTTGGACACTCTAGCTATGCGAAAACATGATTTTCCCAAGGTCACTCCAGAAGTGAAAAAAACCTCTTGAAGCACCTGTCGTTTTAACATTTCTCCAAAACTAGGACACCTGTGTAAAATAGGAAGGAGGTTTTTCTTTCTTGACCTATGATGGAAAAAAAAATCTCTCACTTTTGTTAAATGCATATCATTTTGGTCATAAACATATTTTGAATTAAAACTGGCCCTATAAGTGGAAAATAGCTTGATCCTGGGAATGGTTTCTTAAAAAATAATGGAGACATGATATTTATGAGCTGAAATGA
Organism: Pinus albicaulis; assembly: GCA_034641835.2. NCBI lineage: Eukaryota > Viridiplantae > Streptophyta > Pinopsida > Pinales > Pinaceae > Pinus > Pinus albicaulis. Next base: position 850,057,908 of record CM076569.1, on the reverse strand, counting down.
CCTCATACTTACTGAAATGACCTACCTTATACCTCCTTTTCTCATATGTCTCGTTTCCATAGAAAACCCTAGGTTAGTGGGAGAGGAAATTAGGGTTTAGTGCTTGTGAACAATGATGATTTGGGCACCCTTGGAAAAAATGGTTAAAAAACAAAGCGAGGTCAATGGTAATGATGGAGTTGAGGTGAAAGCAAAGTAAAATAATGCAGGTTGGGTGGGATGAAAATACCAGTGCTAAAAACAAGAACCCTTCAAATTCTTATGCCATCTATTTGAAAGAGCAATGGTTACAATTTCAGATCAAAACCTTAGCACAACATGATTAATTGGAATTTCAAAACTATAATCAATTCATTAAATTTTGCAGAGAAACAAGTATGGAAGAGAGAGCCAAGTTGGAATAATTCTACATGCACAACCTTATTCTAATTGATATGAACACCTGGGACCCAAATTCTAGGTTTGGAGACATGCAGGTGATGGCCTTAGCATCTTGTGTTGCCAGTGAAGAAACAAGGTCAGAGGAAGTCAAGAGGGTGATGAGGAGAGAAGGAAAATAACCCCTCCAAATCAGGGCAGAACTCATAAGCCCTAGACGAGTCATAAACAATCACCAGCTGATCTCCAATGATGCTAACCTTGCAGATAAATACCTTGACATGACCCAAGAACAAGAAATTGCACATTTTGATGACATTTCTAGATTAATAGGGGAAGAGAGTGCTATGGAATGTCAGATAAGATGGAATGTTATACCACTTAGGCTAAGGAACCTTGAGTATTATACTACAGATAGATTAAGAGCTACCTTGGACATAAAACCCTTTTACAAGAGGTCCATGCAGAGAATGAAAATCCAATGCCTTAGATTAAAGTTAAGCCCACCTTTGCTACTGGGTCTACATGAGGGAAGAGAGAAATTTGAGGAGTAGAAGGAATGTGAAGAAGCATAAAATAATTTCGGGTCTTACCCATCTAAAGGAACCCCATCGATGCTATCTTGGGTTATCAGAGAAGCTACCACAACTTTCAAGGAAATCAAGAAGCAGGACTGAGTTGCTCAAGGATGAGAAAACATTTCAGTAGGGGGGTGATGATGAGGGCCATCATTAGGTATCTTTTAAGGGGTTATCGTGTAAAATTTTTAGCTTATTTAATCTATATCTCTCACATTTAATTATATTTTGTCATATTTTTCTTAGTGATAATGGTGTAGAAAGGATTGTCATGAATTGAAGACTAATATGGTTTAAATGCAGAAAATGAAAGAAATAACGCTATTTTTGAGTGAGATTCCATGTCAGGGCTCAGAGTAGACAACGAGGAGCAGTCATAGGGAGGTTGAACACCTTATTAAATCCTAGAAGCAACAAATATCTCTTTAGATCCTCCTCTAACATATCTAAGTCAAAGGCAGCCGAGAAAGTGGATGATAAGAGGGAGCCAAGCTCCACTTCTCTCGAGTTTCAAGGGAACAAGGACCTAATTTTTAGGGAGCTGTTGGTAGCTACCCTCTTGTATAAATAGACAAGAGCAAGAGCTCATTAGGATTCAAATTTTATATGTAGCTAGAGAATTCCTAGCTCTGTGTTAGACATTTTTGAATTTCATTGTTAATGTAAGAGATTGGTTATGAGCATTTGGTTTCTTTCTCACTGAGTTGATTTCAGGGAGCTAAGCTTATGGGTTAGGGCGAAACCCATGGGCAACAATCTCTCTTGTGTACATTTGTGTTTTTTATTTATGCTTCAATAGTTAGTTAATTTCATAATATTTTGGTAGCATATAAAATATCAAAATTGTGTTAACAACCTCCCTCTCTCACCTCTTCCATTAGATTTTGAGGAGGAAGGTATTCCATCACATACCAAACATATCCAGTTTACTATTTCTTGGAAATTTTAAGATAAATTTCACTTTTCTTATCATGAGTACATTTGTGTTTCAAGTGCATGAGTTCTAGTTAAATTCAACTCATCTTTTCCACTATTTTCATGATAAGTCTGTTCATGATGAATGCATGAGTAGATGTCTTGTTTGCAGGTTTAGTTATAGTAGAAGAGAAGGACCCTTTAAACACTATCAGTTTGAGTTTCAACCCTCCATCAGTCACCTTTAATTTAGTCACCCACTACCCTATTTTGGATACCATCATCACACCACCGAGAGTAGCCTTTTTGGTGCAATACAAGCCTTTTTGAGATCTCTAAGCTTCGCCAAGGGGGTTGGTAATCCTCCCTTTCCTTGTATCCACCTTTCCCTCAAATTTCCTAGCATTCTTCACATCATTTATTTCCTCCAAACCGTCTCAACCTGTTTCCTGTAGCATTAAAATACATCATTTAGCAAAACAGGAATCTTGTAGCAGTGTTGAGAACCCTCCTTCATCCCAAAATCATTCCTCCACCTCAGTTGAGCCTAGAAAAGACACTAGTAGACCTCCTACTCTAAATCCTTGGTTTAGGAACACCCTTAGGACACCCAAAATCCCTCTTATCTTATTTCAAAATAAAAAATTGAAGTGTGATTAGTCCATCATAAGATACCTCATTAGCACAATAGTTCGCATGAATTAGATAGAATTTATTTAGTCATTGATTAAAAATGTGTGCAAATATATATTAGTTCCTTCTTGCAAGTTAATCAAGTATTATACACAATGAATGCAACTTAGTATAATTCCTTTCTTGTACTTAGATTCAATGTTAATATTTCTTCGTTGAAAAAGTAGACATTGAATAGATGAACCAATGCAATCTAGTGTAGCTTATTTTCTTTCCAATAGAGTATTGGTTATGATTTTCTTTCAATCTTAGTTAGTAGTTAGAAGTGTGACATACTTCCCTAGTTACTACCACCTCATGGTAGAACTAAGATGAGGATGTCATGAGCAGAGCTCATCTGCTGTGCATATAGCATTGTCACCTCCAAGTTTGTATGAACCTCGGGTTGATAAGTAAATTTGATTAGCCTCTGGGAGTTGCAACACTCTTGGTGCAATATCAGGGCTCACCAACCACAACAATGCAGGACAAATGCAGTTACTGGAAGGTTTGTACATTATATGTTGTGAAAATGTCCAACGAGAAGGAATCTATTGAAAACATTGGGAAAGAATAAATGAAGGTGTTGAAGAAGTATCTGGTGTTGCAACAACACGATGATGTGTTTCCAACAAAAATTCCTGGTTTACCTCCTCACAGGGCAGTCAATTTCTCAATTGAATTATTGTCTGGAGCAACACCAACATCCAAAGCACCATATCAGATGAGTATGATGGAGCTAGTTGAGCTAAAATTCCAGTTGAAGGAAATGCTTGATAAAGGTTAAAAACAACCAAGTGTGTAACCATGGAGAGCTCCAATATTATTTGTCAAGAAAAAGGATGAGACATTCTGACTTTGTATTGACTACAGGAAATTAAATAAAGTGAAAATAAATAACCAATATTCATTTCCATGGATTGATGATTTATTCAATTAGTTAATATGGGAAACACTCTTCTCTAAGATCGATTTGAGGTCAGGATATAATCAAGTGCACATCAAAGAAGAAGATGTCCGTAAAGCTACTTTTAGGACGAGATACAAGCACTTTGTGGTGGTGACATTTGGGATTATGAGTTCCCCTGCTAATTTCATGTGTTTAATGAATAGTGTATTATATCCTTATTTGGAAAATTTTGTCATTGTTTTTTTTGATGACATATTAGTGTACTCAAGAACTGAAGAAGAGCATGAAAATAACCTAGTTGCAATGTTACAACTATTGAGGGAACACAAGATTTATGCAAAGCTTAGAAAATGTGATTTTTTCCAATGAAAAATATATTACTTGGGGCACATTGTGTCCAAAGGGGATATTAGTTGATCAGCGAAATTTCAAGGCCATAATGGAGTGGTAAACACCAAAGAATGTGAATGAGGTCAGATCATTCATGGGATTTTTAGGTTACTATAGGAGGTTCATTAGGAAACTATCCAAGATAGGTCATCTGAGCACATCGTTACATAGGAAGGGAAAAATATTTTAGGGGACAACTGAATGTGCAAATAGCTTTGAGCAGTTGAATTCATTGCTCACTACTGCATTATGAAAGAAGGACATATAGTTTTATATGAGTCACTAAAACTAAATGAGCACGAAGTAAACTATGTGACTCATGACCTGGAGTTAGCTACCATTATTGACACATTGAAGATGTGGAGGAATTATCTCCTAGAGAATATATTCACACTCATGACAGATCATGGTGGACTCAAATATTTGTTTGATCAAACTACGTTTAATGTAAGATAATCTAGATGGTTGGCTATACTTAGTGAGTTTGACTTTGAAATAAATTATATCAAAGACACAGAAAACAAGGTTGTTGATGCACTTAGTAGAAGGATTCAATTGAATAATTTGGAAACCATAATAACTTCTGAAGTTGACCTAGTGGAAAGGGTAAAAAATGTAGGACAACATGATGGAAAATATTAACAAATAATGAAAACGTTGTAAGAAAATGGTGAGGATGAGGAATATCATATTGTAAGTGATGACTTAATTATATTCAAGAACAAAATATATATACCAAATAATGATGATTTGAAGAAGATCATAATGATAGAGTTCCATGTGAAGCCATATTTGGTCATTCGGGACACCAAAAGACTCTCATGACCATTAAAAAGTTGTATTATTGGCCTAATTTGAAGAATAAAGTGGCTGAAAATCATAGAATGCCAATAAGTGAAGGTTGAATGTAAACATTCAATAGGGCTATTGCAACCTATTCCCATTCCGAAATGGATGTGGGAGGTGATATCCATGTATTTCATTATAGTTTTATAGAGAACTTCTAGGAAACATGATGAAATTATGGTGATAACTGACATATTGAGTAAAGTAGCTCATTTTGTGGTGGTAAAATCCACCAATTCAACTAGTGAGGTGGCTCAAATTTTCATAAAGGAGATTGTGAGGTTGCATGGAGTTCCCCAGAGAATAATCTAGGATAGATATTTTAAGTTTTCTTCAAGTATTTGGAAGGAAATATTTGCAGAATTGGGGACAAAATTGGAATTTAGTACAACATATCATCCACAAAAGGATGGAAAAAAGAGAGGATAAACATGGTCCTCAAAGACATGTTGAGGATGTATGTGATGCACCAACCCAAGAAGTGGGAAGAGTATCTTCATCTTGTATAATTCACATACAAAAATGGGTACCAATAATGAATAAAGATGACCCCATTAGAGGCACTATATGGGATAAGTTGAAATACTCCTATCATATGAAGTGACCCAGTGAACATGATCCTTATTGGGCCTAATATGTTCAAAGAGATGGAGAAAAAAATTCATATCATCAAGCATAATTTAAAGGTGGTACATGACAGGAAAAAAATACTATGCATATCAACATAGGATGCATAGAGAGTTCCAAGTTGGGGAGAATGTTTATTTGTAGATTAAACCTAAGAAAAGTTCCTTGAGGATTGGGTTATGTGCAAAGTTGGCACCACGGTATTGTGGGCCTTTTGAGATCCTTGAAAGGAATAGACCAATGGCCTATAGGATAGGCTTATGTCCATCAATAAAATTCCATGATGTTTTCCATGTTTCTTTTCTTAAAATATATGTACAAGAATCTAATCACGTGATTGTGATTGGTCTATGCTATAGGTGGAACCAAAGGGAGAGTTCTAGCTAGAGACACTATGCATCCTATATCGGAGGAGAATCACACTCCATAATCGAGCAATAGAGAAAGTCAAAGTGTAGTGGAGGCACTTTGGGCCCGAGGAAGCCACGTGGGAAATGATTGAATCAATGAGGGAATCATATCCTTTTTTGTTTATTGGATGAAAAAAATGCATATAAATTGTAAATACTGTACAAATATATATCAAATACATATATATATATATATATATATATATATATATATATATATATATATATATATATATATATATATATATATATATATATATATATATATATAGTATGTGTTTGTTTTAAGCATGTATTTTGTATTGCATATGGACACAAAACACCGAGGACGATGTTCCCCCAAAGGGGAGGGGTTTGTGACAACCCTAATAGATGCACTCATGTATGCAATGTAAATTTTTTTAAAAATGGGCTGAGTAATGGGAAATGGATTCCAGAGACTAGGGAGGTTGCTTAGACGGGATGGTGTAACTTTACTTGAGGCAGGAAAATATGAATTTTTTGGATAACCATTGAAGGCTAGATGTTGTATGTATTAATGGATTGGTTCCTGAATTTAATAGAACCACATGAAAGGTACACAAGGCCATGCTCCTTCGAAGAAAATGCAAGCAAGAAGAGGACCCCGAAATAAATGTAGGGATGATAGCACTATTGAACGATGAAGGTCGAAGCATGCAGGAGGAATAAGGTTGTTTGATGGACATAAAATATAGGTAGACATGGAACACTTACCATTGGATGGAAAATTTTTGTTGGCAGATTTATTTCCAGAAGGTATCATAGGGAAAATATAAGTCAAACTGTTGAGGGAAAATGCAACGATGGAGAGAGAATGGGAGTAGTGGAAAGGCAGGCTTGAGTAACTTGGAAAGGTGGAGAACACAGAGAAAATACATAGGTGCAAGAGATAGCTTTTGGTTGGAAGTAAAACACAAAGGAAATCAATTTTAGGTGGGGAATAAATCATCTTTCAAGTCCCCATTGGCGAGAGGTGGAGATGGTGATTCTTAAAAATTACATAAGGGTTGGGGTGGAGGAATTATTCCTTGGGAAATTCCCAGAGGATTTATGAATGGCTTGTTTCTGTATGTTTGAATTTTCTATGGTTCTGGAGTCCCCAAGTTTGGTGGAACCACTATGTTAAGTTCTGAAGGGTGAGACAATGAGTCTCTAGATTCCCTGTGTATTTGTTGCTTAAAACCTAGTTTGAGGGTGGAGGCAGATATATCTAGAGTCCTTATAGAAATTGAAGATTTTTTTTCAACCCTTGAGCAGAGGCCCCCTCAGTATCTGGAATATGGCTCAAGGGTGATATATGAGTGAGAAGTGGTTGCAACTATCTGTGGTTGGGTGGAGAGTCATAGTCCCATACAAAGTTTCACAATAGTTCCCAAGATAATGTTCTTATGAATTTGCAATGATAGTGAATATATGTTTACATTTCTAGACTGAAATGGTGTAAATAAATGTATTTAACATGTTTTTTGTTCTTATCGTTTACATGAATGACTAACATACTGATACTACTGGCTTAAAGACATTGAAATAACGTGTATTGACATGGGTCATGAATGCAATAGTAATTGGTATGGAAGCCCTTTTGTTACAGTTTTATGACTATGATGAATTCAAGCCTTTATAATATTGATGCATGACTCTGTGGATGTGTTGAGGACTTCTTCCTCTCTAGTATTTTTTTTTATAAGGAGGCATTATCCAAGTCCTTATTGGTAGATACCCTATTTTTGGTCCATAATATTATGAATGCTTTGGTCTAAATAAATTATTAGTATACTCTTGTGTTGTTTAAGGCACGACCTTGTGAGATTGAATGACTTGATTTCGTGCTCTACGCTCTTCTATGTATGCATTTCTATTTAATTTCTTAGGGTTGGGAGCCAAATTATGTATGTTGTCTCGAATGGTAACACCTTGCTTGAATGACTAGTTATAGCCATGGTGCTATACCTGATCGGTACTTCATTAGTGGCTGTTCATATGCTGGTCACTTATGTTAACAAGTTTCATGGAAACATTTCATAGGTTGTTTCTTTCCTATCCATTAGGTAGAATAACGTTTATATAGGTAACTAATTATCTACCTATGTGTTTGCAGTATGCATTGGGGATATTGTGGTGAAAAATATGAGTATTTGAGGCTCTTTAGGGGTCACCAATTCTATAGAAAAGGGTGTGTGACAATCATATGTGCATCCCATGCCTTGGATTCCCATCCACAAGTATGAAATACTTATAGGATCTTAATTTTATCTCTCATGTATTTATATCCATGTTTTATTCCTATGATTGACCTTAAAACGAGGGATTCCTAATGATTTTGGGAGTGTTAATGTCCTTTCGGCCTTTTTGGTAGTATATGCTATTTGTTGGCTCTTACAGGCCCATCATGCCTATTTTTTTTTTCAATAGAGGCCTCTGGATCTCTGGGCTAAAACCAATCTATCTCCTATAAGGCACATAAGTTTCAAGGGGTTGCGGAACTCTGAGGCCCTGAATTGGTAAGTCCATGGCATGAATGGACAAGTCTCTATTCAATATTTCTGGTCGTAGTCATTGCAGACCCAAAGAGAGTAACCTTGTTGAAATCTTAGGAGGGATAGCACCGAAACATGCTCATAAAATCTTAGTGATGATGGCTGAACTCTGGCACAAGTCCAGAATTTTATAGAACCACTGCATCCAATCCAAGTTAGGCTCCTTACATTGGCTTTGTGTATCCTTAATGGCATACACTGTCCATGTCTCACTTACAACCACTGTGACCTTGGCCACATATGTGTATCTACGCGCATAGTGCATAGCTGGAGGAGGACGTGTTATGCATAATTTTCACGATTGCGTACAAAGGTGAATTCCCTAGATTTAGTGTTTTAATCTAGAACAATAGAAGACAAAAAACATGAACGTTTCCTTATATAAATTAGAGTATGTGAAATAAGCCTACCTAGAATATGTATCAAGTCTTCCTTTCCTCCTCGCTTGTAAACTCGAATTGTAGCTCCAAGTGCTATAATTAGAACCTGCACATACCACTAAAACAAGCAAAGGATCCACAACATCCACGTAGCATAGTATAATATCTATATTCAATGAATCAACATGACATTGAAATACATGCGTGCAAACATAATAGAACAAATATAAGAAAACAACATATTTTTTGTATTAACAAATATAGGAGAGAGTTTACAATGATAAAGAGACACTAACTTTGTAGATGTATCCCCAAGTTGACTTGTCCATCCTGGTCACAAAGCACACCTTAATATCAAACTTAATGTATGAATATGATGACTCCTTTAGGTTCGAGGAAACAACATGGGGGCACTATCAATCTAAAAAATCCAACCTTGATGCTATGGAAGGCGGTAAATTTATAGGATGAGATTGGTAGTTTAAGATTTACCATATTAGGCCTGAGATCCATAAATGATGGGAGGATAAGCTCAAGGGATAAGAGATGCCACTACAAGGAAAATGCCCTCTAGCGGAGGTTATAAAGGAGGTTTTTAGTGTTATAAAATTGGCCAAAATTGTCAAAAAAACATTTGCTACAACATCCGTTTATGGTTACGGAGGTTTTGGCGGAGCTTTTAACGGGAATTCAACACAACTAAAAAAAAATGGGCTGCCAGAGGTTATTACAGATTTATTTTCATCGTTGCGCTACTCTGACTTGAACGCACTGGTGCGTACATATATAAGGCGCCCCATGGCAGTCGAAGCAAAATTCACTGTGTCGTTAAGGTATAAAACCACACCGGGCGTAGTGTTGGTGATACAATGCACGGGGTGGTTCTAATTGGTCTTGGGATTTGTGCGGTGCCCATAGGTCGTATCAACGCACCGGTGCGTAGACGTATAGAAACGCACCAGTGCATAGTATCACAGAAAGGGACTGAGATTTATAATTGGTATCAGTATTCGTGCAGTGCCCATAGGTCATACAAATGCACCAGTGCTTATAGACACTTAAATGCCCCGGTGTGTAGTATCACACAAACGCACCGAGATTTATAATTGGTATCAGTATTCGTTCAGTGCCCATATATCGTACGATGACGTTGGTGCGTATAGACACATAAATGCGCTGGTGCTTCATACTGCACAAATGCACCGATATTTTTAATTGGTTTTGGTGCTTTTTAAGTGCTCATAGTTCGTAGAAACGCACCGGCGTGCTTCTTAATAAAAACGCACCGGTGTACGGTTGCTGACATGCACCGGTTTTCATTTTGTATTTTTTAGAAACATCGACCTATGACAATGCAATTATTGCGATTGTTTTAAATTCATTATTCATCAAAATTCGACACATCTTATAACAATATTCATATTAAATAAATTCTTATTAATGCATTTGAATGTGATGTTTGGATTAATTTGTTATGTCATATCATAATTATTGTGGTTTTTTAAAATTCATTATTCATCAAAAGTTGACACATATATATCTCATAACAATATTCATATGAATTAAATTTTTATTAGTGAATTTGGGAACGACAATGGAGAACACAATAACGAAAATGGAGAACGCAATAGAATAAATTAAATCATATTTTATGATATGTAATATATATGAATAAGACAATCTTTATCATACAAAATGGGACAGATATTGGTATCCCTTTGTCTTTCAATTGGGACACTATGTCCATTACATTAAACAAAATGTCTGATTTCAGAGACATATTTCAAAAAATACAATGCCTTGCTTTGATATCCAAACATAGTGATCATCATTCTTTGCTTGAACTGCTGTCACTGCTAGAGCTACTTCCATGACTTGGGTTATTTTCAGGAATTTTTTGTTCACAGTGTTGATTGTTTGCTTCTTCTTCACCTTCCATCTACAAACATAAAAATAAAATGATATGAGTGTATATACATTGGTGAGAATAATGAAAATTGCAATATTAAATAATACCTTATCAATATTGTCGAAAGAAAAATGGCGTGCTATGGCAACCAAATTGTCATAAATATACACATGCACCAAAGCCTTCTTCATGCCATCTTTGAAGGCTATGTTGCTTCAGTTCCATACTTTGTTTTCTGCCAAGTTTTATACCCCATAACAAATCATATATGTAGTATAAAGATGTTTTGTTCTATTAATTATAGACGGAGAAAAGTAAAACAAGATAGATGCTTACAAATTCCATAATTAATTTCTGATATGCCAACATATATTGACAAGCCATATTTAACCCAATGTCAATGAATTCTACTAATGGTTCTTCTTTGTATGTTAGCATCTGTTTGAAGACATTCAATGATGATTGTTGTAAAACAACTTAAAATATACAAAAATGAAATCTAGTTAGGTTGTTATAAGGAAGTAACAATTACACACATAACTATTAACCCTTTTCTTCCTTGTCATCTTGTTTTATGTGCTAAATGGGTTCCATTTTCTTTTCTTTTCTGCAAGAAAATACTTGAAAATTAATATTTAATGCTAAATTGTTTATTTATTGTACCTAATGATCGAAAAATTCAATGATTACATATTACATTTGAAGCATGTTGTTGTTGATATGGCTCCTCCTGCGATGCAATTTTGTCCATTTCTTTGACCATCTCCTTGTACACCTTTTTGGACATTCCTACTGGCATATTTCTGATATCAGCTCTTTCATCTTTTGAGATTTTCATAATCTTCCTGAAAATGTAACATGACAATAAAATATTTAATTTTTATATTGATATCTAAAAAGTAAATATAACAAAAGTGATATTTATAAATAATTCTAGACAAACATTTAAAGGAATATAATTACTTTTTGATTCCTTATTTTTTGTTGTTGTACGTTTTTGCTATTAAAAATATGACATGTCTCATTGACCAATTCTCTGGAAACTCTTCTTGTAGTTTAGATAAAATTTGTTTCTTTGAATCATTGGATTGATTTTTGTATTGTAAGTGGAAAGAAAATCTATACATTCATTCCACTAGATCCCTCAAACTTTTGTAAAAGTTTTTCCCCCTTTCGTTAACTTCCAGCACCACTCTGGATGAGCTAAGGAGCAATTAATTTTCATTTGCATGTTCTATTTTTTTCTTTTCTTAGAAAAAAATTCCTTTTCTGAGTTGTTGGTCCCTGTAGAACATTAAACAGATGTGAATTAATAGACTGTTTGACACATGTTATCTAAAAATTTTAAGTATATTATTAATGATAATTAAAAAAAGAAACTCATATTGGATCGATAATAATTTTTCATTCACCTAATTCATCCTTTTGCAATTTTTCCATCAAGCTTTTACGCTCTTCTGGTCCTAGATCAGAAATAACCTTGTCGAGCTTCGTCATTTTGTGGCTCTGCATGATACACAGTAAACAATACATATTATTTAAACACATATAATTCATAAATAATATTTTTTATAAAGAATTTACAAAGAACTTGCATTTTTTTCTTTTCTTGATGTGTTATCAATATTTTTGTTACTTGATCTCTTGTCAGTCATTTCTTTATCGATCTGAAACCCGTACCATATCATTCATTGATATATTTATAAATAAATTGTCAACTTTTGAGGTTAAAAATAAATCTCAAGAAACTGGTGCGCCTTTCATGATGTACGCACTGTCGTCGATGCGTGGTAGTATTAAAAACAAACTGCAAAAACAGTGTAATAGACTGTACGGTGCGTGGGGGTATTATAAACTCACCACAAAAACATTGTAATAGACCGTACGGTGCTATCCTCGTAACATGGAACACGATTTCAGATATGGCGCACTGATTTAATTTTTTTTTTTTTTTGAATTTTTTTATTACAGTACTTGCGCGGTCCGCTAGGTTATGTAGGGCGCACCGATAAAACAAAATCCATTTTTACAAAAAATCACGCAATGGACGAATGGATTGGGATCTGACTATGTAAGTCGTCCCGTGGGTTGGATGTCAATCTAAAATGAAAAGCCCTAATTCTGAAATCACAGAAATAGGGAGAAGAAAGGGCAAAAACAAAAAAAAATGAAGGGTTTAGGGTAAAAATGGATAAAATTGCAGAAAAAAGTAAAAAAACTACAGAAAAAGTAAAAAAAATAATCAAATTTAATCACGAGATGGTTTGAAATTCTATGATACAGGGTTTGAATCACTAGATGTTTGATTTCTAATTGTCTGAATACTTCTATTTGAACGTATTTCGCTGCTCCACAATGCCCTCATGCTCTCTTGCTCTAGGTATGTCTCCTGCAAATATCTGGCTCAAAATTTTAGCAAAAATAGTGAAATAATGAAAAGTATTTAGGATTTAAAGAATTATTTTGCGAAATTAGATTTTTGAAAATATTTTTCCACCCATTTTTCAATTTTCCAATTTTTTTTTCACTTAAATAAAATAGAGTTTCACTTTTTTTATTTGCGTTTATTCGTCATCGGTGCGTCACTTAATAACACCGCACCGGTGCGTCATTTTGTAACAGCGACATCGGTGCGGTTATATGTACAGTAGCACTGATTTGCAGTTAAGGCACCGAAATTACTTTTAGGTGTGTACGCCAAAATTTAGTGAACTCCAACCATAGAAATTGAGAATTATAATTTTGTTTATGCTTGAGAATTAGAATTAGAATTAAAATTGAGAATTGGAATTGGATAAATTCTTGATGGAAATAAATATTCTTCCAATGCATTTTGTTTATTGTAGGAGGTCCCCACTGATTATGTGGAGAGAATGCAATGTGGTGCATGTGGAGATGCAATACTATAGGGCCCAAGTGGGCAATTATGGCATGTGAACTTGTTATAATTGGCACTTAACTATTTGCAACCAATATGTTTTAGAATATAATCTGCAGATAGACGGATGGCCTGCCAACAATTAGTACATATAATCTGAAAAAGGGTAATGTTCTGGGAGCAATGAAAACGAGTCCTTCATTATGCATTTGTTAGCAGAAGAAGACCGATTTTCGACTAGACGATGCAGTTATTACATGTGGAGGCAATGGTTTCCCAAAGAAAATGAGTATAGGGTTGAGCAGAGGAAAGACATTGCAAAATAGGCTATTAATTTAGTTTTTCCAATGGGAAACCGATTTGCAGGTGGAAATATGGTATTTGTAGGTATCTATGATTTTATTCCCACAGAAATGGTCACTGGATATCCATTTATAATACAAGCAGAATATTCACTAGTTTCATCCATAGGACCACAACTCAGAAAAGTTAGAGATGCCATTCAGGTTCAATTGAAAGCTAAAGATGTGATTTTATGCGACGTCATATTTGCCAGTAAAAGTTTATGTAAGCCAACCGAAGCTAGAACAATACTCCCAGCTTATTTTAAACACATTCTGGAGAATATTTCCCTTCATGGGACCTACCGGCCTGATCAACAACATCAATTGATCTTTCTCTTCTGTCCTTAAGGGAATGAGAATCCTTCCCTTCATGGTGCCTCTTGGATTTATAAACAGCCTAGATTTATCTTTCTCTGCCATCAACTCTGCTCTCCATTTCTCCATCATGGGACCTCTTAACCCTATCGCGGCCTCAATCGAATGCTCTCTGCCGATCTCAACCTGTACTCCTCTTGTGCTCTGTCGAGCTCTGTAGCCATCTGCATCCCTGTAAGTGTCTTTGTTTGTCTTTCTGTTTGAATCACTCATTTTATCTGCTATAAACTTCTCAGCCGAAGTTCAAACTCTCCTCTCTTTAAACCCTCATCTCCTGAAAAAAAATTATTGCTCGCGATTCAAACTCTCCGCTGCTCCAATACTGCACTTTACAGAATAACCCTGTTCCGGTGCGCGCTGTTTTATAGGCACACCGGGGCGGTTTGTAAGATTGAGGTTTTTGTTTTGGCGCGGTGTTTTATGACGCATCGGTGCAGAATCATTCTGAAGCACCGGTGCGTTGGAGTAATAAGACGCACCGGTGCATGTTATGATGATAAGCGCACCGGATTATATAATTTTTTATTTTTTTCGTATGTAAGATCATAATAAAATAATAATAATTCTAAAGTACATGAATTTATTTGCATTATTTTCTAAACTTTATTATGTTACAAAAATTCATATTATTCTAGATTTATTATTTTACAATTATTTACAAATTTACAAATTAAATATTTTAATAAAATCATTTCACATTAATACAATTAAAATTTTCACATTAATACAATTAAAATTTTACAAATATTTTACATACAATTACAATTAAAATTACATTTAGAATTAGAATTAGAATTAGAATTTTAATTTTACATACAATTACATTTAGAATTTTACATACAATTAGAATTACATCTACAATTTTACAATTTGTCATATATACAATTAAAATTAAAATTAAAATTACAATCATTTCACAATAAATTAAATATTACAATTACAATTAAAATTTTATATTAAATATTTTACATACAATTACAGTTAGAATTAGAATTAGAATTTTACAATTTCACATACAATTATCATTAGAATTAGAATTAGAATTTTAATTTTACATACAATTACATTTACAATTAAAATTTTACAATTACAATCATTTCAAAGTAATACAATTAAAATTTTACAAATATTTTACAATATACAATTAGAATTAGAATTAGAATACATTTACAATTACAATTACAATTTTACAAATATTTTACATAAAATTACAATTAAAAGTACAATTACAAATACAATTACAATTTTAGAATTTTACATACAGTTAAAATTACAATTACAATTTTACAATTTGTCATATATACACTTACAATTACAATCATTTCACTGTAAATTAAATATTACAATTGCAATTAAAATTTTACATTAAATATTTTACATAGAATTATAGTTAAAATTACAATTACATATACAAATACAATTTCACAATTTTACATACAATTTAAATTTAAATTTCAATTACAATCACCACATAATATTTAATAAATATCATGGTCATTTAATATTAAATTAATTAATAAACATCACTATCATGGTAACCATCGTACAAACATCATATTCGACTAAAAAACACATTCAAACATCAAATTAACATTATATATTAACATCATCGTAACACAAACATCAAATATATATACATCTTGTGTCAAATAACTCATGCTATCACATACACATCTATTAGCAACACAAAAATTAAATGAACATATCTAACATGACCTAACAATATACACATCATGATGATCACCAAGATGTAAATTAAGTACAACTGCAATATGAACATAAAATACATGGAACATATCTAACATGACCTAAAAATATACACATCATGATGATCACCAAGATGTAAATTAAGTACAACTGCAATATGAACATAAAATACATGGACCATATATATATATATATAACTGAATAATGTTAAAAATATACAATTGTATATAAATGTCATAGATTAGCTGGTGGTAGTACGTCAACATCAATAGTAGTACTAGTGGAGGCCTGCTCAGTCAATGGTGCAGCCTCGACGGTCGATGGTCGAGCCTGCTCATGATCATGACTAGTACTGATGGATGGATCAGCTGGCGGTAGTACAACATCAATATAAGCATTACTAGTGGAGGCATGCTCAGTCAATGGTGGTGCCTTGACGCTCGATGGTCTAGCCTGCTCATGATCATGACTAGTACTGAAGGATGTTGCAGGCTGCTGATGACTGGACGTGGCCGATGGTCTAGCCTCATCTCCATGATGACTGCTAGATGCTAGTGGAGCCTCATGCTCATCAGGTGCGGCGCGAGGAGAATGATCATGAGATGAGTCGCTGCTCGCAGACTGTCCATCATGTGTTGCAGCTCGACCATGCCTATAACGTGCAATAGTCCTCCTCAGTCGCGTTACAACTGTCATAGCTCCTGTGACATGCTGCATCAGGTTGTACATGTCATGCAGGATGCCTCTCGATATCCATATTAGTATATCATCGGCCTGTATGTCTCTGCAATGAGCGGGCTTGATGCCCGCCTCAGCAATAAATGCACTGAATTGGTCGCCTAACTCCATCCTATATCGAGTATCAGGTCGACTGTGCCTAGCAAAAGGTGGTATCGGCGCACCATCATGAGGAGCATGTCTCTCTCCACCGACCTCCTGATCATGAGCCTCGGCATCTGCCATTTCTTGATCGTCATCAGGATCATGTGGTGGTTCTGACATCTCCTCGCCATCAAAATATCCAATGTCTACAAAATATATACAAGTACACAAAAATAGTTAGACAATTTCATTACACAATTTAATAAAAACAAGTTAAAGAACATGCTAAAATAAATTTAAATATACAAAATAGTAATATTACCTCTATCATCTCGCGTCTCATCAGCAATGAAGAGGATGTTGGCACACACTCGCCAATCCAATCTAGCATACAGATAGGGGACCATAATAAAGGGATGTATCCTGTCAACACTGGCTAGTAAGTCCAGTGCATCATGCGATATGTTGGCTAGAAATATAGTCTCTCCCCTCTTAGGCATCATCTGCCCCCACATGTGCATCTGGGCCTCCAATATCAGCCTACGAGGTTTCTAAACAAAATTAGGCCTTATCTCTAGAAACATCTCAAAAAATAAACAAAAAAGCTCTGAAGCAAAAGGGAAGTTGACCCTCCCTTGTGCATGAGCATGGCATCTATCTAAGGCTATATAAAACTGCTGCAAAAAAATGGTAGAACACCTGACAAATTGTGGCTCATGTACTAAAGAATCAACATAGTATAGAAGCGGGAAACTAATGCATTTCCCATCACTGATATTGTGTGAAATGGTAGAAATCATAAGTGAGAGGCACTGCACGTCCCGTCTACCAAATGCACCAATACGTAGATGACCTCCAAGGACCTGAAACACTGAAGAAGACAATACATTTGCTCCAATGTATCTTTGGGAGTAAACTAACTAACTCCCTGCTACACAACTAGCTGGAACCTCTAGGAACGAGGGAAAATCCATCCCTCTCCTCGATAGCCCTGTAATGAAATAAATATCCTCCTCGGTGGGTGTGTACCACTGGTCACGACCAACTTGGAAAGCCTCTCGGTGGGCATTCCACCTCTGGATAAGATATCTCAAAAGGACACTATGGGCCTTTAGGGAAGTAGCCTCCTCATAGAACTTGAGGAGGCCTACGTGTCTTAGGAGCCCCTGGGTATATGTTGTAATAGGGCGAGGGTCCGCATCTCTCTCCCTCTCTCGTGCCTCCCACTAGTGAAGCATGTCATACTGCTTCGCTTGTTGTTGGTATTGTTCCTCCTCTTCTCTACGAATCATTGACATATTAAATAATTTTTTTTATTAAATCACACATGTATTTAGGAATATACATAAATAATTTTTTTTGGAAAAAGAAAAAACAAACACGTCGGTGAGCCACAAAAATAGTCATGCACCGGTTACAGTGCGGTTTTTTTTGTAGAGCACCGGAGGCGTTGCCCCAGATGACATAAAACACACCATATGTGGTGCACCTGAAATTTTATCAAGCCCCGTTGAATATATATGGTGTTAGAAGAGTGGTGTGCTGACTAAAATATACGCCCCGACGCGTATAGTCGTGTCAGCGCACTGACTTCCTAACAAATTATATAGTCAACGGTGTGGTCTTTTACTTGGCTGCACCGTTGACCCTGTCGGAATGCCAAATGCGGTGCACTGACACACATTAGGGCAGATATATCCGTCAACGCACCGCGTTGCTATTCCCATGGTGAACGGTGCGCCTAGCTAAATGAACACACCACAAATTGTTTTCAAATTTTAAAATAATGTGGGCGTCTTTTGGTACCGCCCAGGAAACGGTGCAGATACTGTTAGCACCAGTTGCGGTGCGGCCTGTAAATTTTACAGGAAGCACCGATTACCGGCGCGAGCCGAACGGTTCATGCGCACCGCGCAACAATTTTTCTTTTTTTCTTTTTTAATGGTTAATTTTAAGGTTATTTCAAATTTTAATTTGCTAGAAAGCCTAATTATGGAAAAACTAGAAAAATACCTATATATTTCACCGTCGAGGAGGCATATTAGCTGTAGAATTTGCAAAAGAAAAATTTCCCACTATTTTGCAAAATGCAAACTAGATATTGGTGGCCAATGCACAGCAACAGTGCGTGCAATGGGTGCAATGGGAGCACCGATGTCAGGGCGGCTCAGAGAAGGAGAAATTGCACCGGTGCTTGAGAGCTCTGGAGTACTGAGAAAAGTGAAAAATGCTGCTTTTTAGCTGTAATTTTTTTTTTATTTAACCCTGTTCCGATGCGCGGGGTTTTATAGGCACATTGATGTGGTTTCTTGAGAATGCACCAGGATGTTTCAGATTTGGCACGTTTTTTTATGATGCACCAGAGCGGTTACTTAACACCGCAATGGGCTATTTCAGTTTTGGTATATTGTTTCTTGATGCACCGGGGCAGAATAGTGTTGAAGCCCCGGTGCTTTATAGTAATAGGACACACCAGGCAGGTCTGTACGGAGCACATGGTGTCTGGTGTGCCAATGTTTTATGCGACTAGTGCTTTCTCTTGTAGAGCGCACCGGTGATTGAGAGCAAAAAAGTGAAAAATGCAGTTTTTTGGCAGTAATTTTTTTTTATTGAACCCTTTTGTAGTGCGCGTGTTTTATAAGTGCATCGGTGCTATTTTAGACGAATGCATAGGCGTGGAAGAGTTTGTGTGCACTGGTGCCTTCTCTTGTAGGGCGCACCAGTAATTGAGAGCTCTAGAGCACTGAAAAAGTGAAAAATCCGGTTTTTTTTCCATAATTTTTTTTAACCCTTTTCTGGTGCGCGTGCTTTATAGGTGTATCGGTGCTGTTTCTTACGAACGCACTGGTAAATTTGTGTTTTGGCACGTCGTTTTATGATGCATCGGTGCGGGTTCTTAATATCGCACCCGACGTTTTCAGTTTTTGCACGGTGTTTTATGATGCACCGACACGGAAGAGTTTTGAAGCACGGGTGCTCTACAGCAATATGACACACTTGGCGGGTTTGTACGGAGCACACAGTTTCTTGTGTGCCAATGTTTTGTGCACAAATGTGCTTTTTCTTGTAAGGAGCATTGGTGCGATGTTGAATGAAAGCGCACTGAGCGGAAAACATCTGCAAAACCCTCCGCCCGCCAACATCCTCTAGTAACCTCCACTAGAAACGGATGTATGGGGTATTTTTATAAGGCTTTCCTCAAAACAATCTGCTAGAAGGTATTTTCCTTGTAGTGTGAGGTCTCCAAGATAGGATCAGATGAATTCAATCTCTCTATCCATGGTAAATAGTTAAAACTACCTTGGAAGCTTCTGGAATAGGAAGCTTCAGACTTATTTTTTGTTTTCCCGAATTTCTAGAATCATCTCAACTACAGAAGGGAGTAACATGTGCTGATAAATACTGGTGGAAAAGCATGTAAAATGCACTGAACGCAGGTTTCCATGGAAGTCAGCTATTTTGGGGCTAAAAACAATGTTTTTGAGAATTTTTTCCTAAAAACTCATACTTTTTGGAGGGGTAATTCTTAGGGCTTTGTAAAGGGATGATGAAAAAATGTTCTGAGATATTGTTGATCTATTTTTCAGGCCTTTTAGGCTAATATGAAAAAATTTCTTGTAACATATTCCCCCCTAAAGTAAAAATTAAGAAGCATTAGTAGATTACTGAAGTGCTTTACCTTGTGACAAGCCCGGATCAAGAACAATTAGTTGAGATCATTATCTGTTACAATAAATTTTCATCATTTTATCATTATTAAGGGAGGAATACCCATGCTCAACATATAAGCCAATATTACATGTACATTGATCAAGTAGTCTCATCCACTGATGAAAGAGTGTGGACCCATTGAATTTTTGAATGATCATAGCAATCATA
This sequence comes from Pinus albicaulis, assembly GCA_034641835.2. NCBI lineage: Eukaryota > Viridiplantae > Streptophyta > Pinopsida > Pinales > Pinaceae > Pinus > Pinus albicaulis. Next base: position 850,037,330 of record CM076569.1, on the reverse strand, counting down.
ATTTTTAATCTTGTATTAATCCTGAAATCATAGAAAATATGGATGGAACCAGATTTCGGGTCTTCTTTATTGTTCAGTTGATCACTTGATGTACGAGTCTAACCATGCAAATAAATGTGCCAAAGTCGAACATGGTAGACACCATATGATTACCGATCAATGATGTAAGTTGTTAACAAATGTGAGAGAAAACGCTGATGATTTTAATAGATCTCAAGGTACCATAGTGAAATCTATATGGTGTGAATATTCGATCACCACACAAAATATTCCGCTCGAAGGCCAATGATGAAGACTTGTCTCTGAGAGTGAGGACACTTTCCATTGATGTATGGAAGGTCCAAGGTACTGAAGGGAGTTTCTAAGTCAACTTCTTGGATGATGAGTTGATAACAACGTGAAGTAACCTATTTCATAAGAGCCTTGATGTATCCCCCATCAACGACATGAAACATGTATCAAAATTTGAGACAAGTGATGCTAATGAAAATAAGGTTTAAGAAAGGTATACATGAATGAATGATTAAGAGTATTGTAGTAGATATCAAATGAAGGACTTCTCTTGAACATATTGGTGACACTTTATGGAGTTGGCAGCATCGACCCAAAACTGATTATGGAGGCTTTTATTATGGTATGATGAACCAAAAAGGAAATTAGATTTCCCAACCCAATTTTCATGGAGATCAAGTGAAAGAGTGTCATGTTCAAGAGAAAATGACTTCCATTAATAGATCCAGTATCCCATTTTCCAATTTTCCTCAACCATTTCTGGTTAGTACCTATTTATTTTTGACAAGCTTGAGGAGGATAACATATGCTTAATTTATAATTTCATTTTTTATATGAATCCCCATGAGTATTTTCATGAACCCTGAGAAGGAGTGGCTTGGTATCATCATGTTTGACGAGTCCAACACAGTTTGATTGTTTGATTATTTTACGAGTCCATTGGAGGTGTAACTCAACTTCAATTTCATATTTAGAGACTTTAAAAAAGAGGAAAAAATTAAACTCCAATGGTTCCTTTTTGTAAAATTGACTCTTGAGTCTGAAAAGGAAAAAAACAATACTCAGGAGAACCTCTTAGCCATGTTCAACTAAGGTATTCATTTTTCATAAATAGTCTATCCTAATATGGAAAAGGTTTAAACTCATATTGAGTAGACATATTTTCATTTACTTTATCAAGTTTGAAAAGATAAGTGCTCGATAATCTTTTCATGTGTAGAGAGTTTAAAAAGAGCTAAAAAAGGGCTCCTCCTGGAGGAATGAGTGGTGTAAAAGGTAGAAAATTGTTCTGGTTATGATGGAATTACTCAAAACACGTATAGGTCAAGAGGATGGATAATAATACCACTCATAGAAGAAGTTCCTGAATCCTCAGGAAAGGTTAAAACAATGAAGTGAAAGCATATGGTCGACCAACCAGATTTTGATGATGGAATGAGAAAACCAAGGCTCATATGTCAGAAAGAGGCTGATAAAAATGGCTATCATGATAACAGGTTTCATTTTTATACAAGCTTGGTACAAAGAAAAACTATGCTTCAGATTGCTTGAAAGTTGTTTCATTTTTACACTAGCTTGAAATGAGGAAAAACAATGTTTGAGAATACTTGAAAGTAGTTTCATTTTTACATAAGCTTGAAATGAGGGAAAACTATGATTGGAATTGGTTTCATTCTTACAGAAGATTGAAACATGTGGAAACTATGCTTGGAATTGGTTTTTATGCCCCCAACATAATAACACAATTCCAGGTGCATGCCCCGCAAGCTTCATTTCATTCACCTAAGTAGATTATGGGTTACAAATAGGCAGATGGAATGAAGTTTCATTTACGAGATCAAGTCAAATAATTGACTCAACATTTATGATATTTAGTAAAAGAATCAAGTTAGAGGGAGATCTGTTTCATTTTTTAACGATATTGACACAGGAAAAAGAACTATGCTTGAGGGACATTGTTTCATTTTTTAACGAGCTTGACACAAGAAAAATAACTCTCCTCCGGTGCCTAATTACTTGATCGTGGCCTATAAGAGACCATTGTTTCCAAGTGGTTCTCATCAGACAAGAGAATGATGATCTGGAAATAATACATATAAAAGGATCCAATGGAAAGGTCAAGTGCTAGTGATCCCAATACATGATGCACTACATCACCTACTAGATCATCAGTAGACGTGGGCATGGAACATGTTGCCACAGAAGTAATTTGTGGTGGGGGAGGTACCAATTGAATTTAAGGAAAATTTAGGGATGATGATTGATTGGGAGGATAATTAGGACCAACAAATGAAAGCTGGTAAATATTCACGATTCTTACTTCATGTGGGAAACACATCACACGAAAGGGTTAAGAGACAAGAAGTCCCATGCCATAAGCATAGACATGCCTAAGGAGTAAATTAAAATCCAAAGGGCATTGGACTACCATCACATCAATATAGACAATATTTCCTCCCAAAGTAATAGGAAACTAAGGAAGGATCCCTAATAGTTGACTGGTTCCTCTGTTAAAGGCAAAACAATTCTGGGTAATGGGATCAAGATGTGGAGAACCTAAAGCTTGCCAAGAAGTTGAGGAAAAAATAAAAATATATCTGCCTTCATCTATGACTATTTCAAGTACAAACATATTATAAGCATGTACTATGATTTGAAAGGGAACGTAAGGAGGAAGACGATATCCTTCCAGTCGACTCCAATCAAAGGAAGTGACCATAACACTTGGAGGAGGTGTCGTGGGAATGTGATAAATTCCCACTTGTGTTGTGGGAATGGGAGAAATGATCCCTTGTGTTGTAGAAATGAGAGAATTTTCCACCTATTTCATTGGAACAAGATAATGTTTCCCCCTGTCCCATTGGAATGGGAGGTTTTCCCCTAGTTCATTAGAACCCTAAGAAACAAGAAGAACCAGAATAGTATGAACTTCACTCCCTACAAGAAAGGTACGATATACTAAAGGTGGAATAGATTCAAAATTTTTCTCAACCAATGGTTGGACAGGAACGGTCTTATGGGATTCACGTTCAGAGATAGTGGGATTGAGTGGATTCAGATTCTGATCAATCACTTGACCAAATAGGGGAGGATTGGGATACAACTTTTGATAACCATCTGGAAGATGAGGATGATAATATGTAAGGTTTTCCAATACTTTCTAGGCTCCATACATAAAAGGAAAGAGGTGAATAGGGTGATTCCCTTCACATAACCTTCACGAAAAATTGACTTTCCCCTTATTGCCATGGACGTTAGAATCAATAGTTGATAATTTATCATTAGAATGATCTCCAGAGGCTGGCGAAAAAGACTTATGTGAGCCTATGGACCACACTTATAACACCTGCATAATACTAGGAAAATATCTAAGAAGGTGGTCAACCTTACATAACTTGCAAGGGAATTTAATTTTATGGGGATGATTGGAAGGTTTCTCCATACTAGTTGCATTGGTAGAAATGGTTGCTTGGATACCCGTTTTATTATTTTTCTTCTTCTTAATATTCCTTTTATTATTCTTCTTATCCACCTGGTTACTAACTTTGAGGATTTAACCAGATGAATAGGAAGAAGATCAAACAAGCAAAGAAGGTAAAGGGCCAACATTAGGATCAACTTTTTCAGGTGGAGGAATGCTTGGTTGAGAAGCAATTTGGATATTTAAAACCAAGGAGGTTGAAAATAACAAAACTAGTAAACCAATGTTAAATCCGAGAAGGGACACCATTTCCATATAAGGAGAAATACTATGACACCATTTCCATATAAGGAGCAATACTATTTACAAAAGGAGGAAAAGGACCAAGACTCCTGTCAGAGGGGTTTCCTTAACTGGTGAACTCGGGAACTATTCCCATTAGTCTCAACCTAAGATCTACTAAGGAGTTGTTCCAAGGTGAGGATATTATTCCTCAATCAATTAATTGATTTCAGAAATTAAAGACACAAAATAAAACAAAGTAGTAACTAAGCAAAATGTTTTACCAAGTCACTGTCAACTCCAATATACCACCTTGGTGAAACAAGGATTTACATACGGGAATTAAATCTCCCCGAATGATGTGTTCGATGTATCACAATGTACAAGGCAATTGAATCAATTACCCATGGAGAGATAAAACCCTACAGAGAACTTCAGAAATATACCTGAAGGTACATGGAAGTGTTGTCCGTGGTAGTGTTGTCTAATGCGTAACAATTTCATGAGGGAATTCCTATATACTTATCATGCATGGAGCGTCATCCGATATACCCAAAGGTGCATGAAGACCAATCCTATACACTTACGTACGTGGAATAGGATATCACCCCCGGAATGTAATGCTGATACAAAGAAACAACTCCTATTTTTAAAGACACCAAAAAATTTCTCTAACCTAGACCTCTAGATGTTTATGTTAATGTTCCAAATGCTAAGTTAGGTTGTTTGAGTGAATTTTAGAAGTTTATCTTGAATTATATTTCGATTTCAACACTAAAAAATCGATGTCACCTGAACAAACTTATGATGCAAATAATTTGAAAAAAAAACTCTTTTCATCTTCGTTTTAACAATGAAAGGCCTAACTAAGTAGGCGAAGAAAAAATCAGTAAACAATGCAACAAAAAAGTGATGAAACAATCGATCCCTATATGCAATGAAAATAATCATTTTTTTCTTTTTCTTTTAATGTTTCAAATGTAAATAAACATATGAATGCAACGTGATCGCCGACGAAAAGAAACCACACACACTTTAACAGTAATGCAAAAGTTACTTTTCAAATTCAACAATAAATATATGCATACAAACCTAAATTGACAAGAAGAAAAAAATAACAAAACACAATTTTATAAAAAAGGTGACTAACACTCATATACCCCCCCACTCGACGATTGAGGGGGATTTTTTTTTTCAAAAATTAAAGGAAAAACACACGATGTCACACATGGGATTGACTTTACAGAGACAGAGAAAAACTCAGAGACATAAGGAAAAATTTCTAGACCAAAGTAGATAAAAGAGAAATGCAAATGGAAGAAAAATTTTCTTCCTGTTATCACTCCGCCCGCTTCCCAAGGCTGAGAATGGAGCTGAAGGAAGGTAACCAAAAACCATCCTTCAGGTGAGGTAGCTAGCCCTTCCAAAACCAGAGAGGGCTCTCAAAATGTCACTTTGTAGCCAATGAGATGACTGAATATATTGATGTTAGGCTAGTTATGATTCTCAATATATTAGGGTTTTTGTTTGTTTGGAGTTTTGCTAGATATGAATGACAATTAGGGAACTAGGTCTAGGGTTTAGGTCATATTTCAAAGGCTATATTAAAGAGGTAAGGGTGAGGCCAAGTAGGTAAGCTTAGAAGCATTCTTAATTTTTCATTTTATATAGGGTGAGTAGAGAGAGAGTTATAATGAGCATTAAAATTAATTCATTCGTCAGAACAACAGGGACATGTTCATGTAAATCTTATAAAAATAGTGCATGGAAAGCACGAATTATGTCTATAAACTGATAAGACTTAACATAAATAAGAATATATATGAAATATGGATAACATAACATTAAACATGATAAGTTTACAAAGAAAAACAAATTCTCAAAGGCATACCAATGGAGTCTCAACACTATGTCTGCAACACTGTCTTTGATTTCATTCAGAAAAAATCTTGTACAATAGCTCCACTACAAATAACAACTATCAAAATTCTAAAATGACTTGAGGTGGACTAATTATAGAAAATAGAGTTCATGAAACCTCATAGGGTCTAAATCCTATCCAAAAATCATCATAATTACATCAGATGAGTCATTTCCTAGAATCTAGGGAAGTTAGAAACTATCCCCTAAAATGTAGCTAAATACTAGGAGTGTGTGTGTCTCTTTCGTTAAATTACATTTTTCCTCATTAAGAGGAAAAAAAAAACTCAAATAATCAAATCACACATAATGGGATATATTAGCATTGAATTCTAAATTTTTCCTGGCTTGAAAATTGTCTGAAGGGAATCCAATGTTGAAACGTAGCGCCTTTAGCAGAAGCGTCGCACCTATCTGGTAGAAGCATCACACCTATTCAAAGGTGACTTTGACCCACTTAAAATAATCCAATTGAAAGAATGAAGGTTGGGCTGATTAGCCCTATGTGTCTACCTTCCAATTCACCTTTAAATTTGAGAAAAGACCCACAAGAAGACCTCCAAAACTTTATTTTCCCAACCTCACTCTAGAAGCGTCGCGCCTGGTCAAAAACATTGAGAGAAGCATGAAAAAAAGGAAGTTTTTTGGATTTATCTCCAAAACCAAGGGGTGTCATGAAAAAAAATGACTTGATCTGAAATGTGCAGGTGAAATGGCATCCAACCATGTAAGCGAATATTCATTTGAGTGCCCTGAGAGAAAGCATCGCGCCGCTTTTGTGTAGACCAATTTTCCTGAATTTTCCAAAAATCACCAAAAATGTAAAAAATGGTGAAAATTTGTTTTGCGACACTTATGTATGATATGATAAACAACCAAGGATTCCTTAGAAAGTAGTTCTAAGTTATCCTTCTCCTTGAGCTTCATTTCAACTTTATTAAGCTTTTTCTTCATTTTTTAGCCTGATTTGGGAAATTTTGTTTCTGGTGCAATAGTGATTTTCCATATGGCTCTGGAGATAGTTTTTATTTTTGGATTTTTTCAGAAGCTTATCAAGGTTTCCATTCACCTTGTCAAGCCAATACCCTCTATCTTGATTGATTTCATCAATAATTAACTCATCGAAGTTTTCCAACCTGATTTAGTAGATGATTCTCTTTCTTTCTGAAGCACCCTCTTGAGACCTCTTGTCCTTGGTATCCTTGATTTTGTTTCAACTTTTGTATCCTCCAAATTATCATCATCTACCAGTTATTTTCCTTTGAATTTATTTTCCTCAATATGCGCCTTTGACTTGTCTTGGAGGAGTAGTTTCAGTTTTAACTGAAAATTCTCTTACTGTAGGAATGTGATCTGAGAATTTTCGATTGAGAAAACCTCCCTCATCTATGCTATCTCTTCATATTTCTCCTTTATTATTTGCTCAACTGAATGTTGGGAATCACGATTGTCGTTAGACCAAAACCCGCAGGTGTTAGTCAACGATCGCATCGCCAGAGATAAGGATACACGAAAGGCGGTTAGTTCATGTCACGAAACACACGGGGAGCGTTGGTTTATCCAATGTCCAACAATCTCCCCCCCAACGCGAGCCGGGTGTGTATCGAACTCGTGACCTATGCTCTGATACCACTTGTTCTCGGAGAAAACGATACTTGATTGGGATATGCTTAGTTTTTGAGTGAAGCACAGGATTTTTAGATATACTTATATCACTTGTATTATCACATTTGATTGAGATAGGTTCATGAATGCTTACCTTCATGTCTTGGAGAGTTTTCTTCATCCACATGACTTGTGTACAACATGCTGCTGCTGCTATATATTCTGCTTCTGCTGTAGATAGAGAGATAGATGTTTGTTTCTTGCTTAACCATGCCACCAGACTTTCTCCTAGATAGAATGCACCTCCACTTGTACTTTTCCTTTCATCTACGACTATTTAATCTTCGCATCTATATTATCTTATCGATAAGTTTTAATCATTTAATTTTAGGATACCAAAGTACATGTTGTGTTTGTTCCTTGTGAATGTCTGAATATTATTTTCTTTGCTGGGAAGATGGTTTTGTTTAGGTGCTGCTTGATATCTAGCCACTAGTCCTACTGCTAGCATGATGTCTGGTCTTGATGCTGTCAGATACAATAGACTTCCTATCATGGATCTGTAGAGTTTTGATCTATATCTGCAGACCCATTATCAGCACACAGCTTGCATCCCGTGATCATGGGAGTTGACACATGTTTGCAGTCCCCCATTTTGAACTTTTTCAACATTTCTTTTAAGTATTTTTCTTGTGAGATGAATGTGCCTATGTTCTTTTGCTGAATTTGAAGTCCTAAGTAGAAACTGAGTTCTCCAATCATAGCATATACTATTACCAACATCTATGACCAAACGCCTTATTCTCTGTTGCACCCCAACATGCGTATGCCACCCTTTTCTTTCAGCCAAGTTCTTTTCAAAGTTTATACAAAATTGTTTTCTCCACTCTCAACCTTATTTTCAATATTATCAATCTTTATTTCACTTAAAGAAGCATTTCAATCGATATGGAACCTTTGGTCTGCACACATGGTCTTCTTTGTCTCTTAGGAGAAACCTTATTTATTGTTCCATGTAGACTTCTTCTAATTCTCCATTCAGAAATGTAGATTTCACATCCATTTGGTATACCTTGAAGTCTTGGTAGCATGCAAAGGCCAGAAACATTCTGATGGCTTCCATTCTGGCTACAGGAGCAAATGTTTCATCATAATCAAGTCCTTCAACTTGTGAATATCCTTTGCAAACTAGTCTGGCTTTATTCCTGATTACCTGTCCTTTCTCATTCATTTTATTCTTGAATACCCATTTTGAGCCTATGACATTTTTCTTAGTGGGTCTAGGAACTAATTCCCATGTATTTTTTTTCTCAATTTGGTCCAATTCTTCATTCATATCATTTACCCAAGACTTGTCCTTGCTCGCATCTTCAAATTTATTTGGCTCTATTTGTGACAACATGGCTATGTAAACCTCTTCAGTTTGTTCTGTTAGCTGTCTTCTTGTTTGGACCCCTATTCTCTTGTCTCCAATGATCTTATCTTCAGGATGGTTCTTCTGAGTATATCTTGAGGAAGCTTTAGAACTCAGCTCTGTATCTTTTGTTGTCTTGCTTGTTTCCTCATCATCTTGGTTTTCTTCTTCATGGTTGTCTGATGGATTGCAGCAGTCTGTATCTCTTGCATTGTTTGGATGTTCTTCATCAAATCTCACATCAATGCTTTATACTATTTTTCGAAGAGTCTTTTTGTAGCATCTGTACCCTTTACTTTTGGATGCATATCCTAGAAATATTCCTTCATCTTCTCTTGCATCAAATTTTCCAAGATTTTCATCATTATTCTTTATGTAACACTTGCTTCCAAAGATTCTGAAATGCTTGATTGAAGCTGGCTTTCCATGACATAGTTCATAGGGAGTCTTGTCACTGCTTGGCCTTAAGTGAGCTTTATTAAGGATATGTACTGCCGTGTGCACTGCTTCTGCCCAGAAGGTTTGAGCAATATTATTCTCTTGCATCACGGCTTTGGAAATTTGTTGAACATACCTGTTTTGTTTCTCTGCTACTCAATTTTGTTGAGGTGTTCCTGCAATAGTAAATCGTTGCTTTATCCCATGTTAATTTCATAGGTCAGCAAAGTCATAATCTGTAAATTCACCTCCTTTGTCTGATCTGATGCATTTCAGCTTGCATCCAGTTTGATTTTCTGCTAATGCTTTGAAGATCTTAAATTTTTCCAGAGCTTCTGATTTATTCTTGAGAAATGAAACCCATGTCATTCTGGAGAAATCATCTATTATCAACATGAAGTAGGATTCTCCACTTGGATTTTTGGTTCTTGCGGGTCCACACAAATCCATGTGCACAAGCTGTAGAGGTCTTCTTGTTGATAACTCATCTTTGGCCTTGAAGGATGTACGAGTCTGTTTGCCTAATTGACATGCTTTGCATATGGTATTAGAAGGCCTATTTATTTCTGGCATGTCTCTGGCATCTTTCTTCTTGCTTAGTATGATGATGTGATCAAAGCTGAGATGTCCCAACCTTTTATGCCATAACCATGACTCTTCTAGTTTGCTAAGATGACATGCTTCATCTTCCTCTTTCACAATGTAAACATTACTCTCTGTTCAAACTCCTTTGAGCAGAGTCTTACCTGTGGTGCTTGATCTGACTTCACAATCTTGTGCTCTAAAAAGAACTTCACATCCTTTGTCACACATCTGACTGACACTTATTAAATTTTCTTTCAGCCCATCTACAAATAGTACATCTTGGGCATTTCCTCTGCCATTGTCTATGCTGACTGAGCCTTTTCCCTTGATCTTTTTTGATTTATCATTGCCAAAAGTAACATTTCCAGATTTATTTTCATCAAGAGTTATAAACTTGCTTTTGTCTCCTGTTATGTGTTTAGAGAAGCCACTGTCAAAATACCATTGGCTTTTCAGATCTTGAGCAGTTAGAGCCAGGTCACACTTATTCACCTTCTTTATCCACTGGAGGCACCCTTTTGTTTGGTATCTTTTGTGAGGTGATGAACTACATCTTCTTAGAGGATATTTGGAAGGTATATGTCCAACTTGATTGCATACACAACATTTGATCATAATTTTTGTAGAATTATGAGTATGAGCCAGTTATTTGGTTCATACACCTTCTTAAAGTCAGCCAAACATCAATATTTCAAAGCCACTTACCACACTCAATGATTTTAGCCAATTCCTTTATTAAAAGCGATGTGTAGAGCAATTTGCATACGATGTAAGGTTGTCTCTTCCATTTGTTTGCTTGGGGAAGTCTCTTCAATGTTTGCATCTTTTGCTGGTTTGAATTACTCCTCCTTGCATGACAATATGCAGCAATGTGTCCCAGCTTGTGGTAGACATAACAGGTGGCATTCTTCATTGGAGGGAAGAATATCCTTTGATGGTTTCCAAATTTTACATACTCAGGGGTCTTAGTAGTTATTATATTCTTTGCTACTAGTGGTTTCTTCTTATCTCTGTCTTCCTTATTGCAGGGGGAGATCAGCCAACAAGGAAACCATGAAACAGGTCCTCGGGATCAAAGGCTTATGGAAATAATACATCCAACATACAGGAGTCAATGAAAAGGCTAAAGGATCAGAATTTTAGATTTAATCAAAATTTTGGAGCAGCAGGGTACAAAGTCAGAAGATCTCAGAGAGAAGAAATGCAGAAAGAAAACTAGGAAATGTGCAACCCTTTGCCATTGATGTCAAAGGGGGAGGAAAAGCAGATAGGCAGAGGAAGCATTGGATTATTGGTGGATGTGTTGCCATCAATGCCAAAGGGGGAGACTATTGGAATTGTTGTCATTGATGGAAAAGGAGATGACAAAGGAGGAGCACCTGAAACATCATTCAAGGGGCAGAAAGGCAGCATAGACATCAGAGGAAACAGAGACAAAGAGAGATAGCAAAAGAGAGGCAGTTTTAGAGGAGCTTCAAGAGCAAGGATCAACATCAGACAAGGAAAAGAGGTAGGCTAGGAAGTTGAAGGTCAGCAGAGAAGAATAGAGGAAGAGTACATTTACAGAGACAGGGTAGCAAAAAGAGAGGCAGCAGAGAAAGCAGCAGACAAGGAAAAGAGGCAGACTAGGAAGTTGAATAATGATGCACCAGTGATGTTTAAACTCTGGCCAGAAAAAAGTTTGTAAGTTAATTCACTGTATAATGAGGAAGCTGTTTCAGGATTATTGTGCATCTATCGAGTTAAACCCTGTGTGAACATATGAGTTCTGGATGAATGATAGTTGATTTCTGTACAACCAAGTTGATAGTGATTCTGCATGGGATTGGAATAAATTGATGTCAGTGAAATTATCTAGTATGCCTAGCCATACCTGTAGAAGCAATTAGAGGGATTGTTATTTATTGGGATAAGACTATGAAACTATATTTACCCTGGCGCCACAGTACACGCTTTTGTATATCTAGTGAATATTTAATGGTCGTGCGAGGAAAGACCGACCATATCAGAATTGGTATGAATCCTCGTAAGGGATTATGAAAGTCCGTTGAAAATTGAAGGAGACAATATAGAGGGAGGCGTTTCCGTCGAAGATGGAGGTTGTATAACAGAGGCGCAGAAAAAATACAAGTGGGCAGAGTTAAGTCGAAATGGTGTATTGAGGAGTAGAACCAGAACCATGAGAGCGGAACCGTGACCGAGAGGAACAGTGAGCGTGGTTTGGAGTGAACAGTGACGGCGATTTCCGGTTTACATTGCACCGCTTTTGTGGAGCAAGTGGTTTTCCCCATTCACGAGCGATTCCATAGAAAGCTCAACACATGGCGTCGGGCGAAGTTCCAAAACCGTTGTTCAATGCGCGCCATCGCGCATTAACCATCGACCAAAGACGCGGAGCGATATTGACACAAGTCGTCGATCTGGAGGGAAGCAATTTGACGGTGGTCATATTGGGAAGTAGCACGAAGTTTAACCAAAGGTACAAGCATATGTATTCCATTGAAGTCCCGCCAATCGTATATGTGGGCCCTGAGCCAAAGGAATGTTATAAGCGGTTCAACTGAATTATAACTCGAGATATATATTTAAAATTCCCAAGGTCTGAAACATATATATGTGCTGATATATATATATATATATATATATATATATATATATATATATATATATATATATATATATATATATATATATATATATATATCTATATATATATATATATATGTAAAATATCAAATCTTGTATGATGCATCCATATGCGGATTTATTAACCATTGGAACCTTAGTTATAAGGTTCAACGATAGAATAAAAGTCCATAATACATTAAAGATGTTTATTTAAGGGTTGCTGGGTTATTAAAATAAGGTGGGGAGATTAAGGTTGGAAGGTGGCGCACTTGTACTGTAGCCGAATTGTACTGTGGGGAATACATTGAATTAAAAAGTTGTGGAAAATATTGAATTATCTACCGGAAGAAATGTGGAAGATCTGGGGAAAACGAGACTGTGTAGAGTTACCGCTATCAATGAGTTGATAATTAAACTTTGTGTTTTCTGTATTTACCAAATTTGGACTTCTACAAAAAGGAGCTATTCCTTGTGACCCGAATCCTTACAAGTGTATTGACAAAGATTCAACATGCAAAGGTTGCCACTGCAGAAATTGAAAGTATTGAAATTGCCCAGCAGTGATATTAAAAGACAGTTATATGTACCACAGTTATACAACTGCAATGAAGAAGAGAGCCTACAAGAACGAAAGGGAGAGAAACAGCAGCAGAAAAGACAAATCTAGTCAAGCCAAAATCCAGAAAAGAAGCTGAGTGAAATTGAAGTGTGTAACTGAAAATCTGAATGTAAATGTTGTAATTAAATTTTTTATTGTTTGTGATGCATTGGCAAGTATCCTAAGGAAAAGAAAAAATCCCACTGTGGCATGAAAATTTGTACATATTGTTATAAATCTAAAATGAGTTAAATAAAAGGAATGAATAGATAGAAGCCAAAGAGTCATGAATGTTCACTCAAAATTCCTTGTGAAATACAAATAGTCATGTGAGGAACTCTATAAATAATATCAACTGGATATGCAGAAAGAAGTTAGAGAGAGTAAATATAGAGAAGGCAGAGTATATAAGAGACAGGCAGAGAAGATTGAGAAAAGAAAAGCAGAAAGAGAAGCTACAGAATAGAGATGATATCTGAGGTAAATCAACAAACATTCAGTTTGATAAATTGAAGAAGTTGGAGCTTCCCTATCAAGTTGCAGCTTGATAGCTGTTAGTTGTAGCTGACTAAGGTTGGAGCCTCCTGTAGGTTGGTGCTTGCAGAAAATTGAAGGGAGTTGGTGCTTACTTGCAAGTTGTAGCTTGCAGAATTGAGGATTGGAGCCTCTTGTAGGTTGGTGCCTGCAGAAAAACAGTGGTGAGAGGGAGTTGGAGCTTGCCTTTGCATCACAACAATAATAAGATGTTGTTTTCTCCCTTTATGGTTTTCCACTTATATCTGGTGTCTCTGTGTAGGATTTTTATGTGTTGATTTGATTTATATCTTTTTCTTAATACCTGTTGCTCTCATATTAAGTCTACTGTTATATTATATTAACACTTGCTGCTCACATTCTAAGATTACTCACATATTAATTTGGACATGAAATGAAGGTGTAAATAAGTTTTAATGAAAAGTTTCAAAAGTCCATGAATGTGTTAAACTGATTCACCCCCCCCCTCTCAGTTTAACTAAGGGTTCAACACTGAATTATCCTTCACATGCTCTACCATGTCAACTTCTAGGGGTTCTTTTTCATCATGGTGCTGCAATGGTGACTCACCATCATGACTAGGTGGTTGATCTACTGTTTGTCTTTGCTCAAGTGTAGCTTCAGGTTACAGTACACCTTTGACGGTCTTAGGAGAAAAAACCATCGTCTTATCCTTCTCATAGGTTTGAGTGATATCAACCCTACGTGATTTTGAAATATCTGCCTGCATGCTTGAAGAGCCAACCTCCTTTGGCTGTGATGATGTTGTGCTATGAACAATAGGTGGACTAGTAGCAGGTACTGATGTTACTTTGTCCATGAAAGCTTCCGAGGTCATATTGCTTTTGGAGAGTTGATTTTTTCCTTTGCTATGTACCTTTTATTCCATCTTGAACAAACTCCTAAATAAATAGTTGGACAAATTGAGTGATTTTATGGTTGCGAAGTGCATTAGTAACCTGAAATGGTATTGGTACAGTCTTGAAAATATCCCTTCGCACGTAAAATATTTCATGATTAGCTTCATTAATGGGGCATAATTATCAAGTAAATTCTTGAAAGGGAAAAAATGTTTAGGTTCATCTCTGCAATGAGGGTTTAGGAAGATTGTGTAATCCTCAAAGGTCCAATTCCGTGCCTTTGAACCATACTTTTCCTTCATTTGGAATACCTGTTGCTGAGGTGATGGAATCTGCTGATAGAGTGAATTCAATGCCTACTATGATGGCCTTGTCTCTACTGAAGTTAGTGGAAAAAAGGCTAGTCAATTGAGCATGAAAATCTACCTCCATGATTCTCTCTCAAAATCTCAAACATCCAGTGTTTTCAAAACATCTCTTGGAATAAGGCGAGACATTGGGTTCTTGCAATGCGGATGACTCAAACCTGGAATGGTGGCCTCCCTTGTGAACCTTGTTTTCACTCTCCATAGTACTTGTAAACAGGATGAAACCATAGCCAGATGGAGTGGGTAGGTATAGTGAATATTGGGAAAACATGGGATAGGGATAGTGTGACTTTAGGGGTTGTGACAAGGTGTAATAAAGTTAAGGAAAATTCCCCAAAAAATTGTGGAGGTAGGGAGATGTGTTAGCTTGAGGTTACAAGTGAAATTTCTTGAAATAGGTATGGGGAGGTGGACCAAAATGTGAAAACACACGGATTTTCTGGTTTTCTTGTGGAAATGTAGTGGGAATTTAGGTTTTGATGGAAACAATGGTAAAGGGGACTGTGAGAGATAGTGGGTGTTAGGGTAGGGTCTGTGGAGGATATGTGAAGGTTTTTAGATGGTGGAATGAGTGTTTTTAATTGCTAAAACCAATCAAGAAAGGGAAACCCTAAAACATAGTGGAGAAAAAACCATAAGGAGTGAAATCACTCATACACTGATGAATTGACTTGAAAAATGTATTGAGAGTTTCCAATTATTGATGAAGATGCCACAAAAGCTTTGTACCCTTGTTTTGAACCTTGAAAAGCTGACTTAGAGGCTGAAACCCAAAAGCGTAGCGCTGCCTCCCAGAAACGTCGCACTGCCTCCAGAAACGTCATGATGCTTCCCAGATATGTTGCCCTGCCTCCAGAAACATAGTAGAGTGAATTTGCTTGCAATTTTCTTTGGTTTTCTTCCACCTTTAACAATTTTAGAGTATTTTGAAGGTGAGAGAGGAGCTTTATCGAACAAGAGAGGATAAAATGAATTAAGGAAGTGACTTTTTCCTTTTATAACATCAATAAAACACCCTTTTGTTTCTTAGTGAAATCACAATCTTTTGAGAAAAAAACTTTTCCATTTTGAAAAATTTGACAATGTAAAAAGATTTTGAAGAAAGACAAATTGTATTTCTTTATTTGCCTACCTAGTCTAACTCCCTTTGAAGATAAATTGTATGATGGAAATGGCTCTTTTTTCGCCTCCTTTATGAGATAATTTGGACATTAATGGTGGAGAAATAAAAGACAAATAGATACTGACCTAGGTGAAAACATGGTGGCTATTATAAGACTCTACATGATAATGGAGAAAATAACCCATGAAATGAAAATTACCATGAATAAACTGGAGGGAGTAGATTTTTAAGACCTAGTCATATCCAGCGAACAAAATTTTATTTGAAAACTTACTTGAAAATATAAAATTTTGAACTAGGAACACTACTACGAAAATTTGAAAGAGTACATTTGATCACTGAATACTGGACACTAACATTGGCTCCAACTGGGGATGAAAGCTTAGTGTTTGAGGAACCTACTATTCACCGGTCCTCCCAAAATTTGCTACACATCAAGATCTTCTAACAAAAATGCCTTATTACCTCTGAATGTTGTAATCTTGTATGGAACTTTCCATAGATTATCAAACTTACAGTTCTTACCTTTGTCTTCATTTCGAGCATCCCACCGAAGAACAATATCTCCTACTTTGAAATCATCAGATTTTGTATTCTTGTCAGACACTTTCTTGATTTTCTCTTGAAGTTTTGAAGTGTGATTGAAAACTTCTTCTCTTGTCTGTTGTAAATTACCATTTGACTGATTCTTCGCCGAATATCATTTGGTTCACTGTCGATCTCTTGCAGAATTTTCATCAATGGTGTTGATTATATCATTTACCCCTTAATGTCTGAAGAAGAATTATAAAAGGTCGATTACCCGACAGTATTAAATTTGATTTATGTTTTAAAAGGGTGTGAAGGGGAAATAAAATCAAGAGGAGTCATATATGAAAAGGGGGCAAGCACACTTTATAACAAAGCGGGAGTATGTCAAAGGCTTTAACTGAAATACCAAAAGTCTAAATGGCGCAAAGAAAATGGGTATAAGGAGGGACCCGCTCATTTCGGCACACGCACAAATGGAGGAACGCAAACACCATTCTGGGGGGGTCATGGATGGTAGGGGTAAGGTGGAGCCTCCCCCCCCAGAATTTTGATGACGTGTCAAGGATCATGACATGAGTCGAGCTCTCTGTGAAGAAAAGGCCATGGGTTTAAATGCTGTTATGAAGATCGCCTTGCGTCCTTAGTGGGTCAGGTCCCAAGGTACAACTGTTACCACGATCCAACGGTAAGGTAAGTCCTAGGACACCCAGTACCAAGACCAGTACCGAAATTTAACCCAAAAAAAGGTATTCACCTAACGAAAGTCCAACACCCAATCCCTTTATTCCGCGTGTCTCACTGTCAGCGTCCTTATGACGTCAACCCTACTCGTTTCACTCCGCCATCTTTTCCCGAGCTGCCTCGGACCTATATAACTGTGTTTCGTGATTTACTGTGGTAAAATAATCTCGGTTTACGATTATTGTATAAGCGAAAGTGAGCGCCAAGTAGCAGGTCTACCCAGTCATTGTCAGTACCCTGCGTCATTTTTCGGGGCATTTTTCCTACTTCGCAAGTATTCCATCCCTTTCATTCCATCTGGTTTCCTTTTGTTTTTAAATTTTTATGATGGTCATGGGTAAAGTCACAACCAAGAAATCAGAACCTGAAACTCCCCAAGCCCGTGCGTCTAGGGTTGTCCCTATACCCGAACCTTTCACAGATTTACAAGCCGACATCCAGGATCCGCAATACCCATTTCTCATTAGCAACGTCAAGCCTGAGATGTTCAGGAAGCAGGTGGAAAATAGGGATAGGTTTCGAGTCGTTTTGTTTGGTCTGTATCATCAAATTACTCCCCCTGTCTACCCAGTGGTTGAATTCATTTTTTGGCTCTGGGATGATTACGATGAATGTCAGGGCATGTTCCTCTCATCTTAGGGGAACAAAATATTCACCATCTCCCCCAAAATCATCAGAAAATCCCTTTGTTATCCTACTAGTTCGAACTATGCCAGTTTTAATGAAATAACACTGTCTCATCAATTTTCGAAACTGCCATGGAGGAAACAGAGCGATTTCATCGCTGCCATTACCGAATCTCATTTCACAACTCTCCCCACCGCAGATTCAGTTCCCCTGAGCTTATTCAAGGAATAAATTCAGCCTACCTCGCTCTTATTGCGGGTCTCCTAGGTGTGGAAGGGTTTGGGCGAGCCTCAAAAGAATGCATAGCCTTTCTGTGGTTAATGTCTCAACCCGGTGTCGTTTTAGATATCCCTGGTTTTCTGGCCTCCGTCATTCAAAATCAGTTCTAGGAGCTCTTAGACATGGGTCTTTTTTGTTTCTGTTCTATGGTATTTTATCTTTTCCTTTTCCAGAACGCTAATAAATTTGAGGGTTTGGGTTTAGATAAGGTCTACAGAATAAACTCTCAGCGAAGACCAGTTTTTGACTGGAGTCCCGCAACTCATCAGTTGGAAAATGGGGTGGGTTAATCAAGTTTCCTAAATGATTTCATGCCCATAGCTTATACTATCATCCAGGATTCCCCTCCGCCTAGAATTTTTCCTGAACTGAGGAAATGATTGCAGTACAGTAAAGCTGAAAGCACTGGAGACTGGTATATTTTTTATCACTATACTGAAATAAGGGTTTATGGGGCCGAAGTTTCTCCCTACCAATTTCTAGTTTTTCCCACCTGGCGGATTTACGCTTTAGAATACCTCCGGCAGACCCTAAAGGCTCACAAGCTTCACTTCCTCCCTACAAAAAAGGGGTTTATTCTCAAGCTTCCCAAACCATTGGCCCTTTCATTTTTTTAATTCAAGGCATGCCCTTCCCATAGTGGAAAAGCTACTTCAAGGCATTTGAGGCAAGGGAAAGATTGGCCCTATGATCTGAAAGACATCATTTCTAACAGAAGGAAGAAGATTAAATCAACCCCTTACAACCATGAAACAAGGCCCTTCATCGAATGGCGAGATAATCTTGAAACTTGGCCTTCGCTTTCACAGATGGAAACTGATTCATCTGCGACAGGCGAAAAGGCAGATACTGCTTCAACCAGAGAAGCAGATCAGAAATAGATGGAGGAGGTTGGTGCATCGAGAGAAGGTTCTCCCCCTTTCAAAAGACAGAGAACTAGGACCAACGAAGCAGAAGGCATGGTAGATGAACAACTTCTTCAAAATGAAACACTTTACGGGCATTCAGACAGGAGAAAGGCAGGTATCATAGTGATACGGGATAGCACAACCTCTTCATAATTCTTATAAGTATCACAATCCATCTCAGCTAGAAGCTCTCGAGGAGCGAGCGAGAGCAGGATAAGGAATAGAGCAATCAGAGAAAAACACTGGTCTGAGCTAAAAGGATATGTTGATAAGTACCATACCAGGTTTTCATCTGCGATTGACTTGGACAAAGAGAAACTGGTAATGGCTATGACTAAAGCTATCTTGAACCCAAAAGCTGGTACCACAAGCTACAGCGCCCTGGAAATAGCAATAGATATGTCGCAAGTTCCTCCAATTGACAAATGAAATTTGTTCCAGTGTTTTGGCAACATGCTAAAAGATGAGGTAATATGACTCTCCCTTACTCTGAGAAAACAACAAAGTAAGCATAATCAAGTGCTGGAAAAATTTAGAAGGGAAAAGATCAACTCCTGTGCACTCTCAAACGACCTACATAGTCTCCAAGAAGTGATAAAAGGGAAAGAAAAGGGCAAAGCCGATCCCCAAAGTCATCTCATTGTTGAATTGCAAAATAAGGTCGCAGCCCTGAAACAAAAAGTAAATATACCTGGCTCTCATCATGTACAAATTGTTGAGTTAGTCTAGGCAGACAAAGATAAGGCAAGCCTGTCCGATTCCCTTGCAAGGGAGAGGGAGGAGAATTCTAATATTTCGGAGGAGATGGCTGCCCTACAGGGAAGGATGAATGAATTACAGATAAGATGGGACACTCATGTGTGCGCTACACTAGCTCCAGAAGGGATTAGATCCCTCTCTGAGTAGCTAACTACTGCACTAGCCACACTTGAGGCAGCAGAAAAACAGGTCTCAACAGCGCGCCAAAGGATCAGCGAGCTCGAAGCCCACCTCGCAGAGAACTCCAAAAGGATTTCCGCTATGTAGAAAGAGATAGAGGAGGGGAAATAGGAAAAGGCACAGCAAGAGAAAACCATCCGCGAGCTCACTAACTGAATGAAAGGAAATATCACCCTCCTGGACGCTAGGTGTTTGATCTGGGCCGAAATTATCACGGAGGTGAAGAAGCGGTGGGCATTTTTGAATATCATTGAGGAAATGAGGGAAGCCGTGCGCCTTTTTAGAAGAGCGCTTCATGAAGGAAGTACTAATGCCTCCAACAAGGTTCAAAGTACAAAGAGATATATTTCCTTCTTAAAAGAGCTAAGTCCAGAGGATGTGGTCAAGCGGGGTATCAAGAGAATATTCAAGGAAGCTGCGGAGTGTCAGAAGGTGATAGATAAAGAGTCCGCATGTAGCAAGGCTTTGAACGTCTTGGAAAAGGTGGCGACTAGTTTGGAATAGTTCGAGGCAAATTAGGCAGAGATAACACTTGCAGGGCTCCCATCATGCTGGGAGTCCTCCAACGCAGTCCTACAGCCGTTACTAGCGTATGAGTGCCGACTAAAGGAAGTAATGAACCAAACCAATATACCTTCTGAAAAATCTGCTCGACTCAAACCTGAAACCATAGTTTCAGTCCTCGGTAAAGAGTTTTCGCTTCTGCATCAAGTGAAATATATAATTCCTACTGATGCAAGCTATGATGAACTTTTCGAGGCTTACATCAAGGCAAAAGCTTTCACCGCAATGCTTGAGCTTGCAGTTGACACCTGGTAGAGGTGTACCAGTTATGCTAGTTTTTAAACCAGCTCTTCTACAACCGCCGCACCGCCTGTTTCAGCCACTGCCTTAACTCTTTCCTGCCATTGAAAACGTTAACTCGTGATTCAGCCTGAGTGGCCTTTAGTTTTTATTTTTACTTTTACTTTCAAATTCCGAGTGAGATTCTCATTTCACTCTTGCAATTTACTTTCTGTTAGAACAGCTATGATATTTTTTAGAAATGGCCACGAGCCCGAACTGTAAATGATGGGAAATTTTTTATTCCCATCATGAATTTTGATATTTTGATCAGGACTTATAACTGCCTACTAGCATGCGGAAAAGATATTTTCCCAAAATATCTTTCCACATATGTTTATTGAAAACTCTATAAAAGCAGTAAACATGGACTGATATAGGGTTCCAGATTTTCAAAAGAACTGACTAAGAAAGAACTCTGTATGTATTTTTGCTAGAAATTTGATATTAATGTTGAAGATCCCATTGGGATTCAGTGATAAGGATTTTTGTCATATTGGAGATTTTGATATGAGTGCTTCACAATTTGTAGCTCTCCTTTGTGTTTTATCATCCATTTCCATATTTCTTATATCTGTGTTCTGGAATGCGAGTGCTGATATGTTTAAATGTGGATATATCATTGTTGATACTCATATTTACTCATATCAAGTTCTTTAAATATGGCTCAGGCAAGATATTATGTTTCATCTTTTGCTTTCACCAATTTTCTTCTGATATTAGCAGCAATGGAGTTTTATCTTTAAAATTGTTCTCATGTATGGATTCTTATTATCGCATAGGCCCAGTATATGTCAACATTTGTTTCTAGATTGAATTTCTATTACAATTAGTATCCATTTCACTCTCTTACCATCCATCGCCCTCCTTTTATTAACCTCCGTGGATCATTTTAGAATTCAGCCTCCTTTTTAGCATGCTGTCTTAAAATTGTCTGATACTTTCAGATATCAAAGTTTACACTCTAATACTACAGTATTACTTCTATTGTGTTTAAGTTTTGTGAGTCTTGGTTCCACCTTTACCAAACCTTTCCACTCAAGATTTGATAGCATGAGAGCCTCTTTTCTTGTCAATATTTATAAGTTGAACTTTATGCTCCTTACTGATTAAGATGTCCTAGGCACTGGTCTTTGTGAAACTCAAGGATGTCTCTAGGAAAGACAACATCTTTCTGGCGCCGTTGCCGAGGATACGAATTTGAGAGAAGATAAATCCCTGGGCCTCGACAAACCTTTCTTCACTCTTCAGAATAGGTGAGCAAGAAGAGTTGAGAGTTTTAGATTCCTTACCTTGGCGACTCCACTGTCATTTATAAGATAAATCTAATTGTAGTCCTGGCTTCCTGAAAGCCACATCTAAGTTCAGATACATCTCAATCGAAAACACCTTCGGTGTCTGACCCAAAAAATATTTTACATAAGAGAGGTTGGAGGGAAAGACAGTCAGTCCATACAGATATCCCTAAATTTTCTTTGGAAGACTCACCATCCTCCTCTTCCCAAATTGGTCAAGATCAAGGTCCTGAATCCATAGTGAGAACCCTTGATTATTCTCCAGATAACCCCTCTCTCGAAAATATTCGAGTTAAAGATGAAGCCGAATTTGTAGATACTACCCGTTTCTTTCTTCATCCCACTCCTGAAGTTGAGGAGGTTAAAGAGGTCACAGAAGTTTCTGCTGTTAAAACTCCAACATTCCCATCACCTCCCCAAGCCTCTGTTCAATATATACCAATTGTCATACATACTTATCTTCCACCACCTCCTCTTACTCATCCGGTTCTCCCTCCACCCCCACAACCTCTGATGACTGTTCCGGGTTTCCTGTTAAACAATTATGCCCCCCTGGCCTTACCTCAAGTCTTAAACGACATGCCTCAATATTATCTGAAAATCCTGCCTCGTTTCAATGGGAAAATGAGAACGAAGCTTAGAAACACTTGTAAGTATTATGTGCCTTTGCAGAAAAATTCAATGTCTAACATCTGGTTTTAGTGTTGAGACTTTTTGTATAGTCCTTGGATGGAGAAGCCAGGAAATGGTTCAAAACTTTGGGAGACCGTTCCATCACTACTTGGGAGGAGATGGAAAGTTCCTTTGTTAGAAAATGGGGAGAAAATAAAGACCATGGATATTGCCTCATAGACTTGAATGCACTCAGAAAAAGACATAATGAGGGACTACCATAGTTCATTAAAAGGTTTAACAAGTTATACTCAAGCCTACCTGCTGAAATGAAACCTCACCAGACTACTGCTAAAGTAGTGTTTGTAGCAGCGTTTGATTCATAGTTTGGGTTATCCTTGAGAGAAAGGAAGTCTACCACCCTGGACGATGCCCAGACTGATGCACTAGAACTGGAGGCAAATTTCTCCTCTACAGGAAAATCAAAGGGAAGATCAGATCAAGATGCTAGGCGAAGAGGAAAAGAGGAGGTGTCTATATCTGGTCAAGACAGAGAGGCGGCTGAAAATAAAATTGAAGAGATGAATAAGATGATCAAAAATATTTCAAGCAAGCTGGTGAAGCTTGAACTTGAAGCTAAGAACTCTTCCTCTAAGGCTTTCCAAAATTCTCCAAACAGGGGTTATAATCAGCAATATAGAAAGCCACCCTTACAAATACTACAAAGGGAGCGGAAGGAACAGCAAGACTAGGTACCACATCCACTGTACCTGGAAGGAAAAATGGATGGCCCTACCGAAGACATTCCAAATGAATAAGATGATCCATATCTGGCTTATTCGAATAGTGACGAAGTTGAGTGTCCTATGCAAGAAGGTGATGAAATGGGGATTCCATCGCAAGAAGAAGAAAAGGCTAGAGTCACTGAAGATCCAGAGATCGATGATTATTGCAAGCAGTTCGTTGATTTCATGCAAGTGCAATTCCATAGAAAATATGATCTTAGGTCTTCTAGGAAAATAACCCGTACACAAGATCAAGAGGAAGAGGTGCCCCAAAAGGAAACAACTGTGCAGAAGGAGAAAACAGTACAAAAGGTCGTAGATAAAGGTAAGAGGCCTCTAAAAAAGCCTTTACATTCTAATGACCAAATTCCTTCCTCTTCAAAGTTGGCCACTGCTCCAAATGCCAAGCCTTTGTTGAAAGAAGTCAAGCCCTTACCCGAAAATAGAGAGTCAAAAGAAAATTTAATAGAGAAATCTCCCTCTGTCTTTAATTTGCAAAAATAACTTGAGAAAGTCAAGATCCCAGTCCCACTAACTGAACTACTGAAGTAGCCAGATTATCAGTCACATGTCTCCTCTTTTATGCTTCCCCCAGAAATAGCCCCCATCCTAGACAGCCTGATCCTCCAGGAAGAAAGGCCCATGGTCGTGTTTGGTCCGCATGTTGAATAACTAGATGCCTCGACCCCTCCTTTCTATGTGTCATTAGTCATCCATGATGTGCTATTGCATAACTGTATGTTATATTCTGGAACATCCCATAACCTCTTGCCCCTGTCAGTAATGGAGAAATTGGGACTGCAAATCACTCGTCCATACAAAGACGTTTATTCTTTTGATTCCAAAAGGGTCAAGTGTCTGGGGATGATCAAGGACTTGGTAGTTAATTTAGCCCAAATCCCAGCCAAGAGTGTGGTGATGGATATAGTGGTGGCTGATATCCCAGCTCATTTTGGGATGTTGTTTTCAAGGTCTTGGGGAACCAAAATTGGAGTGTCAATAAAACTGGATCTGACTTATGCTACTATCCCTGTATTTGGAGGTCAAGAAAGGAGGTTGTATCGGGAGACGAGGTTTGTAAAGATGGTTACTAAGGCTGATAACTCTGTAAATTCACTAGTATATAGTAAATAAGGGGAGTTCTCATGTCTAATGTTAGAAGAAGACCGAGACTATGCGCAAGAGCCATCATTCTATCAGATTAAGACTGAACAACCCTCAGAAAATCACGAAGTCGGAGTTTGGACGCTGCACTTTGATGGAGACAATTCTAGAGAAGGGAATGGAGTTGGGGTGCTACTGATTTCTCCTACAGGCCAATGGGTTCCATTATCTTTTAAATTATAGTATGAAGCTATGAACAACATGGCTGAATATGAAGCACTGCTCTTGGGGTTGCAAACAGCCAGAAGCATGAACATTCAGAGTCTAAAATTTCTAGGAGATTCAGAACTGGTAGTGAGGCAAGTGAAAAATCAGTGCCAAGCTAAACATCCGCGGCTGAGGGCCTATGGGAATGAGGTATGGGACCTGGTAGAAAACTTTTTCTTGGCATTTAACATTTAGTTTATGCCAAGAGAACATAACAGAATGGAAAATTCTCTCGCTATGGCTGCCAGTACCTTTCGACCACCTCAGAATCCTCTTTTAAGATACGAGATCAAAGTTCGTTATCGACCTTCAATTCCCGAAAATTTCAAACACTGGCAGGTGTTTGAGGATAGAGATCAAGTAAGGAGATTCATGGAGACTGTTGGAGAATTCTCCAACATGGAGATAGATGTTTGTGAAGAAGAGACTGAAGACCTTTCTAAAAAAAAATGAGAAGAAAGTGTGGCTGGTCATAAAGTGCTGCAACTAAAAGGAAATGTTATACCTAGAGTTCTGGTACCTCTAGAGAGGTTGTTCGACAAGAATGATGTCCCATTACAGCCAAGTAAAGTGACAGAATAAAATCAGGTCTACGACTTGAACCTTGGCACCGTAGCTGATCCAAAAATTGTGAAGCTGTCTAAGAAGGTTCCTGAAGAATATAAAGAGCACCAAAAACTATTCCAGACATACAAGGATGTTTTTGCATGGTATTATCAAGACCTGAAGACTTTCTATATCAGCATCATGCAACATACGATTCCTCTAAAAGGAGATGTAAAGCCGCATAAACAAAATATCAGACAGATTAACCCTCTGCTACTTCCTTCCATAGAGAAGGAGATCAAGAAGCTATTAAAGGCCAAGATCATCGTGCCTTTGAGATACTCTAAGTGGGTGGCCAACTTGGTTCTAGTTCAAAAAAATAATGCAGAGATAAGGTTATGTGTTGACTTTCGGAATTTAAACCGAGCATCTTTAAAGGATAATTAACCATTGCTTAAGATGGACCATATTCTGTAGAAGGTAGTGGGAGCTTCACGGATGTCCATGATGGATGGTTTTTCTGGATACAATCAGGTGGCTGTGCTTCTAGAAGATCAAAAGAAAACCACCTTCACCACTCCCTGGGGGAAATTTATGTATGCATGGATGCCTTTCGGACTAATCAATGTAGGGGCCACTTTCCAAAGGGCCATGGATATTTCTTTCGTTGGAGAGCAGGATAAATTCGTAGTGGTCTACCTAGATGATATCACCGTGTTCTCAAAGGATGATGTAGAGCATATTGAACACTTGCGCAGGACCTTTGAGAAGTGCCAAAGGTATGGTCTCTCCCTAAACCCTCAGAAATCAATGTTTGCATTAGAAGAAGGTAAGCTGTTGGGACACATTATGACAAAGGATGGGGTGAAAATTGATCCTAAAAGGGTAGAGGTTATAAACGACATATCTTTCCCCAGAAATAAGAAGGAGGTTCAAGTTTTCCTTGGGCGCATTAATTTTCTGAGAAGGTTCATTCCAAACTATGTAGAGATATTTCAGCATATAACTGACATGCTCAAGAAAAATAATGAGGTAAAATGGTCTCGTGAGTCATGAGAGGCCTTTAATAGGATTAAAAATGCTTTTCCAGAAGCTCCAGTGTTGGTTGGACCAGATTATGCTAAGCCTTTCATGATTTTTTCATTCGCATCGCCTCACACTATTACAGGAGTATTACTACAAAAGAATGAAGAGGGGTACGAGCAACCTATTGCCTTCTTCAGCCAGGTGCTTTGCGATGTTGAGCTCAAATAAAACATCTTGGAGAAACAATTTTATGCCTTGGTAAAGTCCCTCAAGGAATTTCGGATGTATGTTCTGCAGTCCTCCATTACGGCATTTGTGCCCACAGCAGTCGTAAAGGATATCTTGATCCAAGGAGATAGTGAGGGGAAAAGGGGCAAATGAATCGCAAAGATACAAGAATATGAGCTACAAATACGCCCCACCAAGTTGATTAAAGGACAGGGATTAGCTAAAATCCTGTCAGAATCAAATTTCCAAGCTCTGGGAGTAAATATTTCTACAATAGCAAACGAGGAGTCGGAAAAAATAGATGAACGCTGTGGGATAGAGACAACTACCCAGAAAACTCACATGAAGTATCTCCTCAATCCTTGGTACAAGGAAGTTGTAGAATATCTTTTGACTCTCAAATTCCCTCCTAGCTGTGACAAAGAAAAATATAGAACATTGAGGCTGAAGTTGCAGAAATTTGTCGTTGCCAATGGTCGTCTGTATTGGAGAGACCCCTCGGGCATCCTGCTCCTATGCCTTACTGAGAGTAAAGTGGAAGAAATAATGGCAGAGTTCCAAGAAGGCATATGTGGAGGGCACTACAGCTGGAGAGCCACTGCCCATAAGATCTTGAAAGATGGTTTCTTCTGGCCCAAGCTCTTTGGAGATGTTTTCGCTAGAGTTAGAGCCTGCGAGAAGTGTCGAAAATTTGCAGAGAGGCAGAAGTTTGCACCCTTTCCCATGATCCCTGTACACATAGATGAACCTTTCCAGCAATGGGGAATTTATTTTATTGGTGAAATTCATCTTGCATCAAGTGGAAAACATAAATGGATATTAACAGCTACAGACTATTTCACTAAATGGGTGGAAACAGTACCAACAAGGAATGCAATAGACTCGGTAGTGATAAAGTTTCTGGAAGAGAACATCATCTCTAGGTTTGGTTTCCCTGCCAAGATTGTTACCGACAATGCCCAGGCCTTTAATTCTGCTAAGTTCGTCAGCTTCTGTCAGCAATATAAAATTGTGTTGGGACATTCCACTGCCTACTACCCACAGGGTAATGGTTTAGCAGAGTCTTCAAATAAAACTTTGGTGAGAGCACTGAAGAAAGCCATTAATGAAAATAAAAAAAATTGGGATTCTCAGCTAAAGTTCACTTTATGGGCGAACAAGATCACTAGCAAGAGATCAACGGGGAAATCTCCCTATGAGTTGGTATACGGGAGAGTAGCAGTTTCTACCATACAATTGGCTTTACCAGTGGCTAGATTCATGCAAGAGTGCCAAGAGGTGCTGAATGACATTACCAGGAGGATGAACCAGTTAGTTGAACTGGAGGAGACTCGAAATCAGGTGAATCAGAGGTTGAACGAATATCAGGAAAAAATGAAGGACTTGTTTGACCAACATGCTAAAGACAAAAAGATGCAGGTCGGGGACTTGGTATTAAGATGGGATATACAAAGGGCCGAAAAGGGAAAGCATGGAAAATTCAATCCATTATGGTTTGGTCCCTTCAAAATCATTGAACAAGGAGGAAATAACACCTTCAAGCTAGAAAATTTGCAGGGTGACTTGCTTGATGCCCCTGTAAATGGTCAATTCCTAAAACCCTTCTTCCAGTTTTGATTCAGGTCGAGAGGGCCCAATGTGTCATATTGTACATTATTTAGCCGCTTCTATTTTTATTTTTAATGGTGTTTGTTGTGAAGAATCATGAATAAAGAGGAAAGGTGCTAAGGAGCCGTGTCTACACAAAGAGGGTTAACAGGTGGTCTGCGAAGTTCTCGACACGTTTGAGGATAAACGTGTCTTCCCCAGGTGGAGCCAATGTTGATTATATCATTTACCCCTTAATGTATGAAGAAGAATTATAAAAGGTCGATTGCCCGACAGTATTAAATTTTATTTATGTTTTAAAAGGGTGTGAAGGGGAAATAAAATCAAGAGGAGTCATATATGAAAAGGGGGCAAGCACACTTTATAACAAAGCGGGAGTATGTCAAAGGCTTTAACTGAAATACTGAAAGTCTAAATGGTGCAAAGAAAATGGGTATAAGGTGGGACCCGCTCGTTTTGGAACATGTACAAACGGAGGAACGCAAACACCATTCCGGGGGGGTCATGGATGGTAGGGGTAAGACGGAGCCTTCCCCCCCTGGAATTATGATGACGTGTCAAGGATCATGACACGAGTCGAGCGCTCTATGAACAAAAGGCCTTGGGTTTAAATGCTATTACGAAGATCGCCTTGTGTCCTTAGTGGGTCGGGTCTGAAGGTACAGCTGTTACCACGATCTAATGGTAAGGTAAGTCCTAGGACACCCGTCACCAAGACCAGTACCGGAATTTAACCCGACACGTGGTATTCACCTAACGAAATTATAACACCCAATCCCTTTATGCCGCGTGTCTCGCTGCCAGCGTCCTTATGACGTCAGCCCTACTCATTTCACTTCGTCATCTTTTCCTGAGCTGTGTAACTGTGTTCCGTGATTTACTGTGGTAAAATACTCTCGGTTTACGATTACTCTATAAGAGAAAGTGAACGCCCAGTACCAGGTCTACCCAGTCATTGTCAGTACCCCTGCATTATTTTCCCAAGCATATTTCCTACTTCGCAGGTATTCCATCCCTTTCATTCCATCTGGTTTCCTTTGTTTTTAAATTTTTATGATGGTCATGGGTAAAGTCATAGCCAAGAAATCAGAACCTGAAACTCCCCAAGCACGTGAGTCTAGGGTTGTCCCTGGACCCCAACCTTTCACAAATTTACAAGCCGACATCCGGGATCTGCAATACCCATTTCTCATCAGCAGCGTCAATCCTGAGCTATTCAGGAAGCATGTGGAAAATAGGGATAGGTTTCAAGTCATTTTGTCTGGTCTGTATCATCAAATTACTCCCCCTATCTACCCAGTGGTTGAATTCATTTTTTGGCTCCGGGATGCTTACGATGAACGTCGAGGCATGTTCCTCTCCTCTCAGGGGAACAAAATATTCACCATCTCCCCCGAAATCATCAGAAAAACCCTTTGTTATCCTACCAGTTTGAACTATGCCAGTTTTAATGAAATAACACTGTCTCATCAATTTTCGAAACTTCCATGGAGGCAACAGAGCGATTTCATCGTTGCCATTACCGAATCCCATTTCACAACTCTCCCCACCACAGATTCAGTGCCCTTGAGCTTATTCAAGGAATAAATTCAGCCTACCCTCGCTCTTATTGCGGGTCTCCTAGGTGTGGAAGGGTTTGGGCGAGCCTCAAAAGAATGCATAGCCTTTCTGTGGTTAATGTCTCAACCCGGTGTCGTTTTAGATATCCCTAGTTTTCTGGCCTCCGTCATTCAAAATCAGTTCTAGGAGCTCTCAGACATGGGTCATTTTCATTTCTATTCTATGGTCTTTTATCTTTTCCTTTTCCAGCACGCTGATAAATTTGAGGGTTTGGCTTTAGATAAGGTCTACAGAATAAACTCTCAGCGAAGACCAGTTTTTGACTGGAGTCCCGCAACTCATCAGTTGGAAAATGGGGTGGGTTACTCAAGTTTCCTAAATTATTTCATGCCCATAGATTATACTATCATCCATGATTCCCCTTCGCCTAGGATTTTTCCTGAACTGAGGAAATGGTTGCAGTACAGTGAAGCTGAAAGCACTGGAGACTAGTATATTTTTTATCACTATACTGAAATCAGGGTTTATGGGGCTGAATTTTTTCTTGCTCAGCGGATTTACGCTTTAGAATACCTCCGGCAGACCCTAAAGGCTGACCAGCTTCATTTCCTCCCTGCAAAAAGGGTGTTTATTCTCAAGCTTCCCACAACCATTGGCCCTTTCGTTGTTAATTCAAGGCACGCCCTTCCCATGGTGGAAAAGCTTCTTCAAGGCATGGATTTGAGGCAAGGGAATGCTTGGCCCTACGATCTGAAAGGCATCATTTCTAACATAAGGAATAAGATTAAATCAACCCCTTAAAACCATGAAACAAGGCCCTTCATCAAATGGTGAGCTAATCTTGAAACCTGGCCTTTGCTTTCACAGATGGAGACTGATTCATATGCGACGATGGAAAAGGTAGATACTGATTCAACAAGAGAAGCAGATCAAAAATAGGTGGAGGATGTTGGTGCGTTGGGAGAAGGTTCTCCCCCTTTCAAAAGACAGAGAACCAAGACCAGCGAAGCAGAAGGCATGGGAGATGAACAACTTCTTCAAAATGAAACACTTTACGGGCAGTCAGACAGGAGAAAGGCAGGTATCGTAGTGATACGGGATAGCACGACCTCTTCGGAATTCTCATAAGTATCACAATCCTTCTCAGCTAGCAGCTCTCGAGGAGCGAGCGAGAGCAGGATAAGGAATAGAGAAATCAGAGAAAAACACTGGTCTGAGCTAGAAGGATATGTTGATAAGTAACATACCAGGTTTTCATCTGCGATTGACTTGGACAAAGAGAAACTGGTAATGGCTATGACTGAAGCTATATTGAACCCAAAAGCTGGTACCACAAGCTACAGAGCCCTGGAAATATCAATAGATATGTCGCAAGTTCCTCCAATTGACAAATGAAATTTGTTCCAGTGTTTTGGCAACATGCTAAAAGATGAGGTAATACAGATCTCCCTTACTCTGAGAAAAATGCAAAGTAAGCATAACCAAGTCCTGGAAAACTTCAGAAGGGAAAATATAAACTCTTGTGCACTCTCAAATGACATACAAAGTCTCCAAGAAGTGATAAAAAGGAAAGAAAAGGGCAAAGCCGATCCCCAAAGTCATCTCATCGCTGAATTGCAAAAGCAAGTCGCAAACCTGAAACACAAAGTAAATATACCTGGCTCTCATCATGTACAAAATGATGAGTTAGTCCAGGTAGAGAAAGATAAGGCAAGCCTGGTCGATTCCCTTGCAAGGGAGAGGGAGGAGAAGGCTAAGATTTCAGAGGAGATGGCTTCCCTACAGGGAATGATGAATGAATTGCAGATAAGCTAGGAAACTCATGTGTGCGCTAAACCAGCTCCAGAAGGGACTAGCTCCCTCTCTGAGCAGCTGACTACTGCACTAGCCACACTTGAGGCAGCGGAAAAATAGGTCTCAACAGCGCGCCAGAGGATCAGCGAGCTCGAAGCCCTCCTCACAGATAACTCCAAAAGGATTGCCGCTATGCAGAAAGAGATAGAGGAGGGGAAACAGGAAAAGGCACAGAAAGAGAAAACCATCCACGAGCTCACTAACTGAATGAAAGGAAATATCACCCTCCTAGATGCTAGGCATTTGATATGGGATGAAATTATCACGGAGGTGAAGAAGCTTTGGGCATTTTTTAATATCATTGAGGAAATGAGGGCATCTATGCGCCTTTTCAGAAGAATGCTTCATGAAGGAAGTACTGATGCCTCCAACAAGGTTCAAAGCGCAAAGAGATATATTTCCTTCTTAAAAGAGCTAAGTCCAGAGGATGTGGTCAAGCGGGGTATCAAGAGCAGATTCAAGGAAGCTGCGGAGTGTCAGAAGGTGATAGATAAAGAGTCCGCACATAGCATGGCTTTGAACGTCTTGGAAAAGGTGGCGACTAGTTTGGAACGGTTCGAGGCAGATTGGGTGGAGATAACACTTGCAGGACTCCCATCATGCTGGGAGCCCTCCAATGCAGTCCTACATCCGTTACCAGCGTATGAGTGCCGACTAAAGGATGTAATGAACTAGACCAATATAACTTCTGAAAAATCTTCTCAACTCAAACCTGAAACCATAGTTTCAGTCCTCAGTAAAGATTTTTCGCTTCTGCATCAAGTGAAATATAAAATTCTTACTGATGCAAGCTATGATGAACTTACTGAGGCTTACATCAAGGAAGAAGCTTTCACTGCAATGCCTGAGCCTGCAGTTGACACCTGGCAGAGGTGCACCACTTATGCTAGTTTGTTAACTAGCTATTCTGCAACCGTCGCACCGCCTGTTTCAGCCACTGCCTCGACTCTTTCCCACCATTGAAAACGTTAATTCATGATTCGGCCCGAGTGGCCTTTAGTTTTTATTTTTACTTTTACTTTCAAATTCCGAGTGAGATTCTCATTTCACTCTTGCAATTTACTTTCTGTGAGAACAACTGTGATATTTTTTAGAAATTGCCACGAGCCTGAACTGTAAATGATGGGAAATGTTTTATTCCCATCATGAATTTTGATATTTTGATCAGGACTTAAAACTGCCTACCAGCATGCAAAAAATATATTTTCCCAAAATATCTTTCCACATATGTTTATTGAAAACTCTATAAAAGCAGTAAACATGGACTGATATAGGGTTCCAGATTTTCAAAAGAACTGACTAAGAAAGAACTCTGTATGTATTTTTGCTATAACTTTGATATTAATGTTTAATATCCCATTGGGATTCGGTGATAAGGAGTTTTGTCATATTGGAGATTCTGATCTGAGTACTTCATAGTTTGTAGCTCTCGTTTGTGTTTTATCATCCATTTCCATATTTCTTATATCTGTGTTCTGGAATGTGAGTGCTCATATGTTTAAATGTGGATATATCATTTTTGATACTCATATTTACTCATATCAAGTGCTTTAAATATGGCTCAGGCAAGATATTCTGTTTCATCTTTTGCTTTCACCAACGTTCTTCTAATATTAGCAGCAATGGAGTTTTATCTTTAAAACTGTTCTCATGTATGGATTCTTATTATTGCACAGGCCCATTATATGTGAACATTTGTTTCTAGATCGAATTTCTGTTTCAGTTAGTATCCATTTCACTCTCTTACCATCCATCGCCCTCCTTTTATTAACCTCTGTGGATCATTTTAGAATTCAGCCTCATTTTTAGCATGTTGTCTTAAAATTGTCTAATACGTTCATATATCAAAGCTTACACTCTGATACTACAGTATTAATTCTACTGTGTTTAAGTTTTGTGAGTCTTGGTTCCACCTTTACCAAACCTTTCCACTCAAGTTTGATAGCATGAGAGCCTCTTTTCTTGTCAATATTTATAAGCTGAACTTTATGCTCCTTGCTGATTAAGATGTCCTAGACACTGGTCTTTGTGCAACTCAAGGCTGTCTCTAGGAACGACAACAACTGGGAAAACTAAAGAAGTGGGAAACACTGTGTCAACACCATACACATGCTGGAAAGGTGACATTTTGATTGATCTCTTTGTGGTAACTCTATTCGCCCATAGAGCATTTATGAGCCTCTTGTGCCAGTTTCTCTTGTTCTCTTGCAAAAATTTCTTTATTATATTCAACAATGATTTGTTTAACGATTCAGCCAACCCGTTGCCTCGAGCGAAGTATGTTGTAGAATGACCAAGTCTTATGTGATATTTATCAAAAAAGTTAAACATTTTCTTGGAATTAAAGGAAACTGCATTGTCAGTAATAATTTTCTGTGGGAAACGAAAACGAGACAAGATATTTCTTTCCAAAAACTGAAAAATGATAGTATCTGTAGCTTTCCTTGTTGGAATGGCTTCAATCCACTTTGTGAAGTAATGATTTGCAGTGAGTATCCACTTATGATGAGCTGATGAAGGAGGATGGATTTCACCAATGAAATCATGACCCCACTACTAGAAGGGTTCTTGAACTGTGATGGGTTTTAAGGGAAGCGACAAATGCTTTCTTTTTCCTTGAAAAATATGACATTCATGACAACTCATTACAGTATTATAAACATTTGAAAATAAACTTGACCAATAGAAGCCAACCCTAAAAATATTATTTTATGTAGTCTTCCAGAAAATATGACCACCACAGTCACCTTTATGAAAGTCATTCATCAACTTTTCAACTTCTCCTTCTACCACTAGTACACATGGTCAATTTTCTGACATTTTAGTTCCGACAGTTTTGACGTATTGTCGGAAATTTCCCCAATTGTTCTCAAATTTTTTAATCCTGCCAACAAGCGTCTCTCTTGCGACACTACCCAAAAAGCGTCGCTCTTGAGACACTACCCAAAAAACGTTTCTCTTGCGACACTACCCAAAAAGTGTTGGCATAGCAAAGTTTATACAAAACATCGTCAGAATAACGACGTTTATGAAGGAATCATTGGAACAGTGACGTGTAGGGAGAATAGTCAGAATAACGACGTTTGGGGAGAATTGTTGGAATAGCTATGTTTATGAAGAGATCGTCGAAATAGCAACATTGTCGGGTCAGGTTGTGCCATGTGAGGGTTAGGTTGGGTCATGTGAGGGCACCCAAGGAAATGCGTTCGGGTGGGTCGAGTCAGGTCAGGTCAAGTCGAGTCGTGCCATGTGAGGGCGCCTGAGGAAACACATTCAGGTGGCTCGAGTCAGGTCAGGTCGTGTGAGGGCACCGAAGGAAACACGTTTGGGCATGTCGGGTTAGTTTGGGTAGGGTCGCTAAGGGTGCCCAAGGAAATGCGTTCATGCGGGTCGGGTTGGGTTGGGTCGTGTGAGGGCACCAAAGGAAACGCGTTCGGGCGGGTCAGGGCGGGTTGGGTCAGGTCGGGTCATGTGAGGGTGCCCAGGGAAACGCGTTCGGGCGGGTCGGGTTGGGTCCGGTCGGCTCGTGTGAGGGTGGCCATATAAAAAATGCTAAGTTGTTACTGCCCATGTGCCTTGTGCATGTTTGTGCAATATGTTTTCCATTTAATCCCTCATGCCTTCGTTCGAGCAGGTCGGGTCATGCCGTGTGAGGGCGCCATAGGAAACACGTTCGGGTCGGATCGTGTGAGGGAGGTCGTATCAAAAGTGTTAAGTTGTGACTGTCCATGTGCCTTGTGCAAGTTCATGCAACCCGTTTTCTGTTTTCTCCCTCGTGCCTTCGACATTCATGCGGGTCAGGTCATGCCATACTGTGAGGGCGCCCAAGGAAATGAGTATGGGTGGGTCGGGTTGGGTCGTGTGAGGGTGCCCAAAGAAAGTGTATGGGTTGGGTCGTGTCGGGTTTTGTGAGGGAACCCAAGGAAACGCGTTCGGGCGGGTTGAGTCGTGCCATGTGAGGGCGCCTAAGGAAATGCGTTCGAGCGGGTCGGGTTGGGTGAGGTTGTGTGAGGGCACCCAAGGAACGCGTCCAGGTCAGGTTGTGTCGGGTCATGTGAGGGCGCACAAGGAAACACGTTCGAGTGGGTTGGGTCATGCCGTATGAGTGCGCCCATGGAAACGCATTTCGGCGGGACGGGTCAGGTCATGTCATGTGAGGGTGCCCAAGGAAACATGTTTTGGTGGATCGGGTTGTGTGAGGGAACCCGAGAAATGTGTTCAGGTCAGGTCATGTGAGGGCGCCCAAGGAAACACGTTCGGGTGGGTTGGGTCGGGTTGGGTCGGGTTGTGCTGTGTGAGGCTGCCTAAGGAAACTCATTCGGGTGGGTTAGGTCAGGTCGTGTCATGTGAGGGCGCCCAAGGAAACACATTCGGGCGTGTCGGGTTGGGTTGAGTTGCGTGAAGGCGCTCAAAAAAATGCATTGGGGTGGGTCAGGTCAGGCAAGTCGTGTGACGGCACCGAAGGAAATGCGTTCATGTGGGCCGGGTCGTGTCGTGTGAGGGCTCCTAAGGAAACACGCTCGGGTGGGTTAGGTTGGGTCATGCCATGTGAGGGCACCGAAGGAAACGTGTTTTGGTGGGTCAGGTCGGGTCGTGTGAGGGCGCCCAAGGAAACGCGTTCGGGTGGGTCGGGTCGGGTTAGGTTGTGTGAGGGTGCCCAGGGAAATGCATTTGGCCAGGTTGGGTCTAGTTGTGTGAGGGTGGTCATATAAAAAATGCTAAGTTGTGACCGACCATGTTCCTTGTGCACGTTTATGCGATCTGTTTTTCATTTTTCTCCCTCGTGCCTTCATTCGGGCAGGTTGGTTCATGCTATGTGAGGGTGCCACAGGAAACACGCTCGGGTCAGATCATGCGAGGGAGGTCGTATAAAAAATTCTAAGTTGTGATTGCCCATGTGCCTTGTGCATGTTCATGCAACCTGTTTGGCATTTTCTCCCTCCTTCCTTCGATGTTCGGGCAGGTTGGGTCAGTTTTGGTCATGTGATGGAACCCAAGGAAACGCGTTTAGGTTGGGTCGGGTTGTGTTGTGTGAGGGCACCCAAGGAAACTCATTCGAGTGGGTCAGGTTGGGTCGAGTGATGTGAGGGTGCCCAAGGGTCGCATCCAGGTATCTTTTTGGAGTTGGCTCTAGTACAAGGTTTTGGGTTAGCCAATGGTGAATTTCTAGTACATAAGTGTATGATTTTAAATTTATCAGGCATGCACAAGCCTGTAAAATTAAGGTATGGTAGACATTTTTTCTGGTGGACAAAATTAGAGTTTGGTTGGAGTTTTCTTGATTACTAACAATGGTAAACAACCTGCATCAATGTTGCTTTCCCTTATGAAACAACCAATGTCAATGCCTTCCAAAAAAAACTCAAAATAGAAGTAAACAAGTTTGCATCCTTATCAAGTCATGTTGGGGCACTAGGTAGCTAAATATAATCTATAAAAGAAAAAACCTCCAACATTTCAGAACGAATTATGAACAAAATGAACCATTAGTTAGGCTACATTGTAAGCCAAGAAACCAAATTTATCAATGCAAGGATCTACAATCCTAGTTTTGTGCAGTCTGCTCAATCTAACATTGTAAGCATACTAGCCATTTACAAATGGAGTATGTTGACATAAATTGAAGATTCCTTGATGTGAGTTCATGATATGGAAATTTAGTACAATAAAAAATGGGAATATGACAGACTCAAGGTCAGCTCTGTAATGAAAGATTTTAATTTCTTTCTTGATCTATTGATGGAAAGTTTTTGTGGTGCATCAATTGTTTTTTTTTTTCTTTTAAATAAATTTTTGCTAATTGGTACATTGAGGATTCCCTTAGAGCTACTCTACAGGTTGGACGTGGGTAGCAGGCTCCAGAATTATCATTATATCTTCTTTGTAAATGATAAGCACTCTTTTGTGGGCTAACTTATTATGGGCACATCTTATCCCTCTCACATTTTCGGAACCAAAATTTTCATGGGTGAACCATAGTTGAGCCTCCCTATTGGTATAAGGCTCCATTTCATAGTCATACTTATTTTCCCCTCTATCCCCAAATATTTATTTTGAGATTTTTCCACAATTAGTCTTAATTTTTAATCAATATAATTTTTCCTTCCACTTTGTGTTCAGTTCCCTCCACCTTTCAAGATGAACTACCTGATACAAATACAACTTTGGAATCCTATATCCAATGAGGGTTTGTCTATTAGGAAAGGTATTCTAGAAAATTATTCCAAACCATTAAGGTTTTTGATGTCTTTATATTTTTCCATGGAGCTTGAATCCTTAGCCACAATTCCTAACCCCTAACCCATTTTACCCCCTAAAACCCTAAACCCATAACCCATTTAACCCACTAAATCCCTAAAAACCCAACCCATTTAACCCCCTAAACCCTAACCCCATTAACCCCTAACCGCTAACCCCTCAAAGGGATAAGGGAGAAAATGGAAAAAAGGTCACACGAACGTGCATAAGGCACATGGGTGGTCACAAATTAGCATTTTTGATACAACCTCCCTCACATGACCTGACCTGACCTGACCCAACTCGATCCGCCCGAACGAATGCATAAGGGAGAAAACAAAAAACGGGTCGCATGAACATGCACAAGGCACACGAGAGGTCACAACTTAGCATTTTTGATACGGCTTCCATCACACGACCTAACTTGACCCGAACATGTTTCCTTAGGTTCCCTCACACGACCCTACCCTCCCGAACGAAGGTATTAGGGAGAAAATGGCAAACGGGTCGCGCGAATGCCCACAAGGCACACGGGCGGTCACAACTTATCATTTTCGATACGACCTCCCACAGACGATTCGACCCGACCCGACCTGAATGCATTTCCTTGGGCACCCTCACACGACCCGACCTGACTCAACTCGAACACATTTCCTTGGGTGCCCTCACATGGCATGACCCGACCTAGCCCAACCTACCTGAACGTGTTTCCCTAGGCGCCCTCACACGACTTGACCCAACCCACCCGAACACATTTCCTTCGGCGCCCTAACACGACATGACCTGAGGTGACCCGCCCGAACACATTTCTTGGGGAACCCTCACACAACACGACCGGACTCAACCTGACATGACTCGCTTGAACGCGTTTCCTTGGGTGCCCTCACACGACCCAACCTGACCCAAATGCGTTTCCTTGGGCACCCTCACATGACTCGACTTGATCTGACCCACCCAAACACATTTCCTTTGGTGCCCTAACACAACACGACCCAACCCAAACTTCCCGAATGCTTTTTCTTGGGCGCCCTTGCACAGCCCAACCTGAACTTGTTTCCTTGGGTGCCCTCACATGACTCGACCTGCCTGAACGCGTTTCATTGGGTGACCTCATAAGGCACGACCTGACTTGACCTGAAACGCTCGAATGCATTTCCTTGGGCACCCTCGCACAACTTGACCTGAACGCATTTCCTTGGGCACCCTCACATGAGTTGACCTGCCTGAACGTGTTTCATTGGGCGCCCTCACAGGGCATGACCTGACCCAACCCGACCCACCCGAACGAATGCACGAAGGAGAAAATGGAAAACTGGTTGCATCAACGTGCACAATGCACATGTGAGGTCACAACTTAGCATTTTTTATACAATCTCCCTCACACGGACCGACCCAACCCCACCTGAATGTGTTTCCTTGGGCTCCCTAACAAGACACGAGCCAACCTGCCCGAACGAAGGCATGAGGGAGCAAACGAAAAATGGGTTGCACGAACGTGAAAAAGGCACATGGGCGGTCACAACTTAGCATTTTTTATACGACCACCTTCACACGACTTGACCCGACTTGCCCGTACGCGTTCCCTTGGGCGTCCTCACACGACTCGACCCTTTAGAACATGTTTCCCTAGGCACCCTCACACGACCCGACCCGACCCGACCTGCCCGAACGCGTTTCTCTGGGCGTCCTCACACGACCCGACTCAACGCGACCCACGCGAACACGTTTTGTTGGGTGCCCTCACACAACACGACCCGACCCTCCCAAACACATTTCCTGAGGCACCCTCACATGACCCAACCCGACCTACTTGAATGTGTTTCCTTGGGCGCCCTCACACGACCCGACCCAACTCGACTTGCCTAGATGAATTTCCTTGGGAGCCCTCACATGACCTGACCTGACCCTCCCAGATGTGTTTCCTTTGGTGCCCTCACACGACCTAACCTGACCCCCCTGAATGAAGGCACGAGGGAGGAAATGGAAAACGGGTCACACAAACGTGCGAAAGGCACACGGGTGGTCACATATTAGCATTTTTGACACAACCGCCCTCGCACAACCTGACACGACCTGCTCGAACGAAGGCACCACGGAGCAAATGGAAAACAGGCTGCACAAATGTGCACAAGGCATGCAGGCGGTCACAACTTAGCATTTTTGACACGATTTCCCTCAGCCGACCCAACCCACCCGAAAGAAGGCACGAGGGAGAAAAACGAAAACAGGCCGCACAAACGTGTACCAGGCACATGGGCCGTGAGAACTTAGCATATATTAAAACAAGAAGAAACCACATCATTTTAATTTTGAGTCTTTTATTTTAAAGATGAACACATAAATAACTAAAATTTCAAAAAGGTCATACTCTTAACACACATAAATATCACTGCATAAAACTACTAATTGTGGTTGTAAGTTTTACATATAAAATAATTTATACACACCTTAATATCTTATTTGTTTATATTCAATTTTTAATTTAATACTATATATAATTTTTTTTTAAATATTATTATTTACATTCAATTTGTTATTTTAATTCCAATTCCTGCCTCGAAAAAATTTCACCCTTTACCCCAGCCTCCCTATTCCCGCCTGCAAAAAATACACCCTTCAGGAGCCAAAGCAAGTGGAACCCTGTGGTGGACATTCTGTGGGATTTTGAGGAGGGATGCTCTAATCGTTTGTATTGTTTGAGATAGTTGGTTAACGCCATAGTTGTGGAGATGCACGTCGGATTGGCCTCTAAGGGGGAAGTAGGATGCTTCTCACCTTAGTCAACAACATGCCATCAGGTCTTTAAAAAATGAACTAGGATAAATAACCAAGATGAATCCTTTTATATTTTTTTTATTGTGTTTAACTTGTCAAAACCCCAAATTTTAATGCCTTCGAAGAAAATTTATTGAGCTTGTTTGATTTTGATGACTTGAATCTAAGTTGCATGTTTCATTTGTTTCGTTTGCAGTAGTGTCTGACCTATCTTAGTATTTTTTGGTCCATATCCCATATTTGATGCATCTATGTCCTTTCAGCGCATCAAAACCATTAGCAGACAACGCATCAAAACTTCCCCACAGAGTTTTGTCTTGAGATCCTACCTCTGATGGATCAAGTGTAGTCCAGAGATATTGCAATTCAGATACTTGGGTGGGAATCTCTCCATACAAAAAATTATTGGAGAAACTGAGCACATGAAACTCCTTGAATTTACAGATCCATTCTAGAAGAAATCCTGTCAACTAGTTATGTTCCAATGATAAAAATTGCAAACTCTGAGACTCGGACGAAACACCATCTCACATTTGAGGGTTTTGAAAATATAATGGTCCGCCGTTTTGTGCAGGAATTTCCAAAAAATAATACAAAATCAAGATTTCCTCAAATGCAAGAGCGCTCAGGAGACTTCACAGTGTATACATGAGGGCCACTTGGTTTTGAGGGAAAATTTCAGTTTAGACCTAATCTAAGGGCCTCTGAGCTGCTCTGTGACTAAATGAAACATTGTCCTTGAGGTAGACAAGTGTCCTGAGGTCAACTAAAGGCTAGTCTAGTCGATCCAAAGGGTTTGTGAAACTATTCGCAGTTATGTGGCAATCCAAAGTTCTAAATCAATTGTGTGACAGAGGCAAGTCAACTTGTGGGTTTCTGTAGTAGATTCAAATGCAAATTATGTAGTAGAGTATGGTGGAAATTTTCAAGTCTATTATAGAGGATTGAAATAGGATTAGAGTGCACATTGAGGAAAAAATTGGATATCTTGAGCAGTCTAGGTTCCTTGTAGGATTAGCAATCAAGTCACTAGTTAGGGTATTATTTCAATAGTTAAATTGGTCTTGTCTGTTAAATGTGAACCATATTGTATGGATATTTAATATTGTGCCAAATTATTGTATGGGTTTGATGAAAAATACACCTTCAATTGAATATTGTATTGGAATGTGGATTATTTGAATGCTACTTTTCTCTATTCAACCTATTATATCTTTGAAAAATTGATATTGTTCACTAAAGAATATATTAATTGCATTAAATTAACTATTATTTGGAAAATGGAAATCTGCTGAAATTTTAGTAACTTATAAAACCCTAGGGAAGGATTACCCTAGTTCACTACACAGGGGGTCACCCCATCCCCCTTGAATTTCCCTAAAATTTGAGTGTGCAGATAATTTCATAGTTGTATTCAATTTCTCCCAAATGCACCCTCTCACTTTCTGAGATAAGCCAAATGGATTTAGTTAACCAAATTATAATCTTTAGCAATCTTGGAATGTTGGGTATTGTTATAATATTAGGTGGATGATTCAGGACCTTTGAAGATTAGACTCATGGCTCAGTTTTGTCACGCAGAATGCCTCTTGCTATCTATTTTCATTAATAAGTAGAGCCCATGAATGTTTCAGACCCATGTTTCGTTCTTGTCTAATTGGTTCTTGTTGTTTTATATGGCTTGACATATGTATATGTGGGCTCTTGTAGGGTTCCTTATTGTACTTTATAGTCTATTTTTAGAATAATTTACATATAGATACTTATCAAACAGCTTGTGGTGAAGTGGTTAAATCAAACAAATTTTCAGTGTTAAGACCTGGGTTTAAACTCCTAGATAACATGTTGTTATGCCAATATAATGTGGCCAACAGAGCCATACTGCATCTGAGCCCAGGTGAAAGTCCTGGAGACCTTCATGACTCATGGATGTATTCCATCTCAGTGGGAGAGGCTAGGTGAAAATCTTGGTTGAACTTGGTGAAATAGAATACCTTTTGGTCATGAAATCTAAGGAAATGGTAGACCCACTTCCTTAAAAAAGGGTCATTTACCAACCCAAAGGTTGCATAACTTAAAAAAAATGAGGAACAAGAAAACCTATTGCTTTTTTGTGCCAGTAAAGGATTGTCAACAACGATGTCAGCAAAAACACAAGGCCACATTGATTCAGTGTCATGTAAGAATACGATGCTTTAATAAACACAGACTAAAATTGGGCAAAGGGAAAAGTTTGAATCATATTTTGATAATAAATTAATGAACTAGATGATTAGTTCAACTGTTCCCCAATAGATAATGGGGGAATATAACATAGTGTCATCGATCTGGCCAATAGTCTCTC
Organism: Pinus albicaulis; assembly: GCA_034641835.2. NCBI lineage: Eukaryota > Viridiplantae > Streptophyta > Pinopsida > Pinales > Pinaceae > Pinus > Pinus albicaulis. The sequence continues at coordinate 849,994,433 of CM076569.1, read as the reverse complement.
ATTATATCACTATGGGTAGTTAAATCGTAATAGATAAACCATGATGATCGGAAATTTATAAGTGGCTAGTGCAGATTTCTCAAGCCATGGTGAGAATGTGGGCGTCTGATAATCACAAAGTTATCTAAGCTAAATGTAGACTGATTTCCTTTAATCAATGGACTACTGAAATAAAAGTTTCAAAAATAAACTTGATATTTATGTGGAAACAACACACAAGATCTCTTTGATACAGTTCCATGTAAGAATACAATGCGTTAATATGTAGAGACTAAAATGGGTTCAAGGGAAATTTTGAATCATATTATGATAATGAGTTAATGAAAAACATGATTCACTGAGGTGCTCTACGTAAGGCATAGTGAGGTAATATTGTATAGTGCTAACTCTAGCCAAACTCAATCGTCTGATCTGATGGAGGACACAAAGGATCCAAAGAATTTAGCAGAAGAGTGTGCCCTTATTGACTGGTTTGATGCATCACAGTATGCATTGTTTGGAAAGGATGTTATGAAAGAGGTAGATATAATTATAATATTAACCTTGTTGTTTCGAGTAATGATAATGTGATCTTATTATATGAAAAATTTTATTGCATAAGTTGCAAATGACCCAAAACATAGTGGCTTGCTATATTATCTGATTTTAGGAAGTTATTTGTTTTTTAATTACTAGTTAGAGTTGCATTTGAAATGGAAAGGGAATCTTCAAAAATCACCTTAAAGTTTGATCAAGGCCTTCTTCAAATATGGTCTAATGTCTACACCAAAGATCACTTCAAATCTACTCCAAAGGTATGCTCCAACTAATGGACAAGGATTATTCAAACAAGGGGTGCAAAATCAGCTTTAATTTTTCTACCAGTCTGCTACAAGGAAACTAATACTGCTCAAATAAGCTTCTTAACTCATGCCAAAAATTTCTTCAACTTAGCTCCTCAATCTGTTTCAAGAAATTTTCATCAGTATCAAATTCAGATCTCAACTTCCAACTGCCAAGAATTGGAATCTTGTTCACAATTTGTATCTATCTCAGTGATTGTAGATTTGAACCCTCTTACTCAATGAACTTCTGGTTTGGTCCTTTGGATTAGTTTTATACCTTGAATTTCATAATGAGAACTTTGGATTACTTCGGTTCTGTCACATATGCTTGACCTCTTGCATAAGAAATTCTGAGGAGGAGAAATTTTGCACAATCAACTCTTTACTCAATTATCCTTATAGTGGGTCAATTCAATTTCACTTTCAACGCAACCATGGTTTCAATCATTTTACTTATGATGACTCCATATCTATAACGATATTGGGGGAGAACAATATTTACAACATTGCCTTGTTCTGATATGTGTTTTACTGCCAAACTCATGATTCAATTAGGTGCCAACACATTGTCACAAACCTTCATTACTGAAACCTATGTTGTATACAATTCTTAAATCTATTATTTACAAACCCTGTCACAATTAAAAATGAAAATAATGCCCACAATAGCAGAAACTTTCATGCATTTTGGCCACACTACATTCCTATGTAGTGCCTCATACATTGTTTCTTTGTTTTCGAGTTTATTTTTTAGAAAAATAAAGGTTTATATTTGAAAATATGCTACTATAAGAAGCTCCACACGTGATACATGAAGCTCCCCAGCATGCTACAAATGTCCTTCATGCAAGTCAGAGGTGTTGTGGTAAAACACAACCCCCCCATTTTTGACTTGTTCACTTCAAATAATGGGGACCCTTTTTATAAATTTTTGGCTAAGCACCTTTTAGGATTTTATTTTAATGATTATCCTACGCTTTTGTTAATTTTTCATTTTCTTTGGATTCTTGTTTTGATTGAATCGATTTTTTTATAAGCCTCCCATTGACGCTTGTTTCGCCTCATTTGGTCAACTGGTTTAAAAATGGTACTCCTTTGAAGTACCATCATTTTTCTAGTCTGGGTTAAAAATGCTATTTTTTTTATTCTTTTTCGGAGTGGTTGTAGTTTAGAAAATTTCATAGCTAAACTAAACATCATTAAAATAAATAAATAAATAAATAAATAAAAATAAATAAATAAATAATTTTTTTTTTTACATCATCGGATCTGTCGCAGATCGCAGATCGCAAATTTCAGATTCGTCGCAGATTGCAGATCGCAAATTTCAGAATCCGTCGCAGATCGCAGATCGCAAATTTCAGAATCCATCGCAGATCGCAAATTTCAGAATCCGTCGCAGATCGCAGATCGCAAATTTCGGATCCATCGCAGATCGCAAGATCGCAATTTCGCAATTTTGGATCCATCGCAATTTTTAGAACATGCACATTTAAAAAACCCTGATCCAAGGAAAACAGTAGAAGATATATGGAGAAAAAGACTTCAATCAATGAGAATGCTCCAGCAATTAAAAGATTGGAATTTTTGAGCAAATAAAAGTGATTGGGCAAATTTTCTTCAACAAATTTTCATCTCAAGAATTCCTTTGCAAATATTATAAATAGCAGATTGCAGAATGGAATAGGGGCTGCTCTCCTCTGCAATTCCAGACTTCTAAAAGCATTTCTGTAATAGGGATTTAGAGTTGTAGATGGGGAGGAGAGAAAATTTCAGATCTGAACATTAATGAGGGTTTATTCTTTATATCTTGAGTTATGCATGATGGGCAGAGTTTTCATTTCTGCAGCTCTAGTCTTGAAAGCAGAAATTCAAGTAGTGTAAAGTATTGTTAGAGACTAGGATCAGAGAAGCAGATTCAATTAACTGGTATTTTTGGCATTTCTGTATCAAATACCAGTTTCATTTTTATTTTAATAAAATTGTTGTTTCATTTTATTCATGTTTTGGCATTTCTGTTGATATGGATAATTTGTCTCAAAGTGTTAAGTATCTCTGCTCTTATGAATTAAAATCTGATTTCTGAGTAACCATTACTCAGAAATTTGTCTTATAACACTGATTTATTAAATAGTAATGTGTTGTGAATTTCTTCCACATGTTATTGTTTAATTATTAGTTTGACTGATATGATAATCAATATCATTTTTGTGAATTTCTTTCGGAGTGTTGTTGATTTATTATTTTAGTCAAATGGTCTCAATAGAATGTGTTTTGGTACTCACAAATGTGAGCTAATTGAATTTCTTCATTAGTTTGACATTAATTAAAAGCCAGACATATTTTAATTCTCATCACTTAATTATCTTGCTCTTAATTGGGTTAGATTTTCATCTACCTGATTGAGATAGGATTTAGATTAGTTTCTTTTTGCTTGAATTATAGAATAAGTTTGCAATTAGATTAAATTTACATTCTTTTAAGTCCTCTTCTCAAAGAGGCAAAATCTTAGTTGTGGTTTGGCTGAACCCAAATCATCTTAAGGGTCATTCTCTTGCCCGATCAGCAAGAAGAATTGATCTGATATCCCTGTCTATTGGTAGTTAATGATACATCGTAAACCAATAGTGATAGGGAAAAGGTAACTGGACCTAGTTAAACCAGTCGGAGCCACTATCATAAACGGAAAAGGAGCTGTATTAAGGTCCGGACCGGGTGGTTATCCCCAATGTTGTAGTAGCGATTTTCAAGGCTTCAACATTTTTGGCGCTAGAAGGAGGGCCTGAGCTATGAATGGCAAGTAAATATGAAGCAAACAAGGCATGCAGAACAAAACTTCCTGCTTTCTTCTTCAATTTCTTACGAAATTCGAAATCCTGGAAAATTAGCGAAGAATATTCTTCTACCTTTTCGAAAATTTCAAAACATTCGGACAATAATCTTAAAAATCTGGGTCTCACGAGTTCAAGATCTAATTCATAAATTGAAAGGATTCTCATTATCTCTCGAAGAGTCTGAAATATCTGAAGGTAGTGTAACTTCAAAATTTGTTTCTTCCAAACCTCTTACTAGGCTTCAAAGTGAAAAACTTGGTATTTCTCCGAAAGAATTCCCTTTACCTAGTAGAGTCAAGACAAGAAAAACTCAATTGGAATCAGTAAGTGATATAAGTTCAACATCTAATATTCAAATACCTGTTTCCGAAATCCCAACTCAACAAAGTACAGTTGTTTCCACATCATCTCCTCAATCATTATCTGCTCAATCATCATCAATCTCAACGTCATCTATTCCAACAACTTCTATTCAAACACCACCAGTTTCTACTACTCCTCCAATAGTTGTTCCAATAATGGATAGACCATGGGCTACTCCAGGGGCAGTCAACATGGCTGCACCTTTACATGATTTACCAGACAATCCTGGAAAATGGCTTCCAAAGTTTAGCCCAGATCTTAACATTCAAGCTGAAGAACATATCAATAACTTTATGCTGGCTATAAATTTGAATGGAGTCACACATGAAGATGTTGTAGTTAGACTATTCCCTTATACTCTTCAGGGAGTAGCAAGATCATGGTACTTTTCATTACCATCAAGATCCATAACAAGTTGGGATATTTTTGCAGATCATTTTTTAACCAAATTTGGAGATGACCGATAAATTGCAACTTTACTCAATGACCTCTCAAATTTGAAGATAGAACCCAAGGAACCCATTAAAGAATTCAACGCTAGATTCAACAAACTCTTGAACAAAATTCACACAAATTCACAGCCCAGTGAACAAGTCAGAATTGAATGGTACATAACTGCCTTACCCTCAAACATAGCAATTTTCGTAGACAGAGCTGCAAAGCCTACGTTAGCTGAGAATATGAAAGAAGCTATTGCAGTGGAAAAACGAATTACTTCTCTGGAAAAGAAAAATGCTATCGAGGAAAGGAAATCAAAGAAAGTCAGCTTCAAAGATGATTCAAAGAAAAAGGCCAAAGACCCATACGACATGGAAGGTTTACAAAAAGTACTTAAAACCATGTCAAATGAAATGGTTGAAATTAAAAAACAAGTAGCTGAAACTTCTACCAAGAAACCATTCCGAAATTTCAGAAGAAACCAAGTTGAATCTAAACCTCCTAATACAATTTCTAATGCAGAATCAGAAGAAGAGGAGGAAGAAGAAGATACATCTCTAGTATCAGATGAGGAAGATGAAAATGAAGAAATAGCTGAATTGAATGGAATGTGGGATTTTATTCTCCCTAATTCTGATAGTGAAGAAGCTATGCTTGTAAGTACTAGGAGTAAATCTATATCGGAACCAGTGCAAACAGTTCCTAAAAAGAAAATTACAATTCCAAGTACCAAAGACAAATCCCCAGTAAAGAAAACTTCTCCATTACCTACTCAAAATCAGCCATCCTCTTCTAATCCTCCTATATCAACAACAAAGACTTTAGTAGTGTCAGATCCTATGGAATACAACATTGTCGAGGACATGAAAAAGATCAAAGCCAACATTTCCTTACATGAACTCAGCAAACTAAAATACCAGCAAAAGTTACTATTGAAAGAATTAAACGCTACACCAATTGCTCCTTCACCAAGCGGTGTAGTTGCAAAAGAAGCTAGGGGAGCTGGTAAGCCACCAGATAAGGTAGATGCTACTGATACTGTACTCATTGGGGAAAAAACAAATTCTCAAACTCCTCCTTTTCTTTTGACTTATGAGATGTACAATAAAAATCTGCACAATTGTTTGATTGATTCTGGAGCCTCCTCCAATATAATGCCTACTTCTGTCTGTGCCAAATTGAATATCGAACCATAGAAATCAGCAGTTCATATCGTTCAATTGGATCGCTCTAAAGTTCAAGTTGTAGGAGAAATCAATTCAGTTACTATCAGATTAGCTTCTGATCCTAGGATTGTCCAAAGAATTGATATTTTGATTGTTGATATTCCTGAATTCTATGGATTAATCTTAAGCAGGGACTGGTCTGCGAAACTTAATGGTTATATCTCAACTGATTATTCACATATGTGGCTTCCCTACAAAGGGAAACCAAATCAAATCAAAGTTGAACGAGAAAAACATATGACACACTGTCACTAAATTTGAACAACCTAATGAGCCTGTGGCATTCAACAACAATATTCTTGGAGGTTATTCTGCTGAATCATTTCTTGGAAACTTCGAAGCACCTCAATCACCTTTTTCTGTAAATACTTTTGTTTCTCAAATAGAAAAATTTTCACAATCTGATCCTTCCAGAATTGTAAATATTTCTGATGTAATTGTAGATAAACCAATAGATAAATCTTTATTTTGGTCGTTATATTTTGATGGATCAAAGTCTAGTGATGGAGCTGGAGCAGGATGCATCTTAGTTGATCCATATGGAGAGAAAACCATGCTGTCATGTAGGTTAGAATTTGAGTGTACGAACAATACCGCAGAATATGAAGCCTTGGTTCAAGGGCTTTATAAAGCTATAGGGTTAGATGTTAAATACTTGAAAGTCTTTGGTGATTCCGAAATTGTCATAAAACAAGTTAGGAATACTATTCATTGCCTTTCAGGACATCTTAAACACTATCAAACCCTAGTACAAGATCTCACCAGTCATTTTTTAGCATTCAATATTTCTCCTATTCCTAGGAATCAGAATACATCAGCTGACTTGTTAGCTAATGTTGCATCTAAACTCCTACCTGCTGAAGATTGCAGTCCTGATATATTTTCTGTAGAATTGATTTTTCGTCCATCTGTCCCACACAATGTTACAAATTGGAGAGTATTTTATCATGATCAAGATATTTTAAATTTCATGACTTCAGAGAAGTCATATGATGAGAAAATTATTGACGAAGATGATCATGATTTACAAATTGCTTCAAAAGATAATGAAAATCCCATTCCGAAATCTGTTGTTAAATTAGAGGATTTATATGACATTAAAGATAGATTCAAGAAAGTCACTAATGCTAAACTTCAAAGTTCTACTTTGAAGTTTGAATTAGTAAATCTTGGTTCTGATTCTAAACCTCAAAACTTTAACTTAGGACTCAATTTAACACCAGACGAAAGGAATGCGTTCATTAAACTTCTGAAAAAGTATAAAAACGTTTTTGCTTGGAATTATGATGATCTAAAAACGTATGATACTTTGGTTATTCAACACACGATTCCAATGCTTCCTGATATTAAACCTGTTCAATAGAAGTTGAGAAAGATCCATCCAAATCTCGAAAGTCAAATCAAATCAGAATTTAATAAACTTTTAAAAGCCAAAATCATTTTTCCAGTCAGGCACTCCAATTGGGTTTCCAATATGGTACCTGTAAGGAAGAAGAATGGTGATATAAGAATCTGTATTGATTTCAGAAATTTAAACAAGGCATGTTTAAAAGACAATTTCCCATTACCAACCATGGAACAGATACTTCAAAAGGTAGCTGGTTCTGAACTTATGTCCTTTCTCGATGGATTTTTAGGCTATAATCAAGTTTTAGTTCATCCAGATGACAGATTGAAAACAACTTTCAGAACAAAATGGGGAACTTATGCTTATCAGAAAATGCCTTTTGGTCTAATAAATGCAGGAGCAACTTTTCAAAGAGCCATGGACATAGCATTTAAAGGTATGATCAATAAATCAGTTGTTTTTTATCTTGATGACATAACAGTATTTTCAAAAAAGAGGACCAATCATCTACATGATTTAAAGCAAATATTTGAAAGATGTAGAAGATTTGGTATTTCCTTAAATCCGAAGAAATATTTCTTTGCTTTAGATGAAAGAAAACTCTTAGGATTTTTTGTGTCAAAAGATGGTATATATATTGATCCAGATAGAGTGAAAGAAATTTCTGATATTTCTTTACCTCATAACAAAAAATCCATGCAATCATTTCTTGGACAGATCAATTTTGTTAAAAGATTCATTCCTGATTTTTCTTTTATTGTTTTACCTATGAAAAATATGATCAAGAAGAATTCAGTATTCAAATGGGGGCATAAAGAGAAAGAAGCCTTTGAGGCAATCAAACAAGCGATCATTAATGCACCAGCATTGAATACCCCGGATTTTTCTAAAGATTTTACTTTGTATACTTTGGCCACCGAGACATCCTATGTAGCTGTATTAACACAACTCAATGATCAAGAAATCGAAGCACCAATTTATTTCTTTAGCTCAAATCTGCAAGGAGCTGAGCTTAATTATTCCGATGTTGAAAAACAAGCCTTTGCTGTGTTTAAATCAATCAAACATTTCAGACCTTTTCTCTTGAAAACGCATACAAAAATCATTGTCCCATTCTCTGCAGTGAGGCAATTATTAATTCAAAAAGAAGTAGGAGAAAAGAGAGCTAACTGGGTAACAGCCTTGCAAGAATATGATATTGATATAAAACCAGCTAAGATTGTTATAGGACAAGGTTTTTGCAGATTATTGGCAGGAGCTCATAACATACCAGAAAATCAAGATTCAAATCAAGATATTCAAGTAAGTCAGATAAGTGTTACAGATTCTGAATCTCAGTATGCTGATCTTATCTATTACTTGAAAAATGGGTATGCTCCTACTAATCTCAGCTATAAGAGTAAACGCGCTTTAAGGTTAAAAGCTATTAAATATGAGATCATTGATAATGTGTTATTTAGGAAAAATTATGATTCAATTTTATTAAGATGTCTTGAAAAGACTGAAGCTGAAAAGGTTTTGCAGGAGTTGCGTGATGGACCAGCAGGAGGTCATTTTGGAGGTGATACCACAGCTCACAAAATAATTCGTGTTGGTTATTACTGGCCTACCCTTTTTAAAGATACGCATGATTATGTAAGGAAATGCAGAATTTGTCAAACTGCAAGTGGAAGACAAAGGAAGCCAGCTTTTCCTTTGCAACCAGTGACTATTGAGCAACCATTTGAACAATGGGGGCTTGACATCATTGGTGAGATAGTACCTCATTCTTCCAAATAGCACAAGTACATCCTTACTGCAACTGATTACTTTACAAAATGGGTAGAGGCAATCCCGTTGAAGGTAGCCAATTCTGATGCAATTATTGATTTCATAGATCAATTCATCATAACCAGGTTTTGTGTACCTAACGCTCTAGTCTTTGATAATGCATCTTACTTCTCTGGAAATAGTTTAATAGAATTTGCAGTCAAAATAGGTTTTAAATTAAAATATTCAGCAAATTATTATCCACAAGGTAATGGTTTGGCTGAATCCACTAACAAAAACCTTATCAAAATCATTAAAAGGACCATTGATCAAAATCAAAATAATTGGCACAAGTCTTTAATCTTTGCATTATGGGCTGATCGTATCACTGAAAAAGCTTCAATAGGAACTTCACCTTTCAATTTAGTTTATGGAAAAGAAGCTGTGATAGCATCAAATTTAACTCTTCCATCATTAGCCCTAGTGAAATTTATTGAAGAAAATCCTTCTTCATCCATTCAATTGAGATATGATCAAATCCTTAAACTAGAAGAAGATAGAGATAAAGAAAAAATTATTCATGAAAAACATCAACAGCTTGTAAAATCTTCTTTTGATGCAAGTTCTACCAGCTCAAAAATTTTGTCAATTGGTGATCTTGTTCTGAAATGGGATAAAGCACACAAAGAAAAAGGTAAACATACCAAGTTTCAGAAAATGTGGCTTGGACCATTTCAGATCGTTGAGAAGATAGGCTCAAATACATTCATACTCAAAGATCTAACAGGTAAGAGAGAATCTCTTCCTGTAAATGGGCTTATCTTGAAGAAATTCTTTTCATAAGGAGGTAACCCCTTCTTAAACTGTACATATTCCTTTCTGCAAAATTTTTTGATTGTTTTTGCAAATAAAAGTTGTTAATGAGTCTCTAATTGACTGTTTACTATTTAAGAAAATTTCTTCAGAAGAATATTATAAATATTTATTTTATGTAAATAAGAATTTTTAGAGTAATGATCACAGTTTTTTTGGATAGTTTAAAATAAGATGTTAAACTTTGAAAGATTATTCCAATCATTTGCATGATCTTTTGAAAACTTGAGAAGAATGTAAATCATCATAAGTTTATTGAGCAGAGAAAGGTTATCTGTAAAAGTAAAGATTTTTCAAAGTTTTGGAACTCAAAAAAACTCTGAAAATTGTCATCCATTGATTCTTAAGGATAAAACTATTTCATCCCATCCATTTAAGTTGTGATTTTTTAGAATGTAATTCTAATAAATTATAAGAAAATTTAAGAGATAAGAGGTCTCATTATGAGCCGACTTACCATGTTCATAAAGAGTAATAAAACTGACATTACCAATACTGCATACCAAAACAGGGTAATGGCTTATAAATATAAGACAAGGGTCTCATCACGAGCCAGCTTGTTCAGTTTAATTATAACTAGTGAATGGCATTGTTATTAACTGGATACTAAACCAGAACAATGGCTCTTAAAATAAAAATAAGTAAAAGACAAAAACATGAGATAAAAGGTCTTATGAATTTATTTTTTAAAAAGTCATAATTTTAGTTGGATGGGACAATGAATGGTTAATGGTTTAAAGGTAACCCTGTCGAGACTATGAACGTTTGCTGGCAGCAGAGGCAATACCTATGGCAATAGAGTATATTATTTAACCAAAACTTCGAGAAATCCACTTACTTCATTATTAACACCAATCAAATCTTGAGATAACCCAAAAATGTTTTTTATTCTTAAAGGAATTAGAAAGAAATTGTGAATGATTTTTATTTCTTTTTCATAGTTACATTTTATTTGAATTATCTTAAGATAGTTTTCATTATCTTTAAAAATATTTACTTACTAAAGATAGAGTGTTCATTTTATTTTTTCCAGAGATAACTGTTTCTTTCAGTGAATCACCAATTGTTGTGACCAACAACAACCCCCCTTTTTATTTAATATTAGTAATAATACTAAATAAATGGGGACCCTTAGTTAAAAAATACAAAAAATCAACTAGGATTTATTTTCCTTTTCAAATAAAACTTTCTATCATAAACTTAGAAAAATCCCTTAGAAGAACATTAAGAAACACTTAAGTTTATGATAGATTACAATAAAATTGTTCTTTAAAAAAAATAGCGCATCCATCGCAAAATGGTATATATCTTTTTTTTAAACTGAAAATGCGATTTTGCGCTTTTGCGATAATGCGATCCCAAAAAGCCTATACAATAAACATATTGGTCGCAGATCGCATAGCGCAGAAAATAGAAAATTTAAATGAATATCTTTTGCGCTGTTTGCAATTTCGCGCTTTTGCGAGATTTGTGATGTGCGCTTTTGCGCTATTTTACATAACTGCGATGGTTTCATTTTGCGATATTGCGATATTGCGACATTGCGATATTTCGATATTGCGCAGCAAATCACAGATCGCAATGTCGCAGATTCATAAAGGCGCATTGTCCAAAGGCAATCTTCCCATATATCAAATCTGTTATGCGCCTTAATGATTAGATTAAATGATTGGATTGACAATTAATGGTAAATGAGATTTTGTTTTGATTGAAAGTCGTTTCATGATTAAAATAATATATTTCATCCGCCTTCACATTTAAAACAGTCTCATCACCTTTCTCATGCCATTACTCTCATTTAACTCGTAAAACGCAGGCACGAAGGGGAAAACGTCTATACAAAGCTTTCACTAAACACTATGGGTAAGAAGGAGAAGAGCTCGAATTCTGAAAACAGAGAAATGGCTTCACTGTATGCAGACACCGCTTGTAATAAGGATGCCGGTATATCCACTTGGGAAGGAATGTATAATCTGTTAGAAGAAGAAAATCCTGTGGTAATGAAAGTTGTGGCTACAGCAAGTTCTAGTAATACATCTGAAGCAACCCTCAAAGAACTGGCTTGTTCATTTCTCCATAGGATAGCGGCAAAGCCAAGGATTCTCCCATATACGGACAACACCGATATTTCAGACAGAAAATTCAGAACTCTAGCTCAAGAGATAATCAGGTCATTCACCACGAAAGATCTGAGACTAATGTATAAGTTGCTGGAACCTCATGCGCCTTATAATAAGCAATTTATGAAAGAATTTGCCAGAGAACATGCGAATTTGTCAGAATGCACACAGGAATGGACCAAAAGAGATAAACCATTGAAGAAAAACAAACGTGGGTGGACAGTACCAAAAAAAGGATGTTTTAGACGCTGTTCACAAGTTCAAATATCCAAGTGGGCAAATTGACACAGTTTCCATCACAAGATAAGGTATGTAATTTTGCCAAAATTATCCTCTATAGAGCTTTTAGAAGTTACTGAAGAAGCTGTTGGAGATCAGGAGTTCTCAGGGAAACATAAAGCTCTTCTTGAGAAAAGTCGTGAGTTGAAGAGACTTGAAATAATTGTAAGGAAAAATGAGGAAACATTGACCAAATTCAAGGCACTTAATGCTGAGCAAGGAAAAAGATGTGGAGCGTGTTCGGCACAGAGAAAAACTACTGCGAAAGGTCAAATCTATAAAAAGAAACTACTTTGGCTGAAGTATGATATGAGAAAATGGCGAAACAAAATCGAGATGAAATTGCAAAATTAATAACAGAACGAAAAGCTCCAATAAAGGAAAATGCACAAAAAGAAGACAGCAGAAGAGACGGCTACAGCGGCAAACACTCTTACTGATTGTGTAAATGATAATTTACACAAAGCTAATTTGATTCCAGAAACTATTCCAGGATATCTCCCACAGGAAAATCAACTGCAAACAGAATGGAGGCAAAAGGCAGAAGAAAGAGCGAAATCAATCCAAGGGTTGACAAGAATAAATTGGGACTCTTACTGGACGTACTTGGTGAAGCCACACAGTCAGCATAGTGCGCTTAATTGTATCACCAATGCTACAGAGAATATTGCGCCTACACTTGCCGACTTTGTCTTTTCAGAACAGTTGAATTCTAAAGTCGGTCAACCGCATCTTCTCAAAACTATGCTAAATGCCAGCAAGTTTAAAGATCAAGTTCATAGATAGTTAGATTTAGTTTTAATTTTACTGTATTTTAGCCTAGGAAAAGGACGGTCATTGAACCGAATCCTTAATTTTTGTAATAAGACTATTTTTAGATTTAGCTAAGTAGTATTTAAACCCTTCTCATGCATTTAGAGAAGGGTCCTGGATCTTAATATTTTTTGACTTGGAGATTGCATTTCTGTACTCCATTGTCTTATATATTTTTAAAAAGGATCACATCTAGTGATTTTTATGCGGAATTATCTTTGAAGTGTTGCATTTATGTACCTTGGAATTTGATTTTGCATCAGAGTTACTGGATTAGAGTATCAGATTTCATTTGAAAGTCTTCAAGATGAATGAGGTATTTCTATCTGTTCACTGTTGATTTCTTTTGTCTTATGATATTCGCTTTAAAATTTTCTATCATTTATATACATTTGTTTTCACAACGCTTCTTTTTATATATCATTTCTGAGTATAATTGAAACGTTATCTTTCATAAATATATATAGATGGTATACAATGATGAATGCAATATGCTAATACAACTCTTTTTAATTTCTTAAACAGAGTTATCTTTATTTGTTTCTGCACATTTCAATTTAAATAATAATACATTTTCATGGTTATTGTTAAATTGGAACAATCTTAAGTTGTATTCACATATAATTACCCGGGTTAGAGTTAGAATTTCTTTACCAAGTATTTAGTTTAAATTAGATAGTTTTATTTCAGTTAATTTAGTCCCATTTCCACTCATCCAAGCCAATCCATTTAGTTATAAGGAAACTGGTCCTTTAAATCCAGTTGGAGCCACCATACCAAATGGAAAAGGAGCTGTCTTAAGGTCCCGACCGGGTGGTTTTCCCCAATGTTTGAAGCAGAGATTTTCTAGGCTTCAACAAGAGGTAAGAATCACTTTTATTTGCTTTATTGCTAGCCTATTAGCTGAAGCTCCCTTGTTCTATTTGAGATAGGAGTCTATAGTGCAATACCCTATTGTTTCTATTTCCATTCTTGCAAGGATATAGTTTTGTTACTTATTGTATTAACCCATATTAGTTTCTTGAAGAATATTTATTGTGTTCTATCTACATCATTGATGAGATTTAATAAATTACTAATTTTAAACACTGGATAACAAATAATTCCTTTGGAAATTTAGGTTCACAGAATAACTGTGTAAATATCACAGGTTGAAATTTTTAGATGTTACATATTCTTCATGATATGATTTTGGGAACTTAAATTGTTGACTAGACTTTGTTGTTTAGTTCCAATTAATATAATATGCTAAGCTTTGATTCAATGATAGAAATAAGATTCCTGCAAAGTATTATATATAGCGCAAATTTTGTTTATTGACAATATGGAGGGTTTTTTTTTATAGATGTGGCCTACAAAGCGACAATTTGTAGATTCTGGCTCTATCTTCTCCAAACACTTGGAGGAGCTCTTTGCAAAGGTACAACTTATATATACCATCCAATGAATATCTTGTTTGTAATGTTCTTTTTTTATTATGTTGAATTACAAGATTATTTCCTTTTAGTATACATGCATTGCGATGGTAATTGAGATAATTGCATATCCCAACTAATGATATTTCCCTTCCTATTGCAGAGATATATTGTGATGTTGGACAAGAATGGTCTATTACCATTAGCGTCTGAACTATTTCCAAATCTATCTGAATTATTAGGCCAAGAAATAGCTAGATCGCTCTCATCATACCGAACAACAATTTTTAGCTTATCATCACCTCTTGAAGAAATACACAAGGATCAGACTATTCAAAAGATGCCATTGAACTCCATTCTTATTGATCTCAATCTGCTAAAGAATAATTAAATAACTTTCAAACCAATTACAATGACATACATCGAAGTTTCAAAATCTAGTTTCCCTGCCATTGCGACTGTAGAGCTCGTTGGAAGCCCAAAGCGTGCTATAGGTTTTTTCTTGCCAATAGATTTAAGTTGATTCAGTGACTTGATAGTTTGTCAATTCTCAAGAAATTTTGTTATAGTATTTATTTGAGATATTTCAATTATTAGTTCATAAAATAAAGTGCTCTACTGGCTTACTATTGCAGATGGTGTTTTCTCAGAAGTGTTCTTTTCATGGTGATAAGAAAATTATCGATAGGCCTATAGAGGACCGTGGAAAAAGCTCCAAGCATACACCAAATGGTGAGTAACCATTTGTATACCTTTTCAGCAAAGAATTATAAACATAATTGCATCTTGTGGTGAAGCTATTTTTATGTTTTATTTGAACCATGGATTATCATAATAACTGGGAAAATGAAATTATCTCCTACCTCTCATAGATTATTTTGTGCAAACACATTGATGAACACATTCGAAACCTGGAGAGAGGCTTGTATGCCCTTAATTTCCGTGAACTCATTATAATTATCCTTGAGCTTTGGAAATTTTTTCTAGATACCAGACATTGTTTTAGTTGGATTTGTACTATTCTATGAAATTAGTGCACAATCTAGATTCAATGTGTTGTTATCCTTGAGATTTGTAACTTCTCTGGATATGAGACACTGGTTTAGTTGGATTTGTAGTTGCATCTATATTCAATGCAACCAGTGCCCCATCTATATTTCATGTACTTTTATCATTGATCTTTGGAAGTTGGAACTATGATATGAATATCAAACATTTCTCTAGATGGATTTGTACTATTGTCTATATTCATGCAACCAATGGCCATTTAGATTAAGTCTAATGCTACACAAGAGTTATAAATCACTATAGTGCCACCCCAACCTCCAAACTTATATGAGTTGTTGAATGCACTGGCTAATTTCATGGTTGATTGGGTTTGAATTCACCCCACCTTGACCTTCGTTGTAGACTACACCAGTAAAGTGTTCAGAGACCCCAACGGCCGAACCTCCTTCATTTAAATCATGGGTCTGTACTAACTTCCATACTCAGTACATCCAATGCACCTTCATATACACTGTAAAATTTCCTTGTTAGCTTCATAATGGATTACTGCCACACTGACCCTGACCCCACCGCAACCTAGGCTGTAGAATGCACTTGTTGACTCCAGGGATGGATTTTGATTTCAACCATCATATCATATTCTCAATTCAAGGACAAGTAATAATATTTAATTTGAATAAAAGGATTAGTGAATAAACATGATGAAGGCCCTATTGACAATATAATAGTGTTATCCCCTTCATTGGATGGTATTGTCCTATGCTAACTTTCTTAGGTAGTTTATTTACAATTAATATGATGTGAACAATCGTAATTTCTACCCCTTTCATATAAAAATAGTCAGCTACACTCATGCATAATGCACTTGCATAAGAGAATTCCCTTTTCTAGAAATTGATATGTTGAAATTTTGTTTCAACAAAGGCTCTTATGTAAGAGGAGCATTGTCGTGCTCATCAATGTCTAATATAGGAAGCATCTTTATTTCTTATGTATGGAAACAATATTTAGCTTCCTTTGAAGATCTTCATTTTGGATCTCATCGCTCATTCATTGAAAGGTCTACCTATGAGCTTGATTTTATTGGCCTATGTGTTTCATTTCATTACATTATTAGCAAGAGAAAACAAAATGGATTGATAACTACATTCAACCATGATCCAGCTGTTATCAAACCCGTAAATCAATTTTATAATTATTATAAAAAGGAAATAATAAAGTTTATTTTTAGAATTTCATGTTCATGCTATGCAGGATGGTGTACATGATGAAGGATAAAGTGCTAGGGGAAATTAGGGCTCATGTTGTATGAAGAGTTGGTGCCATCTTTTATTCAACGTACTTTCCTACTTGAATCTCTCTATTCCAGTATTATGCGGGATGGTGTACATGATGAAGAATAAGGTGCCAGGGGATATTTAGGGCTCATGTTTTATGAAGATTTGGTGCCATGTTTTCTAAAATACACTCCATTTTTTTAACCCACATGTTTTTCCATAGTCTAGAAGGTTTGGTTCCATGCACATTGTTATTGATTCCACGCATAGGTCAAGTTTCATTGTGATTTCTAACGTATTGAAATGTCAATTTTTTGTCAAAATGGTTGTTTTTGAGGTCTACTATGTCTTATTGCGATCTAATAATCTGTCTTCATCTTTTCTTAAAATACTCATATAATATTGGAGGTCCTAAAAATGGAAAATTATTTGCCCATTGGAAACAAGGGAGGTAGGGACCTTATTTTAGGAACAAACGATATTTAGTTTGATGTTGGTTTGAAGCTTCTCCATATTGTTGGGGTGGAAAGAGTGTTTATTCCTTCTGTTGCCCACCAGTATTAACACATTTCACAAGCCTACTCCTTATATAACACCATATGTAAACATGAAAGGCATATATTATTGAAAATCAAACAAGAGTGGGTTTTGCAATATACATTTGAGAAGTAGACTGTTTTTTCTCTAATAATATATTTGGCTTCTGCTCTATTTTCTTTAATTCTTTTTCATTTTTTTGATATTTAGCTCGGATATATTTTTCTCACATGATGATTTAAACCCATATGCCTTACATATTGAGTTTCCTTTTAGTTCCTTTGACCATTTTTTCCCACTTGTGGATGTCAATAAAATTTTAATTTCAATTTCTTTTTGCATAACATTAGTTGGAAAACTTTCTTTCTTCTAGTTTCTTTTATTTATAAAGTGGTAATTTTTGTATAGTGATTATTTCATGACCTTGGAAACAAGCCTTGCAATGCACAATGTACCACTTTTTGGTTGAATGTTTATGGAAACATTGACTTCTTTCGTTGAGGTTGTGGGTGGGCTACCTTCATTATAAATCATTTTTCTATACATAGCAGAAATATCTTTAAGGTGACTTAGAAAGATTATAGATGCATGAATCAGAAAAAATATATGTAGACTCCCTGGAAAATTAATGGCAGTTCTAGGATTTCTACTTGCATGGTTCAATACAGAGATGCAAATATTCTTCCCAAAACTCTATAACCAAATGATAAAAACTATGGCTCTTCTACCCTTCATAGTCCATAGGAGATAAATTATTTCTAATCTCAAAATCATAATATGTGAAGAATAAATTTCCTTAGATTAATTTTTAATGGAATCAGAGAAGCTTGAACCAAAGCCCTCTTAAGCACATTTTTCACAATTTGTAGGAATGCATTATTTTCAATGTAATTGAAAAAATTGTAGGAATGTAGCATTGCAATGAAACTTGTTATGATTAGAAACTTGTACTGTGTGTGTTATTGATGACTCATGAGGTATGTCTCCAAGGAATTGGTGTCTTCCAACAAATATGTGAATATTTTGACTCTGGCTATTATTGATGACTCATGAGGTATGACTTGGGAGAAGAGGCTTAAATTGATAATTAGAGAATGAAAATCCCTTGGAAAAGACTTGAAACCAAATAAGGGAGGCCCAATGTTCAAAAAAGATATAAGAGCAAGATAAATTGAGATAGAGACAATAGAAAAAGGGAGAAAATAGAACCGTGAGATAACATATGAAACCTAGGGACTCAATTATCCAAGCAATGTTCCCAATGTTTTTTTTTTCCAATAATGATTTTTGCCGTCAGAATTGCAACGATGGTTTATATCGGATTTGCGAAGAGAGTTTTTGTTGGAAGTGTGATGCTTGTCCACCTACTTGCGACGCTTGTGTACATTGGCTTGATGGTTTCCGTCAGATTTGCGACACTTGTCTCCACCTACTTGTGATGCTTGAGTACCTTGGACTTGCGACGATTGATTAAGTTGGACTTGCGACAACTGGTTCTGTTGGTATTGTGACGATTGTTTCAGTGTCATCCGTCGGACTTGCAACGATTGATTCAATTAGACTTGCGGTGATTGTTTCCGTTAAGATTACGACGATTGTTTCAGTGTCGTAATACCGATGTTGGAAGTGTTGTTATTCCGAAAGTTATTAGAAGTTTTGCATTTGTGACGGGAGAGTACAACGTTTTTCCCAACCTCAAAGTGTCGCTCTTGGGATGCCTATGTGTCACAAGAGCGACATTTTGGCCATCATAAATTGGGCCAAATGTGCTAGTGTATACCAAATAATTCAACAACACTCTACCTGGATCTTTGCAATATAAAGCATTGTTAAAGATGCAATACTTAAGAGAATTCAACTTCAAATATCTAACTTCACTACTAGGGAAGTCGGGAGGAGTATTCAAGTGTTGCAAAACATGAACAATATTAGCGTACCATTGCAATGAAATAAATATTTCAGATACCTGAGGTAAAGAATCAACCTCTTTCTCCTTAGATAATGAAACAATAAAATTAATGTCCAAAGCATGTAGATTTGAGTCCACCATAAGCTTTTCCAAGCCTTGTCCCTTGATCAGTTTTGTAGGCTTGATCTCCAAGTCATACTCAAACATAGAAATGATCCATTTTCCGTGAAGAACTTCATGATCATTATGTGTAAGTACTCTTTGACAACAATGTTTGGGACATATGAAATAACATGAGAGGTAAGAATATCAACTCGGAATTCCTTCAATGCTTTAACTAGAGCCAAGGAATATTTTTCAATGAGATTATACTTCAAGGTTACATCTCTAATGGTTCTACTAAAGAAGGCGATGGGTTGTTCTATTTTCTAATTTTTCTTTTTCATAAGGACAACAGCTAAATTATGCTCTGAAGCAAAGGAAAAAATGATGAAATCAAGTGTGTAATCTAGACTAATAAGAATAGGAGCGTGAGATAAAGAAAATTTAAATTGATTGAAAGACTTATTTTCCTCCTCAGACCATTTTACATCACTATCTTTATTCAACATGTCAATAATTTTCCTTAAGTGTTTATCACTATTGGGAGCAAACCTTCTCAGAAAAATTGATTTTACCATTGAATGAATGAATCTCCTTCTTGCTTCTAGGATATTCAAAGCCATGAATCACTTTAATTCTTGAAGGATCTATTCGGATGCCGTTTTTTGAAATGATGTGGCCCAACAATTTTGATTTCTCCATAACAAACAAGCTCTTCTTAAGATTCGATGATATGCCAAATTTCCTACATCTTTGAATTTTTTTTTCAAGTGCTCTAAGTTCTGCTCATCTATCTTAGAAAAAATAGTGATATCATAAAGATAAATGACCAAGAAGACATCCTTTTCATTTGCAAAGGCCATGTCCATCGCTGTAATATTCCTAAATTAACACATAGCTAATTGGAATATTAAAATTTGATTTTTCTCTTAGATAGAGGAACAAGAGGGTATGGAGACCCATAAATATCCTTAGTAGGAATAAAGACACTCCTAGTGTGAATGGAGGTAATATAAAAAGCTGGATTGAAGACCCTTAGGTGTGAAAAGGGGCTGGAGCATGAAGACTGGGTCAACTTTGACCAAATCAACAACGATGTTATGGAGGAGTGGCATTCATGGTGGGACAATGCAGTTTTGGAGGGAGATTGAATGCATGGAAGTAGTAACCTAATTGAGTGGGGCCAAGGGTGAGGAAGCTCATCACTTATATAAGGAAGAGGATGGCAACCATATGGGGTATGTTTGAGATTATTATTTTGATATGGTCTATTTAGACTTGTTGTTCTCTTCAACTGTTTAGCTAAGATTGTATGTGTTGTTTAGCACATGGTGTTCCTGGTTGGGAATCCCACCTCTTTCCTTGAGAGGCCTCTTGGAAGAGTATTTCACTACATTGTCAACTATCCTGCATCAGGCCAAGCTACATCTTTGTTGTACAACGCAGATTCTGTAGAGTATTGTGTTGTGTTGCAGGGTGCAGTATTGGAGAGTTGATTTGGGTCACTTCCTTGCTTTATTTCAGTTGAAGGAAAGTTTCATTCCATTGGGAGGCCAAAAAAGAGGGCCCTTGAGCCTTATTTCATCATCCATCATCAGTCGAAGGTATTTCTATCAGTTACAACGTAGTTTTTTGAAAAAAATTGTGTTATTTCAGTGTGCAGTTGCATTAGAGGGTTTGGAGCCCTAGTTTGGGGAGATGGATTTTTAGTGTGGGGATCAGCCTCTCATTTGGAGAATATATAGGAGTTTTTCATACATTTCTAGATCATATCAGAAACCTCCTATCATCTATCCAGTTGCAGATATTATTCAGCCCTAGTGTTATGAAACCAGCTCCAAAAATATAAGAAAAGAGAGATCAACGCCTTAGAAATAGCCACTTCGAGGGGGAAACCTACAATAAATTACATAAATGAACTATTCCTAGATGATACAAATGAGAAAACCTCCTCTCTATATATAGGAGTCCATGGAGCCACAATGTAATCCTAGCCGACCTAACAATAATAACATAAGGGCACAATAATAACAATATGGGGGTTATAGGGGTACAATAATAACAATAAGGGGGTTACACTAACACCAATAAGGGACTATAAAATTAATATAAGGACCTAACATGCTCCTCTCCTTTAAAAAATTGTTTTCCTCTATTAGCTCCCTGTAATCAGCAAGATTGGCAAAGTCCGACTGCAGGGAGAACACTATTTCAACCACTTTGGGATTCTAGGATCTAGCCCTCTTGAATCCGAATCCGGAGAGGGATCTCTCCAATAAGTGCAAAGATGGATTTATCTTTAAAATATTTTAGGTAATTATATTAGGCTAGTTATGAAGTCTGAGGGTTTTTGTTTGTTTTGGATGGTTGAGCATGATTATTATTTGAGTGGAAAGTTCTAAAATGGAAAGAGTTTCAAAGGTGTGAAGTTGCAAGCACTCAGAACAATCTTTGGCTAAAAATATAGATATAACGCTGGTTTTTAGTCCATTGGGCTATGGAGTCATAATAGGGTTTAATTGAAACAACAAGGTTCAAGAGTGGTCCATGGGGCAAGTGATCCATGTCTAAGGATCTCTTTAAAGTTGATTTTATGGAATGAAATGATACAACAAGAAGGAGAATTAAACAAATGAAGAACAAAGAGCAGCCTAAGATCAGGTAAGTACTTTGAAACTAGCCAGCTTTTGATGCACTTTCAATAGAAAATCATTTTAAACACAAAGGGAAACTTTAAAAGAAATTGTTGGAGGAGAAACTAGAGGACAGGGCTCACCATAAAATTCCCTAGCTCTACTTTACTTGGTAAAATTTCAAGACAAACACAAAAGATTACAAAGAAAGTTCTAAGATCAAGTAAGGACTTTGAACCTAGCCTGCTTTCAACACATTCTTAGGGAAACTTTCAGACAATCTTTGGGGATAAAACTAAAGGACAGGGCTCACCATAACTTCCTTAGTTCATCTCTACTTAACATAAACTGAAAATAACATTCAAGAACAATATTTAGCTTAGACAGTGGGACAAGGGAACGACAGCATTCCTAACTGCTCAAACTGAATTAAATCATTCCCAAACAACACAATTTGGAAGAAAACATTTAGATAAATCTTATCAGTCAGAGAAGGGTACTGATATACAGTAAATCCTAACTCTATGCTTGTTGTTCTTTATCAGAGAAGATGGAAAAAGAGGAAACAGAAATAAAATAACTATTTACAATAAGAAATAACATCACTGTTGACATAGACCAGGATCCCATAAATCAGCTTGTATTGATGCTTCAAACTAGTTACAGCTTTAAGTCTAATGTTTCAATTCAAAAATCAGCTTCACTTCTTAACCTAACTTATCTAATCACAAGAAGAGCTTCAAGAGCCCGTGAACACTATTTACAAGTAGAAGTTTCAAGCTCCAGTATATTTCAAAGTTTTGCAACCAACATTTTCTCATCTTCTACAGGAGTATTTATAGAAGAAATGAGGAGGTGGGATCTGATAAAATATCTCCTGGGTCAATTAATACAGAATTTAATACTTCTCGGCCTTTAATGGACTTGATGGAGAAGTTTACAAATATTTTGTCTGTAATAATTTCTTTACTTTTAAGAATTAAGCTTGGTTGGAGCTTTTGTTGACTTTAAGGCTCTGTTTCATGTTGTAATAACTCTGCTGATAATTTTTGCATTAAGTTCCTTTAGCAGAATTAACTATTCGGCTGCGTTGAGGAAAATATCTTCTTTTCTGATCATAACTCGGCCTCTGTTGAATGCTTTGAGGCTACAGGTGGCTTTGGGTAGCTGAGAGGAATCAATTTGCCTCTTATGTGGTGGTGGAGGCTCTTTCTGACTGATAAATCTTTGATTTGTCTTTAATTGTGTTTTAATTCAGAGGATTAGGCTTTTCATTTTTGATCTTAGCCGTAATCCTCCAAATCTGTGAAAACAGTCTTCAATCCTCTGTTCTGTTGTGTTAAATTCTTCGACATTGATACTCTTTTGTTTGATTTAATTTTTTGTGTCTTGTTGATGTGCAGGTGCCGCAAAGGGCTCATATTGCATCAATGCCCATGAAGCATTGACGAAACGTGAATTTGAACCCTTTGGAATTATCTTTCTGTATGCACAAAGGAATGGGGGATCGTCATCCCCAGCCTTTGGTTTTCCTTTAATATAATGGAAAAACCATAGAAACCTGCATAAAACAATAAAAAATTAAGAAATCCTGTGTATTGGGGTAAAAACTGCTTTGCAGGCTATGAGAAGGAGCTTGGCCGTTGGTTGGCAGCATCCAACAGTGGAGATCGTGCGTAGAAGTCCAAAGGAGAGCGGTGGGTGAAAATAGCACAGAGGATTAAGTCTGGGCCATTGATCTTTCAGAGATCAACGGTCAAAATAAGTTGGGAGGAAATAAAGCGAAGGGGTCACTTTATAGAGAAATGGCGGAAATGTAAAGTAATAAGGTTTAAAAACCCTTTGTGAAGAAAAATGCATTGAAAAAGCATTTGGGGTTTCCAAACGATCCTGGGCCATCGGATGATAAAGGGCCTTAGAGATCAATGGTTGTGGTTGATCTGTGAAATCCTTTGGAAGAAGACGGAGGGTGATAGTGCAAGGGTCAGATTTAATCTGAGCTGTTGATATGAAGAGATCAATGGCAGGGGGTCGCACGTGACATAACACAATATAAAATAAGGAAAGTGGTTTTGGAGGGAAAAACAACGGTTTTCGTGTGATGAAAAGGTGGGTAGGCGGTATTGCCTTTTTGAACACGATATGCATTAGGAGGTGACACGTGTCTTTTGAAAACAGCCTATGTCGTGTAATTTTTGAGAATTAACCTCCATGTTTAAACTTACGCGAAAATGCGCTTGAAACGTTAGATCTGGGGTCTTAGATCCGATGGTGGAGAGTGAGCGCGAAATTGGATAGATACGCAGGCAGAAGCGGGAAGGGCAGTTTTATTATGGACCATCCAATCTAAAGATCAACGGCGGAGATCAGATCTAGGAGGAGGCAGGACCCATAGGAGGCAGGCCTGTCGGGGTTAATATGAACTGTTAGATGGAAAAAATCAATGGCTAGGATTGAATTGGGGTTTGAACGAAATAATATACAGGTGGAGAAATGGTAAAGAAGGACCGTTGATCTGCAGAGATCAACGGCTAGGATTGGGCCAAAAACATTATGAAGCGGGGCGTATGTTTTTAACCAAAGTCGGGAGATGTGATCTAGACCGTCCAATATGGACATGTGGACGGTCCAGATGCAATCGGAGGCATGCGATCGGTGAGGAAGGAATTTGAATGACGCCGATGCGATTTAGCGTTGATCATTGATCGGCGCTTTAGATCAATGGTCGGGAATGGGTTTGATTAATGAACGGCGGGACCCCTTATAAAATATGAAAACCAAAAAATGTAACGAAAATACAAAGGTTTATGTATCGGGCGGGTAATATATATATGAAATGGCTTGGCGCCCATCTGCGGGGCCATTGGTTTATATGGAATGCGATAGGCCAGGGCTTATATGTATAAGGGTCAATCGCATTAGAAGGTCGGGCTTTTCAATCTACCCATTTTGATTTTCTCCAATGCGATTAGCGCTTCGGGAATTTAACTCTTGGTCCTGGGCGTAGGTTTATATGTAGAGAAACAGAGGGTGGGATTTTATACAAATGGGGCTTAATCGCATCGGAACTTTGATGCGGGGCTTTTGAATCTACCCATTTACATTAAAAAACATTGCTCTGGCGGGTTTAGACCAAAACTTAGGAAAAGTGGGTTTATGAATTAACAAAGGGAAAAATGCATCGGAGATGGATTTATACAGTGTTTAGCACTCGATTGCAGGCCTTGTGATTATATAAAGCGGCAATGGGATCAGGGCTATATAAACAAAGGGCTAATCGCATTGGAGGCTTTAACATGGCAAATAGACTTGCGCGCTCTGATTTCTCCGATGCGATAAGCGCCAAATGGGCTTAACGCTTGGTTCCAACGCCCGGGCATATGGCGGGGAAGTGGTTAGGACTTAGCCCAGAGGGGCTTAAGCCTGTAATACAAAAAATGTATTTTTTATGAAATTTTCAGAGTTTTCTAATGGATTTGGGGGTTTCGACAAAGTTTAAAAATGAGTTTTAAACTTTGTAAAGAGGACTTATCAAGGGGAAATGGAGAGAAATGAAAAATAGAGGAATTTTGGGAAATGAAGGGGTAAAAATGAAGGTTAATTTTTGAGGTGAAAGGGAGGGAAAAATGGTGATTTTGCAACAGTATTTTCTCTATGAGATCAGCAGAATTTCGGATTTTGAAATGGAAACAACAACGAAGATTTAAACAAAGGGCATGATGTCTTCATGAGTCTTCAAGAGAACATTTGTAGCAATAAAACTAATTT
The DNA here is from genome assembly GCA_034641835.2 of Pinus albicaulis. Lineage (NCBI taxonomy): Eukaryota > Viridiplantae > Streptophyta > Pinopsida > Pinales > Pinaceae > Pinus > Pinus albicaulis. The sequence goes on along the minus strand of CM076569.1, from coordinate 849,968,917 downwards.
CTTGAAGGCTCCAAAAATGATTTAGCCACCTTTTGATATAGCAAATTTTATAGGTGGCTAACATCCTCAATGCTTGAGTAGCTCCGGGTGCTTATGTATAAAATTTTCATCCTCCCATGTAGAATCTTCAGTGGGTAAGTTCTTCCATTTGATGAGATACTCTGAAATTGATCGATTTCGTAGCTGTTGATTTCTTGTTTTCGTGACTGCTTCAGGTTCCAATATGGTTTTTCCTTCCTCATCAAGTTCTGGCAATATTGTTTGAACTGGAATTTTGTCCCCTATAACCTTTTTTAAGCATGAAACATGGAAAACTGGATGCACTCATGAAGAAGTAGGAAGCTCCAATTTGTATTCCATAGCACCAATCTTTTGCAACACCTTGTAAGGAACATAGTACTTTGGTGATAATTTATTATCCTTCTTAGCTTTCCTGAGGGATATTTGTTTGTAGGGATGTAGCCGTAAAAATACCCAGTCTCCCACATCAAAACTTCTCTCACTGTGATGTTGATCTACTTGTTGTTTCATTCGATTTTGTGCCAAATTTAGGTTATCCTTTAAGAGTTGGAGAACTTCTTGTTGATGCTCGATGTGATATTCCACTGCTTGAACCCTATAATTTTACCTTAAAGAAGATGTGATGGATGGTGGATGATATCCATAAAGTGCCATAAATGGGGTTATTTTTGCTGCAGTATGGAAGGAAGTGTTATACCACCATTCAGTGAGAGGTAACCACTTGACCCATTTTGCTTGCTTATCAGATTAAAAAAATGAATATATCCTTCCAAACATTTATTCACTATCTCCGTTTGACCATCAGATTGAGGATGATAAGATGAGCTATGAGCTAGTTGAGTACCCAAACAAGAAAATAATTCCGTCTAAAAATTTCCTGTAAAAATGGGATCTCAGTCACTTACAATAATCTTCGAGTTTCCATGTAGATTTTGAATTGTTTCCATAAATGCAGTAGCAACTGTACTTTCTTTAAATGGATGAGATAATGCACAAAAGTGTGCATACTTGGAAAGTATATCAACTACCACCATGATGACACTCCTTCCTTCGGACTTAGGTAAACCTGTGATAAAATCCATTGAAATATCCTCCTAATTTTGACTTGGAATGGATAAAGGTTTTAGAAGACCCGGGGCCTTAATTGTCTCAACTTTATTTTGCTAGAAAACCAAACATTCCACCACAAACTTTTGAATATCAAGTTTAAGGCCATCCCAAAAAAATTCTTTCTTCACCCCGTGGTAAGTTTTTAAAAATCCCGAGTGTCCTCTTAAAGGAGAAGTGTGCAATTACAAAAGAATCTTTTGTTTTAGTTGGGAATTCTTGCAAATATATAAGCGATCTTTGTACCATAAGGAATCATTTTTCGAACTAAATTTATTAGATGTACTAGGATCTTGCTGTAACTTTTGAATGAGTGTCCAAAATTCTTCGTCCTTATTCCATTCATCCCTTTCTTCGGTTATCCAATTTGGTTGGATAATAGAAATGGCACAAAGAAATGCTTCCACCTCTTCATCCTTTCTTGAGAGTGCATCTGCAACAACATTTAGCTTTCATTTTTTGTAGATGATTCAAAGTCATAACCCAACATCTTTATGACCCATTTTTTCTGCTCTTCTGAAGGTAGTCTTTGCTCCAAAAAGTGTTCAAGACTATCATCATCAATTTTTACCTTGAAGTGTCTTCCCATTAAGTAAGGTCTCCATTTTTTTAGTGCATGTAGTATTGCCAACATTTCCTTCTCATAAATAGCCTTTTGTAAATACTTTCCTTTGATTGGACGACTTTTAGAAGCAATGGGTCTTCCTTCTTGGATTAAAACAACACCAATTCCATTTCCCGAGGCATCACATTCCACAATAAAGGTTTTTGTGAAGTTTGGTGTAGCTAAGACTGGTGCTAGACACATTGCCTCTTTAAGATGTTAAAAGGCCTTAGTTGCTTTAGGAGTCCATGAAAATGCATCTTACTTCAATAATGTTGTTAGAGGTGCTGCTATTCTCCCATAATTATTAAAAAACTCGCGATAATACCCTGTTAACCCGAGAAATCTGCGCAACTGATTTATGGTTGTGGGGAATTTCCATTCCCTAATGGCTTCAATTTTGTTAGGGTCTACCTTAACACCCTCGTGAGATACAATATGACCCAGATATTCCACCTCTTGTACTCCAAAGAAACATTTGGATGTTTTTTCATATAATTGTTTCTCCTCCAATAGTTTGAGCACCCTATCAACATGTTGAACATGATCCTTCCAAGACCTGCTGTAGATTAGTATATCATCAAAAAATACTAACACAAGTTTTCTAAGGAAGGGTTTGAAAATGGAATTCATCAACCCTTGAAATGTAGAAGGTGCATTGGTAAGTCAAAATGGCATGACCAAAATTTCATAATGACCCTCATGAGTTCGAAATTTTGTTTTCGGAATATCTTAGGTCTTCATTCTAATTTGATGATATCCTGAACGAAGATCCAACTTGGTAAAATAAATTGTTCCATGTAATTTATCCAATAATTCATCAATCACATGAATGGGAAATTTATCTTTAATAGTGATCTTATTGAGCTCCCTATAATTCGGACACATGCGCCATGATCCATCCTTCTTGTGCACCAATACTACTGGAGAAGAGAAAGAACTTTGACTAGGTTAAATTATACCAACCTCTAAAATTTCTGCAATCATACGTTCAATTTCACTTTTTTGGACATAAGGATATTTTTAAGGCTAGATGTTTGGAGTAAAACTCCCTGGAACCAAATGAATAGCATGATCATGATCACGAATAGGGGGGAGTCCTTTGGGAGTATCAAACACCTTGGAATGATTGTCCAAGACTTTTTGGAGATCTGGAGAAATAGATGACTTTGATGTTGGAACTTCTAGTGAGCATAATTGTGCAATTATGCCTCGTTGTTCTTTCTTCAGAAGCTTTGTCATGACATTAGAGCTTATTATCTTTCCTGGCTTCCTTGTGATACCCCGTAATTCAATTTCCTTTCCTTCTGAAAAAAAAATTCAAGAAAATTTCTTAAAAATTAAAATCTATCGTCCCCAAAGATTGTAACCATTGTACTCCTAGTACAACATCAGCACCTCCCATTGGGATGGAAAGCATTGGACTATTCAATACATATTCCCCCATGGATAGCTTGATATTATGGCATTTTCTAGAGAAATTTATAGTTCCTCCATTTGCAACCATCACTTGAAATTCTAGTGCTGGGTATAGGAAACAATTCAATTCCTTGGCTACCTTACAATGAATTAAATTATGGGTACTACCCGAATCAATCAACACTATTACCTTTTTCTTCTTTATATTTCGTTCTATCTTAAGAGTTTGAGGAGTGGTAATTCCTGCCAATGCATTACATGATATGGTCAAACTCATTTATTCTTCTTCTAGGGTTGCTTCTTGGTGTATATCCTCTTCTTTTGAAGTTTCTTGTCCATTTTCTTCATCCTCTTCACAATCTATGTAAAATAATTTCTTCTCAGCACACTTATGACATTTAGTGTATTTTCTATCACAACTGTAGCAAAGCCCTTTTGCTCTTTTTTCTTCCAATTTTTGTGGTGTCAACCTTGTAGGTTGTGGAAGTCTAGGAGTAGCAACACTTCCATCTCTATAGATGTGAGTGGTAGGCTTCCTTGTCGCCATACTTCAATTTTTCTTGCCAACCTGAATGCCTTCTCTAATGAATCTAGTTCCCAAGCGCGAACTTCATGTTGGATGTTATCTTTTAAAGTCCCTATGAAGACATCAACCCTGTGTTCCTTCGGAATATCAGTTACCCTTATATTTAATTTTTGGAAGTCCTCAATGTGCTCCGCCACCGAACCCTTTTGTTTGAGATTTATCAATTGGCTAAAGAAGGTGTTCTTTGTATCCTCATAATGTGCTATCATTGCCTCTGTAAAAATTGACCAAGTGACAATTTTTTTATGGGAACAAAGCCATCGATACCATACAAATATATTTAGTTCAAAATGTAAAGCTGCAATGCGTACCTTTTTTGTGTTTTGCACATTATTGAGATCAAAATATTGCTCCATCTGTAGTATCCATGTTACGGGATCCTTGCCATCAAACTTCCTCATATCCATATTTGGAATATGATGGTTATTTAATCCAACATTAGAGTTTATGAAATCACGATTAACATTTATTTTTTTCTCATCATGAGTTTCCTCTATTATCTTTTCACCATTAGGAATCATTTCTTGTATCAACTTTGACAAAACTTCCATTTTTTCTTGCATAGCATCCATTTTTTCTTCCATACCATTCTTCAAACCATCCATCATAGCTTCCACACCTTTCTTCAAACCATCCATCTTAGCTTCCACGCTTTTCTTTAAAACATCCATTTCCTTTTTTGTTGCTCTTTGCAAGAGCGAATTTTGGTGCACTTGCCCTTGTAATTTTGATAGATCATGTTGCAATTCTTCACCTTCATGACTCATTGTAGAGTAATCAGAGGGCTTAATGGGTGTTGAATTCTTTTTAGGAGGAATTTTAGAACCCAATACTGATATCTGTGCTCAACAAGCCTTTGGAATCACTTAAAGCTAATTTTTTAAACAAGACTTACGCAATTTGAAAAAAAATACACACCTTTTTGTTGATTTTGAGGAGCTCGATATTGAAACTGAATTATCTCTATGATTTCGGATCTTCAATATCTCAAATTCAGTCCTGAAGTATGCCTCTAAATCTTCTTTTGAATGTCACATGTCTGACCTGATTTGGATTCTTGAAGACAAATTTATGCCTGATCTCCTACGATGACCTAATTATGGACTAGTTCAGTAGAGCGAAATTGTACGACCTGCAAAGTGTCCTTGTTTCCTTATTCGGCTCTAAATTTGATATAAAAAAATTATAGTCCATGTAATTGTGGCCACTTTTTACAGAATTCCAATTCGATGCTCAGAGAGAGAGTTATAATGTTTTTTCCCATGGTCACCTCTTTGAGATGGAATTAGGGAGCTTGAAACAATCCTAACTTCCACAGATCATATCTCCAAAAATATTGTGATCCAAGATCTGAAATTTTTACAGGAGGTTCCTTAGGCTTTCCACGTCACTCTTTGAAAATTTCAGCTTTTGATCCCTCGTAGAAAAAAAATCTATAGAGAAAATTCCGTAATGACCTGTTTAGGTTAAATTCATGAGCCTGAAAAAAGCCCTAACTTCCACAGATCATATCTTTGAAAATATTGTGAACCAAGCTCTGAAATTTTGTGATGATGTTCCTTCAAAATTCAGCTTCGCGCTCTAAAAATTTCAGATTCTGCGCCTTGGTAGAAAAAACGTTATAGCGAAAATTCCATGATGACCTTTTTGGAGCAGCGAAACCCTAGAATCCAAAGCTCTGATACCAAATGTTATGAAACCAGCTCCAAAAATAGAATAAAAGAGAGATAAAAGCCTTATAAATAGACACTTAGATGGTTCAACCTCTAATACATTACATAAATGAACAATTCTTGGATGATACAAATGACAAAACCTTCTCTCTATATATAGGAGTCCATGGGGCCACAATGTAATCCTAGCCGACCTAACAATAATAATGTAAGGGCACAATGATAAAAATATGGGGGTTACAGGGGTACAATAATAACAATAAGGGGGTTACACTAACAATATTAAGGGACTATACTAGTAATATAAGGACCTAACACCTAGGGCCATATTTTTATTTCTGCATTTTTGTATATTTTAGGAAACCCTTTTCGGGTTATCTTGGAAATGTGCTTGGGAGCTTAGATCTCTATTCCCAACATTATTTGAGCCATAAAAATTTATATATATGTATTGACATTCTTCAGTAGAATTTATTTCTAATAAAACAGTGTTGTCATAGCCTTAGGTATTATTGTGTAGCAATGTTCTTCATGTTTCATGTACATGTTCTCTTGAGGCTTGTTTTTGCCTAACTTGAGTGACTATTTCCTCAAGAAATTGTGTAAATTTTGCTGCTATGATCTTAATATGATGGCTATATGATCTTCTTTCATTTTATGTGTTGATTTACACTGCTATTTCCAGTTTTATGCACTCTATTCCTGCTTTTCCCATTTGGGAATATTACAGTGGTATCAAAGCATAATCTTGGCTCAGCTTGTGGATCTCATCCATTATGCTATCAAGAGAATAAGAAGAAGGAGAAAGAGATCAGAATGATGTAGGAATGATTTTTATCTCATCTATTTTCATATCTAAGAGGGACCTCACCAAGGAGGTCAAGCAAATAAATGTGGAGAAAAAAAATTAAACCACACTAGGGTTTCAAGATCAGGAAGGTCCATGTACTTCCTATCAGCAAAAGGAAGAACTGGTATTGCATAGAGCTCCAAAGAAACATACTATGCCATTTTCTTTTGAAAAAGAAGATTAAAGGCATGGAGATGGAGGAAACTTATATGATGAGATTCTAAGTGAGTATCTTGCAGAATACAAGTCTCAACCCAGAGCTTTCAAGGAAGAAAGAAGACCTTGCAGCAATAGATTTATATTGTCTACATTTGATGGGTCATCGAAATTCACAGCAAAATCTTGGGGAATGAATTTAGATGCATTCTTCCTGCTACATCCAGTAGTGGAAAGAGAAGCTGTTGATATTGCAGTGTTTCACCTTGAGGGTGAAGCAAATATTTGGTGGTTCAACCATTTGAGTTATGCACAAGTGACAACATATGTATATTTTACTCAAAGGTTGATCAAGAAGTTTGATAGAAGAAAACCAGAGGAAAAGAAACTCCCACCACCACTTAGAGCATGAGAAATTGCATCAGGAGAAGGAACACTTGCACCTTTGCAAAGTGGTCTTGATCTCTTGACATATAGAGTCCCATGCACTATTCTGGAAATGCATGAGGAGGAGGAGACTTATACCAGCACTGATGTAGCCATAGAGGAGCAGCCATCATCATCAGTAGTTGGGGAACTCATCACACCAGAGGAAGGAACCCTTGTCGTAGTACAAGATGTTCCCAAGATTTACCAAGGTATGCACATATTTCCATTTTCGATTATTTCAGCACATCATATGGAGGATTGTGGAAACATGCTATCAGCGAAAATGCATGACCTAGGGTCAAAGCACATTGCTGATTTGGAGTAGCAGACTATCACTGCGCTAAGGAACCTTGATTTATTCAAGGAGGAGATATATAGTCATCCTAGTATATCATTGTTGAGCTGCACACAACTCTTGAGGTTGGAGTGTTGGGTGTGGAGCCTGATTATCTTGTTTATTCTGTATCACAGCATTGGACCCCTATACCTTAATGGGGCGACAATGCCGCCCGTAATTAAATACTACCTGGGAGTTCCAGGGGGGGTGGTTGCGACTTTATGGAGCCCCCCCTGGCGGGGGGTTTCAGGGGCAGTGCCCCCGAAGCTAAAAACATATGTAAAATTGCCTTGTAAAAGCATAGTAATTTCTAGTCAATCTGAGTTGTTCATTAGGCAGATGATCTGGCGGTAGAAGTTATGTTTATTTTAGATTTTTTTTCCCTAGAAGGAAACCCCTTGCTTGTATGAGGGCATTGTATTGCGGCTATGTATTGTATGTGTATTCTTAGAGCAAAAAATAGATAGGGAGACTGTGAGAGAGAACAGAGGATACTACAACAGATTTGTTGTAGGTTGTGTCTCTTCATTTTGATGTATAATAGAAATGAACGACTGGTTATTCGGGGAGGACGTAGCCCAAACTGGGTGAACCACGTATATATGTGTCTCTAGTTTTATGTGTTTTTTGTGCTTGTGTTTTCCGCATATTTTATGTGTTGCATTGCTCTGTAATATATAATTTTATAACAACTGGTATCAGAACTGAAGGTCTATTTGGCTGATAAAAATTCAGGAAATAAGGGTTCTTGGTTTGAGTGGGAGCAATGGCAGAAGATGGTAAGTTTAGGGTCGAGAAATTTAACAGCCAAAACTTCCCACTATGGAAGATGCAGATGGAAGATTATCTGTATCAAAAATATCTGCACCTACCATTGAGCGGAAAAATAATGAAGCTGACGGCTATGACAGATGCAGAATGAGAGATTCTTGATAGAAAGGCACTTGGAACAGTACGATTGTGCCTCGCAGTGTCAGTAGCCTTCAGTATTTCAAAGGAAACAACAACATAGGGTTTGATTAAGGCGTTGGAGAAACTATATGAAAAACCCTCAGCCTCAAATAAGGTATTTCTTATGAAACTTTTATTTAATATGAAGATGTCGGAAGGTGGATCTGTTGTAGACCATTTAAATGATTTTAATGCATCTACTAGTCAGTTAAGTTCTGTAGGGTAAACTTTGATGATGAAGTTAGGGCTCTTTTATTTCTGTGCTCATTGCCAGAAATCTGGAATGGTTTAGTTATGGCCATTAGTAACTTTGTCTCTGGATCTAGTACTTTAAAGTTTGATGATGTTGTCGGTGTTATCCTTAGCGAGGAAATGTGACGAAAAAGCTCCAGTGAGACATCAGGAAATGCTTTGAGTGTAGAGTCTAGGGGAAGAAGAATGGAAAGAGGAAAGAGCTCAGGATATCGCATTATATCAAGGAAAGGCACATCCAAGTCCAAATAAGGGATAGTGTGCTGGAAATGCAGAAATAAAGGACACCTAAAGAAAGACTGTAGATCTGGGAAGGGAAAAGAAGGAGAGGCACAACAAGAAAACAATCATGAAGAAAATGTGACAGGTGATGTGTTACAATATGATTTTATTATTTCTTTTGAAAATTTTACTGATTCTTGGGTTGTAGATTCAGGGGCCTCATTCAATGCCACACCTGATAAGAAATATTTTCATGACTATGTTCAAGGATATTTTGGACAAGTCCGTTTGGGTGATGATAAACCCTGTAAAATTGTTGGAATGGGTAAAGTTCTTGTAAAACAGCATAATGGAAACCAATGGCTACTAAAGGAGGTAAGGCATGTTCCAGATCTGAAGAAAAATCCAATTTCAACAGGGCAGTTAGCAAGTGAAGGTTGTGTGATAACTTTCACATATAAAACTTATAAGGTCACCAAAGGAGCCCTGGTAATAGAAAAAGTAAAAAAGGTTGGTACATTGTATTTATGCAATGGTATTTCTAATGTTGTTAATGCTTTAAATTCCAAAGGAGCAGATGCAACATTATGGCATCATTGGCTCGGACACGTGAGTGAGAAGGGAATGAAGATTCTTCACTCAATAAATTTGTTGCCGGGTTTGAAGAATGTTGATTTGGATTTCTGTGAGAATTGTATTTATGGAAAACAAAAGAGAGTCAGATTTCTCAGAGTTGGGAAAGAAAATAAGAGAGAAAAATTAGAGCTTGTGCATACAGATGTATGGGGACCTGCTCAGGTATCATCTCTCGGTGGCTCTCCTTATTATGTTAATTTTATTGATGATGCAAATAGAAAAACTTGGATTTATTGTATTCAAAATAAATCTGAAGTATTTGATACTTTCAAGAAATGGAAAGCTTTGGTGGAGATTGAGACAGGAAATAAGTTGAAGTGTCTCAGATCAGAAAATGGAGGTGAATATTGCAGCAAAGATTTTGATAGGTATTTTTCAGAGCATGGAATTCACAGAGAGAAGACGGTTCCAAGAACACCACAAGAAAATGGTGTGTCATAAAGGATGAATAGAACAATCATGGAGCATGCAAGGTGCATGAGATTGCATGCAGGATTGCCTTTACAATTTTGGGCAGATGCTGTAGATGTTGTCGTTTATCTAATAAACAAAGGGCCTTCAAGTTCCTTGGATGGTGGTATAACAGAGGAATCATGGACATGTAAAAAGGTAAACTACTCCTTTTTAAAGCCTTTCGGTTGTGAGGCCTTCTTCCATATTAATAAAGAAAATAGAGCAAAGCTTGAGGCAAAATCAAAGAAATATACCTTTACTGGATATGGTGTTAATGATTTTGGTTATCGCTTATATGATCATGAAAATCACAAAATCATTAGGAGCAGAGATGTAATATTCAATGGAATGGTCTTGTATAAGAATCAGTTGTAGGAAAAGAAACAGGAAAAGGAAAACAAATAATACACAGTTCTTGATGAGATCACAGAAAAAAGTAAAGGTGCCTGAAAATAATAATAATCAACAGCCACAACAACAACAACCACCACAACATAAATAGGCACCTCAAACACCTGAAAGTGGTGTAAGAAGATCTACCAGGATAAGTAGACCCCCTGAACGATACTCTCGTTAATTATATTATTTATTGTTGACTAATTCTGGTGAACTTGAATGTTATGAAGAAGCAATGCAGGTTGAAAGTAGGAAGAAGTGGGAGCTATCCATGGAAGAAGAGATGGACTCCTTAATGCATAACCAGACTTGGGACTTAGTCAAGTTGCCTGCAGGTAAAACTACATTGTAGAATAAATGGGTTTACAGGCTGAAGTAAGAAGATGGAGGAAAACAGAGGTACAAAGCTAGACTTGTGTTGAAGGGGTTTGCACAAAAGAAAGGTATTGATTTTGATGAAATATTTTCTCCTATTGTTAAGATGACTTCAATTAGAACTATTTTAAGTCTTGTAGCAGCAAAAGACTTACATCTTGAACTGTTAGATGTAAAGACAACATTTTCTCCATGGAGATTTGGAGGAAGAGATCTATATGGTGCAGCCAGAAGCATATGAGGTCAAAGGGAAAGAAAAATTAGTGTGCAAGTTAAAGAAGAGCTTGTATGGCTTAAAACATGCTCCAAGGCAATGGTATCTAAAATTTGATAGGTTTATGTCTGAACAAGGTTATACTAGATGTCACTCTGATAATTGTGTTTATATGAAAAATAAAAATGATGGAAACTATATTATATTTTTATTGTATGTAGATGACATGCTTGTTGCAGGGTCTAACATGCAGGAAATAAATGTGCTCAAAAGAATTTTGGCAAATTCATTTTCAATGAAGGATTTGGGAGCTGCAAAACAAATCCTTGGTACGAGAATAACTAGATACAGGAAAAATTGCAAGTTAACACTATCTCAGAATGAGTACATACAAAAGGTGTTGAAAAGATTTAATATGCAGAATGAAAAACCAGTTAGTACACCTTTTGCTAGCCATTTCAAACTTAGTAAGGAGATGTGCCCAAAGACCCAAGAAGACATGGATTATATGTCTAAAGTTCCATATGCATTAGCAGCTGGAAGCTTAATGTATGCAATGGTCTGCACAAGGCCTGATATTGCACATGCAGTGGGAGTTGTAAGTAGGTACATGAACAATCCAGGAAAAGAACATTGGATGGCAGTAAAATGGATTCTCAGATATTTGAGAGGTACCACAAATCAAGCATTATTCTTTGGTGGTTCAAACATTTCTCTACAGGGATATGTTGATGCAGATATGGCAGGTGACAGAGATAATAGGAGGAGCACTACAGGATATGTATTTACTGTAGGTGGAACAGCTGTCAGTTGGGTTTCAAAAATCCAAAGTGTTGTTACACTTTCAACAACAGAAGCCGAGTATGTTGCTGCTACAGAGGCTAGTAAAGAAATGATTTGGTTACAAAGGTTTATGGATGAATTGGGTAAGAAGCATGATATGGGCACATTATACAGTGATAGCCAAAGTGCCATTCATCTTGCAAAGAACTCAACATTTCATTCTAGGACTAAACACATACAGCTCAAGTACCATTTCATACGATCAGTATTGGAAGATGGACAGTTGAAGCTGGAAAAGATACACACTAGCCAGAATCCTGCAGATATGCTAACAAAAGTTGTAACCAGGGAGAAACTAAGATTATGCTCAGTTTCAATTGGTCTTCAAGGATGACGATGAAGATGAGAAACAACTAGGTCCAAAGAGGAGTCATTGTCCAACAAATGAAGTAGCGGTGGAGTTGCTACAATCAGTCTCCAAGTAGGAGATTGTTGGGTGTGGAGCTTGATTATCTTTTTTATTTTGTATCATAGCATTGGACCCTTGTACCTTAATGGGGCGAAAACGTCACCCGTAATTAAACGCTGCCTAGGGGGTCCAGGGGGGGGGGCCAGCTGCGACTTTATGGAGCCCCTCCTGGCGGGGGTTTCTGGGGCAGCGCCCCTGAAGCTAAAAATAGATGTAAACTTTCCTTGTAAAAGTATAGTAATTTCTAGTTAATCTGAGTTGTTCATTAGGCAAATGATCTGACGGTAGAAGTTATGTTTAGTTTAGGGTTTTTTTCCCTAGAAGGAAACCCCTTGCTTGTATGAGGGCATTATATTGCGGCTGTGTATTGTATGTGTATTATCAGAGCGGGAAACAGGGAGACTGTGAGAGAGAACATAGGATATTACAACGAATCTGTTTTAGGTTGTGTCTCTTCATTTTGTTGGATAATAGAAAGGAAGGATTGGATGTTCGGGGTGGACGTAGCCCAAACTGGGTGAACCACGTATATCTGTGTCTCTATGGTTTTATGTGTTTTTTCGGCTTGTGTTTTCCGCATATTTTATGTTTTTCATTGCTCTGTAATATATAATTTCTAACATGGAGTGTATAATTTTGGAGGATGGGATGAAAAATATCCTAGGCAATCCAATGCAGAACTATATTTTCAAAATTGTGCATGATCATGAGACAATAGATGTACCATCATGAAGATCAGCAGCGTTGCCATTTAGCAGTAGTGATGAGTTGGGGACCCAACTATTATTGGGACATTCAGATGACCATTTTACTTGTGTGACATTGGATAGGCTGATGATTGATGGAGGACATTTTATGATGGATGACATCTTCCATTATTATGATGGATACTTCTTGATGAGCACTTCATATATTAATGAGAAGTTTTTTCCTACATCTTACTTGGATCCTTATGGGGTCAACTTGGTCATTGATGTGTGGTATTCATTTGGAGATCTCCAGGAGATTGCATTTCAACATCCCATGAAATGCAAAGATAGAAATATGATTTGGGAGGATGATATTCTCCATTGGAGGGATGCCAATTTTGAGTATGATGATAGATACACACCATTGTTTGGATGGGTGTTGTTGATGAGCAAGAGGCTATAAAACCACTTGCAGCTCAATGACATAGGGTAGCAAGAGGCAAGGCTGCGTTGGCTACTCTTGAAAGAGTTTGGCGATCATGTATTATATCCTATTCCAAAGGGTGTGCTAATGGTTGGGACTTGGAATGTCACTTCCATCATATGGCAACCAGGCGTTTGGGTGTATTGGGGTGATGTGATATATTTCATGTCAACCATCATGTTTTTGCTCCATAGTTTATATGGTGATGGTGTGGGGAGGCAACAAGATTTTTTGTTGCTTTGGAGACTCTTGGGAGAGTATGGGCTAATTTTCTCCCATACTTTGCATGATGTTGCAAGAGTAGGTGATGGCACTATCATGGTGCAAAGGGGCTACTCCTTAGCCTTGGAGGACCAGGAGGTATTTCCACTTTGGAAGGAATATCCCATATATAGCAGCATTATGGTAGATGACTTTGACATTTGATAGGTCAAATAATGGAGCTATGAGAAGACAGGAGCCTTATTACAAAGGCCAACAGTGATGTCACTTGGGAGTATATATCTATTGATGGAGTGTTCCAAGGGAAGTATGCATCCCTTCATTTTGTATACCTTTATGAGGAGATTCTCATGGGAGGAACCATCCATGTACCTCACTTTCAACCTACTCTCAGTACATGGTAAGAATTGTGTTTTTGCATTTATTGATTATCGAACACAGTATTTTCATTCTCTTACCATCTCCATATAGTGCATTGCTCCACAAGAGGGTAAGCCTCTATTTAGGCTTCATGGTCATTTTGGGACCAACATCAGTGATGGGGATAGCCATCTCTTGAATGGCTTTGGGCAATTATTGTACTATTATTTTTATGCTCAGTTTATGAACAATGCCATTTACTATGTGCTAGTAGATGAGATGACATGCACAACTAGCAACTTGTTGGGAGACATCTTGCCATATTATGTTTTGAAACAGAAGTTAGAAAAACTACACTGTGACTACTTGGGAGACTATTGGTACCTTCTAGTACTATATAAAACCTTCATTACCTCTCTCATTTGGATTCCATATGATGTTAATGTTATATTCACTTTATATGGGATGGTCTGGGAAACAACCAAAGTGTGGGTCTTTAAGGATCCAATTGCCTTTTTTCTTCATAAATGCGACATTATTGCAACCCAAATTCAACAACGGCTATACACTTATCATAGGTGGAGAGAGAGACAGTGTGGGATGGACAATTTTTTCCATCTTGTTTAGCTATACAACCCACCTACTTTGTAGGAGCCTAAGGTAGAGGGGTTTCTCCATGAGTTACCATTTTGGAGGGTGACTCATTTTGTGTGGATGATAGCTTGGGGATGAGAGCTTCACAAGGGAACGACGATTCCCAATATATCTCATATTACATGCCTCAAGAAGGCCTCTAGACAGCATATTGTTGCCTCCATGGGTATTTCACTTTTTCATGATGATAGTTATTTGGGATTGTCACCAAAAGCTAACTTGCATACTTGGGAGGAGCAACATGGAGACTTATTGATGAGACAACATCTTGTATTTTGGAGGAACTCATCATATGAGGATGCTACAGGAGGAAGAGGAGGGGCTCTTCAGTTCTATCCGTGCAGTTGCTTGAGGAAAAACAACATTTGGGAGGGGAGGATTGTAATATTCCTAAATTAGCACACAACTAATTGGAATATTAAATTTTGATTTTTCGCTTAGATAGAGGAATAAGAGGGTATGAAGACCCATAAATCTCCTTAGTAGGAATAAAGAAACTCCTAGTGTGAATGGAGGTCATCTAAAGAGTTGGATTGAAGACCCTTAGGTGTGAAAAGGGGTTGGAGCATGAAGGCTGGGTCAACTTTGACCAAATCAACAATGTCGTTATGGAGGAGTGGCATTCATGGTGGGACAATGCAGTTTTGGAGGGAGATTGAATGCATGGAAGTAGTGACCTAATTGAGTGGGGCCAAGGGTGAGGAAGCTCATCAATTATATAAGGAAGAGAATGGCAGCCATATGGGGTATGTTTGAGATTATTATTTTGATATGGTCTGTTTAGACTTGTTTCTCTCTTCAGTTGTTTAGCTAAGATTGCATGTGTTGTTTAGCACAGGGTGTTCTTGGTCGAGAATCCCACCTATTTCCTTGAGATGCCTCTTTGAAGAGTATTGCACTACATTTTCCACTATCCGGTGTCAGGCCAAGCTACATCTTTTTTGTATAGCGCAATTTCTATAGAGTGTTGTGTTGTGTTGCAGGGTGCAGCAGTGGAGAGTTGTTTTGGGTCACTTCCTTGCTTGATTTCAGTTGAAGGAAAGTTTACTTCCATTGGGAGGCTAGAAAATAGGGCCCTTGAGCCTTATTTCATCATCCAACATCAGGATAAGGTACTGCTATTAGTTATAGCACAGTTTTATGAAGAAACTGTGTTATTTCAGTGTGCAGTTGCAGTAGAGGGTTTGGAGCCCTAGTTCGGGGATATAGATTTTCAATGAGGGGATCAACCTCTCATTTGGAGAATCTATAGGAGGATTTTTTCATACATTTCTAGATCAGATCAGCAACCTCCTATCATCTATCCAGTTGCAAATATTATTCAACCCTAGGGCCATATTTGTATTTCTGCATTTTTGTGTATTTCAGGAAACCCTTTCTGGGTTATCTTGGAAATGTGCTTGGGAGCTTAGATCTCTATTCCCAGAATTATTTGAGCCATATAAATTCAGATATATGTATTGAAATTATTCAGTAGTAGTTATTTCTAATAAAAATTCACTGTTATAGCCTTGGGTATTATTGTGTAGCAGTGTTCTTCATGTTTCATGTACATGTTCCCTTGAGGCTTGTTTTTGCCTAGCTTGAGTGACTATTTCCTCAGGAACTTGTATACATTTTTCTGCTATGATCTTAATGTGATGGATATATGATATTCTTACATTTTATGTGTTGATTTACACTGCTATTTCTAGTTTTATGCACTCTATTCCTGCTTTTCCCATTTGGGAATATTATAATAGCTTGTTGAAAAGTCGCTCCTGCATTTTTCAATCCAAAGGGCATTTTGGCGTACA
This sequence comes from Pinus albicaulis, assembly GCA_034641835.2. Lineage (NCBI taxonomy): Eukaryota > Viridiplantae > Streptophyta > Pinopsida > Pinales > Pinaceae > Pinus > Pinus albicaulis. Next base: position 849,952,779 of record CM076569.1, on the reverse strand, counting down.
TGAAGGTACCCCACGGTGTTGTAAAGGTTGTATTTTCCTCATCATATGGATGGACTAAAATATGACTATACCCAAAATATCCGTCTAGAAATGAAAGTGTGGAAGATCCAACTACCCTTTGCAGAATATATTCCATTTTTGGCAGTGGGTAATTGTCTTTCAGCGAAACTTTAATTAGATTTCTGAAATCTATACACAAGCGAGTCTCTTCGGTCTTCTTCTTTCTTACTGGCACTAATTTAGAAATCCAATTTGAGAAGTGAAGTGGAATTATAATACCAGTAGTAAATATTGTGTTTACCTCTTTTTGAATGGAGGGCAGCAACTTGCGATTCATTCTCCTCAATTTATGGTGGAAAGGCTTCTGATTCAGGTTCAAAGGAATAATATGCTAAATTATACTATTATCATATATTTTCAGATCAGAATAATCCCATGCAAAACATTAGAAAACTGAGACATGAGTCTTTCATATTTACCTTTCATCTTTGGGCCCAAGGATTTTGAAATCTTGACCATATTGGGCTTTTCAGAAGTGCCAAGATTAAGATCTTCCACTCCTACTTCTGTTGGCATCATGGTCAATTTTTGTGAAACATCATCTTGGTCAAAAATCTCCTCCAAAGGCACAATACCTCTAGGAATGGAGTTGTCTTTCAGCTGAATTACTTTCATTTCTGTTGCATGCAATTCTTGGTTATTTTCATAAAATTGGTCATCCATTTTTGAGTTCACAAATTCCTCTTTCGTCTGCAAGAAGTTGTTGATCTGTTTGTCATATTGAAAGACCTGCCAATAATAAACATTATATGGAAAAACATGGAAATGTTTGACATTTATCTCATACTTCTTATTGGGATACAATGGAATTTTAAACATGCTAGCCAAAGTGGAAAGAGAATCAACAATAACATTGATGTCCTTTGGGATCAATGACAAAGTATACTCAGTGAAGGTCTTGAGGATATCTAACACTGCATTTCGGTAAGCTTGCATCATAGGTTGCTTGTCCTAGCATTCCAATTTGACTTGCTTTATAACCAATTTGGAGTCGCCATACACAAAAAATTTCTTGGCACCTAACTTCTTGAGAATTTTCAAGCCGACTATCAAGTCCTCATACTTTGCTTCATTTTTTGAACAATCAAATGATAACTTGTAAGGGGAAATTTGAACATTAGGAGGAATTTTAAGAGACTAATTTATAGGGTTGTGAATCCATACTCCAATGCCAGCCCCTTCCTTACCTAAGGCTCCATCGAAGTCCATGGTCCAAAAACTACTTTCTTCATTAGGATGTTGCAAATCATATGACTGAAATTTATTTGTTGCTTGAGAAAGGTTTGATGTACCAATTTTTTTTGTGTATTTCACTGTTTCATATATTTTTTTGGCTGATGTGCTTGGTTCCAATCCACTTTGCATCTTTTCTTGATTTTCCGCCTTTGAAATTTCTAAAATGGAATTTGAAAACTATGAAATTTTTGTCTTTTCTTCCATCAAAATTTCTGAAGATGTTGAACATTGATCATTGAATAAGATAAAAGAATATAAATTTGTGTGAACAACATGTATGGGGTGATTATTAGGCTTTTCTCTACTACTGATCATGTACTTCATTTTACTTTCCCGATATAATTTTCTAAGTTGGCCGATGACTGGTATTTTGTAGCATATGAAAAGTCGACCTGCAAGATACCTCTAAGTTTCGATCCCCATGATCGGGAGAGAAAAATTCCATATCTGGGAGGGATATCAGCCACAACAACATCTATGAGGACATTCTTGGTTGGGATTTTCTCTAAAGATACCGCTAGATCTTGAATGAGTCCAAGACATTTCAGTGTGCCTGAATGAACCGACTAAAGGTCATGGTAGGGTCTTGTGATGTATACGCATAATATTTCCATGATGGCTTTGGGAATAAGGTTATGAGATGCTCTGGAATCAAGCATGGTGATATAGAGGATAAAATCATGGATTTTGAGGCTAAGATAAAATTAAGGGACCTTACTATCTTCAAAATCACCATCACCAAGAGGACCAAATAAAAGTTCCCGGTGATCATCACTTACATTGATCATATCAGACATCTGATCTACCCTAAGTAACTTTGATACTTGAAATTTTTACTGGTCATTCTTGACTATTTCAGTTAAAGGAATGGTTACTTTCAGTTTAGATATTTCATTTTCAAGACTAAAAAGGGCATAATGTTTTTCTACCTCTTTGGATGGTGCATCTTTCTTCTCAAGATGATATTTGTGTTGGATCTCACTCTTTTTTCTGCCATCTAGAATTGTTTATCTTTTTTTTACTACTAGTAGAAGCTTCATTGCCTTTTGCAGGACTAGGAACACCAAGTCCCTTACTTTTTCTTTGATTTGAAGCACTTGTCTCTTTATGATGAGTATCACTTTGAGATTTTTTTTATTTTTATTTTTATTTTTTTTTATAGGTTAGAGGTTATAGGAACATTCCTATTCTTCAAATCATACTACCGTTGTACTTGAGTCAGAGTGTTCTGATATCCCATCTGGTAATATTATGTCCGTATTGACAAGACATATTACTGATGAATTTCTGTAGAAAACTGATCTTCTTTAGTGGGGAAAATGGGTTGTTGGTTTTCCTCAAATAAATTATTCTGGCCTGAAATATCTTCTTCATCTTCTTCACCGGGGCCCTCTGTGTAGTTTTGCTGAAATGGAGTATGAATTTTCTGTTGAATTTGTGGATCTTGACCCCTCTGCTCCCTTTGCTTGATCTTGTATTGAGGCTACTGATTTTGACCCTTGAAATTGGGATTTTTAAAGGAGGGTTTAGCTTGTCTATCAATGACGACCATTTTTTCCATCGTCTTGTCCATGGTTTTGATCAAGGTGTCGAGCTTGACCTCAGATGAAGTAGATGTTTCTTCCTTGATAGTCACCCTTTTCTCCATCTTGATTTTTGAATTTTTGATAATCAAATTAGCTTCCATGCTCACAAAATTTCTCTGCATTTCTTCACGGGTTTATGGATTTCTTTACCTCAGTTGGTAGGCCATATCAGGATTGAAACCATCAGGGTAATGAAGTAAAGAAAGGCTTGGAGGAGGCTTCATATTTTCAAGAATAGAATCATAAATTCTATTGAATCTAGCTGCAAATTCTTGTACATAATCATTAGGATTCCCTTTCAAGGTGTTATATTTAGCTAGGATTTGTAATTTATTCTTCTTCTCCCCCCATTAACAAGTCAATTAGTTGTTGTGAATTAGCTACTAAACCAACTATGAGAGAGAGAAACCATTTTTTAACCTCTCCCGAGAAAATCTATGCTATGATGCACATATTGGTGTCATCGTTGTTAATCTCTTCAGGATATATTAAATAAAAAACTTTGAAAATGTGTTGATGAGTAGTAACCTCTGATGTTATGTCAAAAAGGGGAAATATTTGACCATATTTATGAGGTAGTGCGGTGATTTGTTGCGGTAATATCAACAGAGTGAATCTGGCCATGATTAATGGAGGGGGTTGTAGAGGTGTTGATGGAGTGAAAAATTGCAAAGGTAATGATGGAATGAAGGGAAGAGACGATGATGTAATTGTGTGATAAGGTGTAATAACAGGTGGTGAAGCAAAAGCCTATTGTTGGTATTGAAAATAAGCTTTGTCTAAAGTTACTCGAAACTTATCCACCAAACCTTCAGGTTTGTAGAAATTGGACCAGGCTTCACTATCAACCTCAGAATAAGAAGATTCAAAAAATGGTAAATGGGTCTCAAAATCAATAGGATCAAAGCCAATTTCTGAAAGAAAAGATTTAGACTTAGACCTGAATAAAAATGTTTCAAATTCAAAATTATAGGACAAATATTCTGAAGCAAATATTGTAGGCAAGGAGTTTGATTTTACAAGTGGAGGAATAGCCTTTCCAACTTTCCAAGGCTTTTTCTTCTTCTTTCTTAAAATACTCTCAGAGTCATTGACAATTGGTGAGGGATTTGGGTCTGAATTTGACCTAGTGTGTCTTTTGGCAACCATTTTTTCTTGAGAATTTTTACTTTGGCTTGAATTTACAGACTCAGGCTTCTTCGAATGTCATAACTTGTCACCCAAAAGTCTAAAATTCAATGGAATAAAGAATTTTTTTCCAATGAAATTGTCGCAATCGCTCCCTGACAATGGCACCAAAAATGTTATCACTCCCCCCCGCTTCCCAAGGGTGAGAATGGAGCTAAAGGAAGGTAACCACAAACCAACCTTTAGGTGAGGTAGCTATCCCTAACACAACCAGAGAGGGCTCTCTCAATGTCACTTTTCAGCCAATTAGATGACTAAATATATTGATCTTAGGCTAGTTATGATGCTCAATAGATTAGGGTTTTAGTTTTTTTGGAGTTTTGCTGGATAGGAATGATAGTTAGGGAACTAGGTCTAGGGTTTAGGTAAAGTTTCAAAGGCTAGATTTCATAGGTAAGTGAGAGGCCATGTAGGTAATCTTAGAAGAATGCTTAATTTTTCATTGGCTATAGGGTGAATAGAGAGGGATTCATAAAGAGGATTAAAATTAATTCATTCATCAAAAGAGAAGGGACATGTTCATGAAAATCTTATAAAAATAGAGCATGGAAAGCATGATTTATGTCTATAAACTGATAAGTCTTAGCATAAATAAGCATATATATGAAATATAGATAAAATAAAATTCAAGATGATAAGTTTACAGGGATTTTTTTTTCTCAAAGGCATACCACTGGAGTCTCAACACTATGTCTACAACAATGTCTTTGATTTCATTCAGAATTTTTTTTGTACAATAGCTCCACTGCAAATAACAACTGTCTAACCTCTAAAATGACTTGAGGTTGAATAATTATAGAAAATAGAGTTCATGACACCTCATAGGGTCGAAATAATATCCAAAAATCATTATAATTACATCATATGAGTCACTTCCTAGAATCTAGGGAAATTAGAAAACTATCCCCTAAAATGTAGCTAAAGACTAGGAGTGTGTGTCTCCTTCATTAAATTACATGTTTCCTCATCATAAGAGGAAAAAAAAAACAAATACTCAAATGAAATATCATGGGATATATTAGCATCGAATTCTGAAGTTTTCTTGGCTTGATAGCTATCTGAAGGGAATCCAATGTAGAAATGTAACGCCTTTAGCAGAAGCGTCGTGCTTGTTTGGCATAAGCGTCGCACATGTTCAAAGGTGATTTTGACCCACTTAAAAGCATCCAATTTCAATTTTGAAGGTTTGGTTGAGTATCAATATTTGTCTACTTTCCAATGCACCTTGAAATTTGAGAAAAAACCCATGATAAGACCTCCAAAACTTGATTTTCCCAATCTCACTCCAGAAGTGCCGCACCTAGTCAAAAACACTAGTAGAAGCGTGAAAAAGAGGCAGGTTTTTGGATTTTCTCCACAACCCAGGGGTTTCATGAAAAATCAAGGTTTGATCTTAAATGTGTAGGAAAAATGGAATCCAACCATGTAAGCCAATCTTCATTTGAGTGGCCTGAGAGAAAGCGTCGCATCGCTGTGCGACGCTTTTGTGGAGACCAATTTTTGTGAATTTTCCAAAAGTCACCAAAAATGTCAAAAATGCTTAAAATTTGTCAAAATTTGTTTTGTGACACTTGTGGATGATAGGCTAAACATCCAAGGAGGTTTCATCAAGTAGGTCTAAGTTATCCTTCTTCTTGAGCTTCATTTGGGCTTCCTTAAGCTTTTTATTCATTTGTTTGAGCCTGATTTGGGAAATTTTGTTTCTAGAGCAATATTGATTTTCCATATGTCTCTGGAGGTCATTGTTATTTTTTCCTTTCTTCAGAAGTTTTTCAAGGTGTCCATTCACCCTGTCAAGCAAATACTCTCTATCTTTATTGATTTCATCAATAATTAACTCATCAAAATTTTTCCAACCTGATTTAGGAGTTGATTCTCTTTCTTTCTGAAGCGCCCTATTGAAACCTCTGGTCCTTGGTATCCTTTATTTTGTTTCAACTTTTGTATCCTTGAAATAATCATCATCTACCAGTTCTTTTCCTTTTTGTTTATCTCCCTCAATATGCGCCTTTGGCTTGTCTTGGAGGAGTAGTTTCACTTTTAACTGAAAATTCTCTTGCTATTGGAATGTGATATGAGGATTTTCCATTGAGAAAACATCCCTCAACTCTGTTATCTCTTCATATGTCTCCTTTATGATTTCCTCATATGAATTATCCTTCACATGCTCTGCCTTGTCAACTTCTAGGGGTACTTGTTCATCATGGTGTTGCAATGCTGACTCACCATCATGACTAGGTGGATGATCTATTGTTTGTCTTTTCTCAAGTGTAGCTTTAGGTGCCAGTACACCTTTGATGGTATTAGGAGAAAAAACCATCATCTTACCCTTTTCATAGGTTTGAGTGATCTCAACCCTAGGTTATTTTGAAATCTCTGCCTACCTGCTTGAAGAGCCAACCTTCTTTGGTTGTGTTGATGTTGTGCTATGAACAATAGGTGGACTAGTAGCAGACATTGATGCTAATTTCTCCATGAAAGCTTCCTAGGTCATATTGTTTGTTGAGATTTGATGCAAAACAACCATCTTGACCAAATCATGGTGGAATAAAATAGGATGATGATTTTTTCCTTTGTTCTATACCTTTTTTTCCATCTTGACAAAACTCCTGAATAAATAATTGGGAAAATTGAGCTATTTGGTGGCTGTGAAGTGCATTAGTAACCTGACATGGTATTGGTACAGTCTTGAAAATATCCCTTCACATGTAAAATGTTTCATGATTAGCTTAAATTAAATTCCTGTAAGGGAAAACATGTTCAAGTTCATCACTGGAATGAGGTTTTAGGAAGGTTGGGTAATTCGCAAGCATCCAATTCCATGCCTTTGAACCAGACTTCTCCTTCATTTCAAATACCATTTCCTAAAGTGATGGCATCTGCTGATAGAGTGAATTAAATTCTTGCTATGATGGCCTTTTCTCTGTTGAAGTTAGTGGAAAAGATGTTATTCAATTGAGCATGACAACCTACCTCCATGATTCTCTCAAAAAATATCAAAAATCCAGTGTTTTCAAAATATATCTTGGCACAAGCGGAGGCCTTTAGTTATTGCAATGTGGATGGCTCAAACCTTGAATGGTGGCCTCCCTTGTGAACCTTATTTTCACTCTCCATAGTACTTGTGAATAGGATGAAACCCTAGCTGGATGGAATGGGTAGGGATAGTGAATTTTGGGAAAATAGGGGATAGGGATAGGCTGACTTTAGGGGCTGTGATGAGGTGTAGGAAAGTTAAGGAAAATTCCCCAAAAATTTGAGGAGGTAGGGAGATGTGTTAGCTTGAGGTTACAAGTGAAATTTCTTGAAATAGGTATGGGGAGGTGGATGAAAATGTGAAAACACAGGGATTTTCTGGTTTTCTTGTGGAAATGTAGTGGGAATTTAGGGTTTTGATGGAAATAATGGTAAAGGGGATTGTGAGTGATAAGGGGTATTAGGGTAGGGTCTGTGGAGGATATGTGAAGGTTTTTATATGGTGGGATGAGGGTTTTTAATGGCTAAAACCAATCAAGAAAGAGAAAACCTAAAATGTAGTGGAGCAAAACCATAAGGAGAGAAATCACTCATACACTGATGAATTGACTTGAAAAATGTATTGAGAGTTTCCAATTATTGATGAAGATGCCACAGAAGCTTTTTACCCTTGTTTTTAACCTTTAATGGCTGAATTAGAGGTTGAACCCAAAAGCATAGCGTTGCCTCCCAAAAACATCGCACTGCCTCCAGAAATATCATGTTGCTTCCCAGAAATGTCGCGCTACCTCCAGAAACGTAGCAAAGTGAATTTTCTTACAATTTTCTTTGGTTTTATTCCACCTTTAACATTTGTAGAGTATTCTGAAGGTGAGAGAGGAGATTTATTGAACAAGGGAGGATAATATGAATTGAGGAAGTGACTTTTTTCCTTTTATAACATCTATAAAACACCCTTTTTTGTCCTTTAGTAAAATCACAATATTTTGAGAAAAAATTTGGCTTTTTGAAAAATTTGACAATGTAACAAGCTTTTGAAGGAAGAAAAATTGTATTTCTTTATTTTCCTACCTATGCTAACTCCCTTTGAAGATAACTTGTATGATGGAAATGACTCTTTTTGTGCCTCCTTTATGAGATAATTTGGACATTAATGGTGGCGAAATAAAAGACACCTAGATACCGACCTAGGTGAAAGCACGGTGGCTGAGCTAAGTCTCTAAATGATAATGGAGGACATGACCCATGAAATGCAAAATTACCATGAATAAACTGCAGGGAGTAGCTTTTTAAGACCTAGTCATATCCAGCGAATAAAATTTTATTTGAAAACTAACTTGAAATATAAAATTTTGACCTAGGACCACTACTAAGAAAATTTGAAAGAGTACATTTGATCATTGAATATTAGAAACTAACACTTCCTATAGAAATCAATGCGAGTGGAAACAAAATACCATTACAGGTACAAAGAAGGAGAAGGTGTGTTGAAGCGCTCTGTCTCTAGATCAGGGGATGGGTTGGGGCTATTTTGGCCAAAAAAAGACACAAAAAATGAAAGAAGGGTCAAAAAAGTGTTTTCCTAAGGTCAATTAATGTCCGAGAGAGTAAAGCAAGGTTGATTTAAGAGGTGAAAAAGATGTTAAGGTAAAGGAAACCACTAAAGTAAAAATTAATCCCTAGTGGAGTCGCCAATTTGTTATGGAGAATTTTCACGATTGCGGACAAAGGTGAATTCCCTATATCTAGTGGTATGATCTAGGACAAAAAAAGACAAAAATCATGAAGTTTTACTTAGAGAAATTAGAGATTGGGAAAGAATCCTACCTGGAATTTTTACTAAGCCTTCCTTTCTTCCTCTCTTGTAAACTCCAATTGTAGCTCCAAGTTCTATCATTAAAATACGCACATACAACTAAAACAATAAAATGATCCACAACATCCATGTGGCATAGTATAATATCTATATTCAATGAATAAACATGGAATTGAAATACATGAGTGTAAACATAACACAAAAAATATAGGAAAACAAAATACTTTTTGTATTGAAGAATATAAGAGAGTGTTTACAACCATAAATACATGTTGACTTTGTAGATGTCTCCCCAAGTTGACTTGTCCTTCCTTGTCACAAAGCACACCTCAAAATAAACCTTGATGCATGAATATCATGACTCCTTTAGGTTCAAGGTAACAATATGAGGGAATTATCAATCTCCAAAATCCAACCTTGATGGTATGGAAGGCAATAAATTTATAGGATGAATGTGGTATTTTAGGATTTAACATCTTAGGCTTGAGATCCACATATGATGGGAGGATGAGATCAAGGGATAAGAGATGAGGTATCCAAGAAAGGATCAAATAGAAATTTGAGCTCTCTATCCATGGTAAATAGTTAAAACTACCTTGGAAGCTTCTGGAAGAGGAAGCTTCTAATTTGTTTTTCTCGTTTTCCCGAATTTCTAGAATCAACACACCTACAGAAGGGAGCAACAAGTGCTAACCAACGTTGGTGGACACGCATGAAACATGTGTTGAACGCAGGTGGGCAATGAAGAAAGATACACTAGGGATAAAAACAATGTTTTTAAGCAATTTGTCCCAGAAAATAAGAATTTTTGGAGAGGTCATGCTTAGGGCTTTATGAAGGGATGATGAAAAATTGTTCATGGATATTGATTGATCTGATTTACAAGCATTTTGGGTTGATGTGAAAAATTGGTATGTAAAAAAACCCTTTCCCTTATCTTCAACCATTTATTCTTATCCATGATACTAGATGAGTTAATCGGCCTACATTAAGGTCAGCTTGAAGTCCTAGGTGTGAGTCATATGACTACAACGCAATAATAAGAGATAGAGATTGTATAATCAATGACTGGGAATAAGTGTGAGAGATCAATGATCGAGAGAGGGCTCTGGTGATGTAAGCCTAAAGGTTATAATCCATGAAGCCTACAAGAAGTCACAAAATAGAAAGAACAAGGAGGAATATGCTGGCGTGGAAGCGCTGATAATGTGAGTAGGCCAAGATAATATGGAAGTCGTGCATTGGTTGGCGGAAGAACCAATCACATGTAAAGAGGACTTATTGTGGTGTTATAAAATATAAGGTGGGACCAACATGCACAGGGAATTTGGCAGTAGTTGATGGGAATATCTCCGTCTCAGATTCCATCTCTAAACAGTGGAAATGCATAGAGCTAATGTAGTATTCCAAATCAGGAAATTTCTACAACAATGAGAATATCTCAATATATTCTAAAGTTGGAGATCCAGCAATATGAAAACACAATAATGGAGGAGTAGTGACACTCAAATCATAAAAATGTGAGAAATATCCATATCCATCTTATTAAATAATAGCAGCAAAAATTAATACAATAAATTGAGGAAAAAGGTTACTCAAGATAGGCAATGCTCAGCCTCAAGAAACAAGTACACAAATCATGATAAAACATTGCTACACATGTGTACCCAAGCTATGAATACGTAGTTTTATAAGAGAAAATGCATGCTACATATGTCAAATACATGGATATACAAATATATGGCCCATACAACATTGGGAGTGAAGATCTCAACTCCCAGAGGCTACCTCATGTCAATCTTGGAAGGATTGGCTATAATATACAAAATCTGCAAAATGCCGGAGTTGTTGGGTAGTAGCTGCAAATCAGAAATAGAACTCGATGGAGATGGATGAAGATGATTCTCAAACTGAATATGCCTCCTCCAATGGATTTCTAAAGTGAAAGGCTGATCCCCTCACCAAAGATCCCCCCCTCCAAACAATCTGCAAGAGCCCCACTGCAAATACTCAATAGAAATAATGCAGTCACTGGATGAAACTGTGTTGTAGGGGCTAGGGAATTAGTTGGCCTGCTTCCAAGATCTGCAATAAGTCCTGAAACTTTCCTCACTGGCTTCCCAAAGGAATGGAGACTCCCTCCTCTGAAAATCAACTCCGGAAATGGTGTCGAGGTCCCCCTCTGCAACACCCTACAACACAACGTTACACTTGAGCAGAAATAATGTTGTAGCTGGAGGAGGTGGCTTTGGCCTTGAGCAAAGAAGTGTGGAGAATGAAGAAAAATCCCTCAAGAGGCCTCTCAAGAAGGAGAAGGAATCCTAAACAGGAATTCCCCCGGAAACTCTGCTAAATAGCAGAAGAATGCACAATGTCTGCATAGACAATGAAATCAATAATCCATAGCATGAGAAACAATGGCTGCCTTGCCCTCCTTTTAAACAAGTGAAGGACCCCTCTCCATGGGTCCCACTACTTTTAGGGTTTCCTCCACCAAATAACCCTCTTCCCATTCATACTGTGTTGTTTCTCTATGTGTTCTCCACCTCTTATCCCAACGTTGTTGACTTGGTCAAACTTGACCTTGTCCACTTGCAAATGACCCTGTTCACACATGAGGGTGTGAAAAATAGCTCCAATGATGATCCCCTTTCATACTATGAGGGATTTTATTGAGATTTTCTTTATGCATGGGCCTCCTTACCCATTTATTCTCCTCCTAGGTGAAATCAGAAAAAATTAATATTCCAATTTATTGTAGGAAAATTTTGGAATATTACAGTCCTCCCCTCCCAAATGTTGCTTGTCCTCAACCAACTGCAAGGATAGAACTGGAAAGCCTCCTCCCAAGGCATGGAGTCTATGATGTGTTGAGGAACATCTTTCTCATGTGGATCCTCCATCCCCCAAGCAATCATCCATGTAAAATGAGTTACCTCCCAACATGGAAACTCCTGAAAGTCATCTTCCACCTCTGGCTCTGGCAATGTAGGTGGGCTGAAAATATGATATTGGTAGAAAAAATAGCCTACCCCATGCTTTCCTCCTCTCCACTTATGATAATTATAGATTGTATGCTATTCCTGGGCTGCAATGATATTGCCCTCAAATGGCAAGATGGGGATTATATCTCTAAGGATCTCTCATCCAATGTTATGAAACATGTTGGCCCAAATCATCTCATATGTGATGAGTTGGAAATCATCATCATATGGCATCACATTCCTCATATGGCTCACCTCATAAGGAAAAAAATGTGCTGCTGTAGTGGCCATACCATCTCCCATGCTCCCTCTAGAACATGTAGTGAAAAGAGTGTGGGAGTTCTCTCCCTCCAAGGACACATTCACCCAATGTGCGTCTCCTCCAATCATGCTACCAAGAAAAGCTTTAGAAATATCAACCAAGGGAACCATAAGGAGAATCATGCTAGCTTCCATGTGAAGTAAAGGAGAAGGACAATGGTCCCTCAAATGTAGCCAACGCAGTTTGACTCTCCACTGCCATAGAAAATAAAATGATGGGTGGCCTCCCCACCATTTTCTTGCTGCCCCAATCTCTTCACAAGTCTGGAGAAATTGGATGATGTAATGGGAAATGTGAGTATGTTCTCCATGAGAAATCCCCTCCCCATATCCACTTAGAGAGTGATCATCCACAATGGCCTTATGTAGACCACCAAATCTAGAAGAAAGAGTATCCCTCCTTTGAGCAAATCCCTGCACATATATGGTTAAGAGATGCATACATATAGACAAATCACTATGCAAGTCAAAAATACTCTTACCATATGTTTTGCTCATATAAATGGAGTGGCTCATAGATGAGTCTCCCCTCATTCTCAAATGTAAAAGAGTTTTCTGTGCTAACTCCTCCATCTTCTCATGATCCATGGAGTACCTCCTCAAGTTCTTCAAGTGGTTCCTCCCACAAGAAGAAAAGAAATGTAATGTGGCAATCATGGTTTGCCCATTGCTTCTCTTGAAACATACAACTTGTAAAATAGGGAGAATCATACTCCCAATGGGCATCTTCATCTTATAGCCCACTCTCCAAACAAAGCTTCCCATGGATATAAACATATCAGCAATATATTTAAGCAAAATACAATGGAAACAAGCTATCAAATGACAACCGGAGAGTGAATCATAGTTCCACACATGGAACCAACACATTGCGTACTTTGCCTGCATAAAAAAGAATGATAACAAGTGTTCTCCCAGCCACTTGTTTTCTGCCACATTCATTTCATAAGATAGAAACATGAAGTTACAATGAGGTGTCAAAGGTGCACACCAAAAATCATGTGGCCTCCCCCACAAACCATCATTAATGTAGCCAAAATCAATGCTACAAGTAGCTACAAGTACATCATACAAAATGCAATAAGGGATGATCCTTCTTGGTACAACATGCTACTCATATAAAGGAAAGAAGTACAAAACATAATGTGAGATGATACCTCCTCCGTCATGTACTTGAGACCTTGGGCTGAAATTGCTCAACTGAAAATGCTCCCTTACTCCCAATGAGTAGGAAGGTGGATATGACATCCTCACTATCATCATTCGGGCTATCCATCTCTCCATATGCTGAAATATGTCTTGCTGAATGCCCTCCCAAATGAACTCCTCTGCCAAGGCAAGGTATGCATCAAAATGCATGGAAAATAAGTCCTCATGTTCTGCATGCAGCAACCTCTCCTTGAGACTAGAATCTCTAGTCAAGAAGACTCTTCCATGTGAATAGATGACCATATCATCCACCATACACTAATCATCTCCATCTGGGTCATCGAGAACCATGCATGCACCAAGATCCTTGGAGTACTCTACTAAGAGTTGAGATCTCCAATAAGGATCAATCCTCCTAAGAGACAATGCTGGTGATCTAGCATGTGAAGCTCTCCTCCTGCTGTTGTCTCCTACTTTGACATACCCCATGCCAAATTTCTCCTCCAAACTCTTCACCTTTCCAAAATCCAAGGGTGTTGAATCCAAAGACAATATTTCTTTCATCAATAATAGATATGGTGGCCTCCCTGGTGGAATGCCTCTATGCAGTGAGACATCAATGTCAAGAGTGGATTGTACATATGGTTGGGCATCCTTGCCCTTACTCTCACAGTGCAATACAATATTCCTCCTCTTTGCACTGGCTCTTTGAAATAGAGAAGGGTGTGTGCCTCTCATCACATGATGTTGCTCTTCCTCCCTTCCTCCTCCTTCCGGCTGCAATGCTGCACAATCATGCTGCTCACTGATTGTGCTTGGACCTCCATGTATGAGATCCTGGGGACTTCCTTGCAAGAACCCCTCTAGTTGGAGCAAGAGCTCCTCCTTCCTCTGCATGAGGTGCTAGATCAACTCTAGAAATGACAACGTTGTTGCCCTTAGTCTCCTCAACATGAGTGGGCAAACCTCCAATGATTGGATCCTCTTTTGGAAAAGGGATCTCTTTGTCTCCTTGTGCCAAAATACAAGATGAAGGTCTTGCCTCCAACAAAGTATCATGCAAGTTATCAGCCTCATTTATGGTTCTCTGAAGTGATTTTTAGTCTATGGTTCCTTCCATCACATGCAGGGTTTTTTTTTGTTTAGATGTGTTTGTTTCCTCCACATGTGTTTCATAATTCTTCCTACCAAATATTTCCATCAAAGTTCTAATGAAAATTGCATAGGAAGAAGTATTTGCATTCTTCAAAGTAAAGGACTCAAATGAACACCATGCATAGACCTTACCTCCAAAGTGCAGCGCTGCTACTATGATGGCTTCATCTTCGGAAATCTGATGTTGCTGCAGAAAGGTGTCTAGCTCTTCCACCCAAGCCCTGTCTGAACAAGTAGGGGAACTATCAAAGATAGATAGAAGAAATATATCCATATTATGCTTCTTTCTCCTCCTCACCTTGACCTTGCAAAACTCTGGAAAGGTTACATGAGCTCTAAAATTATGAGTTTGAGACTGATACTCATGCAAGAACCCACTAAGAGTTCCCCTCTCAGGCATTCCTTCTTCTTATTTTTCTCTTATGGAAAAACTGGCCATGTGACTGCGTTGTACATCATAGGGTGTGGTTTCATGCTCACACTCCCTATAATAAAATCTAGAGTTTGACTCAGTTTCAAACCCTCTTGGAGATACTGTACATATCTCCCTCCTTATCTTCTTGAATTCTTCATGAATGCTCTGTACAGATTTTGGAAGAAGCTTTGTAAGCTTATCTTCCTTTTTCTCTCCACATAATGGAGTCTTCATCTTCTCTCTCCTTGATATCACAATGGCTGAGATCCACAGGCTGAGCCAAGATTATGCTTTGATACCACTGTAGTATTCCAAATCGGGAAATTTCTACAACAATGAGAATATCTCAAGATATTCTAAAGTTGGAGACCCAGCAATATGCAAACACAATAATGGAGTAGAAATGGCACTCAAATCCTAAAAATGTGAGAAATATATGTATGCATCTTATTAAATAATAGCAGCAACAATGAATACAATAACTTGAGGAAAAAGGTTACTCAAGATAGGCAATGCTCAGCCTCAAGAAACAAGTGCATAAATCATGATAAAACACTGCTACACATGTGTGCCCAAGCTATGACTGTGCAGTTTTATAAGAGAAAATGCATGCTACATATGTAAAATACATGGATATACAAATATATGGCCCATACAACATTGGGAGTGAAGATATCAGCTCCCAACGGCTACCTCATGTCAATCCTGGAAGGATTAGTTACAATATACAAAATCTGCAAAATGCCGGAGTTGCTGGGTAGCAGCTGCAACTCAGTAATAGAACTGGATGGAGATGGTTGAAGATGATGCTCAAACTGAATATTCCTCCTCCAATGGATTTCTAAAGTGAAAGGTTGATCCCCTCACCAAATATCTCCCCCTCCAAACAATCTGCAAGAGCCCCACTACAAATACTCACTAGAAATAACGCAGTCACTGGATGAAAATGCGTTTTAGGGGCTAGGGAATGAGTTGGCCTGTTGCCAAGATCTCCAATAAGACCTGAAACTTTCCTCACTGGCTTCCCAAAGGAATGGAGACTCCCTCCTCTGAAAATTAGCTCCGGAAATGGTGTTGAGGTCCCCCATTGCAACACCCTACAACACAACGTTACACTTGAGCAGAAATAATGTTGTAGCTAGAGGAGGTGGCTTTTTCCTTGAGCCAAGAAGTGTGGAGAATGAAGAAAAATCCCTCAAGAGGCCTTTCAAGAATGAGAAGGAATCCTAAACAGGAATTCCCCCGGCAACTCTGCTAAACAGCAGGAGAATGCACAATGTCTGCATAGACAATGAAATTAATAATCCATAGCATGAGAAACAATGGCTGCCTTGCCCTCCTTTTAAAAAAGTGAAGGACCCCTCTCCATGGGTCCCACTCCTTTTAGGTTTTCCTCCACCAAATAACCCTCTTCCCATTCATACTGCATTGTTTCTCTAAGTGTTCTCCACCTCTTATCCTAGCGTTGTTGACTTGGTCAAACTTGACCTTGTCCACTTGCAAATGACCCTGTTTACACATGAGGGTGTGAAAATCAACTCCAATGATGATCCCCTTTCATACTATGAGGGATTTTATTGAGATTTTATTTGGGCCTCCTTACCCATTTATTCTCCTCCTAGGTGAAATCAACAAAAATTAATATTCCAATTTATTGTAGGAAAATTTTAGAATATTACAGCTAATAGGCAAGCCAAGAAGATTCAACATGAGGTGTCGTGGAAGGAGCAAGGGCGGTGGACCAATCATGAGCAAGCGCCATTGTTACACAAAAATTTGTCATTGTCCCTATACTCCTCGTTCCTTGATCCTGGAGGACCCATATAGTGACCCTTGTGTACATTCCAAGCATGGGACACATACCCTTGAATCACACTTTGTCTGCCAATTCATACCCGCACCAATAGAAAATATTTTCACTGAGACCCACGTCGATCAGCGTTCAAAATTAATGTCTGACCTGTGTAGATCCTCTTTTGGAAAATTTTTAAAATAGAAACAAAGTTTCCATGACTATAAGTTTCGCGAAGCAGAGAGTTGGAAGTTTGTTTTAAGGATATGGTCGAGGAATTCCCCTTTGGTATTCTTGTTCCCATAAAATAGGAACTACTTCAAAGGATAAGTTTTTTCCCATTATTTGAGGGCCCATATCCTCCTCATCCATTGATATATAGGGAGACCACTTTCACCTCTGCTACTCTGGTTAGAAGCAAAAATCATAGAAAGAATAAGAAATCATCGTGCTATTATAACTTCGGGAGAATAGAGCAGAGTGTGATTGTTTTTGTGTGTTAGGAACATAGTGAGATATTAGACCTTTGTGTACGAGGGTGTTGCAAACATGCTTGGATACAGACCTGCCGAAGGAGAGCCTCAACATCAAGGCTTGGTTGTAAACTCCCCTTGTATTTATCATAATAAAATGCAACTGATGTTTATCTTACACTCTTGTTTACATTTATAATGATATTTCTAGCATTCCTTGATCAATTAGATAGGTTGTAATTATTTTATGTTTGTTGTGATTTTACAATTGTCATGGTGTCTTGACTGTCTGTACAAGTAATCGAACATTGGTAGCAGTGTTTATCGATCTTGAGAAGAGCGACACATCAAGAAGCTTCGACGGAAGATGACAACATAGCATCAAAACAAGGTAGGTCATCTTCCTTGCTTTGAATTTAATTTACAATCGAGGAAGGTAGATTTTAGTATGTTCTCTTAGTTTCTACACCCACCCTAGGGCTAGAGGGACTGCCTCTGTCCACAGAGGGGATTTTCCTACACAACAAATTGGTGACTCTGCTGGGGAGTATTCCTTTGAGTTTGTCAATATTTAAGGTCTTAGTTATTCAACGAGTTTATTTGAACGAAAATTTCCCTATTTGTTCCTATGTTTTTCATCAATTAAAATCTTTAATTTTTGCTTGAAGTGGTGAGTCTAGTCCTGGTTAGGAGAAATTCTTTGTTTTTTTATTTTTTTTCAGAAATCAGTGCTTTTATTTATCTGACATTCGCGTCGATCGGCACTATTTGTCAATAGTCGCGCCAATTGGCTTTCAGCGCTAGTTTCAATCCCAAAAGTC
The DNA here is from genome assembly GCA_034641835.2 of Pinus albicaulis. Classification (NCBI taxonomy): domain Eukaryota; kingdom Viridiplantae; phylum Streptophyta; class Pinopsida; order Pinales; family Pinaceae; genus Pinus; species Pinus albicaulis. The sequence goes on along the minus strand of CM076569.1, from coordinate 849,934,807 downwards.
ATGTTGATTCTTGTGTGTGTGAAAAATTAAGGCTTTTTCCCTAAGTCTTTCACCAGTGTATCTTGCCCTTCCAGTCATTTTATCTGTATGCTTTATGTTTTCTCCCCTTCACTCAAGCTGTTTTTATTGGCTTTTTGGCTTGGATTTTTTTTTTTTTTTTTTTTTTTATTTATTTATATTTTTTTTATATTTATTTATATTTTTTATATATATATATTTTTTTTCTGTTGGGATGTGCATCCTCACACCCTAGGTTTTTCTAGGAATGAGCATCAATTTCCTGGTTGCATGCTTCGTGGGACATCTCCCTGTCGATTGAGTTAGTATCCTTGCTTGGTGAGCCATATTTAGTTGATTTCCTTTTGCTTTTGGGTTGATTGAGTGATCAAGTCTCAAGTGTCTGTTCGAGTTCATTTGGTCCACATGTTCGCTTGTGAGCATATATTACATTTCTCATTGTTCAGCTGAAAAGTATTCTTTGTATGATTTCTTGATGTAAAAGGGAATGAATGCCTTGTTTTGAGCTCACGCTTTAGAAGTCCTCTTTGTGCTTGAACTCATATGTCTTGTAGCCTTTTGAGGAATTTCGCTACAAATTTTTCAAAACAAGGTTGTATTCTTAATGTTTGGTTGCATCCTTTTTGCATTATGTAATATCCCCAAATTGGGACTGCTAGCTAGGCATGTCTGAAAAACGCATTTTTCAAAAATGGATGCTACAGAATTAAAATTCAGCCCTTGGATCCCTTAGATCTGATAATCTAAGACCCAAATCCAAGAGGGGAACATAAACAAATCTTTCTAGGTGGGTTAAACAGATCTCCCACACCTAGTACAGCTGGAAAATACCCAAAAGTGGGACTGCAGCAATGTATGAATAATACAGCAAGGAAATAACGCAGTTCAATTATAGAGAGGGTAGGAGGCCAATAAAATTTCCTTCAATAGTATTTACAGTAGCAAAATAATTGTATAATGAATCCCATGAAATACATAGCTGGAAATACAAGACATAAACAGAATAAATTCCCTCAAAAGAGGTGATGCAACCACATGAATGGACTGAAATTGCCTTAACAATGTTATTTTATTAGGTTGCAAACTGTTATGGATTACATGTCAGATCTAGATCAGATATGTGCATAAAATGTTAGATCCATAACAGATCCATGCACTAGAAAGGCTCCTCTTTCAGATCCCCTTGGGGTTTTGAGCATTACACCAAAGATAAGCAGTAGATCTGAGATCTAAGAAAGCAGATCTACAGAAATATTCAGAAATTCTGAAGTATTCAGAATATGCAAATCAGATCTGAAATATACAATATGTATATCTCCTCCAATAGACCTCAAAGTGAAGGGTAGATCCCCAACACTCAGAAACCAGCTCTTCAAATAATGCACCCAAACTCCCTGCAACAACTCCTACAAGGATAACACAGATCTAGAATAGAAGCTGCACTGTAGGGTATATATATCAGATGGCCACATGCCAAGATCAAGAAATGAAGCTCAACCACTCCAATACACTTCCTCTAATAGAGCAGAGGACTCCTCCACTGAAAAAGGGCACTGAAATGTCTTAGATATGAATAGATATAATCTCCAGTTGCTGCAGCTTGCAAAGACAACCAAACCCTCAACGAGATCTGATTTGTAATTGAAAGGATAAGCTTGGCCTTAAAGCCTGATAGTGGACTATGCAATACAAACTCTCCCAAGAGCTACTCAATGGGAAGAAGAGGAACTCCTAAAAAGGAAATTCCAATGCTAAACAACATTTGCAATCTAGCCTAAACAACCAAAGAAAGCTATATGGTCTAAACAAACAATATATCAAAAGATCATATCATGAAAAACCTCCTCATGTTGTCTTCCCCTTCCTTTTATAAGATGAGAGTGTGAAAAACCCTAAACCACCTTCAATGGACTCATCCCTTTCACACAAGAGATCTTCAACTAGAATTACGTTGTGCCTTATTGATGAGCACTCCTCTAATACAATGTTGTAGATTTGGTCAAGGTTGACCCAGTCAAGATGATTAGCCCCTTTCACACCTAAAGGTGCTTATTTACGTAGCCAAGATTTATCCTTTTGCATATTTGGCATTGATTTATTCTTCATTAGGATTTTGATTAACCTCCTTTGCACATTTATTCTTCTAACTAGATTTTTAAAGAAAAAATAATATCCCTATTAGTTGCATGCTAATTTAGGAATATTAAATTCTTCCCCTCCAAAATGTTGCTTGTCCTCAAGCAACTGCAAGGGTGCTGCAAAATCTCCCCTCCTCTTCTTTTGGCCTCCTTATTCAACAGTCTCCCCCATTGCTTCAGATTTTCTACAATAATTATGTCTCCCAATGGTTCCTCCCAAGTGTGCAAGTTGGCCTTTGGGTGATAAACCAAATGGCTCTCATCATGAAAGAAAGGAAGGTCTATATGGAAACCTATTTTCTGATCAATGACCTCCTCAAGATAGAAGTGATGATAATCATGGGGAATTTCGTCATCAATGAAGGACTCCCACCTCCATGCTATCATCCAAATGAAATAAATCACCTCCCAGCTTGGTAATTTAGAGTAAAGCTCCTCCCAATTTCTCATGAGAGGCATGCCCCAAGTGCTCCAATCAATCATATGGTCCACCTCCTAAATAAACAAGTGATCTACTATAGTGGCCATATAGTTTTCCATGCTCCCTTTAGAACATGTAGTGCAAAAAATGTAGGACATGTCTTTCCCCAAGGACACATCCAACAAATGTGTCTCTCCTCCAACCATGTTCCCAATAAAGATAAGAACATCTTCAGCATATGGGATCATAATTAAGGTCATTCTAGCTGCCATATGCAATAAAGGAGAAGGAAAATGGTCCCTCATGTGAAACCATCACAGTTTTACTCCTAACTGCCATAAAGTATGATATGACAAGTGTTTTCCCCAAAACTTGTTTGCTGCCCCATCCTTTTTTCATGCTTGGAGAAGGTGTATGATGGTTGGTGTTAATGAATCACACCATGAAGAGTACATCATCTTTCCAAGATCTCCCAAGGAATGACCAAAATCACCATTTTTCATGGCCCAAAGTGGCTCATGAAGCCCATAAGAAAAGGTGCCTCCTCTTGGAGCCAAGACCTGCACATGAGTGTTAAGAAAATGCAAGTATATAATAAATATATCATGATGTTCAGAAATATAATGTTTATCATACACTTGTTTCAAATCAGCAAGGTAGCTCATGGATGAGCTCCCTCTCACACTCAATGAATCAGGAGGTGGAAATGATAACTCTTCCCAAGAGCTATGTTTCTCCTCAACCAGCAATTGATCCATGCACTTCCTCATATGAGAGTGCATCTCCTCTTTGAAGTTTTCCCACATGAATCCATCTAAGATAGTATGATATGCTCTAATGAAACCAGTGGTTTTTAAAGCAATATCTCATAGGCTGCATTAAGTAGTTTCTCCTTAAGCTTGGAGTCTCTATCCAAATAGATCTGATCATGGGAATAAATGAATCCCTCAACTAATTTATACCTCCCAACCATCACTTTTCCATCAATAAACTTACATGTGAAAATTTCCTTGGAGTATTCCATCAAAAGTTGGGAATCCCAATAAGGATCTAGGCTCCCCAACAGTGACAGCGCTGTAGAAATCTGAAATGCAGCGCCTGTCATAGCATGGCTCTCCTCTTTAACATGCTTGACATCAAAGTCACATGTTGGAGTACTATTAGATTTATTTTGCTGCCTCCTTTGCATCTGATCTTGCTCAAGACAAGATTGGAGTAGATGGAAGTCAACCTCCCCTTGGAAAGTCCTTGTCTTCCAAAACTTCCTCAATGTGGCCCATGCATGCAAGAGTGTTGATATTCTCTTGTCATGTTCAGAAATCTCTTTTGTGAATGAAAATATCATTGGCTGCCCCAAAGAAATGGAGTTTCCATGTGACATCATGTCCATGCCATCATAGACTTCTGAATTCTCCTTTTTCAGTGAAAATAACTGAGTGGGAGATAGCAATGTCCAATTCAGAAAATTGCTTATTGCTCTTTTGAATCCATGAAAGATTCTATGCGTTGTGCTAGTTTCTCCCAAAGCTCCTTCCTTAGCCAAGTATGTATATGCTGCCCATAGTTGAGAGAATACTTTATTTTCCCTCGCATCAGGAGGTCTCCTTGGTGGAATGCCTCCATGTAAAGAGACATCAAGGCATAGAGCAGGATGTGTATGTGTGTGGACAGATTTGTCCTTGCCTTCATTAAATAAATCCTCTTGCCTTCTTTGTACATCAAACTTCTGAAATAGAGAGGGGTATATGCTCCTCATCATGGGATGCTTTCCCTCCTCTTTTCCTTCCTCTATCTTCAAGATCTCACCATTTGATGATGATGGCACATGCTACACATGGATTGTGCCACAATCTCCATATGTGAGATTCTTTGGAACTCCTTTCAAGAGTGCAAGAGTTTCTCTCCTTGGAGCAAGTGCTCCATCTTCCTCTTCATGAGGTCCTAGATGTTCTCTTGTTATGACTGTGTTATCATCTCCAGCCTTCTCTTCCATAGTTTAAAATGCCTCATCATCAATAAGAGACCTTAGATCTTGGTCTTATTTTGAAGGAGGAATCTCCATGTCTTGAAAAGAAAGATCTTCATGCAATGGGGACTTTTCCCTTGGAAAAATATCATACAAGTTTCCATCCCCTTCAATGGTTTTCTGAAATGGAGCTGAATTTAAGGACCCTTCCAATCCATCCAAAATTTTTTTTTGATTTGGTTTGATAGACTCCATAGAAGGTGTTTCATAAGATTCTTCATCAAACCTTTCCACTACTCTTTTAATGAAGCTTGCATAGGTAGATGTATTTGCATTCTTTAAGGGAAAATACTCAAAAAACCACCAAGCATAAGCCTTACCCTCAAGATGCAGAACTGCTACTTCGATGGCTTCATTTTCTGAAATTTGATGTTGTTGCACATAGGTGTCTAGCTCCTTCACCCAAGCCCTAGCTAGACATTTAGGTGATCCATCAAAATTAGATAAGAAGAATCTACTCACACCATGCTGCTTTCTTCTTATTTCCTCCTTGATCTTGAAAAACCCTTGGAAGTTCAAGTGATCTTTGAACTCCTTAGATTGAGCCTCATACTCCTGCAAATAATCACCAAGATTCTACCTCTTTGGCACATCTCCTTTCTTATTCTTCTTCTTCATGAAAAAGTGGCTAATAGAGTGTTGTAAATTTGATGATGTGGCTGAATGCTCACACCCATAAGATTAGGAATTAGATCTTTCCTCATATATATATATCTTGCAGATATTTTTGAGGGACTTCTATGTCTTTCCCTCTTCATTCCCTGGATTTCTTCCTTAAGCTCATTCATAGCTTGAGAAAGAGTTTTAGAGAACTCTTTCCTTTGCAAATTTCCAATTAAAGGGATATTACCTTTTTATTTTGTGTCTTCAATGTAACCACACTTCTTAGTTTGTCTTTTCTTTCCATGAAAATAAATATTGGCTCTTCAATAAGCAAAGCACAGGCTATGCCAAGATAGTTGCTCTGATGCCATTGTAATATCCCCAAATTGGGACTGCTAGCTAGACATGTCTGAAAAATGCATTTTTCAAAAATGGATGCTACAGAATTGGAATTTAGCCCTTGGATCCCTTATATCTGATAATATAAGACCCAAATCCAAGAGGGGAACAAAAACAAATATTTATAGGTGGGTTAAACAGATCTCCCACACCTAGTACAACTGGAAAATACCCAAAAGTGGGACTGCATAAATGTATGAATAATACAACAAGGAAATAACGTAGCTCACTTATAGCAAGCGTAGGAGGCCAATAAAATGTCCTTCAATAGTATTTACAACAACAAGATAATTTTATACTGAATCCCATGAAATACATAGCTGGAAATACAAGACATAAACAGAAGAAATTCCCTCAAAAGAGGTGTTGCAACCACATGAATGGAATGAAACTACCTTAACATCATTATTTTATTAGGATGAAAACTACTGTGGATTACATATCAGATCTAGTGTAGATATATGCATAAAAGGTCAGATCCCTAACGGATCCATGCACTATAAAGGCTCCTCTTTCAGATCCCCTTGGGGTTTTGAGCATTACACCAAGGATAAGCAGTAGATCTAAGATCTAAGAAAGCATATCTGCAGAAATATTCAGAAATTCTGAAGTATTCAGAATATGCAGATCAGGTCTGAAATATACAATATGTATATCTCCTCCAATGGACCTCAAAGTGAAGGGCAGATCCCTAACACTTAGAAACCAGCTCTCCAAATAGTGCACCCAAACTCCCTCCAACAACTCCTACAATAATAACGCAGATCTAGAATAGAAACTAAGCTTTAGGGTATAGATATCAGTTGGCCACATGCCAAGATCAAGAAATGAAGCTCAATCACTCAAATACACTTCCTACAATAGAGAAGAGGACTCCTCCACTGAAAAAGGGCAGTGAAATGTCTTAGATCTAAATAGAACTAATCTCAACTTGTTGCAGCTTGCAAAGACAACCAAACCCTCAATGGGATCTGAGTTTTAATTGAAAGGAGAGGCTTGGCCTTCAAGCCTGATAGTGGACTATGCAATACAAACTCTCCCAAGAGCTTCTCAATGGGAATAAGAGGAACTCCTAAATAGGAAATTCCAATGCTAAACATCATTTGCAATCTAGGCTAAACAGCTAAAGAAATATATATGGTCTAAAAAAATAATATATCAAAATATCATATCATGAACAAGCTCCTCATGTTGCCTTCCCCTTCCTTTTATAAGATGAGAGTGTGAAAAACCCTAAACCACCTTCAATGGACTCATCCCTTTCACATAAGAGATCTTCAACTAGAATTACATTGCGCCTTATTGATGAGCACTCCTCCAATGCAACGTTGTAGATTTGGTCAAGGTTGACCCAGTCAAGATGATTAGCCCCTTTCAAACCTAAGGGTGCTTATTTACATAGCCGAGATTTATCCTTTTTCATATTTGGCATTGATTTATTCTTCATTAGGAGTTTGATTAACCTCCTTTGCACATTTATTCTTCTAACTAGATTTTTAAAGCAAAAATAATACCCCTATTAACTGCATGCTAATTTAGGAATATTACACATTAAGTAAATTTGCATTCATTCAGTTTTTGTCTCAAAGTTTTATTTTCGTTAAAATTCATTAGATCAAGTTGCATTGAAAATTTATGTTTGAAATTTATCATTGAACTTATATTACATTGTTTAATGATTGAAAACTAAAATTCGCATTGAGTGCATTCTCTTTCATTCAAATCATGCATTAATTAGATTCTCATTTAATCGAAAAATGCATTGACTGCATTCTTATTCATTCAAAAGAAAAAGGAAATTGTGCGTAGATTACAATTGCATAGTTTTCAAAAAGATAATTTTGCATAGATTACATTGAATAATTCACATCTTTGAATGTTTTAGATTAATTTTGGATAGTGAAAGTCATCTAGCTAGGAAAAATTTTCTTTTGCGGTATTACTGTTTGTTGCATCAATGTTTGAGACTCTTCCCTTAACTAGATAGAATTCATCAAATTGAAAGATTTCTTTTCTCATATAGCCACATATAGAAATTTTCAGATTACATCAATAGGGCCTTGGAATTGAAACCTAATCCAATATAAACCGTTAAAATCCACTAAATTAACCTAAGGAAGCATTGAAACTTAACACTCACATTTAGTGTGTTCTAGGCTAGAGACATGTTCCGGCGTCTTAAAACCTAGTAGCTGTCATTCACAACGATCTTGCATCAGACGACACTAGCACATACTTGTGTTCCCCGTACCGTCGTGTATATAAAGGGAGACCCCTATAGGTTGCAATCCTTTGTCCATAAGAAGCTGAGTCTGCTACCTTGTAACTGTGATACACCAAACACAACATTTAGGGATATTGGCTGTCGTACGTCAAGTCCTTGTTCATTTCTCTTTCATTTGATCAGCAACGTGTATATTGCAGTTCATGATTACCTGGTAACCCTTTATGCCTAGAATACCTTGAGTAGTCATTTTTTATCTTTACTGACTCTTCAAATTTGAAAAGATCATCGAGCCCTTGTCCTTTCGAGCTCGTTAAATCTAAAAGTGACTAGAGTCACCTTTTTTCCTTTTCTTGACTCTTAAAACATGAAAAGGAAAAGTTTTGTTTAAGTGTCTTAAAATTGACTACCCACGAAATACTCTTGGTTAAATTTATATTCCTTAGTGATTCTTTAGGGTTGATTCCAATGGAAACTGTAATATTCCAAATTAAGAAAGACAGTAATACTGAACAGAAAACTAGAATGTACAACAAATATTAATGCAAAAAACATGAGTAAATCATAGATCCATTATATTATGTATCTAGCAGCAAAATATAAAATATGTTGAGGAATAAATAACTCAAACTAGGCAAACAAGCCTCCAAAGCCAAAATACACTAGAACCCCAAAAGATGCTGCTATACATAAATGTCAGAATGCATGATAGCGCAGTCCCAGTGAGGGTTACTGCAGCTAGAAAATAGAGACAAGTGGATCTACTGATATGATACTCAAAAGGAGCTGAAAATGGAGAAGTAGTCTCTCAAACACAATCCCAAGATAACGTGACAAGGGTTTCTTGAAATACACAAGATTCAAAAAGTGCAGAATGCAAATCTGTGGTTGAATCATTTTGTATCACTAGAGCTCTACTACAATATGTCTGAAATAAAAAATATATGGTTGTATCTCCTCCTCCCTATATTTATGGGTGAAAGGCTTCTCCTTTCACTAGGAGACTAGCTCATAAACAGGGTTTCTCAACCCTCCACTGCAACACACTGCAAAATAACATAGTTCCTTAAGGGGTCTGCGCTATGGCTGAAGGTGGATACTTGGAAAAATACCAAATGGTGGAAATGAAGCTCAGAATAAGTCTCCTAAGTGGAATCTTAAGTCCTCCAAGGTAGAGTGTGGGATTCCCACTTGGAAATAGCTTTGCACTAAACAATACAGAAAACTATGCTAAATAGCTGAAGCATGCAAGAAGTCATAAGACTCAAACATAAAAATATTCTCAATGCCTCTCATGGATTCCATCCCCTTCCTTATATTCTTGGTGAGCTTCCTCACCCTTGGCCCCACTCATTTATGATGCTACTTCCATGCAAAGACTCCTCCTCCAAAACTGCGTTGTTCCCACTAGCTCCACTCTCTCCTTTGGCAGTGTTGTTGATTTGGTCAACCTTGACCCAGTGTACATGAATTGCCCCCATTCACACCCAAGGTGGCTTTATTTTGGATATCTAAACTGATCCACATCCATACTAGAGGTGGTTTATTCCTACTAAAGATATTTATGGGTCTCTTTACCCCACTTATTCATCTAGACTATGAATAGAAGCAACATATAATATTCCAACTAGCTAAAAGCTAATTGGGAATATTACAGACCTCCCCTCCCAAATGTTCCTTGTCCTCAAGCAACAATAAAGAAGGATGTTGAAAAATCTTCTCTCCTTCCTAAGTGGCATCCTCATCAGGTAGATTCCTCCATCAAATCAGATACTCTTAATCACCCTCTTTCTTAGTTGCCTCTCCCGAGTATCCAAGATAGCCTTTGGTTGCAAAACCATATGGCCTTGATCATAAATAGGTGGGAGATCCATGGTGGCAACCACATGTTTTCCAATGGCCTTCTTGAGGCATGAGACATGAAAAATGTTATGGATCTTACTTCCAATGGGAATCTCCAACTCATATGCTACTTCCCCAACATGACGAATCACCCTATATGGCCCATGGAACCGAGGCTTGAGATTTTCATACCCCTTCTCTTTTAGTGTATACTATCTATATGGCTGAAGATGAAGATAGACCAAATCATCCACCTCAAACTACCTCTCTACCTGACCACAGACTGCATATAACTTCTATTGGTTTTGTGTTGTAGAAATGCTTTGTTTGAGGGCCCAGAGTATAACCTGACTCTCCTAAATCCATTCCTTTGCTCTAAGATCCTTGCCTGCCCCAAACATCACATCAGAAAAAGATAGAGCATCGTACCCATAAAGAGCTCGAAATGGGGTTGTTGGGATCCCGTGATTTGGAATATTGGCATACCAAGTGACAAGGCAACATCAAAACCATTCTTTAGAGCTCTAGGACCTAGCCTTCCTAGTCTCAGAGAGGGATCTCTCAATTGTTTGCAAATATGTAAGCTTGTTTGCTTTTAAGGTTTGATTTTAAGCTAGTTATGAAGCAAGAGTTTGTTTGATTGTTTGGTTGGGCATAATGATATAGGTAGCATAGATAGAAAAGGGAAATCTCTAAGTCATTGGGCAATGGATTCAAGTGGAAGTTGTAAAAATTTTGTAAACAGATCATGGGTATCATAGGGAAAATCTAACTTGGTCAGTGGATCTACAAAGTCTTTCAGGTGAAATGAAATGGACATTAAAGGTTTAGAATGAAAAGTAGAACTAAGGGAAATTAAGAATCCTTAATTATATGTAATTATCAACAAAGGGACTTAAAAAATTATCTGAACATGAAGAAGAATTCCATAGACAGGGCTAACCATAAATTATATAAAACCACACTTCAACAAATAACAATTTTAAGACAAACTTTTCAAATAAAATCTAGGATTCGAGGAATGCTCTATTTCATCCCAAGATTTCATTTTCAAGGATAAGAAAACATTCAAGATTCACAAATAACTGCATTCATAGAAGAGGGAACTCCTAGACATCTTTGATTACAGCTATAAAGACCTTCAAAACAATTATTTGAGAAAGTACAAAGGGTATGATCGGAAAAAAACCTCTTTGGAAGTCTTTGGACAATGATACTTTGAAGGGAGACTTCAGAAACAGTTTTTAAGTAGCAGAAAGTAAGCAGGGAAAGCCATAAATCATTCTTGAGGCCAATTGTATTGAACTATTTCTGAAATAAACAAGCATAAGGGTTCAAGAGAGCAATTAATAATTCTCTAGAAAACCTCAGCAAATGAAAACATAAAGATAGTGAAGAGCAAACAGGTCTAAGGTGCTTCTAGGAGACATTTCTTAGCCTAAAATTTTTACTCTACTGTAACAGAGAATGGTGAAACATAATGAAACAGGAAATAACAATAACAAATTTAGAGTACTTCACCACCAGCCACGCTCAGGGATCCAATGACAGAGCTTTCTCCATCGACAAACAGGTTAAAACATCCACAGGTTCCAGAACATCAATTTCCTTTCAAATTCAGCAGAGCTACGTATTAATTCAAAGAGTCATCAAATTCCCACCCTACAATGAGTTCCAATATAGTATTTATGTTGAAAATGAGGAGGTGAAACTGATTCTAGGGTTCAAAATGTTATTAATTACAGATTAAATGCTTTTCTAGCCTTGAAAACCATGCAAGGCATAAGGTAGAAATAGGTGCAACTACTTCTCTGTTTCAATAACTTTGTCTTTAATTTCTAAGGAAATATAGGTGAAAAGTTTGACTTTGCAGCCTATCTCTATCTTTCACAATAACTGCCTGACAACTTTAAAGTATCTTCTTTTGTGTAATAACTATTTGTTTGCTTTACAGATAAATGGTAGGCAAAAGGTGTTAGATTGATTTATCAAATGAAATAAATGCTCCCTTTTGATGTGTTCGAGGCTATATTTAGCCTAATTTTTCCTTGATCTTATCAATAACTGTGTTTTAGGCCTGATGATGCTTTAGGCCTGCATAACTCATCATGCTGCCCTTTTAACACTTCTTGGACTTCTTTTAAATTTCTGTTCCTCTGTCTTTAACTGTGCCTTTATCCTTTAATTTTTTTAATTAAACTTTAATCTCTGTCTTCTTCCTTTCTTCTTCACTTCACTGATTCTTTTCTGCTTCTGTGTGCAGGAGGTTGTTCTATGTGCTAGAGGGTTTTTCTTTTGATTCGATCAATGATCATGAATTATTGTTTTTGTCCATCAGATTAAACCCTTATCCCCTTTTATTTATGTATTTGGCCTCTAGGATCTTCATCCAGAGACTCTGTCATTTAGTTTTACTGTGAGACAGCTTTTGAGCCTAAACTTCCATTAAACCTGCAACAAAAAACACAAATTTAGTTTAAAACCTGCGGGATTGGGGTCAAATTGCTTTTCTGGGGTTTGTGATGCATTGGGAATGGTGTGCAGAGGAAGGAGGAGGCACAGGGGAAAGGTTTCCAAAAGTGGAAACCTTGAGAAATTAGAATAAAACGTGACAAATTTTGAATTTTGGCAGCAGAGGCTGAAAGCGGTTTTGGCGAAAACCATGGTGGTTTTCGCGTTGCATATGGGTGGTTTGTGGTTTTTCCCCAGGGGAACGTGATTCCATTCATCGATTGCCACATGCCCCACGCAAAAACACTTTTTTCATGTGAAATTGAGGTGTTAAACCTCGGCATCAATTTTCACGCGATTTGTGATGTGAACCGTTGGATTTAGGGAGGCCAGATCAACGGTGGAGGAGGAGCGTGATGGGGGAAGATGATCGGAAGCAGGGAATGGTGGAGGACATGTGGCGGAGAGGGATTGGGATATGATTTCGTGGGTGGAAGGTGGGGCCGGCAGTGACGTGGGCTATTTCATTGGGTAGTGGAATTTTTATAGGCGGGGTTGATGGTAAGAGGCGGAGCGATGACCGTTGGATGAAGACGATCAACAGCCAAATCTTACCGCAGGGGTGAATGATCAAAGGAGTTCGGGAAAATAAGGATGGAGAGGGGGAAAACATGATCGCCGTCAGATTGGTGGCAATCAATGGCTAAGATCTTGCCGGGAGAAACATAGTGTGGAGGAGTGAAAATGACGAAAGGAGCATAAATGAGGCGGGGGAGAGGTTTTATGAAGAAAGGAAGAGACTAGGGGCTAAGGTGAAGGGACTTTTTAGGGGTAGAGAATGGTCGCGGCCCTAGGTCGTATGAGGAAAGGGGCTGGGGGATAAAAGGGTTGATGAGACGGCGGTGGTGGTCACAACCCTTGGTTTTTATATAAAATAAAAAAAAGGACTAAGGTCTTAAGCCTGGAGGGCTTAAGACCTTAATTTTATCAATATGAGCAAAAATAGGCTAAAAAGAGAATTTTTAAGCCTTTTTGAGGGTTTCGGTAAGGTGGAAAAGGGGCGATTAAAACAAAATGGGGGTGTTTATCATGTTTTAAAGGGTTTTTTTAGAGGGAATGGAGGTTTTATGAAGAGAATAAGTTCTTTTAGGGGGGGAAATATTGATAGAAAAATAGGAATAGGAGTGATAAGATTAGGGGATGAAATGTATGTAAGAATGGTGGAAATAGCCTGAAACAAGTTTCATTTTGAAGCAAAAGGTGATTTTTTAGAAGGCATAAATGAAGGTTTTAGTGAACTGATTGACTTAGAATAATGAAGGCCATGAGATTTCTAGAAATCACAATGTTTCTGCAATATTGTTTCTAGAAATCTGGGATTTTCAACTTAGTCATCTTTGGATAGGATCAAAATTATTGATGACTAACAGTGGCTCCACTTGGGGAGGACAAATATCTTTTTAAGGTGTCCAGAACCTCAAAAAATAAATCTTTGAGTTTCAGCAGACCAGCGCCTTATCCATTGGGCAGATTCCTCCTTTTTCTTACTGATATTTCTCCGAAAACGACAACTTTTATCAATCTGCAACATGTAATTTCTTCAAACATCACCTCTTCCTACCCAAACCTACTTGTCCTAGCATTTTTTCTTCTTTTGAGTGCATTTGAACTAGCAAACTCTTTGACATTTTATTTTTGAAAACAGAAATAAACTATCTAATCCTATCCTTATTTCTTCCAAGAGTCCAGATTAAACTGTTGAACTCTTTATTTCTCTACCTAACTATCTACCTATCAAGATTAGGCTGTTTGACAGATTTTATTCTCTATTTCTAAGATAGGAAATTTAAACACAGTCAAATCAGGATTAGACAGTCTGATTTGCTATGTAGGCTATGGCATTTATGTACAAGCTGCACATAGACTTTATTTGCAGGAAAAAAAAAAAAAAAAAAAAAAAACAAACAAACAAAACAGTGAAGGCTTAAGATCACAAAATTATGAACATCCCTCTATTCTTTCATTGGTTCAGATTTTTATCTTTTTAGAACCACTTCAATTTTCTCCTAATCTAATCTACTGATAAGTCAAGTTTGAAATAATCTTATCAATCAGTGCTTCTATTAACTTATCAACATAAACTTAAAGTATGTCCAACCATGATTAGGCTAGATGACTGAACAATATATCATTTTTTAATCAGCAGTGGCACTTAGATTTTCTCACTTTCAGAAAATTCTCTTTTTTGGGTATGGGGTTGTACCTCTTTTGAATCTACCCTATTTTCTCTTTTTCTAGTGTTTTTTGTATTTTTCATATTTCTTTCAAAAAAATTAAAAACTAGCTAAATGCTCAAAGGGTGAGCTTATTTGCATTCCTATCTAACCTAATCTAATTTGGAAATTACATATTTAGCTAGTAAATTCTCTTTTCCAACACATCCAATCAATCAGATGATTCCATGATTGGTCTTTTTTCATCTCCTTGAACATAATGGATAAACCAAAGGGCCACTCCCATCTCACTTTTTTTTTAGCAGCAGTGCTAAAAATTTTTCTTGCACTTGGAAATAAACTACTCCTAACAAATTTTACTCCCTATTCAAATGTTTTCAAGAATTTAGCAAAGGGATCTTGAAATAATACCTGGTTATGAGTTTTTGAAAGATATTTTTCAACCAGGATTAATTTTTCCTCCATTGGATCAAGATTAAGATTCTTTTGAGAAAGAAACTCTTCCTCATCTTCATTATTATCTGAACTGGAGGAATCATCATAAATTGCAGTGTTTTCCTCTTGTAGTCCTGGTATGTTCTGACTCAGTGGACTGAACTCTGTGAAGAGGTTACCATGTTCTTGAGCAAGGGTATTTTTAATTACCTCCACCTTTTCAGGGGAAGGTTCTTTATCTTCAACTTGCCAAAGAAGTTCCTCATTCTTTTCAACCTCAACATCATAACTGACAGATTGTTGATTCCCAATTATGTGAAACCTATTTTTGATGGGCTATATTATTTGATTACTACTTTCAAGATGATGATAATGAAATTCATGATACCAATCCACTGTTGGTTGCCCTGCATGATTAGTTTCTATTTGGAGCTCATCATCATCATCAGATTTATCAGTATTTAGAGAATCATAAGTATAAACAATCTCACCAATCAAACATATTGGATTATTAGTTTTTCTTTCTTTAAATTGATCTATGAGTTCACTTTCTGATTTAAGATAACAAGTTTGAGTAGGTAGATGAGCAGAAGTGTTTTGTTCAAATGAATTTTTGAGGGCTGGCTGTTTATTTAATATTTGATCAATTTCTTCTTTTGCCAAAAGAGGAGGAATTTTTATTTGACTTTGGGCAGAAGTACAACAGTCCTCTTTCTCTTGTGAAGGCTGATTTTGAGGCTGTATGTCTTCTTGAGTCTCACCTAGAAGGAATGGTGAATAAATACTTGCGTTTTCAGTGGGATTCTGAGGATTTTCTTCTATTTCCTGATCTTTTTCACTATCAAACAACTCCTCTTGATCTTTGTGATAGTCAATTTTAACATGGGATTCATGAGTTGTTTATAATAGATTGTCAGGATGCCATTATTCTTTAATAATCTGAAATGAGTTATAACATCAAGGCAAAGACTCTAGTTGTGTTGTCTCTTCTCCTATTTCAGATTTTGTGAGTTCAAGATGGGTGACTGTTTCCCCAGGGCACTGCTCCTTGTTTATGTTTGCATCTTGCTCATAAAGTTCTCTTAAACGTAAAACACAAGGTATAGGTAGGCAATCAATACCTTCTTGACAATCTTACTCATTTTTCTCTTTGTGATCTTGCTCATCATACATATTTTGTTTGTTGTTTATGTCTTGTAGTGGTTGATTTTGTTTTTGATAAGGAGAAAACATGGGTTTCTTTGGATAATCAACATCTATATTAGCCTCATGCCTTTCTAGTTTCTTATCAAGTATGTACACTATTTTTATAATTAGGTCTAATAATGTGTTTAGTTTAGCTTTTCTGTCTATACCTGATTCCATGTTTGTAAATCATAAAGAGGTCACTGCATCTTTTCAAACAGTTCAGAGTCTTCTACCAATGGAGCCATTAGGTCTTTTGGAGGTTGTGGAGTCACTAGGTGGAAGATCTGAACTTTGTTGTCCACCAAAAGCATGATTGGGTTTGCTCAATGCATTCCCAGGGGAGTTTACAAGGACTAGTGAAGTAATAGGCCTACTAGAGGCCAGTGGAGTCGTCAGGTGGAAATTTTTAGCTCTTTTGGAGGTAAAATATTCTATGGTCCACCACCAATGTTTATTATGAAACCAATATGAAATATTTTTGGGGTTTTCTGAGTTTCTATGGTTATTGAAGGACTTAGTGAGTCTACAAGAGCTTGCTAGGCTATTATGTACTTAGAGGTTCCACCGTGATGGCCAAGATGTTGGGGTCCTATGATTTGGCAGATTGGCATACCAAGTGACAAGGAAACATCAAAACCAGTCTTTAGAGCTCTAGGACCTAGCCTTCCTAGTCTCAGAGAGGGATCTCTCAATTGTTTGCAAAGATGTAAGCTTGTTTTCTTTTAAGGGTTGATTTTAGGCTAGTTATGAAGCATGAGTTTGTTTGATTGTTTGGTTGGGAAGAATGATCTAGGAAACATAGATAGAAAAGGGAAATCTATAATTCATTGGGAAATGGTGTCAAGTGGAATTTGTAAAAAGTTTGTAAACAGATCAGGGATATTAGAGGGAAAATTTAACTTGGCCAGTGGATCTACAAAGTCTTTCAGGTGAAATGAAATGGACATTAAAGGTTTAGAATGAAAAGTAGAACTAAGGGCAATTAAGAATCCATAATTTTATGTACTTCTCAACAAAGGGACTTAAAACATTATCTGAACATGAAGAGGCATTCCATAGATAGGGCTAACCATAAATTCTATAAAACCACACTTCAACAAATAACAATTTCAAGACAAACTTTTCAAATAAAATATAGGAGTCGAGGAACGCCCTATTTCATCCCAAGATTTCACTTTCAAGGATAAGAAAACATTCAAGATTCACAAATAACTACATTCATAGAAGAGGGAACTCCTAGACATCTTTGATTACAGCTATAAATACCTTCAAAACAATTATTTGAGCAAGTACAAAGGGTATGATCGGAACAAAACCTCTTTGGCAGACTTTGGTCAATGATACTTTGAAGGGAGACTTCAGAAACAGTTTTTAAGTAGCAACAAGTAAGAAGGGAAACCATAAATCATTCTTCAGGCCAAATGTATTGAACTATTTCTAAAATAAACAAGCATAAAGGTTCAAGAGAGAAAATAAGAATTCTCTAGAAAACCTTAGCAGATGAAAACATAAAGACAGTCAAGAGAAAACAGGTCTAAGGTGCTTCTAGGAGACATTTCTTAGCCTAAACTTTTTACTCTATTGTAACAGAGAATGGTGAAACATAATGAAACATGAAATAAAAATAATAGATTTAGAGTACTTCACCACCAACCACGCTCAGGGATCCAATGACAAAGCTTTCTCCATCGAAAAACAGGTTAAAACATCCACAGGTTCCAGAACATCAATTTCCTTTCAAATTTAGCAGCGCTACGTATTACTTCAAAGAGTCATCAAATGCCCACCCTACAATGAGTTCCAATGCAGTATTTATGCTGAAAATGAGGAGGTGAAACTGATTCTAGTGTTCAAAATGTTATTAATTACAGATTAAATTCATTTCTAGCCTTGAAAACCATGCAAGGCATAAGGCAGAAATAGGTGCAACTACTTCTCTGTTTCAATAACTTTGTCTTTAATTTCAAAGAAAAGATAGGTGAAAAGTTTGACTTTGCAGCCTATCTCTATCTTTCACAATAACTGCCTGATAGCTTTAAAATATCTTCTTTTGTGTAATAACTGTTTGTTTGCTTTACAGATAAATGGTAGGCCAAAGGTGTTAGTTTGATTTATCAAATGAAATAACTTCTCCCTTTTGATGTTTTCGAGGCTATCTTTAGCCTAATTTTTCCTTGATCTTATCAATAACTGTGTTTTAGGCCTGATGATGCTTTAGGCCTGCATAACTCATCATGCTGCCCTTTTAACACTTCTCGGACTTCTTTTAAATTTTTGTTCCTCTGTCTTTAACCGTGCCTTTATCCTTTAATTTTTTAATTAAACTTTAATCTCTGTCTTCTTCCTTTCTTATTCACTTCACTGATTCTTTTCTGCTTCTGTGTGCAGGAGGTTGTTCTATGTGCTGGAGGGTTTTTCTTTTGATTCAATCAATGATCATGAATTATTGTTTTTGTCCTTCGGATTAAACCCTTATCCCCTTTTATTTATGTATTTGGCCTCCAGGAGCTTCATCTAGAGACTCTATCATTTATTTTTACTGTGATACGGCTTTCGAGCCTAAACTTCCATTAAACCTACAACAAAAAACACAAATTTAGTTTAAAACCTGCGGGATTGGGGTCAAACTACTTTTCTGGGGTTTGTGAGGCATTGGGAATGGTGTGAAGAGGAAGGAGGAGGCATAGGGGAAAGGTTTCCAGAGGTGGAAACCCTGAGAAATAAGAATAAAACGTGACAAATTTTGAATTTTGGCGGTAGAGGCTAAAAGCGGTTTTGGTGAAAACCATGGTGGTTTTCGCATTGCATATGGGTGGTTTGTGGTTTTGCTCCGGGGGAACGCGATTCCATTCATCGATTGCCACGTGCCCCGCGCAAAACCACTTTTTTCATGTGAAAATGAGGTGTTAAACCTCGGCATAAATTTTCACACGATTTGTGATGTGAACCGTTGGATTTAGGGAGGCCAGATCAATGGTGGAGGAGGAACGTGATGGGGGAAGATGATCGGAAGCAGGGAATGGTGGAGGACAGGTGCCGGAGAGGGATTGGGCTATGATTTCGTGGGTGGAAGGTGGGGCCGGCGGTGACGTGGGCTATTTCATTAGGTAGTGGAATGTTTATAGGCGGGGTTGATGGTAAGGGCAGAGTGATGACCGTCGGATGAAGATGATCAATGGCCAGATCTTACCACGGGGATGAATTATCAAAGGAGTTCAAGAAAATAAGGATGGAGAGGGGGAAAACATGATCGCTGTCGGATCGGTGGTGATCAATGGATAAGATCTTGCTGGGAGAAACATAGTGTGGAGGAGTTAAAATGACGAAAGAAGGAGGATAAACGAGGCGGGAGAGAGGTTTTATGAAGAAAGGAAGAGACCAGGGGCTTTTTTAGGGGTAGAAAATGGTCGCGGCCCTAGGTCGTATGAGGAAAGGGGTTGGCTGATAAAAGGGCTGATGAGACGGAGGGGGTGGTCATGGCCCTTGGTTTTTATAAAATAAAATAAAAAGGGCTAAGGTCTTAAGCCTAGAGGGCTTAAGGCCTTAATTTTATCAATATGAGTGAAAATAGGCTAAAAAGAGAGTTTTTAAGGCTTTTTTAGGGTTTCAGTAAGGTGGAAAAGGGGTGATTAAAACAAAATGGGGGTGTTTATCATGTTTTAAAGGGTTTTTTAGAGGGAATGGAGGTTTTATGAAGAGAAAAAGTTATTTTTAGGGGGAAAAAGACTGATAGAAAAATAGGAATAGGAGTGATAAGATGAGGGGATGAAATGTAGGTAAGAATGGTGGAAATAGCCTGAAACAAGTTTCCTTTTGAAATAGAAGGTGATTTTTTAGAAGGCATAAATGAAGGTTTTAGTGAACTAATAGACTTAGAATAATGAAGGCCGTGAGATTTCTAGAACTCACAACGTTTCTGCAATATTGTTTCTAGAGATCTAGGATTGTCAACTTAGTCATATTTGGATAGGATCAAAATTATTGATGACTAACAGGGGTCATGCCAATGTACATATGAAAGGTTGTGTTGTAGCAATACTCCCCCAAATAAAGCCAGCGCAGCCATGCCCTTTACTGCCCCGAAACATAGTTTCGCAAGTAGCCTTCCAACCACTTGTTTACTATCTCTGTTTTTCCGTCGGTTTGTGGGTGATAAATAGTACTTGGTGTCAACTCAGTACCCACTAACCGAAAAATCTCCTACCAAAAGCCACCCATGAAGCGGCTATCCCAATCATTGACTATGGTCTTTGGAAGACCATGGAGTCTAAATACATCTCTAAGGAAGAGCCCAGCCACTTGTGAAGAAGTATATCGTGCAGAAATAGAAAATAAATGTGAATAATTTGTTATTCTATCAACAACTACAAAGATACAATATTTACCCTTAACTATAGGTACATCGCTGATGAAGTCCATAGAAACACTCTCCCACTTTCCATCTGGAATAGGGAGTGGATGTAACAATCTTGTGGGATGGTTGTGCTGCCCTTTGTTCTGCTGGAAAACTGCACACTTTTTGATGTGTTGGAGCACATCTTCCTTGAGACCCTTCAATGAGAATCTCTCCCAAATAGCTCGGTATGTCTTGGTGAATCCTTGATGCCCAGAAAGCAGTGGATCATGTGATTCTCGCAAAATATTCTTCTTGAGTCTAGAATCTCTAGCCAAGAAGACCCATCTCGGTAATAGATGACCTCATCCATCACTCTATGCCTCTCATCAGTTACTTTCCCATCTATGATCTCACATGCAAAACAGTGTTTGGAATACTCCATTAGTAACTAAGCCTTCCAATCTGTATCCATGCTCATTAAGGACAGTGCTGCTAGCCTCCGAGATAGAGCATCTGCCACTACATTTCTCTTTCCCTTAACATATTCAATGTCAAATTCATAATCTTGGATCTTTCTCACCCATTTATGCTGCATCTCCTGCATCTGCTTCTGCTAAAGGAAGAACTGAAGATTATTGTGATCAGTCTTCACTCAAAATCTGTTACCCACCAAATATTTCTAGAACTTGGCTAAGGAATGCATAATAGCTAACATCTCCTTATCATATATTGGATAAAATCTCTCATGTGGCAGCAACGTCTGACTCTTGAAAGATATGAGGTGTCCCCCTTGCATCAATACTGCTCCAATGACCTCTCCTGAAGCATCGCATTCCAACACAAAGGTTTGGGTGAAATCCGATAGAACCAATACAAGAAAAATACTCATCACCTCCTTGAGCCTATCAAAAGCCATATACGTTGTGGTTGTCCAAATAAAAGATCCCTTCTTAGTCAGATCTATGAGTGGTGCTGCTAGTTGAGAGAACCCTTTATCAAAATTATGATAGTAGGTGAATATGCCTGCAAACCCACGAAGTTCTTTGACATTATTTGGCTCGGGCCAATCTCTAATAGCACGGATATTCTCTTCATGAACTCTCACTCCATATACTCCAATGATGTGGCCCAAGTATAGCATCTCCGTGAGTCCAAAATCACACTTGGAGAGCTTAGCATAGAATTGTTGCTTCTTAATAATGCGTAATACTAACTCAATATGATGTAAATGCTCCTCCCATGTGCGACTGTAAATAATAATGTCATCAAAGAAGACCAATACAAAATTCCTCAAGTGACCATGAAAAATGTGGTTCATGCAAGACTGGAATGTTTCCGGAGCACTGGTTAGCCCAAAAGGCATCACCAAGAACTTAAAATGGCCATAGTGGCATCGGAATGCTGTCTTGGGGATGTCTTGATCCCTCACTCTAATTTGATGATATCTTGATCTGAAATCAATCTTAGAAAAATAATTGGATCCTCTTAGTTCATCCATCAATTCATTGATCTTGGGAATTGGGTACCTGTTCTTCATTGTATTTTTTTCAAGGCCCTATAATCGATGCACATCCTCAATGTGCCATCCTTCTTCTTTACCAATACCACTGAAGAATCAAAAGGACTGGTGCTAGGTCAGATGTGTCCTAAAGCAACAAGTTCTTGAATGGATTTTTCAATCTCATCCTTGTAGGCTTTGGGATGCCTATAGGGTGTGGTGATAACTACTTGGATCCCTTGCTCCAACTCAATAATGTGCTCAAACCCTCGGTCAAGAGGTCTCCTGGGTGGAATATCTCCAGATACTATAGAATATCTGTCCAAAATAGACTGGACATCTGGGTGTACTAGTGCATACTTGCCCCCTTATTATGATATACGTATTTCTACTACCCACTCTATGTCCTCTATGCGCAAATCAGCCTCCATCCTGTGTGCTGAAACAATATGGGGTGGATAGGTGTGTATGCCTTTGATTTCTGTTGTTTACTACTCCCCTTCTCTGTCCATTCCATCTCCAAGGTTTCCCAATTTATGGTAACCTTCCCTAAGGTGATTAACCACCGGACACCCAATATCACATTGGTTTCCAGAATATCAACCAAAAAAAAGTGGTCTATTAATGTGTAGGTCCCCATAGTGATGGTTAATGCCGGAACATATTTGGCACACTGCATGGTTCTAGCTCCTGGAACTAAAACCAAGAAACCCTCAAAGTCTTCTATGTGAATGCCCCTCCTTTGCACCAACTGAGTATCTATAAAGTTATGGGTGGTCCCTCTGTCTATAAATACTAATACTCTCTACCCCAAAATAGTGCCTCTAACCCTCAATATTAGATACTTTAGAACTCCTCGCAAAGTTTCAAGAGTCCCTCCCATTGGAGAAAATGCTCCCACTACACCTCCTGCTGGTGGTGCAACCTCCCATGTTGCTACAACGCTGGTCTCCTTCTCCTCATCAAAGAATATCTCAATACAATATGCCTTCCCTACAAAACATTGGTGGCCTAGTACCCATGGTTCTCGACAAGTGAAACAAAGTTTCCTTCTCCTTAAATCTTCCCGGGCACCATCATCAAGAGATTTCTTCTCATGATTCTCCTTTGCGTGAGAGGAGAATTTCTACTAAAAAGGGGCTTTTGCCTTGGGTAAAGCATGTTGTAGGTATATAGCTTTGTCCATAGCTTCTTGGAGCATCATTGGTCTAGTGGATTTCACCAATCCATGAAATGGTTAAACCAACCCATCAATGAACATGCACACTCTCCTGGCCATAGTAAGGTCAGACACCATGGCTGAAAGTTTTAGAAATTTAGAGATATAAGTCTCTGGATCTCCTGTTTGTTTGAGCTTGGTGAGCTCAAAAAAATGTGCTTCTGGATTCCTGGGATCAAATCTATCCACCAAATTCTGGGTGAATTCTACATAATATGTGACACTAGCATGCCCAAGTGTAGATAGGCCATGAAACCACCATTCAGGTGCTTCACCTTCTAGGTGTAGCACTGCTATCTTGATGGCCTCCATTTCTGAAACTATGTTTAGTTGGAAATAGATATCCAACTTCTCTACCCAAGCCTTAGTTGTGCACTTGGGTGATCCATTATAAGAGGGAAAACATAACCTACCCATAGTACATTATAGATCCTGGTTTTGCATGTACCCTCCACTTCTATAATGATTGTGGGATATTCTCCCATCCTTGATCTGACAGAACTATTGGAAGATCAATTTCTCCTTGAACCTCCGATATTGAGACTCATATTCTAAGAAATAATCACCAAGAGTTTCTTCTCTAAATGTCCCTCCCACCTCACTTCCCATGGATAGGAATGTGGGTATAGTAGAGCGTTGTGAGTAAGGTTGTACTGTTGGTTGCTCATACCATAAATGTGAAGAGCCAAAACTTTCTCCATGATGAAACCCTATAGGGGATTTCTTCTATCTTTTTAATCTCATATCCTTGATATCTTTAGAAATGTTTTGCACGGTCTGAAAAAAGAAGTTTTGGAATCTCTTTTTCCTCCATTGCTATAGATGTATTGCCCCACAAGATGAGCCAATATTCTGCTCTGATACCATTGTAATATTCCAAATTAGGAAAGACAGTAATAATGAACACAAAACTAGAATGTACAACAAATAATAATGCAAAACACATGAGTAAATCATTGATCCATTATATTATGTATCACAGCAGCAAAATATACAATATTTTGAGGAACAAATCACTCAAATTAGGCAAACAAGCCTCCAAATCTGAAAACATGCTGCTATACAGAAATTTCGGAATACATGAAAACGCAGTCCCAGTGAGGGTTACTGCAACTATAAAATAGAGACAAGTGTATCTACTGATATAATACTCAAAAGGAGCTTAAAATGGATAACTAGTCTCTCAAACACAATCCCAAGATAACCTGGCAAGGGTTTCTTGAAATACACAAGATGAAAAAAGTACAAACTGAAAATATGTGGCTAAATCACGTTATATCACTGGAGCTATGTTGAAATATTTTGGAAATAAAAAAGATATGGTTGTATCTCCTCCTCCTTAGCTTTCTGGGTGAAAGGTTGCTCCTTTCACTAAGAAACTAGCTCATAAACAGGGTTTCTCAACCCTCCACTGCAACACACTGCAAAAGAACGCAGTTCCTCAAGGGGAATGCATTGTGGCTAAAGGCGGCTGCTTGGCCCAATGTAGGATGGTGGAAATGAAGCTCAGAATAGCTCTCCTAAGTGGGCTCTCAAGTCCTCCAAGGTAGAGTGTGGAATTCCCACCTGGAAATACCCTTGTACTAAACAGTACATCAAACTCCGCTAAATAGCTAAAGCATGCAAGAAGTCATAAGACTCAAACATAAACAATATTTTCAATGCATCTCATGGCTTCCATCCTCTTCCTTATATTCTTGGTGAGCTTCCTCACCCTTGGCCCCACTCATTTATGATGCTACTTCCATGCAAAGACTCATCCTCCAAAACTGTGTTGTCCCCACTAGTTCCACTCTCTCCTTTGGCAGTGTTGTTTATTTCGTCAACCTTGACCCAGTCTACATGCATTTCCCCCATTCACACCCAAGGTAGCTTTATTTTGGATATCTAAACTGATCCACATACATACTAGAGGTGGTTTATTCCTACTAAAGATATTTAAGGGTTGCTTTACCCCACTTATTCATCTAGACTATGAATAGAAGTTGTTAGGGTCCCGTGATTTAGCAGATTGGTAGACCAAATGCACAGGGTAACATGAAACTAGTCTTTGGAGTCCTAGGACCTAGTTTCATGGACTCAAAGAGGGCTCTCTCTATTGTATGCAAAGGATGTGAACTTTTTTCTATTAAGGTTTGATTTTAGGCTAGTTGTTAAGTGTAGGGTTTGTTGTTTGTTTGGTTGGGTAAGATGGTCAAGTAGAATAGGTGGAGTGAGAGGTCTTAAAATAATTAGGCTATGGAGTCAATGAAATTCATGGATATCTTAACAATGAAAAAAGATGCACAACAGGGAAAATCTAGCTTGGTTGAATGGATCCTTAAGGTATGTGTCAAGTGGAATGAACAATAAGTTGGTGAACAAAGTA
Source organism: Pinus albicaulis (assembly GCA_034641835.2). NCBI lineage: Eukaryota > Viridiplantae > Streptophyta > Pinopsida > Pinales > Pinaceae > Pinus > Pinus albicaulis. The sequence continues at coordinate 849,909,407 of CM076569.1, read as the reverse complement.
GGTGTCTAAGGGAAATGAAGAATCCTTAAACAAATACCTTTTAAACAAGATGATCTAAAACACTGATCAACATAAGGAAATAATCATAAGACATGGAAAAATAATAGCTTTCTGATTATACTTAAGCAAACGAGCATTCAAGATGAACAATTCAGTGAACCATAGAAAGCAAGAAACTAATCTAAATTTTAGTGATTTCACCTTCAATATTTAGAAAACATTCAAGATAAAAAATAACTTTAATAAATGAAGAGGGAATGCCTAAACATAAATGATCAAGCTACAAAGAACTTTAAGGCAACTTCTCAAGCATGAACAAAGGGCATGATCAAAACATGGCCTCTTTGGCTAAAACCTAACAAGAAATACTTCAAAGGGAGATTCCAAAACAGAGTTTAAATAGCATCAAATAGGCAGGGCTAACCATAAAACATATTTGAAACTACTGTATTGAACCATTCATGGAATAAACAAGCATAAGGAGGTCTAAGGAGCAACTAAGAATTCCTTAAACAAACCCAACAGAGGAAAACACAAAGACAATAGAAATAGGAAGGATTAAGGTGCCTCAAAGAAAATTTCTTAACCTATACTCTTCTATTCTACTGCAGCATAGAAGGATGGAAACATAATGAAAACATGAGAAGACAATAAAATAAGAGGGAAACACTTCACCGATAACCAATCTCAGGGATCCTGCAAGCTATCCTCCTTCATCGTTCATCAAAACAAGGCATTCAGAAACTCCAGAAAACCAATTTCTTCTTCAAGCTCATAAAAAACCATGTATTGCTCTCAAAACTCATCAAATGCCAACATTTAAAATGAATCCCTCATGCTCTATTTATCTTAGCAAGAGAGGGAAAAAACCCTAGATAGGGTTGGAAAATGTCCAAATCACTCATAAATGTCATAAATTCCCAAGAGACCATGCAACGCCCAAGGCACAAAATATCCCATGAAATAAATGCCAAAATAACTTCTAGCACCTAATTCTACAGTGTTTGCCTCAAAAAACACTAAAATATGATTTTGCAATAAATGAGTGTGTTTTGTTGACTTTTGGTCCAAAACACACAGTGTTGTCCATTTGCGCAATGCCACCTTAGGCAGAAAATAGGTCCTTTTGCAACCAAGTTTTGGAGACCTTCCCGATGTCGGATTTTTCTCCGTGGTGGCCCATTGGAAATATTGATGAGTCTACGTTCCAAAAATACTATTGGTATTCTGATCCAGCCTATGTAACCTGTCCAAAATGTCAAAATCCCAACACTGCTCTGTGCGCAACACTAAGCCTTAAAAGGAGGCAAAATAATGAAAATTTAGGTGTTTTTTGACCTTTTGAGGGGTCAAAATGGCTCCAATTTCTCTGAAATTTTGTGATAATAGTGTAATAGTGATGTGAAATCCAAAAATGTAGAGTTTTACCTCTGAGGATGCTCCAGGGAAAAGCATAGTGCCACTAGCGCTGCGCTAATAGGCCTTCAAAATCACAAAAAACAAAATCTTATCCAAATTCCCTCAAAATTTGTGGAGGTCTCCTTCAAGGGGTTTGGGAGACCTATTGAGAAGCTAATGCCAAAAATCCAAGGTTTTCATGACCTTTTTCTTACTTTAGGTTTTGGATTTCAATGAGGGCCTTCTTCAGTTTGGCACAAGCAAGTTTTTTTTTCATTGCATAATGCTTGGTCATCTTTTTCTAGAGAGAAAGGTCCCTTTTTATCCTCTTAAAATACTTGTGTTCATTCTTATAATACTGAATGATATGTTGAGCCATCTCAAAGTCTCTCTCCATCTCCCTAATTTGTGAATCTTTTCTTTGGAGCAGTATTCTAGTGGCCATCTCCTCATCTTCATTATCACTGTCTAGGTCAATGAATTGAGGCTTTTGTCTAGTTTTCCTGCCTCTCTTACCTTTCTCACCTTTCTCCATATTTTTTTTTCCCTTGTCAGGATTTTGAGCTGATGAAGTTGGCATGGTCCCTTTCCTCTTGGAGGAAGCAAACACTAACCTTGGTCCTCTTTGGTATGTGCATGCAAGAGGTGTGATGGTGATTTTTTTGGTATCTTTTCCATGGCTGTGATCAACATTTAGACTATGAGCCTCTTCCCTTTCCTTACTTTAATTTTTTTCATCACCATGATTGTTTTCATCTTTTTTTTCTACACTGGCACTATTCTTATTATCACTAAGGGGCTAATTATTTTCATGACTGTCATGACTATTTCCTTCTTTGTTTTCCTTCTCATCACTGAGGTTGGCTTCATTTTGGTCACTGTTTCCTTCAATTTCTGCATCTTCCTCACTGTCTTTATCTTTATCATTTTCATCCTCTTCATTCTATGTCTCTGCCTCATCATTTTCCTCTTTATCCTCTGCCTCTGTATCCTCTGCATCTGTATCCTCTGCATCTATATCCTCTACATCAATGCTCATTTCATCTCCACTTTCAACCTCCTCATCCTCTTCAACATCCTCTTGCATATTATCATTGTTTTTCTCACTTTCATGCTCACTGTTTTTCTCTTCATTCTCTGTTTCTGCCCCTTCTTCACTTTCATCATTTCCTTCTTCTTCTTCCTCATCAATTTCTGTCTCTGCCTCATCATTTCCCTCTTCCTCATTGATTTCATTTCCTTCATTGTCACCACTCTGTTCATCTTCTTGATTTAGCCCATCATCATCATCATCCTCATTGTGTTCATCATCATTACCCTCACTGTCATTACTTTGTTCATTATTTCCATTCTCATCCTCTTCATCTGATGCATCAAGAGAAGAAGAAGAAAGGAGGTTTCCTTGAGGTGAGGGCACTTGTGTAGATGAGGATGTAAAGCTTGGTTGATGAGGAGGTTGTGGGCTTATGAAGACTTCATGTGCTATGAATACCTCCCAAGGTATAGCCTGTTGTTCCAATTGATGTAATACCACCATATTGATCAAGGAATGGTGAAATACACTTTGCATTTGTCGAGAAGGACTCCTTCTCCGGACAATAGAAGAAATTTTGTCCATACTTCTATCGAGGTAGTAGGGAAATTTGAGCATCTTAACCATTTTGAAATGCATGAGTCTAATATGATAGGAATAAAATGTGGAGTACCTCCCCTCACAGGTGAATTACTTCATGATAACTCTCATCAGGGGTGAAAATCTATGTTTGAGGTGTGAGAAGGGAAAAATAGACTTGTTGCCTTGTCTGTACCTATTCTTGATAAATGGTTCATAATAATCCTTGTCTAATTTGGCCTTTTTAAACCATTTTTCACCAACATCATGGATACAGGTAGCATTAGAGATGGTATCTGCTGATAGTTCAAAATCTACCCCTGCAAGATGAGTCTGTTTGTTGTGGAGGTTGAGGATAAACAACCTTGTAAGCTCTAGGTGGTGTTGTACTAGTTTGACCTTCTCACAAAATTGTAAACTTCCCATATTCTAGAAACATGAGAGGATCGTGGGAGATGAGGTGATAGCCCCTGTGCTCTGGGGTTCAACTCTATTTACTTTCCCTTCCTTATGATTTGGTCTCATAGGCCCTTGGCCTCTTTCACTGCTGCTACTGTCTTCAGCTCCTGACATGGTGATAGGAGATGTTTGTGGAAAAACTAGGGTTAGGAGGAGCAAAATGAAGAAGGTGGTGATGGCAATATTTACAAATGAGTGATATGGAGGCTAAGTTTTAGGACTACTTTCTTTTGAGCTTACTTGAGCTTCTCTTGAAAATGAATTGTAACCACACTAGCTTGCTCTCCCTTAAATGACAATTAACTTGTTCAAGAAGGCTAAAAACAAAGGTGTAATATGCCTTTGAGACCTATGGTTTTCACAACTAGGGTTTAATTACTCCATAGCTATCAAGATGAAAAAATATTTGAGAGGAGGAGGAAAAGGCTATCTACCAGGTTTAGCTTCTTTGCATGCCTTTGGAGGCAAATTGGAGGAGTCTTTAAGCCTTTACAAAAAAATTTCCTTTGTTTGAGGGGCTTTTTGCATTAGCGCAGCGCCGTGCCCGAACTGTCGGGTTGGCCTATGAGCACAGCGCCGACAGTTGTGCCCATGTATTAACACAGCGTTGGGCGCTTGCAAGCCTGCCAGTCGTGTCCTGGGCGTGTTAGTCGGGTATTTACGCAGCACCACTGAGTTGCACAATGCCACCCCATATTAGCGTAGCGCAGAGTTAATTTGAATGGGAAAATTCTCGATTTGTGCAGCGTTAGGCCTTGTAAGTGTAGCGCCACCTATTCACGCAGCGCCAGTAACCCTTTCCCGGAAATTGACCAAAAAATCTGTTTTTTCTTCTGAAAACCTTCTCTTCTCTTGTAATGAAAATTTAAGATGGGAAAAAACTAAGAAGGCCATTTATACCTTTTGATAAATAAATCAAACTTATAAATCCCACTTTTCTATGTTTGCTTTTTAGTCACTTTATAATTTTTACTGATATCCCCTTAGCTTTTTTGCAGGTGATTTTGAACTTGTCAAATTGATTTTTCTTCATTTGGTGAGGGTGTGCTAAAGAGATGAAGAGCATGGAAAATTTTAGGGGCTAATATTCACAAGTGGGCTAATTTTCCATGCTTTTCCCAAAAAAAAGATTCGCCAATTCCCATTTTTTTAAAAATTGATTTGCCCAAATTTTATAGCATAAAAATATTTTACCCTAAAAATCGCCAAAAATTTATATATACTAATATAAAATGATTACAAAACTAAATATTTTTACAAAAATAACATCAAAAATTTTACAATTCACATATTGGGGACTACTAAGATTCACCAAGTTTTTAAACTTTAAGATAAACGTGCATCCTAAAAAAGTTTCCCTGATGAAGAGGTTCCTTTAAATTTGGGAGTGTTAGCACTGCTAAACCTTTTTTTCTTGCACTGATAAACTGAAACCACTGTTTTTATCCTTTTTGGCATTCTTTGAGTGTAAGTGACATGAAACATGTATTTTTACCTTCTTGCTGATTTTGACAGTGACATGTTCATTTTGACAAAGATTGGCAAATCATACCATGCTATGTCTTCCCTTGGCCATTTCTGATTTCTACAGGTGCCTGTGACATATTTTCTTTTGGTCCTTTTGTCATCGTTTGGATTTTGATAACCTTCAGCCACTTAACAGAAAACTCCTGCTCATATCAGTTTTTACCTTGTAACCCAGAACTCATAATTTCACTCCTATGACCTTTTGAAGGCAATTGTCTGCACTTGAAATCCTGACCTCCCTCATCTCGATACTCTTTGCATTCTTCCCTTGGATGCAATGAAGCACTGTTGCCTTGAAAAACCATGGAGGCCCCCTTCTGATATCATTCTTCAAATTTCAGCCTGCTGTCATCATGGAGATCCACAATCTTCATTTCACCTTCTTGTCTACCTTCCCAAATTTTAGTTTTTAGGGTTGTTAGAGACAAATAATTAGTGTTGTCTTTAAGTTCTCTATAGCCCTTTCAAGTTCATTCATTTATGTTCAGTTCACCTCACCTTTTTCCCTTTTTCACTTATAATTTCTAAAAATCTTCAATGTGCGCTTGGTTGTGTTATTGTGCCTTCTGTCCTTGTGGCTTTTGCATTGGTTTCTTGCTTGGCAGCACTATTTATCCAAACAGTCCTCAAAACCTTAATTTTCTTTGAACATAGGCCTACTACATTTCTTTTATGTGGTTGTCCTTAGTGATGATTTAGCCTCTTACCTTACCTCTCTTTTCTACTGATAGCCATATCAATAATTCCTACAGAAATGTTTAATATGGGCAGCTGCCTTTTTGCAGAAGTTTTTCTTTGACCAAGGAGGCCTTACTTGAAAGATTTTCTGATCCATTTGGACAATCATGTGTTTTCCTTCTTCCTCTTTGATTTCAGCCTCTTGGCACAGGAAAACAAATATTTAGAACACCAAAACAATCCTATGACATGTGAAACCCTAGGTGACCTAGCGGGACACTTTTTGAACTTGGCCTTTGGCTGAAAACTTGAATTAGGGTTTTTGGGTGTTAAATAGAGTTTTTGATAGAATTTATGCATTGCAGACCCAAAACTACTAATTTTTATTTATCTAAAGAGCCTAGAAAGGTAGCTTGAAACCACCAATGCTTGAGGCATTTGGTGAAATATGGGAAAAGGTTAGGCTACTTGGCAATCCAAGGTGTAAGTAAAAGGGTTAGGCAAGTCAAAACAGAGTGGTAAGGTCAGAGGTGGAAAAACATAGTGAAAATGAGTGGCAAGAGCCCATGATTGGTCTTCTGGGAGTGATAGGCTGGCCATGACTTGATAGAGTAGTAAAATAGTGAAAACGTTATCCTAAGGATGATGAAGGCAGTGAGATTTCTAGAACTCACAATATTCATGAATTTTGTTTCTAGAAATCTAGGATAAGCACTTAGTCATTTAAGAAAAGAAAAAATTACTGATGACTAATAGTGGCTCCACTTGGGGAGGGCAGCTCCTTTTAAGGAGATGTCCAGTACCTCAGATTTCTGGTTTTATGAAGACCAACGCCTTATCCATTGGGCATATTTTTATTATTTCATTTGTTGATGCCTCTTTGAAGTCGTGACCTCAATAATCTGAAAAACATGATTAACTCAACTTCATCTCTACCTACCCAACCTACGTACCTAACATTTTTTCTTCCTTGGGTGCATTTGAACTGGAAAACCCTTGACATTCTCTTCTTTTGAAAGAAAAAAAAACTATCTACTTCTACTCTTATCACTCCCAAGAGTCCAGATTAGGCTAGTGAACCCTTTTTATTCTCTACCTAGACTATTTTACTGTCAAGATTAAGCTGTATGAAATATTTCCTTCTCTAAGCTATTGACATGAAATTGAAAGCGTGGTTTAAATCAAGATTAGGAAATTTTACTTACCATGAGTTGTGGCATTAGGACAAGTTGCACACAAAGATTATTTTTGTACAAACAAAACTAGAAAAACAAGGGTTGTGATTTATCATTTGGTATGCATCCCCATCTTTCTCTTTGGTTCATTTTTGAGCATGTGGAACCAGTATCTTTCATCCCTAATCTATCCTTTTTGACAAGTCAAGTTTGAATGATTTGACAAGCTCTCTTTCACTAACTTATCATCAATCAATTGAAAACATGTTCAGCCATGATTAGGCTAGATGACTAAATAAGACTTTTTGGCACATGTAGTGGCATTTAGGCTTGCACACTTTCAGTACTACTATTTTTTTGGATATGGGGTTGTACCTCTTTTCAAATCTGCCCTCTTTTTCCTTTTTTCTATGTTTTTATGTTTTTCTGATTTTTCTCATGCAATGTTTATATAATGAATGAAAATTTTAAACTAGAGGTTTTTATAGCAATGGTACTTGAGAATCCTATATTCAACAGGATCTCCCAACATCCCTTGTCCATTCAGCCTTTGCAAACAGAAAACATGTTTAGCTCCATTTAAGGGCATGGTGTAAGGATTTTTCCAAAAAAATTCAAATAGGCCATGCTCTCCTTGGTATTTCCTCTTCGAGTCTTGCTTCCAAAACTTGTTCCTGTCAAAGATCCTTCTTAGGTGAAAAAGGTTTTCTTTATCAGCTTCAAAACAAATGATGATGTCATCAATGTATATCATAGTGAATAAGTTGAAAAGAGGGGCCATGACTCTTTGGAAGGTATCTTCAGCACTCCTTAACCCAGGAAGCATTTGGTCAAGCATGTAGTTGCTCCAAGAAACTTTGAAAATGGCTTTATGTTGATTGATCGGAAGTGGTATCATCTGATGATAACCTGAAACACTATCATGTAATGACATCTTGTTAGAAATTCCTACCCTTTGTATGGGATGATTTACCTTGGGAAAAGGGTATTTGTACTTCTTGGAGGTTTTGTCTAGGCACCTAAAGTCTATACATAGTCTTCATCCTTTTGCTTTATTTTTTAGTGATACAACTTGCCCAAGGGTTCCATGGTCTTTCTTGGAAGGAGACCTTTTTTTAATAATGTATGTGTCACAAGGCTTTAAGCTTTCATTACTATATACACAATCATCCTAAAACTTCTTGCACAACCTTATGTATTTCAGTTTGGCGTATAATGACAGAGTTCTGGATAACTTAATCATTTTAGGTCTTCCTAGGTTGCCCACATTATACTCCTCTATATCAGTTCCAGTAGATACTCCTTTAGGGTCCATAGCAATATTTGTGAGAGTCAACAATTCTTCTGAAGGTACAAAAATATTTGATGATGAGGTGTCTATGTAAGGTAAAAACATAAGACTCTTTTGATCCAGATTCCTAAACATTTCTGTTATGTGAGAGTATTTCAACACTTCTGGATTGACAAAAGGAAAAAGTTCTGTTTTTGAGGTTTGTCCTTCATTTGAGCAACCTGATTCAGATTCCAAACTGATTTTTGGTTTTGAAATTTCATTTTCAGTTTGTAGAAAGTCAAGTTCAATTTTATCATCATGTGGTTGTGCAGGGATGTTATAGTGTTGACTGTTGAGTTCCTCATGCAGAGACTGGTTTGACTGTTGTAGTGTGTCTAGATCTGTCTCAATTTCACTTACCTACTCATTAATGTCCTCTTCATTACACAATATGAAGGAATCAAGATTTGAGTGAATGGAATAAAAAGGAGTATTATTTGGCCTCTCTTGACTTCTAACCATATATTTCATGTGTGACTCTCGGTATAGTCTCCTTGTCTAGTTAAAAATAGGGATGGTAGCATAGGACATGTCTAGTTGAAGGTTTCCCTGAAGTTTGGCTCCCCAAGACCTGGATAAAAGCATCCCATACTTAGGGGGAATGTCAGCAACCACTATGTCCATGACTAGGTTCTTAGCAGGTATTTGTGCCAGATTGACACAAAGATCCTTGATTAGGCCCAAACACTTGACTCTACTTGAATCGAATGAGTACAAGAATTTGTAAGGTCTAGTAATTTATAGGCCTAATCTCTCCATCACAACTTTAGGCATGAGATTATGAGAGGCACCAGAGTCTAGCATGACATTGTGCCAGATTTTGTCATGTATATTTAAGCTAACATAAAGAGGGGGAATGGCTCCTTCTTGGTACTTTCCTTCTACTTCAGGACCAAACAACAACTCTAGTTTATCATCTGTCATGTTTAAAGTATCAGTATCATTTCCTATGTTCAGGACCTTCAAAACTTGGTACCTATACACTTGTTGAGTAACCAGTTCAGTGAGAGGCATGGTTATCTTGATTTTGGAAATCTCTCCCTCAAAGCTGAAAGGTATTTGTGTTTTGGACATATTTACATCAGTTTTATCAGCCATGAACTTTTCTATATTTTTAATTTGTTGATTCTGATTTGGGGCTTTAGACAATAGAATTTTTTCAGGGCCACTAGTGGAGGTATTAGGGCAGCTTGGGTCATTGCTTTGCTGGCCGATTTTTCCTTTGTTTGGATCAGTTTTCTTAGCCATAGTGTTGACATTATCTGTTGTCTTCTTAGGAGTGTTTTCAGGTGATTTCTTAACAGCAGTGTCTATTTGGTTTTTCTTGGGGAGATCTTGGTTCTTTTTTCTCCTAAGGTCATATTTCCTATGGACTTCCATTATGGCATTTTCAGATCCCAAGTGGTAGTCTTCAGAATCCTCATGGTTTATTTTAGTTTGATCTGAGGAAAATAAACCTTGTTGTTCTTCATTGAGAAAAACATCATCTTCATTATCATAACCTATTAAGTTTACATGGCTTTCTTCAGGTTTAATAATTTCTCCTTCTTCTCCATCTACACAGTTTTTTTGAAAAGGAGGTCTGATTTGTTGGTCATTTTCCCTTTGTTTGATTTGAGGAGTGTCTCTTCTGAAATTTTGAGCTCTATTTCTATTTTTGGGATTTTCTTGGTTCTCCCTAGGAGGTGTCCTTTCATTCAAGTTTATCCTTTCTATCATTCTCTCCATTTTTCTAATTAGGCTGTCCATTTTGGTATCGGATGAGGAGGTTTAGGCTATGGTTTCATCTTTGTAAGTGACTCATTTTTCTGACCTCATCCTATCTCTCTTTTCAATCAAGTTGACCTCTACACTAATAGCTTCCCTTTGCATTTCTTCTAAATTTGTGAGGTCTCTCTCTCTCAATTGATATGTCATATCCGGATCAAATCCTTCAGGAAATTTTACTAGTGCCAGGCCTTGATGGGGTTTCATGTGAGGTGGGAGGGCATTGTAGACACTATTAAACCTGGTGTAATAATCTTGTACACTTTCCCATACATTCCTCTTAAGATTTTTATATTCAGAAATGATTTGGAGGGGGTTTTTCTTGATTTCCCACTTGTTTATGAAATTTTAGTAGAGGGAAGGGAGATAATGTATGGTGTTAGGAGTTAATGCTTTGAACCATTTTTTGACTTCTCCTCCTAACATTTGTGAAAATATCCTCATTTTAATGGTTTCTTCTTCTATTTCCATGTAATCAAAGGCATCATTTATCCTATCTACATGTTGTTTGGAAGTGATGGATTCAGCTCCTGTGAAATGAGGGATCTTAGATTGGTAGTCATTTAGAAAAGGCACTAGAGGTTGAGGTAAAGCCAATGGGGCATACCAAGCTGCCATGATGGGAGCTAATGGAGGATTTGCAAGAGGAAGGTTTATGAAAGGAGGTGTCGGATGAAGTGGAGTGGTTTTCATAGTGGTGGTATGGATGGGTGTGGTGGAAGTACTTGGACTAGCAAACTGATTCCGACTAGATTTGGTATGGAAAGAGCTGAAGTGATGGAGAAACTAAAAGTCAGGTGGTGTGGAAGGAGAGGCTTCTCTACTAGAACTCTACTGAAAATCTATGGGCTCAAGGTCAGTCTGGTCAATATCAATTTGTGACTTGGTTTTGAAAATGTTCTTTGTATGGTGCAAGTCAAACTGGGGATCTTCCAAGACTGTAAGATGTTCAGGGACAGAGCTTGCTCTATGAATGGTCCTAATAGTAGTTAAGTTTCTAGATCTATAATATTTCCACAAAATATTTTCTGGGTCATAAACTATGGTGGGAGGGTTTGGGTCCGGATGAGATCTGGTACTGATCCTTTGTGAAGCCAGATTTCAAAGTCAAAATGTAGAGAGGCTGAAATTTTAAGACTATTTTCGGAAGGCTGACCTCTCTTGGTGCTTGGTAAACTCACACATTATGGACCTAGGCTTCTTAAACCTCTCCAGGCTGATTTGACACAATCCTAGGGAAGTCTAATGAGAACTAGTGAAGTAATAGGCCTACTGGAGGCTAGTGGAGTCACTAGGTGGATGTTTTTAGTTTTTTTGAGGATATGTGTGTATGGTCCACCACCAATAACTGAGAAAAAACAAATCTAGGGATGTTTTTGCGGATTTCTGAGTTATTTTAAGGATACTAAAATTGTCACTGACTCAAAGGTCCCATCATGATCACCATTGTTACACCATTTTTTGGTCATCTAACCTATTATCATTAGATGGACCCAAGTACACCATGTAAGACCAATTTTACCCTAAGTAAAATTTCTTTCACTATGTAAAATAACTTAATAAACCACATTTATTAGGTTGTTTATGGTCTAAACAGGAAACCCTAAAAGGAAATATTAAACAAACCTATTTTGTTTAATTTTCCTCATGGAATAATTAATTAAACCATAATTTAATTATTATTCCTAGTCATGTTTAACCTAAAAACAAAGAAATTAATTAGATAAACTTTTATTTATCTTATTATTTTCTAGGAATAATTATTTAAATCTTATTTAGATAATAGTCCTTGTTAAATATGACTAAATCATCCACAAATAATTAAATAAATCATTATTTATTTGCTTATCTTTCAACCACTTCCTTAAAATGATAAATAAATCATTTATTTATTTATTATTCACAAATAAAGGGATTTGACCCAAGTCAAATACTTTTTTCCTCCAACAAATATAATAAAATATTCCATAAAAGGTGGATCTAGATTTGGTTAATGTTATTTTAATCATGCACCAAGATCTAGAATGACCCAATACTTTGTTATAAATAGGAGGGTTTTTCCTACCATTCTTCACCTTTTGTTGCCTATTAGATCACTCTGGATCTATACACTTGGTCACATTTTTCCATCATTTGTTGTGTGAGCTCCCATTGAGCTCTATTCTTTGCATTGGGTTTTCTACACCAACAAGAGAGAGAAACCTTAGATCTGAAGTGCTGAGGACTTCCAAGAACCCATCCCACTGAGGAGAATTGGATACGCCTTCTTGTTTTCCTCCCAGGTGCCCAATTAATAAAAAAATTCTTTCAAAAATTGTTCTTGTCTTGTCTATTGGTATATGGAGCAAACCCTTGTTTTTACTGCTTAATGTCTTTTCATGCATAGATCTGGTTTTTGCAGCTCTTTTCTTGTCCAACTAACCGCAAATCTGAAGATATTGGCAGCCACTTTTGTTGTTAGGGCTATTAGTTATGCGTAGCTAAAGTGGTCCTTTTTCGTACACTTCGACAAAGGATTCATACTAACAACCATTATGTTAGTGATAGTGACGAGGTGGCTATAAATCAATGGGTACAGAATGTTTTAGCTTGTGACTTACTCAGAATGTCCCACCGTGATCGCCAGAATGTTTGGGTCTCGTGATTTAGCATATTGGTAGAACATGAAACTAATCTTTGGAGTCCTAGGACCTAGCCTTCCTGGAGTCAAAGAGGGCTCTCTCTATTGTATGCAAAGGATGTGAAATTTTTTCTATTAAGGTTTGATTTAGGCTAGTTGTTAAGTGTAGGGTTTGTTGTTTTTTTGTTTGGGTAATATGGTCAAGTAGAATAGGTGGAGTGAGAGGTCTTCAAATCATTGGGCTATGGAGTCAATGAAATTCATGGATATATTAACAATGAAACAATATGCGCAACAGGGAAAATATAGCTTGGTTGAATGGATCCTTATGGTATATGTGAAGAAGAATGAACAATAAGTTGGTGAACAAAGCAGGTTTCTAAGGGCAATGAAGAATCCCTAAACAAATACCTTTTAAACAAGATGATCTCAAACACTGATCAACATAAGGAAATAATCATAAGACATGGAAAAACAATATCTTTTTTATTATACTTAAGAAAATGGGCATTCAAGATGAACAATTCAGTGAACCATAGAAAGCAAGAAACTAATCTAACTTTTAGTGATTTCACCTTCAAGATTTAGAAAACATTCAAGATAACAAATAAATTTAATCAATGAAGAGGGAATGCCTAAACATCAATAATCAAGTTACAAAGAACTTTAAGGCAACTTCTCAAGCATGGATAAAGGGCATGATCAAAACATGGCCTCTTTGGCTAAAACCTAACAAGTAATAATTCAAAGAGAGATTCCAAAACAGAGTTTAAATAGCATAAAATAGGAAGGGCTAACCATAAAACATATTTGAAACTATTGTATTGAACCATTCATGGAATAAACAATCATAAGGAGGTCTAAGGAGCAACTAAGAATTCCTTAAACAAACCCAGCAGAGGAAAACACAAAGACAATAGAAACAGGAAGGACTAGGGTGCCTCAAAGAACATTTCTTAACCTATACTCTTTTGTTCTACTGCAGCATAGAAGGATGGAAACATAATAAAAACATGAGAAGACAATAACATAAGAGAGAAACACTTCACCAATAACCAATCTCAGGGATCTTGCAAGCTATCCTCCTTCATCGTTCATCAAAACAAGGCATTCAGAAACTCCACAAAACCAATTTCTTCTTCAAGCTCATAAAAAACCATGTATTGATCTCAAAACTCATCAAATGCCAACATTTACAATGAAGCCCTCATGCTCTATTTATCTTAGCAAGAGAGGGGAAAAACCCTAGATAGGGTTGGAAAATGTCAAAATCACTCATAAATGTCATAAATGCCCAAGAGACCATGCAAGGCCCAGGGCACAAAATATCCCATGAAATAAATGCCAAAATAAATTCTAGCACCTATTTCTAGAGTGATTTGCCTAAAAAAACACTAAAATATGATTTTTCAATAAATGAGTGTGTTTTGTTGACTTTTGGTCAAAAAAACACAATGTTGTCCATTTGTGCAGTGCCACCTTAGGCATAAAATAGGTCCTTTTGCAACCAAGTTTTGGAGACCTTCCCGATGTCGAAATTTTCTCTCTGATGGCCCGTTGGAAAGCCTGATGAGTCTGATTTCCAAAAATACTCTTTGTATTCTGATCCAGCCCCTTTAACCTATCAAAAATGTTAAAATCCAACATTTCTCTGTGTGCAGCGCCAGGCCTGAAAAGGAGGTAGAATGGTGAACATTTAGGTGTTTTTTGACCTTTTTAGGGGTCACAATTGCTCCAATTGCTCTGAAATTTGTGATAATAGTGTACTAGTGATGATAAATCCAAAAATTCATATTTTTTCCTCTAAGGATGCTCCAGGGAAAAGCGTAGCGCCAATGGTGCTGCACTAATAAGCCGTCAAAATCACAAAAAACAAAAAATTATCCAAATTCCCTCAAAATTTGTGGAGGTCTCCTTCAAGGGGTTTAGGAGACCTTTTGAGAAGATGATGCCAAAAATCCAAGGTTTTCATGACCTTTTTCTTCCTTTAGAGTTTGGATTTCAATGAGGGCCTTCTTCAGTTTGGCACAAGCAAGTTTGTCTCTCATTGCATAATGCTTGGTCATCTTTTTCTAGAGAGCAAGGCCCCTTTTTATCCTCTTAAAATAATTGTGTTCATTCTTATAATATTGAATGATATGCTGAGCCATCTCAAAGTCTCTCTCCATCTCCCTAATTTGTGCATCTTTGCTTTGGAGCAGTATTCTAGTGGCCATCTCCTCATCTTCATTATCACTGTCTAGGTCAATGAATTGAGGCTTTTGTTAGTTTTCCTACCTCTCTTACCTTTCTCACCTTTCTGCCTCTTTTGTTTTCCCTTGTCAGGCTTTTGAGCTAAAGAAGCTAGCATGGTCCCTTGCCTCTCGGAGGTAGCAAACACTAGCCTTGGTCAACTTTGGTATGTGCATGCAAGAGGTGTGATGGTGCTTTTGTTGGTCTCTTTGCCATGGCTGTGATCAGCATTTAGACTATGAGCCTCTTCCCTTTCCTTACTTTCACTTTGTTCATCACCATGATTGTTTTCATCTTTTTTTTTTCTGCACTGACACTATTCTCATTATCAGTAAGGGGCTGATTTTTGTCATGACTATCATGACTATTTCCTTCTTTTTTGTCCTTCTCATCACTGAGTTTAGCTTCATTTTGGTCACTGCTGCCTTCAATTTCTTCATCTTCCTCACTGTCTTTATCTTTATCATTTTCATCCTCTTCATTTTCTGTCTCTGCCTCATCATTTTCCTCTTTATCCTCTACATTTGTATCCTCTTCCTCTGTATCCTCTACATATGTATCCTCTGCATCAATTCTCATTTCATCTGCACTTTCAACCTCCTCATCCTCTTCAACATCCTCTTTCATATTATCATTGTTTTTCTCACATTCATGCTCAATGTTTTTCTCTTCATTCTCTGTTTCTGCCCCTTCTTCGCTTCCATCATTTCCTTCTTCTTCTTCCTCATCAATTTATGTCTCTGCCTCATCATTTCCCTCTTCCTCACTGATTTCATTTCCTTCATTGTCAGCACTTTGTTCATCTTCTTGATTTATCCCATCATCATCATCCTCCTCATTGTGTTCATCATCATTACCCTCATTGTCATTACTTTGTTCATTATTTCCACTCTCATCCTCTTCATTTGATGCATCAAGAGAAGAGGAAGAAAGGTGGTTTCCTTGAGGTGAGGGCACTTGTGTAGATGAGGAGGGAAAGTTTGGTTGGTAAGGAAGTTTTGGGCTTGTGAAGACTTCATGTGCTATGAATACCTTCCAAGCTATACCCTGCTATTCCAAATGATGTAATACCACCATCTTGATCAAGGAATGGTGAAATACACTTTGCATTTGTTGGGGAGGACTCCTTCTCCGGACAACAAAAGACATTTTGTTCATATTTCTATCGAGGTAGTAGGGAAAGTTGAGAATCTTAACCGTTGTCAAATGCATGAAGAGTATAAGATGATAGGAATAAAGCCTGGAGTACCTCCCCTCACAGGTGAAGTACTTCATGATAAATCTCATAAAGGGTGAAAATCTCTATTTGAGGTGTGAGAAGGGAAAAATAGACTTGCTACTTTGTTTGTACCTAGTCTTGATAAATGGCTCATAATAATCCTTGTCCAATTTAGCCTTCTTAAACCATTTTTCACCAACAACATGGATACCTGTAGCATCAGAGATGGTATCTGCTGATAGTTCAAAATCCACCCCTACAAGATTCACCTGTTTGTTGTGGAGGTTGAGGATAAAAAACCTTGTAAGCTTTGGGTGGTGTTGTACTAGTTTTAACTTCTCACAAAATTAAAAACATCCCATATTCGGGAAACATGAGAGGATCATGGGAGATGAGGTGATAGCCACTGTGCTCTGGGGTTCAACTCTGTTCACTTTCCCTCCCTTATGATTTGGTCTCATTGGCCCTTGGCCTCTTATACTGCTGCTACTTTCTTCAGCTCCTGACATGGTGATAGGAGATGTTTGTGGACAAACTAGGATTTGGAGGAGCAAAATGAAGAAGGTGGTGATGGAAATCTTTACAGATGAGTGATATGGAGGCTAGGTTTTATGACCGCTTGCTTTGGAGCTTAAGGGAGCTTCTCTTGAAAATGAATTGTAACTACACTAGCTTGCTCTCCCTTAAATGATAATTAACTTGTTCAATAAGGCCAAAAACAAAGGTGTAATATGCCTTTGAGACCTAGGGTTTGCACACCTAGGGTTTATTTACTCCATAGCTGTCAAGATGAAAAAATATTTGAGAGGAGGATGAAAAGGGCACCTACCAGGTTTAGCTTCTTTGCAAGCCTTTGGAGGAAAATTGGAGGAGTCTTTAATCCTTTGGGAAAAAATTTCCTTTGTTTGAGGGGCTTTTTGCATTAGCGCAGTGCCCTGCCTGAACTGTCGGGTCGGCCTGTGAGCGCAGCACCAACAGTCGTGCCCATGGATTAACATAGCGTCGGGCGCGTGCAGGCCTACCGGTCGGGTCCTAGGCGTGTCGTTCGGGTCTTTACACAGCACCACTGATTTGCGCAACGCCACCCCAGATTAGCGCAGTGCAGAGTTAATTTGAACGGGAAAATGCTGATTTGCGCAACGCTAGTAACCCTTGCTTGGAAATCGACCAAAAACTCTATTTTTTCTTCTGAAAATGTTCTCTTCTCTTGTAATGGAAATTTAAGATGGAAAAAGACTAAGAAGGCCTTTTATACCTTTTGAGAGATAAATAAAACTTATAAAACCCACTTTTCTATGTTTTCTTTTTAGTCACTTTATAATTTTTACTGATATCCCTTTAGCCTTTTTGCAGGTGATTTTGAACTTGTCAAATTGATTTTTCTTCCTTTTGTGAGGGTGTGCTAAAGATATGTAGAGATTCCTTTAAATTTGGAGGTGTTGGCACTGCTAAACCTTTTCTGCTTGCACTCATAAACTGAAACCACTGTTTTTATCCTTTTTGGCATTCTTTGAGTGTAAGTGACCTTAAACATGTATTTTTACCTTCTTACTTATTTTGACAGTGACATGTTCATTTTGACAAAGATTGGAAAATCATACCATGTTGTGTCTTCCCTTGGCCACTTCTGATTTCTGCAGGTGCTTGTGACATATTTGCTTTTGTTCCTTTTGTCATTGTTTGGATTTTGATAACCTTCAGCCACTTAACAGTAAACTCCTGCTCATATCAGTTTTTATGTTGTAACCTAGAACTCATAATTTCACTCCTTTGACCTTTTGAAGGTAATTGTCTGCGCTTGAAATCCCGACCTCCCTCACCTTGATACTCTTTGCATTCTTCCCTTGGATTTTGTGCAACATTGTTGCCTTGAAAAACCATGGAGGTCCCCTTCTGATATCATTCTTCAAATTTTTGCCTATTGTCATCATGGAGACCCACAGTCTTCATTTCACCTTCTTGACTACCTTCCCAAATTTTAGGTTTTATGGCTATTAGAGACAAATAATTAGTGTTTTCTTCTAATTTCTCTATAGCCCTTTCAATTTCATTCATTTTTGTTCAGTTCGCCTCACCTTTTTCCCTTTTTCACTTATAATTTCTAAAAATATTCAATGTGTGCTTGGTTGTGTTATTGTGCCTTCTGTCCTTCTAGCTTTTGCATTGGTTTCTTACTTGGCAGCACTGTTTAGCCAAACAGTCCTCAAAACCCTTATTTTCTTTGAACATAGGCATGTTATCTCTCCTTTGTTGTGGTTGTCCTTAGTGATGATTTAGCCTCTTACCTTACCTCTTTTTTATGCTGATAGCCATCTCAATCATTCCTGTAGAAATGTTTAAGATGGGCAACTGGCTTTTTACAGAATTTGTGCTTTGACCAAGGAGGCCTTCCTTGAAATATTTTTTGATCCATTTGGACAATCATGTGTTGTCCTTCTTCCTCTTTGATTGTAGCCACTTGGCACATGAAAAACAAATATTTAGAACACCAAAACAATCCTATGACCTGTGAAACCCTAGGTGACCTAGTGGGAGGATTTTTGGACTTGGCCTTTGGCTGAAAACTTGACTTAGGGATTTTAGGTGTAAAATAGAGTTTTTGATAGAATTATGCATTGCAGACCCAAAACTACTGATTTTGATTTATCTAAAGAGCCTAAAAAGGTAGCTTGAAACCACCAATTCTTGAGGCATTTGGTGAAATAGGGAAGGTTAGGCTACTTGGAAATCCAAGGTGTAAGTAAAAGGGTTAGGCAAGTCAAAACAAAGTGGTAATGTCAGAGGTGGAAAAACATAGTGAAAATGAGTGGCAAGAGCCCATGATTGGTCTTCTGGGAGTGATAGGCTGGCCATGACTTGATAGAGTAGTAAAATAGTGAAAAATTTATCCTAAGGATGATGAAAATAGTGAGATTTCTAGAACTCACAATATTCATGAATTTTATTTCTAGAAATCTAGGATAAGCATTTAGTCATCTATGAAAAGAAAAAATTATTGATGACTAACAGAAGAAACATATAATATTCCAACTAGCTAAAAGCTAATTGGGAATATTACATCAACGTTTCCAGAGTTTACCAGTCAAGAATTCCCCTCCAATGGGAGTCTTGGTCCTTTTCCTTATTTTTGAAATGCTGGTGCCCCTTATATGGCAATGTTGTCCCTTCCTTGGTTAACTATTGGTTTACCCGTTGGGTTATTTTCAACTTCGGTGGTCTCGAGTGTCCCAACCTCCGTCCAGCCATCTCCTCCGCCTAAACCATGTAAACCCCATGTTGATCTTAAGGCTGACCCCTCACCTTCTTCGCCTATTTCTTCACCTCATTCTTCCTCTTCACTTGGTGAAATTCTGGATTCCAGTAATCGGGTGACTAAGAAGAAGAAGAAGAAGTCGAAGAAGTCGAAGAAGAAGAAGAAGAAGTCAAAGAAGTCGAAGAAGAAGAAGGAAAATAATCTAGGGGGGGGGGGGGGCAACAAATATTGCTACCCATGCAACTAATATTGAGAAACCTCTCATTGTGTCCCATAAAGTTAAACTCCCTTGCAAAGTATGTGAGGGTGACCACTTCTTCGTGATTTCCCTGGTATTCCCAAGGTGCTAGAAGTGTGGTCCATTGGCCTGATTAACCCTTCATCATCAACCTCTGGGCATCATGCTAATGATGAGCCTTTAGCTAGAGATAATGAGACTAGTAAGAAACAAAGTAAGATAAAATTTCCCTGTAGGTTGTGTGAAGGGAACCATCCCATTCACCTTTGTCCTTATATAGATGAAGCTTCTAAAGTGTTGAATACCCTTAATTAGGAAAATTTTGAGGTATAAAATGGGCCTCCTAATGAAATTATAAAATAAGAGTGGAAAAAATCAAATAAGATTTGATGACATCATCGAATTTTAGACGGAAAAAAAGAAAAAACTACTTTTTCAACTCTTATTTTCAACTTATCTCCCAAATTTTTTACTCAAATTTTGAGTGAGAGTACTCTTTGGATGAAAAAATTAATTCCTCATCCAAGGAGTACCCATGTTGCATAATTTCGGTGGACCCTGCTACAAGAAAAATGAGAAAAACATGAAAAACATGATTGCAATCACGTTTTTTCATGTATTTCTCATTTTTCGTGTAGCAGGGTCCACCGAAATTATGCGACATCGGTACTCCTTAGATGAGGAATTAAATTTTTCATCCAACGAGTCTCACTCGAAATTTGAGTAAAAACTTTGGGAGATAAGTTGAAAATAAGAGTTGAAAAAGTAGTTTTATTATTTTATTATTTTTTAATATTTTTACCCTTTTACTTAAAAAATGGTGAATTATCCCCCATGGTTGACATCATCATCTTGAATTCTATTGGTTCTTATAAATTTTATTTTAGTTGTACATTTTTCTTAGGAGGCCCATTTTAGACCTCAAAAATCCCCTAATGTCAATTTTTGAGTCCTGTCTTCCCGTTGGTTACCAGAATTTTTCCTTGAGTCCTCTACTAGTTGATCAAGTCATTGATTGGGATTCATCCCCAGTCAATTCCACTCTCTATACAATTCAGTCTCTCGAGTCCATTTCTGACCAATAATTGGTTGAGAAAAAGGTTTACCTAATTCCATCTACAGTTCGTCAGGTCTTTTCTGTTGAGAGTGGGTCTCATCCCAGTCAGATTCTCTTTGTTTCCTCGGATTTCTCGGGATCAGAGGGAGATCCTCCCATTCCCACGGCCGAGGAGGGTGATCCTCATGCTCCCGTGATGAAAGGGGGTAGTCCTTCCATTCCTATGGTCCCCCCTCCATGTAGTTTGGTAGCTTCCTTTGATTGGAGTCGATTAACGGGATACCATCTTCCTTATTACATGCCCTTTGAGATCATTGTATAGGCCTACGATATGGTCGTACCGGAAGCAGTTATAGATGAAGGCACCTAGGTTAGTATTTTGTCCTCAACTACCTGGCAAGATCTTAGTTCTCTACAGCTTGTGCCTATTGCTCAGAATCTGTTTGCTTTTAACAGAGGAAAAATTCAACCATTAGGGATCCTTATAAAGTTTCCTATTACTTTGGGAGGGAAAATCATCTATATAGACGTGATGGCTGTCCAAGGCCCCTTAGATTTTAACTTACTCTTGGGGCATGACTATACTTATGTCATGGGAGCGCTTGTCTCTTATCTCATTCGTGTGATCTGTTTTCCACATGAAGGTCGAATCGTGACCATTGATCAACTTTCATTCATTGGTCCTAATTTGGCTCCCGATCCACCACCATCCCTCACTATTCCATACGTTCCAGTTGTATTTTCCCCTCCAAAGGTCAATTACGTGGCCACCTATTCCATGTCTACGTCCACTGATAATTCAGTTAGTGAGGTAGTACACCATATACTAGGGGCATTGGATCCTAATTTCTAGAGTGTTGTTCTCCCATCAGATGAGAGACTCTTGGAATCCATGACTTCTTATTCATCATGATCAAATCGTCAGAGCATAGTTCGTTTTCTTGTGTCAAGCTCCTTAAAAAATGAAACAAGCTCATCATAGCATAGTTCGTTTTCTTGTGTCAAGCTCCTTAAAAAACAAAACAAGCTCATCGGAGCATAGTTCATTTTCTTGTGTCAAGCTCCTTAAAAAATGAAACAAGATCTTCAGATCAGAGTTCTTTTCTTGTGTCAAGCTCTTTAAAAAATAAAACAAAGTGTCATGAGGATAGTTATTTTACTATGTCAACCTCATTAAAAAATGAATTAGATCTTGTGATGATAGTTCTTTTACTGTTTCAAACTTGTTAAGAAAATAAACCAAGTTTCCTATTCAATTCGAGTCTTTGGTTAGATCTCGTAAAATCCAAGTCGAGTTTTTCGCTTGATCTAGTAATTGAACCTTCATTCCATCCACCTATTAGTAACCAATAGTCTACTCAAGTGAATGCCATGAAGCTGGGGGGAATGTACCTCGAATTGAGTCATCATGCTAGGGGAATGCAAACTTATTTCAAGCATAGTTTGTTTCCATTTCAAGCTTGTGTAAAAATGAAACCGAATTCAAGCATAGTTTTCTAAAAAGTTTCAAGTTTGTGTAAAAATGAAACCAACTTCAAGTAGAGTTTCCTGATTTCAAGCTTGTGTGAAAATGAAACCGTTCATATTTCACCTTGTAGAAATTTGCTGAATAATGATTAATTATCCACCGATACTATCCTGGTCACATACTATTTGAACTTCATACACAACACATAATCTCTTCCACTCAACTCAACTCAGATCATCACACATGCGGAAATAAAATCAAGCGATAACACATCAAATCATCATACACATTAACACAGTATGTATGGGGAAAGCTTATAGCTGAAAACCCCTCAGCTGTTGTGTATATTATAATGGATAAATCAAGTAACAAACTCAGTACACATTTACAACATTCCTCACAAGTACTCACATTTCTCATACAAAGCACACACATCTAGCTCGCCTTTGAACAGCAATGGGTTCAAAACTCACCGCCAATTGCCTTGCCTCTATTGCGTGTTTCAATGCTATGATGGCCTCTTTATATAGATAAACCACTAGCCTGAACTGCGCAATCCTCATGGGCTTACTCCACCTATCTGTGTGTTGCAAATAGCAACAGTATAGTCACAACTGACAGCTAACTCCACCCTTTCATCTACCTCTTTCACTGGTCTCCACTGAACTGATCATACACTATAGTGAACTGATGTGTTCTTGAGTTGAATAATGAGTTACTAATTAATGAATTAAATAATATTTAATTCACTCCACTCATAACTAATTGATTAGCTAATTAAATTAATCTCAACTAGTTCAACTAAAATAAACAGAACACAACTCCACTAGCTATCTCATTAACTCCTCCAAACTTCTGCCACTGAAGTCTAACTGAAGTCAACCATGCATGATGCCATCAAACCCTTGGGAACCACGTGATTCCTCTGTCAGATGCATGAGCCACTTCTGTAGCTCGAACTGAAGTGCTCCAAGAGAGTAAACTGCTATTTATAGTCTAAATATTATTAAGGGTAAATAATATTTGACTTCCCTGTTTTAAGGAGAGGCAGTCTAAAAATAGACTTCGACCTCTTTGACCTCAAAATAGAGTCTCATCTATTTTTACCAACATGACACATACTTCAAGAATCTCAAACTGGAATCCCCGAACCATGCTCCATATGTCTAAAAATAGACATAGTCTAAAAATAGATTTTGCGCCAGAATTTGCCTGCGGGCCCACTTAGTGAAGGCGACTTCATTTCACTAAGATCCATCATCTTGCTGCATTTTCAACACACCTCTTGTGATTTCATTTTTTTTCATTTGCCTCTTTTCCCATATGAACCTTGGTTTTCTCACTCCATCGTCACCATCTACTTGGCCAATCATATACCTTCACTTGATTGTCTTACCCATTCCTGATGAACAACTACAGTGAGCGCTCTTGTTAGCTAGCCTATTTACCTTTACTTGTTCTTAGTAGTTCCACCATCATTTGAACCAGTTTCTACCCTTAATGCCACTCGTTCCTCTAGGAGGAGTCAAATTTCAGCTCTTTTCTGACTCTCAAAACATGAAAATATTGCCGAGATAATGTCGTTTTGAACTCGTTAAAGGCTGTGAAACATCATTTTCCCTGTATACATTTAACCCTTTTTTGGCTTGGGATAAAATCTTTATGAAAAAGGAATACCTTAGCCAATCACGACTAAGAGTTTCTCTCATATTTTGTTTTCTACCTTTTCGAGTATGAGGGACTACTTACGAAAAGGGCCCTTTGGAGTTTTCTTTTCGCCTATTTTCATTCTCTGATTCTCTATTTTAGTCTTGATTAACACTCATGTTACATTCTCTGTTTCATGTCGATGATCTGGGATTCATTATGAACCTCCTTTGATGGATCACTTCCTTTCAACTTCAACTCATTATCTGGGAAGTCGATCTAGAGACTCCTTTCTGGTACCTTAGATCTTGCATGCCCTAATGGCAAGTTCTTCACATTCGATGACAAGTTCACATCATTGGAATTCGATAGGGTGATTTCATGGGTGTTCAACTTTAGTTCCTTATTCATATTCTGTGGATCGTACTGGCAATACCTTGAGGACCATTGTCATCATTGGTGGTTTCTCTCGTGCATGTTAACATTTTACATCATTGACTGGTAATCAGGTGATTTTCCTACATGTTCGACTTCATATCATTTATTCTCATGTTTGAAATTGTACTTGATCAGGTCATGATAGAGCGCATGACCTTGGATTTTATTCTCTAGAGTCCAAGTTGTGATGCGATATGATTTTTCCATGATTGGATACCTGTTTATTTTTTATGGATGGCTGCAACCATACCATGAGTCTATATGAAAATTTCTTATATGGATGGTTGCGACCATACCATGGTCTCTTTTACAGATGGCTACATCCATACCTTGATTCATGTATTTTCATTAGAGATTCTAGTTGTGTATATGTATCTATGCTTGTTTGTATGTCTCCCGATGGCAACATCTGGTTCCTTGCACACACTTGTAAATAATTTCACCCCTCTCTCATGTTCAGACTTCATACTTTAGGGGGCACAAGTGTACTTTCCAAGCATGGGATACATACCCTTGAACCACACTTTGTCTACCAATTCATCTCCCTTTACAACTTTTTTGGAAGATCCCTATAAATACCTAGTTTTCAAGGTCGGTGCTTTGTCTCAGTGTCTGACCTGCACCAATACAGAGATTTTCACTGAGACCCGCGCTGATCCACACTCTACCGTAATGTATGACCCATGTTGATCCTCTGTTGGAAATTTTTTTCAATAGAAACGAAGCTTCCATGAATTGAAGCTTCGCGAAGAGGAGAGATGGAAGTTTTTTTTGAGGATATGGCTGAGGAATTCCCCTTTGAGCTTCTTGTCTCCATAAAATAGGAACTAATCCGAAGGATAATCTTTTTCCCATTATTTTAGGGCCCATATCCTCCTCCTCTATTGATATATATGGAGAGCTCTTTCACCTCTGCTACCCTGGTTAGAAGCAGCAATCATAGAGAGAAGAAACAACCATCATGCTATTATAGCTTCAGGAGAATAGAGAAGAGTGTGATTGTTTTTGTGTGTTAGGAACATAGTGAGATATTAGACCTTTGTGTATGAGGGTGTCGTAAACATGCTTGGATATAGACCTACCGAAGGAGAGCCTCAACATCAAGGCTTGGTTGTAAACTCCCCTTGTATTTATCATAATAAAATGAAACTGATGTTTATCTTCCACTCTTATTTAAATTTATAATGATATTTCTAGCATTGCCTAAACAATTAGATAGGTTGTTATTGTTTTATGTTTGTCATGATTTTACACTTTTCATGGTGTCTTGACTGTCTATACAGGTAATTGAACATTGGTAGTAGCATGTATCGAGCTTGAGAAGAGAAACCCATCAAGAACCTTCGATGGAAGATGACAACATAGAATTAGAACAAGGTAGGTCATCTTCCTTGCTTTGAATTTCATTCACAATCTAGGAAGGTAGATGTTAGTATGTTCTCTTAGTTGCTAGACCCACCCTAGGGCTAGAAGGATCACTTTTGTCCATAGAGGGGATTTTCCTGCACAACAACCACATAGAGGTGTGGACCAAAAACACACGTAAGCCTAGAGGTCCTTAATGTTCCGGGAAGCTAAAATGTGGAGTTCACTTTGGAGGTAGCAGGATGATGTAGGGCCAAGACACGGTGGCCTCCAAGATACTGGCTACTATTGTATTAGTGCATAGGAAAACCCATGACACATGTTATCCTGAGAGGTTTTCCTTGTAGAAAAATTGGAATGCGCAACGGTGAAGGGTTGAGTAACAAATCCGAAAAAATGGGAAAATTTGCATCAACAAATGATCTATCAATTTATCCTTTGAAAATTCAACATGTAAGATATTTCCTAGAGTAAATCACAAAGGGGTAAAGTGCTAAGGGCTGGGATAACGGACTCGGGTGACAAATATTTCGATGGCTATAAACGACCCATCATTTTATCTATCTATATATATATATATATATATATATATATATATATATATATATATATATATATATATATATATATATATATATATATATATATTAGTGTAAAAGGGTTAGGAAATATTATATATTTGCATTTAAATGAGGGACTCAACCCATGACCGTGTCGACAACTAATACCACATGATGGCCAAGTGGTGGTGAAGTGATGATTGGGCTGCCACGTGGAAGAAGGATGACCATGCAATGTAAAACTTCAAATAACTATAAATTTTTATCTAGAGGTCATATCAGGCTAAATTTTATATCACCAGAATCATCTTGCCAAGACGAACACAATGGTGACATTCATTTCATGTTTCGAAGACAAAAAAAAAGAAATTTAATTATCCCATCTCTTTAAGTGTAAAAGGGAGATTGGATTATAAAGTGAACACTTTTCACCAAGATTAAGGTGGGGTTTTTACACTTTCCAAAACAAATTTAGTAATGTGAGTCTTTTCTAAATTAAATATGGGTGATTTCCATCACCGCCTTCTCTATAAGAGTTTCTAACATTCTGTTTCAACTCTTATCTTTGAGATTTAATCCTTGATGTAGAAGTTCTCTTTTTTAACTATTGTGGAGTGGATATAGCACTTGTTGCAAAGTGTATATTTTGTGTTTGGGATTTGTTAGAGCTTGTTTAGCACTAAGTTATTCATGAAAATATTGAAGAGTATCAGGCAAGACCTGATTATCTCGTACATATTTAACTTTCCTTGAAAAGTGGTACCATATCCAACGTAATTTAAATGGGTGTGCAAAATAGTCTCAAGTTCAAAATACTTCACTTGTTCTAACTTAGTTACTTAAAATTATCCATATATGTGGCATATTCATCAATCCTAGAAATTGTTTCTACATTAGAATTGCAAAGTCTTATGGGAAAAGGTATGAATTATTTTCTTTCCTTTTTGGTGAAGGAATGCACCTAGTACTTGCATTAACTACATAGTTTTGCTAAGAAGAAATTGTAACAAACATAAATTGGAAGAACCAAAGGATTCCCTGCAAATAAAAATAGCCATATATATGAAAATTCCTCCTATGTTTGAAAAATTTCTTTCTTTCCAAGAGGGCTAGGAATTTAGGGGAGCACCTGTTAGAGGAAGGACAAAAAAATATTCTTATGCATTTTGAAAGAAAGATATTTTGAACACGTTAAAAACAAAACTATCATTTATTCCTATAGAGGGAGGGGTACCAAAACTACATACGGTCAACATCAAAGTTGGAATGTCGTGACTTCGACAAACTTATAAAAAAGTTGCAATAAACAATGGCATATACCAAACACAAAGTCCTATAGAACCTTTTTGATTGAATAAAATTTCCCACTTGATATGGAATTTCAAAAAATATTGTGTGAGCCTAATAAAAAATAATTCCTTCATCTATAAAAAAGTGTAGGACATAAATAAAGCATATATCAACAAAGTTAGTGGAATCCTTCTGAATAATTCATGCAAATAACTAGGAAAACACCTTATAAGGGTTGTCTAGCACACATATCTCAATTTTGTCAGACTTAACAATTTCTTTGGTCAGTTTCTTCAATATTTTCTTCAAAATGCCCTTCCCTCCATTATGTTTCAAAAGGAAGGATGGCTTACGAGAGCCATATCATATTCTTGAATACACTAGGGGCTAAAGGGATGGGCATCTTAGTAGCATCTAAGAGTAATATGTGTCTTTTCCTGGTATCAAAGTTATTTGTGTACCAAGAAACCATTTCTAAAAAACAAAAGAGTTCAAGCATACACCCAACATGCACAATTCTTGATGTCTAATCTTTTATACCATTATCCTCCTATAGGTTTGGCAAGAAATACCATTTGTAGGAAAAATACCACTAAAAATCATGGTCTTGTCATCGAAGTGTGTTGAGAGTATATCCAGAAAAGGGTTCTTGTATTCTATATGGTATTCTTGTTTTCTACATATCAACAATATAGAACAAATGAATGAACTAATAAGAGGCTAATTTGAAAGCATTGATAGTATTAAGTTTGTTATTACCCTTCATCATGTGAATACATGCAAGGAGGTGGTTAATAAATTAAAAGTTGCATTGATTATGAAAGATAGCCATATCTCAATGAGAAATGTGACTCATTTAATACCCAATATATATTTAGTTCTATGAAGTATACACCAACCTTAGTGATTTAATGCACCTTGAAAAAGATAGTGGAAGTGATGCATGTAGGATGAAAGATGAAAGTTGCATGTTTTTGAAGGAAAACTACTACATTCACATGTGAAAGAAAGCAAGTGTAGAAATGAATAAGTATAGAGTCATGTAGGGAGAATTGATGCAGGAAAAGCTTGTGTGGGAGTAATTCAACCTGTATACAAGTGAAAATTCTAACTACAAGCATACGAGAAAAAAGGTGAAGAAAATACCTATCGTAACACACACTGAAGAAAAATGGCTAAGTATAGGAAAGAGGTGCAATTTGAAAACCATGGAAATGTGGCTAAAAATTTTAAGATGGATAATGAATTGAAGAAAAATAGGGTGCATGACTTGCAAAAAGAGATGTGACTAAGTATGATGAATTTTGTGGGTTGTGATTGATGCAAGAGGGAAAAGATAGAAAAGCGGAAAGAAACATGCTAATGCAAATTTGGTTAAGTATCACAAAAGAAGAGAATTAATAGTAGTATGGAGTATTATAATTTATGCACAAGATAAACAAGTGTTGGTCAACATTTGGCTCTAATTATGGGATAATGATCCCTTATGGCTTGTTGAGAATCCAAAAGATATTATTCATTGGGGATATGGGGCTAAGAATATCTATAGAGAAAGGAAGGGGAGAATAAATAAGTGAAAAAATGAATTTACATAAAAACATGTTTAAAATGTTTCCCATTCGCAGATAGTCTTTGGACAACTTATTGGAATTATGATTACATTGAGACGGGAGGCAAATCCGTGTAATGAACAAATTAACCAGATTAAATAATTTCTCAATTTATCACAACAGAAAACATAAGAATGCATCAATAAGAACAATAATCACATCAACACATGAGAACAACAAATATATGTGGAAACCCTTGCAAGATAAAACCACAAATCCTTATCTTTTTCTTCAATCTTTGATTACAATAATTCACTAGCACCAACCAACTTTAGGCTACAACCTAAATGATGAGCCAACCTCAGAAATATAAAAACACCAACTTGCTTTAGACTACAACCTAATTGAGGCACCTACCTATGAAATATGTAAGAACCCACTTTCTTTGGGCTACAACCTCATTTAGGCACCAACCTCAGAATATCAAAATGGGCCTCCCTTTTCACAATATTCCAAACTAGATCACAACCTTAAATTCATTCTTTAAATAAGACTCATCAAAACTATTTGGTCTTCCACAATGAATTTGAATAAGCTTAGACCCGACTATGTTCAAAAAGTTCATCTTCAAGAAAATAACCTCAGACCGAATGGCAATAGATAAATTCATCCCTTAAAACTAGAATAGTTAAAAAAAAATATAAATAGAATGCACTCTCTACCTTGTAGTTTATCTTCTCTTGATTACTTCACTCCTCACTTCAAATGTCATCATGCTACTTCGGGATATTTTCCACACAACCACACTATTTTTATACCACACCACTACACAAATCCAAATATTCTAGCTTATTTATACTTTGTGGGATTGGCCATTAACTATGGCAGGAACGACAATTCATACAAATGAACTATATATTTGCTTGCTAGAAACCTAGTTTGGATGACCCACATATATCTTGGCTCCTTGGATTTTTGGGGCTTCAATTATTAACTCAAATGGCGATAAGATATGACCATAGTCTGAAAAATATAGATCCATGCCCATCTTATCTTGGAAAATTGAGTTATAACTAGATACTTTTCAACCCAAATTATTTTTACTCCAACTCCAGAGGCTTTAACATTATCCGACATGACCAACCGATGGGACCACATCCTTAAAACGTGAGCTTTATATATCCAAGAATCCATATCTTTCCTTATGATGCACACTTGCACAAGGCTCAGATCGCTAGATAAGCAAAATTTATTTCAACGAAACCATGACTCCCTAGAATTTTTACCAAGTGACCTTTTTAAATTTATATTCACATGTTAGAATATTTTGGATGCCTCAGACCTTATTCATTATATTTGAATAGTCTTTATGGAAAATGACGATACACTCATATTTCTTTGATACCCCAAATATCCAAATAATCTGGTTGCTATTTTGGATAAATTTTCCTATATTTCAACCATTTTGTCTAAATACTTAATACACTGATTTTTTTTTCCAAACTAGTCCTTGGTGCAAGTCCTAAGACTCCCATGTCGAAACTTCAAGAACCAATCACAACTTTTCCATGTGCAATATTTTACCACGTCATCTCTGCCATGTCACTACCACATCATATGCCTTGTTATCTTTTTGGTACGCCATCACCCTTGCTATGATATTGCCATTTATTAACACCTAGAAACCAACTCACACTTACACTTGAATTCGGTTATTCAGGAATAATGAAACCCCTAGATTATCCAGTTATGGAAAAATAATTCAAACCCAAATTTATGAGATGTTCTTGATATCTCAGATACCTTAGTTAGCATAAACTACCTTGTAATGTTCCCAAATTGGGATTGCACAGCAAGCTTGGAAAAATAATGCACTCCTTGGGAGATTAATGTACATAAAGGATTTTGTAGCCCTTGGATCCCTTACATCAGCAGATCTTGGGTCTAGATCCATAAGGGGAGCAAAAACAAATCAAACTAGGTGTAGTAAACAAGTCTCCCACAACCTAGTCTAGCTGGAAAACACCCTGCAATAGGGGCTACAGCTATGCACAGCAAGCAGCTTTAGGAATAATGCAATATTTGACAATTTAAGTAGGAGGCCATCAAATATAATCAATAAATGAATGTACAGAATCAAATCAGAAGTAAATTGAAGCTCTTTCAATATACAATAAGTTACATGAGATAAGAGAGCAAGATAGCTTCAGAAAAGAGAGTTGCAACATGTATATATTAGCAGAAATGGCTCAACAGCATTATTTTCAGGAGCTGTAGTAGCTGCATATTACAACTCAGATCTAGGACATATCTGTGGACAAAACATCAGATCTATATCAGATCTGGAAACTAGATAGTTTTCTCTACAAGATCCCCTTGGGGTTTTGACCAAATCGTGCATAAATAAAAGTAGATCTGAGATACAAGTTGCAGACCTGTAAAATGTTGCAGTAATTTCTGAATATTAAATTTCATTACATTAGATCAGATCTAAATAGAACATGGATCATCAATCTAATCCATGGATCACCTAAGTGTAAGGCAAAGCCCACCACTAGAGATCTCTAATCAAAACAGTGATCAAAACACCAGAAATAAACCCATATCAAAATAACGCAGTCCATCAATGGGAACAACACTGTAGCTCAAATGACATAGATAGCCACTGAAAAATTGCATATCTGAATTATAAAGAGAAGAGACACTCTTCCAGGAGGTTAAAAGACACACTCCATGAGAAGAGGCTCCCAAAACAAGCTAGATATCTGCAGATCTAGACTCCCACTTGCTGCAGCTTGCAAAAGTAGCAGAACCCTCAATGGATTAGCGCTGCCAATGTAAGTAGAGCTTGGCCTCAAGCCTGATAGTGGATCAATTCAGAAAATACTCCTCCAATAATCCTCAAAGGAAGAGTTGAAATCCCTGCATAGGAATTCCAAGCACAATCCTCCACTAAATAGCAGAGAATAGTATTTGTCTAAGCAGAAAAAATACTCAGAAATATGATCAATGAACAACCTTCTCTTGTTGCCTCCCCTCTCCTTTTATAAGATGAGAGTCTTTGCAAACCCTAAACCACCTTGATGAGTTAGTTCTTTTCACATGAGGGGTCTCCTTCTAAAATTGCGTTGTCCCTTTAGGAGATGCATTGAACCTAGACGACGTTGTATATTTGGTCAAGGTTGACCCAATCTCACAGCTCAAACCCCTTTCACACCTGCAAGTGATTATTTACATGGCCTTGATTTAACTGTGTTCACATGGGCATTGATTTATTTAGTCTTCTTAGGAGTTTTACATGTCCTCCTTTATTAATTTATTCATGCAACATAAAATAAAGCAAAAATGAATATTCATCTTAGCTTAGGCTAAGTAGGAATATTACAATCCTCCCCTCCAAAATGTTGCTTGTCCTCAAGAAACTGATAGGGTAAGAGCTGTCATACTTCTCCTCCTTCATTGTTGGCATCATCAAGGATCAAATATTCATCATGACCCAAGTGCTTAGCAAGCCAAATCATCATGAATTGCTCCTCCAAGGCCAACATAATATGTGCATAGTCCATCCCTTCAGGAATGAAAAACTCAACAAAAATAAACATCGGTGGAGAAATGCTACATCTAAAACATGTTTCATGAAGTACAAGTTGGAGTTCCAAACCATGTGGTACATATAAACTGCCCATCCTTTATCCATACAACCCCATAAAAAATACAACTATATCATCAATTTATGGAAGCAAGACTACATAGATGCAAACTAAAATCTGAACTTGAGGAGGTGGATCAAAATCCCACATGTGATTCCAGCGCAGTGCACCTCTTGTCTTCATTAGATCTGGGTGTGGTAAGTGGAATTCCCACCACAATGTTGCTGCATAAGTCACCTTAACATGGCTGAAGGTGTTACATAAGTTTGGTGCCTTTGGGAAGCACCCATCATGAAAAGGAATCTCCCCTTGCACATCAAGGGAGTGGCCAAGTTTAGAATTTTCATTGGCCCCCAACAAACTATGAGATCCATATAATCTCTCACTCCCTTTAGGAGTCATATCCTACAAAAAAATGGCAAAGGAATGTAATATATCAGAAAATACAACTTGTTTATCATGATCAAATTCTTTACCATCATAGTCCTTCACACACAAGGAGTTGTGCATGAGAATTCCCTTCATCTCAAGCAAAGGAAGAGCTGGATGAGATTACTCTTGCAAAGAGTCCATTGGTTGCCCCAATCATCCATAGCTATTGCACTCTTGAAAGTGTTGAGTTAATTCCTCTCTCATGCCTTCCCAATCAAAAATATTCATGATCAGGGAATAGATCTTCATTGAATACATATGGCTGAGGAAGAATTCTTCATATGCTCCTTGTAGGATCTTCTACTTGAGCTTGGAAGCTCTAGCCAAAAATACCTTACCATGATAATATATGAATTCTCCTTGGACCAAGTAGCCCCCTTCTTGATGCATGCCATCCAGTATCATACCTGTGTGGAGATCTTTGGAATACTCCACAAGCAGTTGAGATTTCCAATAAAGATCCACACTGCTCAACAATAACAGCACTGATGATACATCCATGGAAGTGCTTGTCATGTTGTTAATTTCTCTTTTGACATTACACATGCCAAAATGGTTTGTTGGAAGGCTGATCCTCCCATTACTCTCTTCCCATAGCGTAGATTCAGAAAGGTGAGAGGGAGATAGTGAAGCAGGAAGAAGATCTGCCTCATCCTTGTTGTCCCAATCCTCCTAGCGTTGTAACTTGGTCTCTCATTTCTCCAATCCTTCCTGGATCTATATTTGGAGCAGCACTTTTTGGAACCTTTCCCACAAGATTTGAATCTGATGGCATTCCAGGTGGCTTGCCATGAGATAAGACTGTCCCTTGCAGCATCCTCATGAACATGAGAGAAGGAACTGTGAGATCCCTGCTTCCACTACGCAAATCCATCTCTGTTGTTTGTGTGGAAACATTAGGTGAAGGATAAGTGTGCATGCCTTGAATAATTTTTGTTTTCCCACTCTTCAAGTCCACCCACTCCATTTACAAAGCTTTCCAATCAGTGGTAACCTTCCCCAAGGTAATCAACCATTGGACACCCAAGATGATGTTGGTGTCTGGTATGTCAACTACAAAGAAATGATCCACCAAAGTGTAGGATCCCATAGTGACAAAGAGTGACGGAACATATTGCATGCATTGCATAGTCCTATCTCCTAGGACCAAAACAGAAAATCCCTCAAAAGTATCAGTGGGGATTCCTCTTCTTTGCACAAGGTGAGCGTCAATAAAGTTGTGGGTTGCCCCACTGTCAATCAGGACAGATACTCTCTGGTTCATGATTGAACCTTGTACTCTTAGGGTCAAGTACTTAGGCACTTGTTGGCTTGAGGGGTCCTGACCCAGGTTCGGTGTGCAAGGTTTTCCAACAAACCCCGATACTACTGGCCCTTTAGGCAGTGACTTGCTTGAGCAAGTCAAAGTCTCACCCGAAGTAGTATGGGTGGGTGCTGGAACCAGGTTTCCGCATCCTGAAAAAGGATGGGTAAGGCAACCAGAGTTGTGCTAGATCTTGGGATTCCCAGATTACCTTGTTTTGCGCAGAGTTAATTAGGTCTCTATTCACATACACATGCACTAGATCTATATTTATATGTTTTTTATAACATCAGCACAGCAGTACATAAACAGAACATAACAGATCTAGATCCAAGAATGTAGTACACAGATCTTTCACAACTTAAAGACAGAAAATGCACAATACAACAATTATCAGTAATTCACACAACAGTACTCATAGATTCAGTTCTCTAACAATATTTTGCATTCATTCATTCATCAATTTTTCCTTACAATTCCCTTCCCAACCTATGCACACAGCAGCAGGGTCTGCACACAGCTCGACTTGGATCTCCACGCACACAGCTAGCATGATTCCTTTCCCCAAAACCCAAACAGATATTTTAAACCACTATTCACATCAATAGCTCGTCATGTCTTATCCTTTTCAATACAAAATGCATCTCTATTTATAACAATCTAGCCTCGACTTTCCTATGGTCCGCAACCCATGGTTTTTGGACCCCTAGTTTACCCTTTCACCCATTACAATGCTTTCGGGGCTTTGAGCCACCCCAAAACGCCTGCGCTAGACTAAATATAATAAAAAATATTCAAAATGGACCAGTTTCGCAGCTTGTTAGGAGACCTCGTTCCAACAGTCCCCCAACAAAATCTTGTGACTCGTCTCGAGTCACTGCAGTGGTGCGACCACATATTCCTTAGCCTGGTATGGCTTGAGTCGAATTCCATTGACAAAGCCAGGAACGAGGTCACCGCGCAAAGTAGCTAGCTAGACTGCTCTGCCATTCGTAATCTCCTTAACTATGTAAGGACCAAGCCAGTGCTGCCGGAATTTCCCTGGATGTTTCACAAATTGGCTATCGTATAAGAGGACGAGATCACCTTCGACGAATGTCTTTTGACGAATATGTCGATCATGCCAGGATTTATTGCAAGCCTTCTGAAACTGCTAGTGAAAATTAGCAATAAACCGATCTTCTTCTAAAGCCACCAGTTGCGCTAGAAGTTCCTCTATGATATCTGAGTCCTCCATATTTGTGAACACAACGATGCGTAGGCTAGGAGCAACATATTCTACGGGCATAATGGCCTCCTTACCATAGACCATTCAGAAGGGGGTCCTGCCCGTTAGCTTCTTACAGGTCGTTTGGTATGCCCACAGAACAGAGGGGATGCGTACATCACAGTCACTTCGATCAGCATTGAAAACCTTAGTTAATGCCTATTCCAAAATTTTGTTAAAAAATTCAACTGCCCCATTTTCCTGGGGATGATAGGGTGTACTCTTTGCATGGTGGATCCGAAATTCCTCATTCGAGGCTTGAATCGTTTGGTTAACAAAGTGCATACCTCTGTCGCTCATTAGGATCTTTGGGCAGTCGAACCTGGTCAGAATTTGCTCAAAGATGAAGTGCACAGTAGTATCTGTAGTACAATCCTTTACATCTTGTGCCTCAGCCCATCGAGTGACGTAGTCAGTGGTAGTGATAATGTAGCGCGCACCTTTTTTCTTGCCTGGCGGATTGATGGGTCCTATAAAGTTAATAGCCCATTTTTCAAAAGCCTATAGGGCCACTTTAGGCTGTAATGGCATGTCATCTCGTCACGAGAGTTGGCCAGTGCGTTGGCATGTATCACACAATCTGAAATAGGTGTATGAATCCTGATGTAGGGTAGGCCACCATAATCTAGCCCTCAAAATATTTTGCGTTGTAGCTCTTCCTGCATAGTGGCCTCCTGAAACTCCATCGTGTGCTTCTACTAAAATGGTGGGCCGTTCATGTTCCAATACATACCTTCGTAGTATTTCATCTGTGCCTAGCTTGTATAACTATCCAGTGATGATAGTAAATTCTGCAGCCCGGGTAACCAAATCCTTCTTCTACTACACTGAATATGCTGCAGGGGCCTCGCCTATAGTAAGGAACTCAATGATATCTGTAAAGTGAGCATCAACTACCTTAATGGTAAACAGTTGCGCATAGGGTAAGCCCTCATCCAAGTTAGTAGGCTCTTCCCCTGTGTCGATGCGAGACAGATGATTTGGGCCTGCATTCAACCTCCCAGGTTTAACAATGACCTCAAAATCATATTCCTGGAATAGCAACAGCCAGCGGAAAATCTTCCCCCCAAACACAGGCTTGTTGAGTAGATATTTCAAAGTTGAATGATCGGTGAAAATCTTAAAGTGTCCACCCAACAGAAAGTGCTGATATTTTTGTAATGCGTATACCATGGCCAATCCTTCGCGTTCGGTGGTAGAGTAATTCCTTTCGGTGCACGAGATTTTTCAGCTTGCAAATGCAATCGGGTGGTCAATATCTCTATCTCCAGGTTGAGTGAGAACCGTGCCCAGAGCGATGCCTGACGCATCGACATGTACGTGAAATTTTTTTAACCAGTCAGGA
This sequence comes from Pinus albicaulis, assembly GCA_034641835.2. Taxonomy (NCBI): domain Eukaryota; kingdom Viridiplantae; phylum Streptophyta; class Pinopsida; order Pinales; family Pinaceae; genus Pinus; species Pinus albicaulis. The sequence goes on along the minus strand of CM076569.1, from coordinate 849,872,524 downwards.
AATATCAGTATGGGTGTAGAGATCATCTTCTCCTTTAGCAGTTCGAAGCTCGTCTGACATTCATCATTCCAGAAAAAAGAGACATCTTTTTTTAGTAGTTGTTCCATGGGTGCTGTGATTAGGGCGTATCCCTAGATGAATTTCCTGTAATAGCCTATGTGACCAAGAATAGAACGCAATTTTTTTTCCGTTGTGGGGGCTGCAAGGTTGATAATCACGGCTATATTCACAGGATCAACCATCAATCCTTGTCGACAAACGATGTGTCCAAGCAAGATCCTGAATGGTACACAGAAGATGCACTTTTTGATATTCAGGGAGATATGGTGCTTCCGGCATGCATCCAGCATTAATCGTAAGTTTGAGACATGCTCTTTCACCAAACCAAATATCGTCCAATCATCTAAGTAAACCTCTAGGAACTTGTGAATAAACTCCTTGAACACAGCCACCACAACCCTTGAAAAGATAGTAGGTGCGTTCTTGAGACTAAAGGGAATGACCGTATACTGGAAGGAACCCCATTCGGTCATAAAGGTAGTCTTATTGCGATCATCAGGTGCAATTCTGATCTCGTGGTATCTAGAGAACCCATCGATGAAGGAATAGGCCTCCTGGCCACCCACGCTATCAATGATTTCATCGGAGAAGGGTGTAGGGAAGGGGTCATGGACGCAGGTGTCATTTAGCATTCGTAGATCCACGCAGATGCGTATTCCCCCCTTTGTATTTTTCTCTTGGACGACCATTGGACTTACCCAATCTGACTGTTCCACTGGTTCAATGATACCTACGGTCAACATTTTGTCCAACTCCTCTTTGACCTTTTGCTTATATTTAGGGTTCAGCTTGTAAGGTCGCTTCTTGACGGGGTGCGCCTTGGGTTTCAGAGTGATGTGCATAATTTCGAGGTCCCCAGTGATGCCTTTGAGCTCAGAAAACTTTGTTGGAAATAAGTCATGGTACTCCGTGAGTAGCTCTATAATTTTTCCTACGGTTCGTTCATCCCAATAGTCCCCAATTTTAGCTAGCTTAGGGTGTTCTTCTGTCCCAATATTAACTTCATTCAGCCTGAGAGGTTACATTACATCAATATCTTGTAGTGACGGTCCGATAACAGTATTTTCTCCTTCAGATTCCGAAACAGAGATATTTCACGGATTATCCTCTTCTTCGTTAATCGCCAAGCTCCGGCAGTTGACTATGTCTTGCATCTCGGCATCCCGTGTTAGGGTAGTTGGTGTGGTGTAGGGGTGAGGCTTTTTAAAGATAAATGCATTGATGTCCTGTAGAGCTTTGTCAAGTGTCTCCGTTCCCCCAATTAGTCTGAACGTTCCAATAAAATCATCTTTTAATATTTTCCAGTGGTGGGTACGTTGATGTAACTCCGCATCTAAGTACCAAGCAGTAGGGATAGGGCCCAAGGCATGCTCAAATATATGGATCCATTCTTCTGGGGTTCGATCAGACCATTTGGTTGTCCAAGTACGCAGATGCGTGCGGGGATCTCTTGGTCCCAAGAATATTTTGGTGCGCATGTCGTAGAGAGGTGCGAACCGCAGAGCCATCTGATCTTGACACATTTCCCAATCTAGAAATTATTTCTTGTGGGTATCCCACCATCGTGCAGGTGTTCCACGTAGAGCCATATTGAGGGCCCAGAGCTGCCGTTCTTTTGGCACCCTAGCCTCCAACGTCCTTAGGAATTCCTGGACATTACTAGACCCATCAAAGTGGGGAAGGTCCCTTACCTCTGAAGTAATGCAGTAAGGGTTCCTTGCAGCCCTAGGGCCTCATAGTGATGAGGCATCATGTAACCAGGTCTTCCAACTCTCTAGTTCTTCATAAGGATCAGGAAAGTACTCCCAGTCCTTCTCCCAACAGAGTACTTTGCCTGCTGTAGGGTTACCCTAGTCTTTGTCCTGCATTGTTACCCTGTAGATGTGATCTAGTTCCTCCTCTACATATGCTGGTTCTATATACCGCACACCCTTGATGGGATCTAACGGTGCCATTACGCACGTACCGTTCTTCTCAAACACCATGCTGCGTTTTTTTAGATTGATGACACCCTCTACGTCTATAGCCCAGTCTAGTCCCAGGAGTGCAGGGTAAGGATCCGCATCTTCCACGATTTCTATTACTTCAAAGTTAGCTAAGACCTTTACTCCTGCGATATCTACCATGAATTTTGGCAACCTCCCCAGAGGGATGATCTTCTGTTGATTCACCATGCACAGCTAGATGGTGGACCAGTCTAAACTAGGTTCACCCATTCATTGCCATGTTTGCTTTGGTAAGACGTTTGCATCCGATCCGAGATTGAGAATAACCTGATCTATCTCATAGTCACCAATATGCGGAGTCAACCGCATTTCCCTCCCAGTGCATCTCTTATAGCTGTGTAATTTGTGTACTTCCTTAATCTCAGCCATTGTGCTCGATAATTCAGTAATTCTTGCAGTCATGCAATAATTATTGGAGATTTTCTATAGCCTGCGGTCTACGTAGTAGTTTCAGACATGCCCTTAGAAAGGGCTCAACTCCTTCCTCTTTTTGGAGGTGTGTCGGAAGCTACACAGGGGCTTCCAGCCGTTCTTGTTCCTTGATATTCGTTCCCTTTCGAGAAGCAAGTTCCTCCCTTGCTCTCGGGGTGACCGCCTCGCCGTGTGTCATGAATTTTACACTCGGATCCTCATTCCTTAGCTCAGATTTGACTCTTTGCACCTTTTGCATGGGGGTAGGTTGTTTGTCCTGCATTTTCATTATAAATACTGGGCAATCTTCGATCTCGTGGTCCAGATGTTGGCAATATTTACAGGATTTCCTGGTGGGGTTCGGGCAGTCCCTGGAAAAGTGCCCTACCTCTCCGCAGTTATAGTGGATCAGCTGGCCCCGTCCTTGTCCTGCGCTTCCTCCCCGGCCCCCCTGCCCCTCGCAGGGGAGCCACCATAGGTCGTGGGAGATCTTGGTGACACAGAATATGATTGTACCCTATATAGGTTCCCCCAATCTACCAACAAGTCATATGTGCAACAATTCTGCTCATCCTACCCTACCGAATGGCAGAACCTGCACCATTGTTTCTTCAGTTCACACATACTTATCTGAGGGCACTAGACTATATCATGTAGTCTCGCTACCCGGAAGTCTTCGCACCATAGCGTAGATCTGCTGGAACTGGGGTGCAGCAGACTGGGTCCCCCTGGCTGTAGGTAATATGTCTATAAAGGACACGGGTCCTTGGTATGATTGGACACCCGACACCTTATGCACCAGAGGTCTGCACTGACTCCTTTTCCCCATTCCATCCGTAAGCTTTGTATTTCCATGTGCATGGCCCCGAGTTGCTCTTGAATTTGCTGCACTCCCCCTAATGTGTTGTCCTTAGGCATGGCTTCGAGTTTCATGGCAGCTTCCAAGGCTTTTTCCTGCGATTCGAAGGTCTGGTGGCCCATCGGTATGCATAAGTGAGGTAGCAACATAGCGATGAACCATTCCGCGTGCTTTCTATCATCGTACTTGAACCCCCCTTCCCTGATCACTTTCTTTAACCATTGATCGACCTCCCATACTGACTCAGACGCACCTTGCTTGAAGTCTTTTACTTCTGCTACCAACTGAGAGTAAGGTTTCGGCTTCCGGAATTGTTGTTTTAGGTCACCCTTAACATCTTGAAGTGATGCACTCCCGTTCTGAGATATATACCGCATATACCAGTCTAGAGCGCTCTCTTCGAAGGCTAGGGATAATTGTGCCCTTTTCACAGTATCACTTACCACCCCTTGCGCAGTCCATACTGAGTCGACTATGAACCAAACTACTCCATGTCCTCATCGGATGCGCCTTTAAAGGTAGGTAATTTCAAGTGTACTGTCATACTTTCCTCTGGTTTGCTTCCCCGGCGGTCCGACGTCGGGGTAACTGACGGACCTTGCGTAGGCGCTTTCTTCGGCGAGCTAAGAGCAGAGCGATCCTCTACTTGACCGGTTTGATAATAATTACCGCTTCGTGTTGTGTTGTTGCCCAAAGTAGCGCTCATTCACCTCCACGTTAGATGTCAAGTATTCACTTGTCATTACCGATCCCTTTCTCAGACTTCTTCAGGTCCCGGCAATGGAACCATTTGTTGGCTTGAGGGGTCCTGACCCAGGTTTGATGTGCAAGGTTTTCCAACAAACCCCGATACTACTGGCCCTTTCGGAAGTGACTTGCTTGAGCAGGTCAAAGTCTCACCCGAAGTAGTATGGTTGGGTGTTGGAACCAGGTTTCCGCACCCTGAGAAAGGATGGGTAAGGCAAGCAGAGCTGCGCTAGATCCTGGGATTCCCAGATTACCTTGTTCTGCGCAGAGTTAATTAGGTCTCTATTCGCATCCATGTGCACTATATATACAGTTATATTCTTGTTATAACATCAACACATCAGTACATAAACAGAACATAACAGATCTAGATCCAAGAACTTAATACACAGATCTTTCGCAGCTTAAAGACAGAAAATGCACAATACAACAATTATCAGTAATTCACACAAAATTACTCACAAATTCAGTTCTCTAACAATCTTTCACATTCATTCATTCATCAATTCTTCCTTACAATTCCCTTCCCAACTTGCGCACACAGCAGCAGGGTCTGCACACAACTGGACTTGGATCTCCGCACACATAGCTAGTAGGAGTCCTTTCCCCAAAACCCAAATAGATATCTTAAACCACTATTCGCATCAATAGCTCGTCATTTATTATCCTTTACAATACAAAATGCATCTCTATTTATAAAAATCTAGCCTCGACTTTCCTATGGTCCGCAACCCATGGTTTTTGAACCCCTTGTTTACCCTTTCACCCATTATAATGCTTTTGGGGCTTTGACCCACCCCAAAACCCCTGCACTATACTAAATATAATCAAAAAATTCAAAATGGACCAGTTTCGCAGCTTGTTAGGAGACCTCATTCCAACAACACTCCTCTCAAAGAGGCAAGAGTCCCACTTGTTGGAGCAAAGGCTCCCTTCCCATCTCTGGATGGTGTTTGATCTTCCTCATCATCATTAGTGCTGTGACCCCTCCTAGGTCCATCGTCTTCATCTTCTTCCTCAAAATCTGAGAAGACTTCTATGTAGTGTGCCCTTCCAGCAACACATCTATGTCCCAGTACCCATGACTCTTGGCAAGTGAAACATAGTTTCTTTTTCCTCAATTCCCTCCTGAGATCAATATCAAGAGGTTTCTTCAGAGAGCTCTCCTTGGGAGGAGCAACTTTTCCTTTCTTCCCCTTAGAAAAGTGACAGGCCTTGCTTTGGAAAGTTTCCTTTGCTTTTGGCAAGGCGTCTTGGAGATCTCTAGCTCTCTCAATGGCATCATGCAGAGTGACGGGCTTGGTAGATTTAACCAACCCATGCAAAGGTTCCTCCAGGCCATTGATGAACATGTCGACTCTCCTTGCTATAGATAGGTCACAGACCATGACTAATAATCTTAGAAACTCAGAGATATAAGTCTATGCATCTCCTGACTGCTTCAGCTTTGCAAAGCTTATGAAGGGCGCTTCAGGATCCTTTCTGTCAAACCTCTCCACTAGTCTTCTAGTGAACTCAGCATAGGTAGTCACATTTATGTGTCCCAATGTAGACAATCCATGGAACCACCAATTGTGTGCTTCACCTTCAAAGTGCAGCACTGCAATCTTGATGGCTTCAACTTCAGGGAATTTGTTCAATTGGAAATAGATATCTAGATTTTCTACCCATACCTTGGCAAAACTGGAGGATGATCCTTCAAACTTGAGCAAAAATAATCTACCCATAGTGTGGTGTATACCATGAAAGAAACCACCATCTCTATACTGCTGCCCTGGTCTTATTCTATCCTTGATGTGACAAAAGTCTTGGAAACTCAAGTTATCCTTAAATCTATGACTCTGAAATTCATACTCCACAAATTAATCTTCAATATAAGCTTGCTCATGTGGTCCTTCATTCTCCACAGCCAAGAAGGTAGGCATAGTGGAGCGTTGTGAAGCTTGTGGGGCTAGTGGCAGATTCACTGGTTGACCAGTCCCATGATGAGACATATCTGAGCTTTCTCCCAACTGAAATATCCCAGGAGATTCCCTCATTCTGTCCACCTCATATCTTTGATCTCCTTGGCAAGATCTTGCATGGTCGCCAAAAGAGTTTTTGCAAACTCCTCTGCTTCTTTATCATTCACAGCTTCAGGGGCTTTCCCCTTGTCTTGACCCTTGTCAGGATCATCAGTAGTGTAGTCATACTTTTTATGACTTATATTCTGGTACCTCTTCTCCCTATCAGTAAGAGGATTATATTATTCTGAATGCAACATGGCTGGTGCTCCAAGGCAAGCATAGGTTGTGCCAAGAAAGGAGCCCTGATACCACTGTAATGTTCCCAAATTGGGATTGCACAGCAAGCTTGGAAAAATAACGCACTCCTTGGGAGATTGATGTACATAAATGATTTTTCAGCCCTTGGATCCCTTAGATCAATAGATTTTGGGTCTAGATCCAGAAGCGAAGCAAAAGAAAATCAAACTAGGTGTGGTAAACAGGTCTCCCACAACCTAGTCTAGCTGGAAAACACCCTGCAATAGGGGCTGCTGCTATGCACAACAAGCAACTTCTGGAATAACGCAGTATTTGAAAATTTAAGTAGAAGGCCATCAAATATAATCAATAAATGAATGTAAAGTAGCAAATCAGAAGTAAAGTGAAGCTCTTTCAATATACAATAAGTTACATGAGATAAGAGAGCAAGATAGCTTCAGAAAAGAGAGTTGCAACATGTATATATCAACAGAAATGGCTCAACAGCGTTATTTTCGGGATCTGTAGAAGCTACATATTACAAATCATATCTAGGACAAAACATCAGATCTATATCAGATCTGGAAACTAGATAGTTTTCTCTACAAGATCCCCTTGGGGTTTTGACCAAGTCATGCATAACTAAGAGTAGATCTGAGATACAAGTTGCAGACTTGTAAAATGCTGCAGTAATTTTTGAATATTACATTTCATTACATTAGATCAGATCTAAATAGAACATGGATCAGAAAGCTAATCCATGGATCACCTAAGTGGAAGGCAAAGCCCAGCACTAGAGATCTCTAATCAAAACAGTGATCAAAACACCAGAAAGAACCTCATATCAAAATAACGCAGTCCATAAATGGGAAAAATGTTGTAGCTCAAATGACATAGATAGCCACTGCCAAATTGCAGATCTGAAGTATAAAGGGAAGAGACACTCTTCCAGGACGTTAAAAGACACACTCCATGAGAAGAGGCTCCCAAAACAAGCTAGATCTCTGCAGATATAGACTCCCACTTGCTGCAGCTTGCAAAAGTAGTAGAACCCTCAATGGATCAGCGCTGCCAATGTAAGTAGAGCTTGGCCTCAAGCTTGATAGTGGATAAATTCAGAAAATACTCCTCCAAGAATCCTCAAAGGAAGAGGTGAAATCCCTGCATAGGAATTCCAAGCACAATCCTCCACTAAACAGCAGAGAATAGTATTTGTGTAAGAAGACAAAATACTCATAAATATGATCAATGAACAACCTTCTCTTGTTGCCTCCCCTCTCCTTTTATAAGATGAGAGCCTTTGCAAACCCTAAACCACCTTGATGAGTTAGCTCTTTTCACATGAGGGGTCTCCTTCTAAAACTGGGTTGTCCCTTTAGGAGATGCATTGAACCTAGACAGCGCTGTAGATTTGGTCAAGGTTGACCCAGTCTCACAGCTCAAACCCCTTTCACACCTGCAAGTGATTATTTACATGGCCCTGATTTAACTGTGTTCACATGGGCATTGATTTATTTAGTCTTCTTAGGAGTTTTACATGTCCTCCTTTATTCATTTATTCATGCAACAGAAATTAAAGCAAAAATTAATATTCCTCTTAGCTTAGGCTAAGTAGGAATATTACATGCCTTCACTTCGAAAGGTATTTTCTCATCACTCTTGGAGAGTTTGATTATATGTCATAAACTGTTGGAAAGGTCTCTAAGAGGGATATCTAACTAAACACTTTGCAAGTGATTTTCAATAATAAACATGGAGACAAAATTCGTTCAAATGTATTACATGCATCCTTTACCTTGGCTAGGTAACAACACACATCAACACACTTATCAAGAACTTGAAAAAACCCACTACAACCGCTAACATTCTAATAAATATCCCTAGTCTTGATATCACTAACTAACGTTTGACATCAATGAAATTTTTTTCTCAATAATATCCCCCTTTGTCATTGATGGAAACACCACCAGATATTGATGGTCATTATTGGCTTGAACTCCCCTGATCAAGCTTCTTGTCCAAATGTTTCTCCTTCTCTCATGCTGCCTAGTCAATGTGTTCTTTCTATCCCTGTTTGAAATCAATGGAGAAGAAGATTACTAGGCATTATTCAATTTCATATGGCTACTAAACCAATAAATCTTCAAATTTTACTCCCCCTATGGAAGGTCTCTCTCCTTGTGAATACTTCCATTTATGTTTGTTGAAAATATACTATGATTTTGAATCTCTCCTCCTTAACCAATGTTTCTTTCTTTCCATATGCATCTCAGATCCCCCTATCAACAACATAATTTGTAGCTAAAATTAATGAGCCATTCCTCCCCATGAGCAGGGAATTACTCCCATGTTATGTATGAGATATTCAAATATTTATATCAGCAAAGGTATAGTCAATATATTTGTAATTTGTTCCTTTTTTGGAATGTATTCCAACCTGACAACTTTATTAGCAACCTGTTCTATAATAAAATGGAAATTGACAAGAATATGCATCCTTTTAGAATGCATAACAAGGTTTTTAAGTTATGACTATGGATATTCCGATTTTTGCATCTGAAAAACTACACCACAGAAACCTCCAATTTAGCAATATATACATTATATTAAATGTGGAACCGTACCCCTTTTGGTCGTATACATAATATATATATAAATATATAACACCACATTGTGAAAACCACATTCAACAACGTCCAAATTACCATGTAACCCTGGGACTAAAATCTCGAGCATTACTCCTTACACCTCCATTCGAAGCTTCAGGGTCTAAGAAAAAAAACCCCTCCTATGTTACTTGATGGAAAACCCTTCGTACTAGGACATAAATCGTGATCCTTCTCCACAGTTCCCCTCTTTTAAATGTCGAGGTGATGTCACGTTGACATTCCCCGTGCCAGAAAATTTTCCCTAATACCTTTTCATCAAGCGCCCTTAAGAAATCGCCAGTGTGACATCACGACCTACACGTGGCGTCCTTTGGGAATGCCAAATGTCACTCATTTTGGCCCACTTGGTCCTTCCAAATGGCCAAATCCAAGTGCCAGGTGTCACGCCATCATTGCACTATGTCACCCTCTTGACCACGTCATTCACCACACTGGACAGGTGCCCCGCTAGGCTCTTAACCTCTTGCAAATAAGGCTTTTACCATTATCATAAAACTTGAAAATTTTGGCTCTCTGGCCCTAGCCTCCATTCGATGACTCTATTTCATTTGTGCCCTTATTGACCATATCAAGACATACATCCTGAGCTTTTATTCCTATTCAAAAAATTATGGCTCACATGAAAAACCTATGGGGTATAAAATCCATGGGGCCCTTCCAATGAATGGTAATGCAATGAGTGATTAACAATTATGAATTAAATGTGAGACCCCCACTCCCCCTCATGACATCAAGAGGGGGGGTGGGTTGGTAGTCTCACAATTATGGTTCCATCTCCCACTTCCATTGTGGAATATTAATTACATATATCCTTCGACACAAATTGAGGGCTCACAATGAAATGTGGGGTGGGGGGTGCTCTCAGTTATAGTTTTTCCCACAAGGTCGCACCACGGGCTCACAACGCTTTGCATATGTAAAAAAATGTAATTTCCTTTATTGTTAAATTCCGTTGCTACTGCTCTTCATGATTGGTTAAGGCATTTGTTCATGTAAATATAATAAGGCACAAGCCAGTCCCTTAGGAACCTTAAACTCTCCCAACCCCACACACACACACACAATAATTATATATATATATATATATATATATATATATATATATATATATATATATATATATATATATATATATATATATATATATTAAGAAACTCTTTCGATCTATCCCTCCCGAGCTTATAAGGCCTTGACCCAACTTGAAAATACACATGTTTACACTCATATAAACATAAATATTTTTATGAGTTTCTAAAGCCTCAACCTGAGCTATCCCTCCTAATCTTAAAATTTATAACCCAAGTCCTGGTATCCATTCCTTTAACAGAACATAAAATATTACAGATATCTACCCATCTCTTCGATAATAAAGGGTAACTTAGACTATATTTCAAATTCAAACATTAGCAATATTTACAAGTTCATTTCATACAACCCATTAGATTAACTATGATTAGAGGTACTGTAACACTAACCAATATTCTTCTAATCAGTATTACTAATCTTTCAGAGCATCAGTTAATCTTCAATTATTATCAGTGTTTGTACAATGATACTAGTAAACAAAAGGAACACAAATGCACACAATTTTTAATGTGAAAACCCCCTCTGGGACAAAAACCAACTGAACGATTTTCTAATATTTCTTTAATACTCAACTCCAGTTGAAAATAAATCTCCAACTTCCTAGAATCTAGAAAATCATTCTTCTCCAGCTCCCACTAGATGGATGCTCCAATGATCGAGATTCTTCAACGGTCAACTAAACGGATGCCCCAACACCCGAGATTCTTCAATAGTCAACTGAACGGATGCCCCAACACCGAATGCACTACAACTCACCCTAGCACCATCCTACTACCCTGAAGTTTTCAGAGGCTTGAACCTATTGGTGATTTCATGCACCAGCCTAGCACCAGCCTATCACCCTATATAAGAATAAAAGAAGAATGGACTCTCGTACCAGGGACAATGGTCCACTTTACAATGATATAGAATGATGTAGAAGAAGAAGATACACTAGACCATAACCCCAACTATGACACAACCACCTAATAATGATCCTAGACCTCCCGACATTTCCTCTTCATCTCTTGGAAGATAGAAACTTATACAACTTTACAATGACGCTTTTACAATGACTCAGTACAATGAAATCTTTACATTGACTGTATGTAGTGTTGCCCACTTGAAGACTTCATATGGTGGACTTATTGATTTTGTTCTGCACCTTGATTGCTGCTCTTGTCATGCTACCCTTTCTCACTCTTCAAAATATTAGATGATGCATTGAGTCTTATCTTGATGAATATATAATACCTGCAAAAAGTCTTCAAGGAAAGACCCATGACATGATAATAGCAAAACTTACCTCATCCTGCAGAGCATATGTCAGTGCTAAAAAAAACACCAAATTAGAATACAAAGAACCTAATGCAATTAAGAGATGAACATGCATATACAGAAGCTACTTACCTAGATATTACCTTTGTTGCATCATTATACTGCACCTTGCTTCTCTTTGCTGCCCTAGAAAGTCTGGTCCTTTGCAGCCCATGACAACACATGATCTAGCTTTTTCTTGCCTTCTATGAGCTCGATATTGAATATGATGTATCTTTGTGATTTCAGATCCCCAATATGTGATATTTGGTCCTATAGTAGCCCTCTGAGTCTTCTTTCCAATGGCACAAGTTTGGCCCGATTTGGATACTTCAAGGAAAAGTTATGCCCGATCTCTCACAATCACCTAATTATGGACTGGTGCAGTAGAGCGAACTTGTACAACTTACCATGTGTCACTGTTTCCTCCTTCCTGAAATTGATATAAAGAAAACTAAATTCCGTGCACTATCTGCGACTTTTTACAGAATTCCAATCCGCTTCTTAGATAGAGAGTTATGATGAGTTTCCCAAGGATACCTCTTTGAGATGAAATTCAGAAGCCTACGAAAACCCTAAATTCCATAGATCATATCTTCGAAGATATAGTGAACCAAGATCTGAAATTTGGACACGAGGTTCAACAGGATTTTTCCCAAGTGGGTTTTTTTTTCAACATATGAAGCTTTGCAAAAATAAAGTTACAGTGAAAATTCCACGATCACTACTTTTGGAGAATATATGAAATTTCTTTTTATAGAGTTGAGAGGGGCTTCTATAGAGAACGTTGGAGGGATTTTAGGAGCTTAAAAAATTATTAATTATTGAATATTCAATGACCACTTTTGTATCTTAAGAAACATTCCCTTGGCTATGGTAAGGAATCAGTGCTTAAGACATTTTGTAAATGTATGTCACAATTATAATATCAAATGGCCTTTGCTTAACACCTTTGGAATCTAATTATTTAATACACTCAATAATATGATATAAGGAAATCCTTCACAATGCCATAAAATGCTGATATCCAAATGAAATGAGAAGAAGAACTGTAAAGGAAACTTGAAGTGATCAGAATCTATCACTTTTAAGTTTCAAAGGAAATTCATGCAGAGAGAGGAAACTCGAAATAATATGTTGCAAACACAAAATCTATTACTTTAAAGTTTCATCAGGATTTTTTTGAAGAAATAAGAGATGAGGTGAAGGAGCGAAAATTAAGGTTTTTTAACTCTTACTCAAGGATGTAATTAAGAGACCAAATGTTACATTACTTCACTTCATTCATAGAGGAATAAACACAACAAAACTGGAAATACATATCAACATCAAAAGCTGCAGGAAACTTGATCTTCTTTCATTTATTTCTCAGAAAATTCAGTACCAAATTAACAATCCTTCAGAGTTCCCAAAATTGAAACCCTTTTTCTTTATTTATATCTACTTAAATACATCATAGTGGTTTGTAACTCCTAAACTTCTTGAAACTATTTGACTAACTAAACTGTTAATGTTACTTATGCAATAATACTTGAGAAAACAAATTAAAACTGGAAATATTGTTCGTTTTGATAAATATTATGTTGCTGATACGTCCTCCCGAAGTGCTGAGGTGTCCTTTCTAGTTAGGATGCAGTGGCTGCACAACTCTATAGCAACACCTCAGTGCCTGCCTTGACCCAGCTGTCATGCTCCCAAATAGGGCCATTATACGCTCTTCTACCTGACTCTGCCTATGCCCCTGTGCTTCAAATGTTGTCAATCATATCACCTGCTACCCTACTGTGCCTCTTCTCCTTTGATCTGCGTCAGGTCACTTACCTTTAGTTTTTTTACCGCGTTCTGCCTATTTCTTCATAAAATGGTGCATAACTGCATAAGCCCGTACTCAAAATCCTTTAGATTTCATCTTGGAACTACATCGCGGTTGTGCCAACATCACACTTCACATTTCTCTGTATTTAACTTTTCCTTAGAATTTATCTTTTAAAAATTGCGATGTGTGTTATGCGATCGGGTCCCACCTAGGATCGCACGTCACACTTCAGCAAATTTATCACTTACCTCCCGTGGTGATCCTTTGAAACTTGCGGTTCACGATTTGAGATCAGGCCCCACCGCATCGAACATCACATTTCGGCGATTATAACACTTACCCTTCGTGCTTAACTTTTAAAACTTGTGTTGTGCAGTATGTGGACCAGGGCCACGTCATATACCATGTCACTGCCACGTCGTCTGCCACGTCATCTTGCCACATCATCTTCACATTTCGCTGACTTTAACTTTTCCTTAACACTTATCTTTTAAAACTTGCGATGTGCGCTATGCGATCGGGTCCCACCTGGCATCGCACGTCCCACTTCAACGACTTTATCACTTACCTGCCGTACCTATCCTTTGAAACTTACGAATTGTATTTTGTGATTTAATCTCCACCGTCTATCTCTCTGCTCCAGTTCTATGCTTTGATCCCAAACATTCATTTTTCCCTTTGCGCCTCCTCCAAAACTCTTAAGTGTTTAAGGTAAATGCGCCATTTCTCCTCCTTTAGGAAATTAGTTTGTTTTCTCCATGGTGTAACCCTACTGAGCTTATCCGGTGCTCTGCCATGCTAGTCCCTCCTGAGCTTGTGAATGAGCCCGACTCAACCATGTTCGGCGTGCAATGTTCTGAACGTGCCCATCGGTCCGACTCTTGAACTGTTCTACACGTGAATGAGCCCAACTCGACCCGCCTTCACATCTCATCACGTAATGTTAATGTACCAATATGTAAATCAAAATTCTTCTATGACACACAAAATTTTACATTTTCTATAATATTTTTTTTTTGGTGTTTTGAAAAATATTTCAAAGGTAAATGCAAATGAGCCACAACATCTGGCTCCACCTGGGGATAGTTTTTTTTTCCACGGAAGTGCTAAGAAATCGCAGATTAGTGCCTTATCTATTGGGCATGGAGTCAAATATTGATTGGTGACATATGGTCAATGAGAAATCCGGTATTTACAATGGTGGAATGCTAAATTTTAATGCTAGAAATAATGCTTCAGATACTGCCCGTTCACAGGCAGTTGTACTGTCTCTCCATCTAGATCTTCCAAAATAAATGTGTTATTTGACCTTGCCTCAGAGATCTTGTATGGACCATACCAGAGAGCGTCAAATTTACCATGCTTCTCATTTTCTTCTCATCTGGTGTCCCATCTTAGTACCAAATATCCTACTTGAAAGAGAACTTATTTTTCTTTTCTGTCAAATATAGACTTCATATTTTCCTGATAAGTAATCAAATTATCCCAGACTTTTTTTCTATTTTCACTTGATTCAGTTATTTTGTTCAATATTCTTACCAGGGCATTTAGTTCTTCTTGAGCTTCTTGAAGGAAAGAAATCATTGTTTGGCCAACTGAGTAGGAAATAGTGCTTGAGTTCCACAAACCAATTCATAAGGAGACTTCCCAGTAGATCTCTTGGTAGTGACTCGAACTGCCCAGAGGGAAAAATTCAACTTCATATCCCAATCTTACTGATTCTCGATGATTTTTTTCTTCAAGATTCTGACCAATGTCTTATTTGAATACCCTACCAATCTATTCCCTTGATGATTATATGCCATGGAATGCGATAAAATTAAATTATATGTTTGACAGAAATTAATGAAATGAGCAGAGTTGAATACCTGAGCATTATCAGTCACAATTTTGATTGGACATCCGAATCTGCTAAAAATGTTTTCCTCCAGAAACTTCATCACCATTTGGTCATTTGCCTTCTTAGTGGGTATTGCTTCAACCCATTTTGTAAAATAATCAGTGGAATTCAGAATGCACTTGAATTTTCCACTTTATGGCAGATTGATCTCTCCAATAAAATCAAATCCCCATTACCTGAAAGGTTATTCAATAAATACGGGGATGAGAGGTAATGGAGCAAGTTTTTTCTTTTCAACAAATAGATGACACTTCTGACAACTTCTGACCAGTCTATAAACATATGCAAACATGATTGGCCAATAGAAGCCTAACTTAATAATTTTATGGGCAGTGACCTTCCAACTATAATGTCTTCCACATAGACTTTCATGATATTGTTTGGTGACTTCAATAGATTCTCCTTCTGTCAAACATGACAAAAAAATACGAGCAGGGTCTTTCCAGTATAGCTTCACTTCTACAATAACATATGGTTGAGACTTGAGCTTGAGATCTCTGTATTTTGTTCTATTTAATGAATTTGGACAAGAAAATAAATATAGGTAATGCACAATATCTTTATACCAATCAGAGCACAAAAATTTGTATTGAATACATGTTTTGAACTTGCTTTGACCCTCTTCATTTACAGCTCCATCCACTGGTGCCAACAGATTAATCCCAAGGCTTGAAAATTTGTCTCTTTCAACAACTTCGCTAACCCATGTCCCTTGACCAACTTGGTGGGTTTGATGTCAAAAACATACTCTTGGATTTTTGCTATCCACTTCCTCCTTTTTCCTTCAACATCACTTTGGACCAACACGTCTTTCATAGCAGAATTAGGAACATAAGCAATTATGTGGGACTGCAACACATAAGTCTTGAAGGCTTTCAGTGCTTTTACCAAAGCATATACTTGTTTCTCCAGAATATTGTATTTGAGATCAACATCTCTGAGAACTTTGCTGAAAAATGCAATTGGATGCTTCTTATTGTCTTCATTTTTCTGCAAGAGCACAACAACAATAGTAGTGAGGGATGCAAATGAGAATACCTGAAAGGATTTTTGATAGTCTGGGCTAATAAAAAATGGGGCTTCCTGCAGTGCTTCCTTTATTATAAAAAATGAATTTCTTCCTTCCTTATCCCATTTCACTTCTGCATTTTTCTTCAACATATATGTTATACT
Organism: Pinus albicaulis; assembly: GCA_034641835.2. Lineage (NCBI taxonomy): Eukaryota > Viridiplantae > Streptophyta > Pinopsida > Pinales > Pinaceae > Pinus > Pinus albicaulis. Next base: position 849,856,258 of record CM076569.1, on the reverse strand, counting down.
TCTCACAATCTCATGATAATTGGGCACAAACCTCTTCAGAAAGTTTATTTTTCCTAGGAATCTCTTGATATCCTTCTTGCTTCTGGTTAAAGAAAGAGTCTGAATGGCTTAAACCCTTGATGGGTCAATACTTACTCCTTGTTTAGAAACTATGTGACCCAACAATTTACCTTCTTCTAAGGCAAAAAGATATTTCTTGGGATTTAATAACAGACCAAAATTTTTGCACTTTTGAATTTTTTTTGCAAATGCTCCAAGTGTTCATCATCTGACCCTGAGAAAACAATTACATCATCTAGATATACAACTACAAACCTGTCACCAACGAAGGCTATGTCCATGGCCCTTTGAAAATTTTCACCTGCGTTCATAAGGCCAAATGGCATCCTTGCGTACATGAAGGTGCCCCAGGGCGTAGTGAAAGCAGCCTTCTTCTGATCTTCTTTTTCTACTGTTGCCTGATTATACCTAGAAAATTCATCAACCATAGAAAACTTGTGAGCTCTTGTCACCTTTTGTAAGACATAATCTATTTTTGGCAAAGGATAATTATCTTTTAGAGATGCTCGGTTCAATTTCCTGAAGTCTACACACAGTCTTATCTCTCCATTCTTCTTTCTTACAGGGACCAGATTAGAAACCCAATCTGAATATCTGAGAGGGACTATAATTTTTGCCTGCAATAGTTTCTTCACTTCTTTTTTGATTGGAGCTAACAACAATGGATTGATCTGTCTGAACTTCTGTCTGTGTGGTTTGAGTCCTTCCTTCAATGGAATCTTATGTGGAATAATGATTTTGTCATATGTTTTCAGGTCTTCATATGACCAGGAAAACACATCCATATATTTCTTAGAAAATATCAATGTATATTTCTTTGTAGTTTTTGGGAACACCTTTAAACAATTGTACTATTTTGGGTTCCTGTTGAGTCCCAAATTACAATCTTCCATCTCTTCTTCTTGATGTGTTTTCTTTGAATCAACATCAATATAATTAGCATTGAATAATATTTCAAGGGGAACAAACCCTTTGGGGAGCACATTATCTTTCAATTAGATAATCTTATGTTCACCTATTGACTGCTTAAGGTTTCTTATTTATACTTTCTGCTATGTTTGTTCTTCCTCTTGGTCTATCTCAGCATCTTCAAAGTTTCCGATCATGGTCAGGAATTGAATTATCTGTTCATCATCATCAAACACCTGCCAATGTTTCAAATTATTAAGGATAGAAGGTCTATGCCTAATTTCAATCTCATACATTAACCTTGGATTTATTGGAGGTTTGAAGGTGCTGACTGCAATTGATAAAGAATCAACCAATCTATTCTCCTCCCTCGGAATATATTGAATATTGAATGCTTCAAAATAATTTTCTACCAGATCCACACTTTATTCCTATATGAACTCAATCTCGGATGCTTGGTTTGACAATTATTTTTAATCTGCCTTATTATCAATTCAGAGTCATCAAAAATTGAAATACATTGAACTCCCATATGTTTACCAACTTTAAGGCTTGAGATTAAGGCCTCATAATTAGCCACATTGTTTGTTGAATCAAATTCTAGTTTAAAAGAGAAAGGCATAAGGTTACCTTCTGGTGATATCAACAAGAATCCAACACCAGCGCCCTCCTTGAAGTAGGCACCATCAAAGTAGCACTTCCAAATCTTCCTTGAGTGCAACTCATTATTTACAGCTACTAAAGAGAGATGCTTCCCTATGTATTCAACAAATTTTGCATCTTCATGTAGCATGAAACAAGAAAGGTCTTCTATTTCTTGACTATAAATGGAGGAATTTCTTACATATTTCTTGGAGATAGTCTTCACAAACATTGTTTCCTTGTACAACCTCCTTTCTTCCCCATTAAAAATTGGAATGATAACATAAGTGAAATCTAATTTTAGTACACCTCCCAACTTTTATCCCCAAGATCTTGATAGGAGCATTCCAAACCTGGTTGGATGTCAACAACCACTACATCCATGAATATACTCTTTGCTGGGATTTGTGCTAACAAAACTGCTACATCTTTAATTAACCCAACACATTTCACCCTTTTGGAATCAAATGAATATAGATCCCTATAAGTTTTGGTAATTTTCAAGTTAATTTCCTTCATAACAGACAATGGCATGGGATTATGGGATGCTCCTGAGTCCAACATGAAATTATGTAGAGTATAATCATGAAGAAATAGAGAAATATAGAAGGGTGGAACAAAGGGATATATTTCTTCTACATGAGGACCAAAGGTGAGCACTGGATTTTTTTCTTGTAATTTCATTGTGTCACTTATGTCTTCCACCTGTGTGAGATTAATAAATTCTTAAATTTATTTCTTGTAAGCTGGTATTTTGGCTAATTCTAGAAGAGGTACCTGAATTTTTTCCTTCTCCAACTCTTTTGTAAAATTGAAAGCATGAATTTTCTTAACATTCTTTTCAGGTTCTTCTTCACCCTTTCTAGAATTTTCTTCTTGTTCAGGTACAGGAACAACTCTCTCCAAGATATTAGTGTCAACTGATTTGTTCTGGGAAGATTCACCCTACTTCACATTTGTTCTATTAAGTGAATTTACAGGTTGTTTCTTATCACTGACCTGTTTCGTAGGGTCCTTTTGTAGTGGAGTCACCATTGGAGGAGGAATGGAACCTTGTTGTTCACCTTCATTATCCTGCACTCTATATCTCTTTCTAGACCTCAAATCATACTTTTTATGTAACTCAACTTGCATGAAATTTTTGAATTTCCTACAGTATTCATCCATTTCATCTTGATCAAAAGAAACTTCAGCTTCAACATATTCTCCCTCACAATCTTCCTCTTCATCCTCTTCTATTTCTTACATAGAAGATACCTGATCCTCAACCTCCCTTTGGTCATCTTCTGCTGGCTCTCTAGGTGTTTCTTCTATATGCAATGGAGTTTGAACCTGGTCTTGATATCTTATTTCCCTCTGCAAGATTTGGAGGGGATGTATTTTTAATTAAGGGTTAAACCCCCCTCGGTTTTGTTGTACTTGTATTTGGGAGTTTTTATTTTCCAATTCCATCTTAGCTAGCTTATTTGTTAGATTTTTTATCACCTTTGTCATATCTTCAATTCTTAGATCTTGTGATGATTCTTCCTTTGCCTTCCCCTTCTCTTGGACTGGTTGTTTCCCTTTCGCCTTTCGAGCTACAGTAATATTAGCTTCGATGACCCACACCGTCCGTATCTTTCCAAGATAGGTGCCTTCTCTCTCCCACACAACAAAATCGCTTCAAAATCCTCAGCCAAAAATACCTTTTCTCCAGCTAAATTTCATTCTATAGGTAAACTATTGTACAATTTGTTGAACCTTTTTACAAACTTTGAAATGTTTTCATTAGGCTTTCTTTTAATTGCATTAAAATCTATCAATGGGTAACCATGATCTCTCTTCTCTCCCCACCTCTGAGTGAATTGAGTTTCTAACTCTTCCCAGTCATTTATGGAACCATTTGGTAAACCTTTGAACCATTTACTAGCCTCTCTACTTAGAGACTGAAAAAATAGTCTCATCACAACATCAAGATGTTCTACATTTAAATTCTCAGCAAAAGTGCAAAACAAGGGTAAATTTTGTTCTGCAGTTACTTCATCTTCTCCAGTGAAACGAGGAAGTAATTTGAGGTATTCTTGAGGCATGGCATTCATTGGTTGTAGAAGATTTAGTGGTTCATATCTATCCATTAAAAATGAAAATGAGGAGGAAGAAACAGAAGATAAAAAAGGAAGGAAAGGTATGGTGGGAAGATATATTAGACCCCATGTTGGGCACTAACATCTCTCCCCAACATACCAGCCTCTTACAAGGAACATCAGAGAAAGAAGTGGATGCCACCTTAGCCACTCTAAGCACACCAGTGAAGGAAAAGAGGAAAATATAGACCCCCATGTACTTCAAAACCAAAAAGAGTTCCAGGGTAGAGCAAGGAAAATCCCATAATCCAACCAAAATCCCTATAACAATTGAGGAGTCACCCAAAAAGAAAGATGAAATAAGCTTAGAAGAAGGGATAATCCAAGAGGTCACCTCACCTAAGAAGACACTTGTGACCTATAGGAGGAGACGTTATTCAAGGCAACATCCCTTAAACAAGTACCAACACCCATAGGCCTTCAAGAGGCAGAAAATAAGGGGCAACAAGCAAAGGAGGGTTTGCTACAGTAAAAGCAAAGTTTGCTACACGAAACTATGTATGTGCTACAGGAAACTCCAGTAGTTCCACAAAAAGAGTAGGAAGCCATGGGGGAGGGAGATAAGCCACCATTGAAAGGGAAAGAGGCCCAATATGTTGAAGAAGAGGCACAAATTGAGGGGAAGGGTGCTAAAGGGAAGGAAGAGGAGGAACAAAAGGAGGAGTCTACCTCCCAAAAACCTGTCCCTAAAGACATGTCAAAAATTTCACACCCTATCCCTCAGCCAAATATGAGCTCTTAATACACATTTATTGAAGGAGGAAGAATGATTCCTCAAAAGCTCTCAGTTCCCCTGTTTTTCCAGCTCAAGCAAGAAAGAGCACACACACATCATTGGATGCAAATTTCTAAAAAAAAGGTGTGCATGACATAGGAATCATGGAAGAAAAGGTAACTGAAATGGGTAGGGATTTAGTTGATGTCAGGCTCAGGGAAACCATGTTAAAGGAGAAGCTTCAAGAAAAAAATGCATAAAACGCAAGGTTATAAATCCAAATCCAGCAAAAGGACAAACATGTTTCCAACATGGATGATTTGTGCATGGAGGAAATCTGGCATAGACATCCTTCAAACTCCTACGCCATCTACATAAAAGAGAAATGGTTGTAATTACAGATTAAGACAGTAGCATCTCATTGATCATTTCCTTTTCAAAACTGCAAGCAGTTTATTGACTTTTGTAATCAGTCCTACATAGGAGACAAGGCCGATTTGGAATAATTTTATATGCACAATCTTGTTTTGACTGATTTAAATAGTTGGGACCCTAACCTTAGGTTGGGGGACATGCAGTTGATGGCCTTAGCCTCTTGGATAGTCAATGAGGAGTCAAGGGTAGAGGAGGTAAAAATGGTGCTGAGAAAAGAAGGAAGAGAGCCTCTACACATAAGGGAAAAACTATTCAGCCCTAGGGGTGTCATTAACAATCACCTCATGATAGCAAATGATGCTAGCCTTATAGACAAGTACCTCAGCACCTAAGCACAATAAATTTCACACTTTTATGACATTTATAGGTTTTTAGGGGAGGAATGTGTAATGGCAAGTTAGAGAAGGTGGAATGGCCTCCCGCTTAATCTCAAGAACATTTAATATCATACCCTAGAGAGACTGAGAAATTTCCTAGAGAGGGAACCATTGTACAAAAGGGTTGTGCAGACAATGAAGATCCAATGGATTGGCTTAAAACTAAATCCACCTTTGCTACTGGGACTGGGTGAAAGGAAATTCCAAGTTGAGGAATACAAAGAATGGGAAGAGGCAGAAACGAATGTTGGATTCTACCCTCTTGAGCGAACTCCTTCACTTCTTCCCTGGGATGTTGGAGGGGCCACTAAGGCACTAAAAGAAATGAAGAAGGCGAAATAAGTTGCTCAGAGGATGAGCAACCATTTGGTAGGGGGGTGATGATGAGCACCATCATTAGGTATATTTTGAGGGGTTAATTGTCACCTTTTTATCCTTATTAGTCTCTCTTTCTCACATTTAATTACATTATGGTCATCTGCTACTTAGTGTAGATGGTGATTAAGGTTTGTCATACTTTGAATGCCTAATATGGTTTAAATGTAGGCTAATCACGAAGATATTCCATTTTTGTTAAATATTGTGCTATAAAAGCTTGAAAAAGACAACAAGGAGTGATTATAGGGGGGGTTGACCACCTCCTTTACTCCTAAAGGCAACCAAAGGATCCTCAATATTCCCTCGAACAACTCGAAATAAAAGGCAACCAAGAAAGTGGAAGATTAAGTGAATCAAAGCTCCACTTCTCTCGAAGTCCAAGCAGACAAATAATCTACCTTTTAGGGAGTTTTTGGCAGCTGCCCTTTAGGTTAAATAGGGCAGAGCAATATCACATTAGGATTTGATTTTTGGATATAGCTAGAGCACTCCTAGCTCTTGTAATAGACATTTGTGACTTTCATGTGATATTTAATGAGATTGGTTATGCAATAAAATGAGTATTCAATTCCTCCTTCACCAATTTATTTTTAGATATCTGAGCTTATGGGTTAGGGCCTAATCCATTGGCCTCAGTATATCTTGTGTATTTGTGTTTACTTTCCATGCCATTATAGTTAATTTATTTCATGTATTGTAGTTAGTGTGCTTACATTTCATCTTTTTGTGTTTATTTTTTTTCCATTTCATGTTGCTATAGTTAGACTCTTGTATTTCATAGTACAGTAGCACATAAAACTCCAAAGTTGTGTGTTAAAGCCTCCCTCTCTCACCTCTTTCATTGGAGCTTGAGGAGGGAATATCTTCACCACAGACCCAAAATTTCTTTCACTTTATGATTTCTTGGAAATAATAGATAGGTTGTTTTTGTTAACCATTAACATCTTGTGAATGCTAAGTTAGTTTTATATTTAAAATGCATAGGTATGTTTACTTAAATTCAACTCATCTTTTCCACCATTTTCATCATATATTTTTCAATGATAAATGCATGAAAACGTGGTTTCTTGCAGGTTTGAGTAGAGCAGCATAGGAGGACTCCACCAACATCCCTAGCTCCAATTTCCACCCTTAACCAACCTACTTTCAACAAAATTTCCTTCAATCCTATTTTTTGAGATCTTCACTACAACATTGAAAGCCACCTTCGAGGTGCAAGTCATGATTTGAAAGAAGTTATGAGCTTGGAAAAAGGGTTGGATACCTTCCATCCACCTAGGTCCACCTTCAATCCACTTTCCTACCCCTTTCCTCACCATTTATGGCCTCAAAATACCCTTGAACTATTTCCTGTAGCATTTCAGGACATCTTGTAGCACTATAGGAAATATTGTAGCAAATTCTGTAGCAGTTCCAATCAACAACTTCTTCAGCCCAAAAACCCTGTTTCACTTCACCTAGACCTGGCACAACCTCCAAGACAACTTCAACTTTGAAACCATGAGTAGAAAAACTTCTTAAGCCACCTCAGTGCCTCTTTATTTTGCTGCAAAACAAAGTATTTACAAGAATATTTATCTCATGAATAGATGCATTGTTAAACATAGCAGTCAAGCATGAATTAGCTAGAGTTTCATTATCCATTTGGCCCAACATGTGTGCTTAGATTAGTTTCCCTTTTTTCAAGTTCAATTCAACAATTTAATTTATGAATTCCACTTATTTTAACTCTATTTCTTGCATTAGCCTAGTTGTGGATTTCCTTTATTGCAAATAGATAGATGAGTAGTTATGCTCTAGAATAGTTTCTTTCTTGCTGATAGAGTAACGATCACAAGTTATTTTCAGTCTTAGGTTTCATTCAGAAGTGTGACAGTCCCCATTTATGGCACTTTATGGATATCATCCACCCTCCATCACATCATATTTAAGAGAAAATTCTAAGGTTCAAGCAGTGGAAGATCACATCGAGCATCAACAATAGGTTTTGCAACGCTTAAAGGATAACCTCACCTTGGCGCAGAATCAAATGAAATGAAAGATAGATCAACATTGCAGTGAAAGAAGTTTTGATGTAGGAGAATAGGTATTTTTACAGCCACAACCATACAAAAAAATGTCCCTCAAGAAATCTAAGAAGGATAATAAATTGTCACGAAAGTATTATGGTACTGTAATGTCCTAAAATTGGGATTTTCTACAACAAATAGAATATATTAAGATATTCCAAAGTTGTAGATCCAACAAATAGACTCATATGATGTGTTCAAAGACACATAGCCCTCACATGAGTGAAACAACAACAAAATAAGAATGTCTACAAAATCCCAAGTGGGGAAAATGCAGAAATTAGACCCTGAAAATGTTATTCCTGAAGATATGTGTTTTTATTGGGTGAAATAGCACTGGTTTCCCTTAGCATATGATGTTATTCCCTCACAAACCAAATGGGATCAGAAATAAATCCCTTTTGATATGTTAAATAGACCTCCCAGCTACCTAACAGCTTAAAAATAGCCAAATCCCATGACTTGAGTTATGCGTACATCTGAAGCATGTAAAATGTTATTTTATGAGGCTTCTGTAGTAAAAGATGATAAATAACATGGATCCGGAACTTTATGGAGCAATATGCCAAGAAAAACAGCAGATCCGCCTCCTTATTGCATTATAAAGCTAACCTGACAAGGGTTTCAGTGAAACACATGTACAAGAAAGAGAAGATCTGAATATTAAGCTCAAAAATGCAGCTCTTGCCGCAAAAATTATAGAAATATAGCTGAATAACATGAAAGAGGGATGAGGATCCCTTCTCTAGCTTTCCGGAGAAGGGCTGGCCCTTTCCCCTAGGAAATCTAGCTCAAAACAAGGGTCTTAACCCTCATCGCAGCAACCCGTCACAAAAATGTCGCAGCTCTTACGAGGGACCCAGTGCCGTAGGAGATGAGAACCACTTTGGCCTACTGCAAAGATATGAAATATGCTCAGAAATCTCCCTAGCTGATTTCTCACGAGAAGGAAGGCACCTTCTATTGAGAAACAGACCCAGAAGTGATGTAAGTATCCTCCACTGCAACACCCTGCAACTCAAAAATATCCTACTATAGAAATAATTCTGAGACTGGAGAATGATGCTTGGCCTTAAGCCTGGATGTGTAGCAATACAAGACAATCTCTCCCAAGAGGCCTCTCAAGGGAAGAGGTGGGATTCCCACTCGGGAAAACCCAGTGCTACCTTGCTAAACAACAAGGGGAAGCCAAGTCTAAACAGACAAGATCAAGAGATTGAAATACCAAGGCATGAATAAAAAAGGCCTCCATCCTCTCCTTATGTAGCAAGTGAACCTCTCCTCATTGGGTCACATCCATATGTGCCATCAAGCTCATGCAAGTTGTCCTCCACCAAAACTGTGTTGTCCATCAAGGTGGTTCAATGTATCTAGACAACTTTGTTGACTTTGTCAAAGTTGACTGAATCAACATGTCCCCATATTTGTTCACACCCAATGGTGTTCAAATAAGCTGCTTATTCTTTCTCCTTTCACATTAGGAGTGTTATTGATCCTTCTAAAGAGGTTAATGGGCCTCCCTACCCATTTATTCATCTACCTAGTGATGAAACAACTCTAATATTCCATTTAGCTTGAAGGCTAAAAATTTGGAACATTACGGCCTCCCCTCCAAAATGTTGCTCGTCCTCAAGAAACTCGTATAAGGAGAGAAAATCCTCCCTCCTCTTCTTGTGGCCTCCTCATCAAAAAGTCTCCATCACCGCTCAACATGATCTCTGCTACAAATCCGTCCTCCAATGTTTCCTCCCAAGCATGCAAAACCATATGGCTCACATCATAGAAAGGTGGAAGATGTAAGTGAAAACTCTCCCCGCTGTCCCATGGCCTCCTTAAGGTAGGAGTGATGATGAACATGGGAAATATTATTCCCAATGAGTGACTCCCACACCCATGCTATCATCCAAATGAAAAGAGCCAATCTAGTTAGCTCAAAAATATCCTCAACCCCCGGTTCATGCAATGCGTTGGGGCTGCATGGAGAGATTGGATCCTCCCAACCAAGTGGTTTCTCTCCCCATTTATGATAATTATGGGTTTTCTGCTGATCTTGCGCTGAAATTTCATGACCTCCAAGAGTGGCCCAAGCTACCCCATCAAACAAATAAACCATGAAGTTCCTCCTCCAAAAACTCAAGTTCTCCAAATGGCTCCCCCCACATGAAGAAGAGAGATGTAATTTGGCAATCATGGGCTGCCCATTGCTTCTCCTAAAACATGCATCATGAAAAGTAGGGAGAAACATTCTCCTAATGGGAATCTTCAATTCATATCCCACTCTCCAAACAAGCTTCTCATGAACATAGGATTCTTAGCAATACATGGAAGCAAAAACTAATAGAAACAAGTTGTCACATGACAACCAAAAAGTGGATCAAGGTCCCATACAAGGAACCAGCGCAGTGCATTCCTTGCCTGCATAAAATCAAACAAAAATAAGTGCTTTTCCAGCCACTTTTTTTCTGCCACAATCATTTTACAAGATATAAACATGAAAGTACAAAAGGGTGTCATTGGTGCACACCAAAAATCATGTGGCTTTCCCCACAAACTACCAATGAGATAGCCAATCTCAATGCTACAAATGGCTTCAAGTACATCATTATACAACATGCAAGAAGGAATAATCCTCCTTGGTACAATATTTTTCTCATAAAAAGACAAGAGGTACAAAACATAAGGTGAAATTATACATTCTCCATCATGCACTTGAGGTCTTGAGCTGAAATGGCTCAACTGGAAATGCTCCCTTACTCCCAATGAGTAGGAAGGTGGCTGTGACATCCTCTCTATCACCATCCAAGCTATGCATCTCTCCATATGCTGAAGTATGTCATGATGAATTCCCTCCCAAATGAACTCCTCTGCCAAGGAAAGATATGCATCAAAATGCATAGAAAAGAAGTCCTCATGTGCTGCATGTAGCAATTTCTCCTTGAGACTAGAAGCTCTAGTCAAGAAGACTCTGTCATGTGAATAGATGACCATATCATTCACTATATACTCATCATCTCTATCAGGGTCATCCAGAATCATGCATGCACCAAGATCCTGTTGAGATTGCAACAAGATGATGAGCTTAGTGGAAAGAAGTCGCCTTCACTAAGTGGGCCCGCAGGCTATTTTTGGCGCAAAGTCTATTTTTAGAATATGTCTATTTTTAGACATATGGATCATATTCTATGATTTGGAGGATGCTATTTTTGGATGGTTGGTCAAGTTGGAAAAATAGATGGACTTATATTTTTAGACATATTGGGGTGAATCTATTTTTAGATTTCTGCTCTAAAAATAGATATGTTTAATATTATTAGCTCTTAGTAATATTTGGACTATAAACATTATCTTATTCTCTTGGAACACTTCAGCTAAGTGCACATATGTGGCACAAGAGTCGATAGTATGATTTACGCTATTCCTAAGGGTTAAGTGGAGCTATTTCATGGATACTTTAGTTAGAACTCATGTGAGTGAGTTTGGTGGAGATGATTGAGGAAGTTAATGGAGTTGTGCTCAGCTTAACTAAGCTAAACATAGTTGGAGCTAGTTGTATCTAGTATAACCGTATTGATACACTAGTGAGAGTGGTGTGAATTAATTATTAATTAATTCACTAACTATAAACTCATTAATCAACTAAAGAATACACTCGCTCAATCTCATAGCATGGACAGCTCTAAAGGAGACCAAAGGAAGAGATAGGCAAGACACAGACTATACTATTGCATGATTTGCAAAAACTAGTGATTGGAGATGCCAATGAGGAATGCTAGTGACAGTAGGTGGTTCGTAAGTTAATTAAGAGCCATTCTACAGCAGGGATTACGCAATAGAGGCAGGCTATCAGTAAAAGGGTAGATTGGAGCATGTGTTTTGCTAGATATAGCTTGATTAGTGTGTAGCAATTGGAGATTGTACTAAGAGTTTGTGAGGAGCTTTATATGATGATTGTTACATGATCTCTAGTGACATATAATATACAGCATATTGGGGGTTTTCAGCTTTAATATTTCCCATAAAATATTGTGTTCATATGTGTGATTGTTTATGGTTTTAATGTGCGCATGCGATTGTTTTTATTTCCGCAATTAATGATCAATGGTAGAAGAGATTATGTATTGTGCATGAAATTAAAATAGTGTGTGATAAGGAGAATCTCGGTGGATAACATATCAATTATTCAAATTTATACATGGTATCAGAGCGATATTTATCTTTGGAGCAATTGCAAGAACATTGAAGCGGTTGAGTTTTGAGCTGGTGGAATTCGAATTTGCAGTAGTGTTTTCTGGTGTCGGTGTTGAGATGTCTTTCAACGGATTGCGTATTGGAGTATGCCCTTGAGGGCGCCTTTGAATTATATTTCATGGAAGGATAGGATGGAGGCGTACTGATGACTATGGGTTGAAGGAGTTCATAGATGCAGAAATTCCAAAACCTTACTTCTAGCGATGTCGCGTCGTACTCGTACGTATGGAAAAAGAAGACAGAAAGTGTCGCATGATTCCGTTGAAGGTGTGAAGGATCACATAGTGTCCAGCCTTCATGGTAAAGCTTCATTCTTGATGTGAAAGATTTGACAGTATTTATTTCAAAGCAAGAGCGGCACTGCAGGAAGTTACGCCGAGGATAAACTCGGAACATAAAAATGGAGAAAGGCGGCGTATGCCCAAGTACTCTCACGAAGTTCATCCAATGTAGGGATGAGATGGGAAGTGGGTCGATCGTTTATGACGAGGACTTGGTGAGCTTGGCTCTCCTTGGGCTCCGAAGATTTGCATTCTATCAAGACTCGTCAATGGTCGGGAGAAATTGCCAGATGGGAGCACTTTGGTCGGATCTGTGCAAGAGGAGATAAGGCGACATCATGACGATCTTCATCAAAGAACTCGTATGAAGAAAATCGTGCTTTGGGCCGCCAAAGCAAGGAAGGAGAAGAGCAAGAAGAACGTGCTTCTCAACCGGTGCGAAAGGCAAGAAGGTGACATGTCCAAGGTGAAGTGATTTCACCGCCACCAACACGGACATTACGCCACTAATTGTCCATAGAAGAAGAAAATAAGCAGTCGCCGGACTCGCGTACTGAGAGGCCTTAGCCCTGCAGCTTTGAGCCGGATTTTTCGTTGATCGCATGCTTGGTCTCAAGTGTGATGGGTTTGTTGTGTTTCTTTACAAGGTGTGCATCTTTTTCATGCATGACCGGAGACAAGATTTGTTTACTGAACTGGATGAGCAAAGATCTGGAGTGCACATGCGAGGCGATGATGGCAGACACAATACAGGACCGTACCGTACCGTCTTTTGAGAGGGAGTCTGTAAACCCTTCGTATTGAAGGAAGTGATGCATGTTCTAGGATTGAAGAAGAATCTTATCTTCGTAGCGATGTTAGAAGACAAGGGATATGATGTTGTCTTTAGCGCAGAAAGGCTTTCGCGCAGCACGCAACTTCCGGGTGAGACCCGGGAGGATAGGGGTTCGATTTAAGAACCTTTATCAGTTGTAGGTAGATGGCTACGCAGCACGGCGGCAAGCGCGAAGGAGTGGCGAGCCGGGATGATGGCGAGCCGTGGGCACCCCGAGATTGGGCCACCTTCACCATGGAGCTTTGTAAGATACCGCAGCAGCATTTCCACCGGGCTTCCCAAAGGTACACTCAGCTAGACAGACCAAAGGTAAGGGATCATTGGGAAAATTTGTGAAATCCACCTCTCAGCGCAGAAGGATGATCATGCCACGACGATCCTTGAGAGAATTCACATAGACGTGTGTGGACCTTTTCTGCGAGTGTGCAACAGCTACAGTACTATGTAATATTTTTTGATGATTTTTCTCGTAAGTGTTGGATCTTATTCATGTAAGAAGAGTAAGACATACTCAAAGTTCCGTGAGTTCAAGGCACCGTTGAGAAAGAACGAGGAAGCTGTGAAGGCTCTTAGGAGCGACAATGGTGGTGAATTATCTCCTCGCGAGTTCAAGGAATTTTGGCAGCGTAGAAGGAATTCGAAGAGAGCTCACAGCACTACAACCCGACGAGAATGGGGTCGCGAAGTGAAAGAACAGAATGATTGTGGGTGATGCACACATGCCGATGTTGCATGACCGTGCCTTCCCATACACTCGTGGGTCGAGGCATGCAATAATGCGGTTTATGTGCAAAACCGTTGTCCTCACGTGATACTTGGCATGAGTACACCCGAGGAGGCGTTTTCCGGTGTGAACCTGATATTTCCCATTTGAGGATTTTTGTCTACCTATTTACATCTCATGTGACGTAAGGATGCTGGTGCAGATCGGAGCCACCCGCAGAGGTTGGGATATTTTTTGGGCATCGTACACCCTACAACTATCGTGTGTATTTTCCTGCATATTCGCAAGACCCGTTGTGCATGGGATATCAGCTCATGAGGAGAAAGCCATGAAGTTTTCGCTTGAGAGGGAGCCACACTTGTACGCGTATGAGGAGCTATTAGTTCCTAAGGATGAGTCTCTGGATGTGGATCAGCCACAAGAGGAGGTTCATGAGTGAAGAGACCACCATGCGGGGCCCGCCAACTATCGAGAGGGAAGCGCACCAAGGTAGCCAAGCGACCGTTCGACATGCAAGAGAAGGTTGTAGGAGCACCTACATCAAAGAGTACACGTACAAAGAAAGTCACCCATCGTATATCGGATGCATGGCTCTTATGAGCAAGTGTATCGGACGAGCCATCCTCTTTCGAGGAAGCTAGGAGGATCCGCATGGGTAGATGCCATGGTGGAAGAGTATGATTTGATTGTCATAAATATGCATGGGAGATTGTCCCAAGGCCGGAAGAGAAATCAGGTAGGGTTCGAGATGGATTCACAAAGGAAGCAAGCAGCTAATGGGAGTGTGGGGAGGCACAAAGCAAGATTTTTTTTCTAGGCTTCTCGCGCATTGAGGGGATCGATTATGAGGAAACCTTGCACCCGTCGCGGTATTCTTTCGTACGACGATTCTTGCTCTTCAACATGCATGGGGGTGGCACATTCATCGTGACGTGGACGTAAGACCGTGTTCTTCAATGGGGTGATTGAGGAGGAGGTGTACATAGAGAGGCCCAAAGGTTTCGAGATCTTCAACAGCGAGTCGCATGTGCAGCGTGCTCAAAAGAGCGTTGTACAGGGCTGGGAAACAAGCACCCTCGTGCTGGTACACACGTGATAGACAGTTATTTCACCGGACTTGATCTCTCCAAGAGTGAGGTGGATCCGAAACCTATACCGCATTGCGGTGGAGGGTAAGTTTCGATCATTTTACTTTGCGTAGATGATTTGATTTTGACAGTGATGAATTGTTGACACTCATGCAAGGTCGATCTGCAAAGTTGTTTGAGACCAAGGCAAGTATGCTCCGGGAGATATCGATAGTTCAACATGCATGGTCGCAAGCATGTTGATACTCCTCTTCCCGGTGGATGGAGGAAGGAGGATGCTACTTCGCAGAGGTAGTGGATGCCACCGTTTATCGACACTCAGGGCCGCTTATGTATCCGGTCAATACACGACCCGACATATGCTATGCTATTAAACCACCACAAGATATGGTTAAGCCTACCAAGCTCTTTTTGGAAGGTAGGCACGGCTGTATTGAGATATCTCGCAGGCACATTGGGATATGGATTATGTGTACAGGACAATGGATGAGGTGAAGCTATGTGGCTTCATGGATGCAGATTGGGCGGGGAGCCCAGCGATGACAGAAGAGCACATCCGGAGGGATTTTCTAGCACGGTCGACGAGCTTGCACAAACAGAAGCGAGATCCGTGGCACTCGCTCGTAGAGGCTCAGTATATGGTAGCAAGTTTACTAGCATGCGAGGCTATATGGATGAAGAAGATCCCTGGCTCCCGTTGTTCGGTTCACACTTAGATCCCTACCGTGATTTATTGTGATAATCCGTAGTTGCATTAAACTCCTTGGTTAATCCGTATTTTATGATATATCTAAACACATTGACATCCCGTATCACCATACGCAGATTGTGTGACTGAAGATCACGTTACTTTGCATATATCCCTACCGGAGGATCAGGATGTCGATATCTCGACGAAGGCACTACCAGGAGCAAATTCGATCACCACAGAGACAGGATAGGGTGCGATAATCTTATCTTGTTGAGAGGGAGTGTTGATATTTCAACAAGATGATGAGCTTAGTGGAAAGAAGTCACCTTCATTAAGTGGGCCCGCAGCTATTTTTTGGCGCAAAGTCTATTTTTAGACTATGTCTATTTTTAGACATATGGATCATATTCTATGAGTTGCAGGATGTTATTTGTGATGGTTTTTGTTGGAAAAATAGATGGACTTCTATTTTTAGACATATTGGTGAATCTATTTTTATATTTCCGCACTAAAAAATAGACATGTCGAATATTATTAGCTCTCAATAATATTTGGACTATAAACATTATCTTATTCTCTCGAGAGATTCGCTTAAGTGCACAGTACAAAGGGTAACAGACGTCGAGCATGAATCACGCTATTCCCAAGGGTGTAGGAGCTATCGCACGGGATAACGCACTTTAGAACCTGCGAGAGAGAGTCGTGGAGTCGTATTGAGGAAGTCACGGAGCAGAGCCCGCTTTAACTAAGCTTAAACACATTGCGAGCTAAAGTTGTATCGCAGTCTAACCGATTGACACACTAGTGAGAGTGCGTGAATTAATTATTAATTAATTCAATAATTATAAACTCATTAATCAACCAAAGAATACATCGCATAACTCAAAGGCACGACAGCTTAAATGGAGACCGTAGAAGAGACAGTGAAAGAGCAAAGGAAGACTATCAACAGACTATACCCGTTGCATGATTTGCAACAACTAGTGACTGGAGACGCCAATGAGGATTGCAAAGCGCACAAACCATGTGGCTTTGGAGTTAAATTAAGATCCATTCTTCAACAAGGATCGAGCAAGAGAGGTGCCATATCGAGCAGTAGATCGGAGCATGTGTTTGCCAGGATCTAGCTTCGATTTAGTGTGTAGCAATTGGAGATTGTAATGAGAGCTTGTGAGGAGCTTTGTATGATGATTGTTACATGATCTCTTCTAGACACATAACATACAGAGATAGTTGGTTTTCAGCTTTAAGCTTTCCCATAAACACTCGTGGCTTCATATGTGTGATTGTTTATGGTTTTAATGCGATGTGATTGTCTTTTATTTCTGCACTCATGATCAATGGCAGAAGATATTCTCGTATTGCAGCATGGTTAAACAGTGTGTGATCGTGAGAATTCCTGGATAACATATCAGTTATTCGTTAATTTCTGCTGCATCCTTGAGTACCTTTACCAAGAGTCGAGATTCCAATATGATCAATCTTCTAAGGGACAACATTGCCGGATTCTATCGTGAAGCTCTACACATACGTTGTCTTTTTCCTTTGAAAAACCCTGCGTGCCAAATTTATCCTCCAAATTTCCGCTACGCCTCATCACAAAACTACTCATGCTAAAAATGATAGAACCCGAAGTTGCCTCTACAAGAATCTCTCCTCCAAAAAGAATTCTCAATCTTGCCAAAGCAGCAGGAGTGGCTCTATCTACTCCAATGTATGAGGATCTCTTCCTCAAAGGAAGCACCTTTCCGTTTTCCAAATCTAAGGGAGCAGCCTTGCACCATGAAGGTGCCATCCTCCATGACTACAACAACCTTCTATCAGTCAAGCAGACAAGAGTAGTGAGAGAGTGGGTGGTGCTGAAAATGGGAGAACGTTCTCTCCTCTCGAGACTATCCCAAACTCTCTCGCGCTATACTAGACTTTCCAAATTCTTCACTCATCTGGCATCTGAAAGAGGGGATCCAAATGGAAATATTTACCTCACCAACTTCCAAGTCCAGTGTCTTCTCAGGAATCTCCATGTAGTGAGACATCCGAAGTGGTGAGAGAAGACCGCTCACATGGTTGATCCTTGCCCCTGCCCTCACAAAAGCACTGGGCTTCTCCTTCCCACTGGCATCTTTACCTCCGAAATAGATAGTGTGCGTTTCTTTATCAAGTGATGATGTCCCTTCCTCCCCACCTTTCCTTCCATCAACATCATCTTCACAATCATGTCGCTCATCGTATTTTACTTTTTGCTTCTATGTGTGAGATCCTAGGACTTCCTGCAATGACACAAGAAACCCTCCCGTTGGAGCATGTGCTCCTCCTTCCTCTCCGTATGAGGCACTAGATATGCTTCTAGATGTGACAAAGATATCGTAATCTCATCCTTCTCTTTCATCTTCGGTTATGAATAGGAGGTATCGCCCAATAAGCAGATCCTACTTTGCAAAAGGACCTGGCGTGCCCTTCGTTCAAGGTTACAAAACGAGGATCTTTCCTCCAGCAAGGTATCATGAAAGATGTGATCTCCTCCATAGGTTTCTTCGAAGTGGTTTTGAGTTTGTAGGTCCTTCCAACTTAGCAAGAAGTTTTCCATTGGTTTGATTGCCTCATGTTTTGTATCAAATCTTTCAACCAATCTTTTAGCGAAATCCTTCTGCGAAAAGAAGAAGTATTAACATTGCAATGAAAACGACTCCAAACATCCACCAAGCATAGGCCTCTACTCTTCAAAGTGTAGCGTTGCAAACCGATGGCTTCTTCTTCGCATTAATCGGCACTCAGTAAATTTGGCCCAATTTCCGACGGCCAATTTGCCGCTTTTCCGACACCTGGTCGCCGCAAGAGCGACAGCTTGAGGCACTGCAAAAGCTCAAGGAAGCCACAACGCTCACCTTTCCGAACACGATCCACAGCGTCGTTATTGCGACACTTGTTCCAAAAAGCTTTTCGCGTAAGGGCGCAGTCATCGCACGCTACGAAGTGCTCGCAATATCGTACGGCTTATGAAGCGTCGCAGTCATCGGACGTTATGGCCACCCACATCGAAAGTGTCGCACACCGACAAGCCGTACAGTGCTCCGAAGACCCACGTTATGGCTAACCACGCCATGCGTCAGCAACACCGTACATTGGAGCAGCATCCGCTCTTCCGACGCTAGTGGTGTCGCTCTTCCGACGTTTGGAAACGCCGCTTTTCCGCGTTTGGGAAACATCGCTCTTCCGACGCGGGCAAACGCTCGCTCCGCCTAGCAAAGTGTTTTCTTTTAAATGTACCTGCTCGCCTTCCGACGCTTACAGAGACCGAATACGCCTAGGAGCACCGCAGAGCGACACCGGGTTCAATTTATGAAAATATTCTAAATGCCTCGCTAGGCAAGATGTTGCTAGGAGGTGTCTTTGCTCTCACATCACTCGACAATTTTATTCCGATGCAAATCCTTTGGAACAGGCTTTAGATCTCACATTCGCAAACTACACTGTTTCTGAAAGCGTATGACAGCTAAATTTATTTATACGAAAGAGCCTCATGTGTCATATACAGACGTTATTCACGAAACGGAAACATGTGAATCTTGAATCGTAATGAAAGACCGTAGTGAATTGACTTGCAATGTCTTTCTAGAATATGAAAAGAGCGAAGCAATGCCGTGTTTTCTTTTATTCAAACGCAGAAAGCAGGGAGAAAATGGTTTTAGCAGAAAGACAAAGCAGATGAGAATTTCGTAAAGATCATTAACTCCTCGAAAGAAGAAAGTTTGTGATGGCACCGACACATTTCTGTTGTGACCAATCAAAAGGGAATAGATCCTATGTCACTCTCGTACCTTCTTGGCAAGAGAAGGGATTGTAGCTTTTGAGGAGAGCAAAGAGGCACAACATGGAGAGATTGGTTTTAGCTTGTGGTGGGAGGTCGCGTAATTAAGTGATGATTCCGCTCCTAGTGTTTCCCGGATGGGCTTAGCTTGTTACGATGAGCATGTCCTTAGGGGAAGAAAAGTACACTTGTGGAAAAGCACCAGGGAACTTCTCACTCGTGGCAAATTTAACAAAAGGACCCAACGACCGTACGATTTGCTCAAATTAAGGATGTTGTGCGCGATGGACCGAGAGCTCGTGAAAAACACACCGGAAGATAAAGTCACGTTGTCTTGCGTGCCGGAGCTGTGAAGGTCGTCGTTTAGCCGACATCCACAAACACACCGTCACGACGACCGTTTGTGTGGGCGTGCACAATTAGGAGGCTGGAAGCCTTTGTTGATGCGCTTTTGGAGCAGCTCAAGACCGCTACAGAGAATTCGTGACTAGATACTCAAGACGGCCTTGCTGGACTGCAGTGGAGCATGACAAAGGAAAACATTTTGCTCGTTTCCAAACTATACATGGTGAGAAACCGATGGACGTACTTGGAGGTACCTTTTAAAACTCACTCGCGTCAAGCGCCGCATTATAAATTTCGGGCCCCGTAACGGCATTGCAACTGCTCGTGGGACGAGGCTCGTCCGTGCCGGACGGAATATGCGAAAAGGCTGAAGCTTATACATCAGCTTTAATAAGATGACATGGTTTCATCGCACTGTCAGCCCATGTGTCGTACGGGATAGCACAGCGTATAGCACTTTTGTAGAGCCGAGGACGCTTTGTTTAGTAATGAACAGAGCATGAATATGGAGTTAGTATGAGATTGGTTCCTTGACCGTTAGGCATTGCAAACATTGAAGCTCGACTATTGGCACCGAAATTCTGGGATCGGACCGTGCTGACGTGTTCTCGTGCTTTCTTTTGTTTGTGTAACATCACCTATCTTGACATTTGCGCTCTCGCATCCATTGAAAAGAAACACCGTAATGAATTGGAAATCGTACCTGAAATTTCTGACAATGAAAGAAACTCGTAATGAAACGACAATAGGAATTGGAAATCGTAATGAAACCGTACTGAAAGTTCCTCGGATAATGAAAGACAAGGTTGTTAACAAGAAACCAACACGAACTAAGCCTCCATTCAACCGTCATGAATACTGGTATTCATTTAAAATAAATATGGGTGCCTTCCATTATTACCGGATAATTTGTATGTTTCTACATATATGCTATAGTAACAAGGTTCATCTACATGCAATAAGCCCCACGCAGAGTCGTAAATCGACAAAGCCTCGATATGGATGTTGATGTGGTTCCCGTACTTCAAAATGTCTACGCGATCAAAGAATGGAAATGAAAATGCATGACAATAAAAGAAAAATGACGGAGCTTTATTACTATCCTCCCAACATTTGTCTTGTAAATTCTCAAAAATGCACCTAGAGGTATTTTCGCCATCATGGAAATCCCGTAGTAATACTCTTTTCAAAACCATCGACAATATTTCTAGATATTTTCATCTTTCCTCGGTAGCATCATTGTGAAATCCCTCAAATACATACTTCGTAGTAAAAGAAATATGCGATGACATCGTCACCGATGAAACTCTCGCTCTAATTAAAACAAATATCCTCATCCAATAATGCCATCGACACACAAGGAACAATTGCAAGACAGAAACCACCCAGAGAAAGGGATATAAGCATTTAAGGTGGAGCTATCAAGGTTACCAATATGCACCTGAGATTGAAGCCAGATGAAAACCTCACTAAAAGGCACTAGTGTGCTACTTCGCTCGAAGAATGTATATTCGCTAGACGCTATAGTGTGACAACAGCATAATGATTCTAAAATTTATTAGGTATCAACACAGAAACCAATCCTTTGGAACAGTTTCCAACAAAGGGAAACATGTATACAGAGTTAACCTCCGGGATTGGAGCAAGTCTCAGAAATGGCTCCACTCACCAAGAAGCAGGGCGGATATAAAGAGAGCCTTGCTGCAGGGTGGCGTATCCTGTAACTCGTATAACATGCATAAATAATCCAAACTCCACTCGTTAGAAATGCACATCTGGGGTAATGGAAAGAGAAAGCCTTTCAGGCGTAATTCAAAATGGTAGCACAATCTCTACTCAGCTGCTTTGTTTTCCAACACTGTTTGTTTTACAGCCTCCACAAATTGTTCTTGTAACACTTATCATAAGATAAACTTACCATAAATAAAAAAAATATTACCAATGTACGAAATCTTCAATCAATACCGACATGGATTATCGTATGTTTGGCATAGTTTAACAAAGACGATACTACAATTCTAATGTATCGGATTGGTCCACCGTGGAATCCATATATTATAACTCGACCTTTAATAAAATTCAAACGCGTATAGTTTGTGGGTGCGGTTATATGATATTCATTGCGCAATAAAATGACAATGGCATCTTGGGATTTGGTTCTTTGGATTAATTAATAGTCTCGCTCACCCTCATCGGTCCGATCACACCGCTCATCTTTCTCCTGCCCGATGGCACAAGATCTCACGGCCCGGGGCCCAGGGCTGCACGACGACGCCCTAACCGCCGGGCCCGTCGTCGTTTCTCCCGCAGAGAGGTTCGGAGGCAGCGCAGCCTCCATCAGAGTCGCTTGCCGTTTCAGCTCAATGCCATCCGCACACTCGGCGTAGCGCCGCAAACCACGTGCTAACTCCTTCAACGCAGTGACCCAACCGCTTTACAAGATACCGGCACCCACGCCTATCACGATACGAGGCTCCTCGGCAATTCTTTCAGCTTTATTCGTAGTTTCGTGTAATTTCTTTTCAGCCTTATACGAGTTCTCCTAATTCTATCGCTATACAGAGTTTCCACCGCAAATTCTAATTGTTAATTCGAGGAACAGGGTTGGGGTTCCGAGAGGAACTTTAGCCAAAAAGTTTCGAATGTCCGCTCGAAACTCGAGTGGTTGCGCTTCCTCTAGTGAACGCAAGCTTTCCTAGAGTGTTTTGGCCCAAGAACTAATCTCTCTCTTGCTCCTTTGATTTTGGTTATTTTGTATCGTTGATGGACCGGTGCTCAACCGAGGCGCCTCGAGGTTCCTCGAATTTTTCGACAGTAGTGTAACGATTTGTGTTTTTATCTCGACCTTGGTATTTGGAAACCCTCCTTCGAAATGCGCATGAATTAGAGCTTATTTTCGTTTCCTCGAAGGTTTCTGGCTCCGCCGACCGCACATTTTCTTTTCGTTTTCGATGTCAGTATTACCTCGGTTCCCGCCCAACTCGCAATTACCTCGCAGCTTACCCACACCTGCTCGCTCGTAGCGGTGAGACCACTTCTCGCCGCGGCACCCTACGGTGTACCGGCTCTCACCGCAACTACACACAGACGTTCAATGTGTAGCCTAAACTCGTGCGTTTAGTCTCGACATTTATTAGCATGCCGTGCAGATAAAAAATCCAGTTCAGTGCTCCCTCGATATTTCTATCACGTACCATGCCGATCGCTGGCTGTTAAACTTTTCCCTTTAGCGTTTTCGAAAGAGTGGAACCGTGTGGCATCCTAAGTGAATGTGTTTTTAAAAATTTGACCAGTACATAATTCGCCGGGACACACGACCGCACTCGTAACCTTCTCCATTGAATCTATTATATATATAATGCCATGGTTTTGTCTCACGTTTATGCTCATGTACTTTCTGTGATATAAATGGAATGTTTTTCCGCCTCTATGCTTCGATCTTCCGGGTTCTAACCGCCTAATCTTGCTTATGAGATTGTTGTTATAAGGTCGAGGGTTTACTGTAGTTTCCTCGAGTTGTTAGACTAAAGGTTCTCGTTTCCTTACATCGCTATTATGTTAAAAATGTCTCTCTCCGTTTACACACAGCGTCCGCACCGCCAATATGTCCGCGTTCTTTTCATGATAGAGAGGTAAACGCACCAAAACTCTTGGGCCTGGTAACCTTCGTGCCTTTCGAGGGTTTACGCTCTCTTCCTTCACGTCGCTTCACATGCGTATTCTCTCCATTTTGTTTACCTATGCTGTGCACCGGGTGAAAAAAAGCTCGTCACCACTCTTTAGTTCCTCAAATTTATTGATTTTTAGTTCTCTAAGTTCTCATTAACTTTACATTTTCCCATAGACATAAAACTACTCCCCGTGCATGTCATATTATCGTAAGTATAGGAAGATGTAACAGACGTTTTCCATTAACTCTTTTTGTCCGGTGGTATTTCTTCCGTGAATGCATACATAATAATTAACACTCGCTTCTCGCATTCCCTAGGGTTAACGACACACACAGAACATAGAACACTATGTAATATTTTTCCGTGCAACGAAGCGAGATTTTTCAACAAAGGTAAACTCGTAGAAATTAAGTCCGGTAATTATAACAAATCGAAACATTTTGATTGCTTACAAATTCTTTTTACTCATCTCATTGCTCGAAATCAATCGATGGGTGATATCAGGCTTTTCCCGTCCTTGAGCCGAGCAACTCACCACGCAGCCTCGTGTATCAAGTCCGGCCTCGAATCACCGTAGTACCGGACGCGAACACAGGACAATCCGTGCCTCAGCTTTCTTCCATCATAGAGAGGAAAAACAGAAGCACGGGAGATCACGGGACAACTTGGCCCAATTCTCCAACCTCCGCCGCACCCTCTCGATCTCCGAATATCTTTTTCCGCTTCACGTAGACTCTCTTTCCTTCTCCACAGATCCAACTCATTCTCTTCTGGACCTACCCTTTATCCAGTAGCTCCATGGGCACTCGTGGAACCGTTTTTCCAACCAACCTCGCATCTTGATTTACATTTTTACTTTTACCATCAAGCATACCATGAAACTAACTGCGTAGAATTTTATAAATGTGAAATGTAACTTTTGCTCTAATAATCTAACCTAAATAAACATCAATCTTTAATCTGTTTTAACATGAAAGATAGTCTCAACCACTCGTTCCACCAAACCATGGTCACGCTTTTCCCTCTCTGGGAGAAGAACACCGCTCCTCGGTGCATATTATTCCGCAAAGCAAAAGTCGTGGACAAGCTTCCCGAACAAAACTTTCGCCTTCCTGTAGCTTCTCGGTGTCCAAAGTGCTTCCACCGCACTTTCACTCGGGCGATGGCTCGTTTCCGGAGTACGATTTCTCCTCCGGTCGTACGAGATCGTGTGGCTCGACCACAAACGCTCCGGTCTCTACCCGCAAAAGATGAACCTATGCTACTAACAAGCCATAATATTGCATTCATTATTTGACGAGCTCACTCATCCACCACTCGTGATGTTCTCGCCAATGAATACACGCCGGTATCGTGACATATCGTTTCGCAACTGTACATGAAAAACATTATGCACCCGAATATGACTAGGAAGGGCCAAACGATACGCTCAACGTCCCACTTCTCCACACTGGAAAGGACCGCAGAAACGGGTGCTAGTTTTGGCACAAGATGCCCATCTCAAGGTGCTTTTCTTTGCTGATCCTAACATAAACATGATCTCCAACCGCATATTCACGGTAAGACCTTTTCTTACCGTCACACACCTTCTGCTCGTCTTTGTGCCGCGCTTCAAATTTTCGTTCAATTCTTTCTCACCTGCACCATCCCCTCGCGTAGCGATGTCCGGTCCTACCGCGAGCTTATTTCTCTCGGGTCGGCCCGTTCAATGGGAGTCCCGAGACCGTCGTACCGCACGCTGCCTCGACCCGACTACCATCTTTTATTTAGGACCTCGGTAGCGCAGTTGTTGTAAGCGAACTTCTATCAAATGCAAAGGTTTCTTTCCCACTCAATCGAAGTTGCCGTACGACACAGGCCCGCATGTCTTTCCAGGATCCCAGCACCACCCTCTCTTTCGGCCATCCGTTTGTGGGTGGTATGCGCACTAAAATGTACTTGAGCTCTCGACCGTCAGAAAATGCCTTTCCGCACGGCTGATGCACGACATCCTCGTCCGAAATGACAAACTAGTATGCTGTGAGTCCGGGCAAGGATTCCACGCACACAACAACCTGCTATCTGTACCGTCTCGACAGGTGGACCTAACAGTATAAAATGTGCCGATACTTACTGAATCTCATCCACAACTACCATTATGGAATCACACTCTTCTTTCGATATGGGTAAACCCGGTAATAAAAGTCTAACGGACTACCTCCCGCTCCACTCGTGAATGGGTGTAGGTTTGCAACAATCCAAATTGATGCCCATGCTCCACTTTTTACTTGCCGGGTATTCTAAACATTTGCTAAATAGCTTGTTATTTCTTCCTTTTCATGCTCCTACCAGCACGAATCCTTCCCTGCTGGTCACAAGATTGATATTCCAGACGACCGACAATACTGCTTTTCCGTGATATTCATCCGCATCATGGTCTCTCAATTCCACTCTCATTTGGAACGTACCATATTTTTTCTTAAAAACCAACAACCCTTCTGGAGGATTGTCATATTCCCCTTGTCTCCTTTAGAGTCATGGACTTGCTCGCCACAAATATTTACACCGGATCCTTGGTCGTCTTCTTCTCGATTTGGATCTAGAATTGGCTTTTCTACCCGATTAACCAGTACAGCTCGTAACGCTATGCACCTTTTTCTCGCTAACGCATCCGCAACTCGCTTTTTTCTTTTCACGTGTCGTCAGGATTGACCTGCAAACCTCACCTAGCATTCTACTCTTTGCTTCGTCGGGAGTTTAAGCTCTAGCTTTGTTTAAAACAATCGGTTAGGGTCGTCGCGTCCGATTTTCATGAAACAAATTTCTTCCCAAGCGCAATAATGTCTCCACACCCTTAAAAGTGCAGCACAATCGTTGCGCGCAGACCGTAGGCCGACGACCGCCGCCATGCGCATCTTTTAACTCCGGGATCGTGTGCGCAACTACTTCTTTCTCTCGTGATAAAACAAAGCAACACCTTCCTTGCATGCATCCGTACAAATCAAATTTTACTCAGATCTGCCACTTTGGCCACCTCGAAAATACACAAATGTGGCCGCAATTGCTTCAATCTTTTCAAAACTAATCTGGTATTCTTTTTGGTCCATCGGGAAGATTTTTCCTCTCCTCCAGAAAGGAAGTAATAGGAAAAGCTATCTTTTGGAGAATCTCTTTTTACAAATCGCCAGTAATAACCAACAAAGGAGACCTCCATGAAAGATCTGTACATCGCTACATTCGTGGCACCTCTCCACTCCGCTAACAGTCTTAATTTTTCTCGTGATCCGCAAAGCTAGTGCCTTTTTCCGATATTACATGTCCAAGACACCAGTATTTGCGCGCAAAGAAGTCACACTTGCTCAATTTTCGGCGTATAGTTGGTGCTTCTCAAGCATCTCCGAAGACCATGCGCAAATGTGTCTCATGCTTTCAGTACCCTTTGAATAAATCAAAGATATCATCGACAAAATTAGCATGCAAAGTTGTCCAAATAAGGATGAAACAGCACGCGGCATCAGCTCCTCATAAAAGGTGTGTCGCGCATTAGTTAGTCCGAGAGCTAATACCACTGAATTCGTAGTGGCCAGTACCTTTTGTACGGGAAAGGCAACTATGGACATCTTTCATTCCTTAATCCGAATCGTGAGATAAATTCGCATCGCAAATCTATCTTTGAGAATACCGTGCTCCCCCTCACCGATCGAACAAATCATCAATACAAGGTAGAGGATACTCGTTCTAACTACCAACTTTATTTTCAATCGCGGTAATCCATGCACATACGCATGGTTCCATCCTTCTTTAATAACATACGACGGTGCTGGCAGTGACACATCGGCTGAATATATCTCCTCATTCAGCACCGAAGTCGCATTTTCAAGTTCACTTTCAGCCTCCGCACACTCATACGCAAGGAGTCCGGGAAATCGGTGAGGCTCTGCCAGCTCTATTGTAAAATCAACTTCTCTTTTCGCGGTAAATCCTCGTACTTTTTCAGAACATGTCTCAAATTCTCGGACTACCAGTATGTTTTCTCACTCTGCAAATCGTTTATTTTTAGACTTTCCGCTAATCCACTTTGTATAAGCACACAACATACATTCCTTCTTACACATTTTTCCTATCCTGGGCCGTACCGTACGTACTCGCTAGAGCTTTGCGTGCCTTGAATTTCTCGACGTAGTACCATTATGATCGTAGTAAACTATTCTTTCCTTATGCTACCATAAGAGTCCGAATGCTTTTTCCAACCGTACCCGTGCCTAACAAAACATCGTATAAGACCGAAGGCAAAATATTTCAAATCAACTACTGCCACCGTCCTCGCCAATTTGGCAATGCGCATTCCGGTATCTTGGTACCAACCCTTAGCCCGTGTCAATCGGACCAACAGTGCTCGAAACTTTTGACTTTGGTAGTTTGCGTACTTCCGACTTTAGTTTAGGACTTATATAACTCAGACTCGCGGTCTACTAAAACAAAAACAAACTTTGGGATAGCAAATCACCTTCCAGCGACCATGGTAGGTCGAAAATCAGCTTGCCGATCTTCCGTCGCAAAGATTTATTCGCATACTTCCGAGCAACATCTCCCACAGAGAGGCTTTAAAGGTGTTGTCGACTCGTCTCCCGCCTTTATTTACGCTCGCGGGCAATCTCGAGGAGCCACGTAGCCGCTCCGCAGCCTCAACACCTGCAGGTAGGTGGCATTTCCGCAGGGTCGCTCAGTGTTTAACTTGAAGCTTCCACTCGTTTTCATCTTCCTGCCATCTAACCCGCCGATGATTCCTACCGAATTGTTTATTGATTGAATTCTCCGGCGTATTCCGGAACGATCGGTTTTCTTGAACCGCGCATTGCTTCGTTATCCTTCCTTGCTGCCATCCTTTCTCGCATCCACCTGAATTTATTTTATTGTCGCGTAACACGATGGCCCTTGCTTTTCCTTAATAGCATCATCCATTGTTTTGGGATTCTCGAATTCGATACGCTCCTTCATACAGGCAGTAGGCCGGCTCGTGTAAATCTTTGAAACCTTGGCCTTTTCTTTCTTAAGTAGGGGTACGTAACGCAACACGCAAAGAACTCGGTAACGTAACTCGTTCCGATGGCCGACCGTCCTCACCCTTAACAAGAAATTTCTCAGTCATCACAGAAACGCCTCAGCAGGGACACTTATCCTCAAAGCACTCGTTGAAATTTTTCCCATGCTCGCGTTCGTGATCCTCAAATCAAGACATTCTTTCAGCTTCTTCCTCACCATATAGGTGGCTATGTCTTTCAATCCATAAATAGCCACGTGCGTGCTCAAGTCCAGACCGTCATAGTCATACACTCCGGAAATATTTGTTCATGCATGCTGCCGTGCTTTCTTCCGCCTCCTCCTTTTTCTCCACCGAACGTAGGTGGCTTTTATCTTTTCTCGAATTCTCCGTGTAATTCTCCACCTTTCCGCTTTTTTATTGGCTTTCCTGCCTCATTTTCATTTTCGTATTCGTACCTCCGCTAAAATTTCTGCGAGAATCACTTTACGCTGCGACATACTTTTTCTCCGTGGGTTCATATCTTTGTTCACTCGGTCGGCCGACCGTCCCTTTCGAATTCTCCTGCAAAGCACCGGGATTTTCGCTTTCGTCCGATTCTCGCTTGTCGTAAAGTGCTTTTCGGCAATCCTTTCTCGCTCTTTCGCGTACGCTTCCAGCATTTTCTCTCGCTCGCACTCCTCTCCATCTCTTCCCCGCTCGCCGCGTACGCGAAAGTGTGAGCAGCATGGGTCTCGCACGATCGCTCCTCCATCAACCTATTAGACCGTCCGATGTTGCCGCTATGGTCGTACCGGGACCCGCTATTTCCGTGTTTCCTCTCGTGAGGCCCGCATCTCGACGTTCCGTACCGTAGCGATTGATGATGCAGGTGTCCTTCATGACCGCACTTCAACCACTATCCCACCGTGGCAGTAACACAAAGATTTTTAACGTTAGCCGCCCATTAGGCTGCAGTTGTAACTCGCTTTGACACTACCACTTCTGTAACACTTTATCATAAGATAAACTTACCATAAATAAAAAAAATATTACCAATGCGAAATCTCAATCAATACTGACATGGATTATCATATGTTTGGCATAGTTTAACAGTACTATATCATAATTCTAATGTACTGAGATTGGTCCACCGTGGAATCCATATATTATAATCTGACTCGAATAAAAATCCAAATCTTATAGTTTGTAAGTCGGTTATATGATATTCATTGCGCTTTAAATGTCAATGGTGAATCTTGGGATTTGGTTCTTTGGATTAATTAGTAGTCCGGTCAGCCTATCGGTCCGACACCTGGCTTATCTTCCTCCGTCCGATGGCATAAGATCTACGGTTCCGGGGCCTAGGGTTTGCAATGACCCCCGGCGCCCTAACCGCTTTGGCTCATTGTCATTTCTCCCGCAGAGAGGTTTTGGAGGTAGCGCAGCTCCATCAGGTTGCTTGCCGGTTTCGTTCAATGCCATCCATGACATCGGCGTAGCGCTGCAACCACAGTGCTAATCCCTTCAACGCAGGTAACTCAACCGTTTATAAGATATCTCTGCAATTTTATCAGTTTATACGAGTTCTCTGCAATTATTTCAGTTTATTCGAGTTCTCTGCAATTCTTTCAGTTTATACGAGTTCTCTGCAATTCTATCAGTTATAAGAGTTTCACTGCAAATTCTAATTGTTAATTCGAGGAACAGGGTTGGGGTTCCGGTGAGGAACTTAGCCAAAAAGTTTAATGTCTGCTGAAACCCTGAGGGTTACGCCCCTCCTCTAGGAATCTAAGCTTCTGAGAGGTTTTGCCTAAGAATTAACCTCGTTCCCTTTGATTTTGGTTATTTTGTATCAGTGATGGACCGGTGCTCAACCGAAGCGCCCTCGAGTTCTGAATTTCTTGACAGGTAATTTCATTTTGTTTTTATCTGACCTTGGTATTTGGAAACCCTCCCTTCAGCTTATGAATTAGAGCTTCTTTTCGTTTCCTGAAGGTTTCTACTCCGCTGACTGCATATTTTCTTTTCGTTTTGACAGGTATTACCTGGTTCCCACCCAACTCGCAATTACCTGTAGCTTATCTACACTTGCTCGCTGTAGCGGTAGACTAATTTTCCGGCGTGCACCTTACAGGTACCGGCTCTCATCAGGAACTATACAGCACGTTCAATGTGTAGCTTTCAATCTCAGGGTTTAGTCTGATATTTATTAGCATGCCGTGCAGGATAAAAAATCTAGTTCAGGCTCCCTTGATATTTTCATTTACGACTTCATGCCGACGTTGTATTTTGTTAAACTTTCCCTTAAAGGGGTTTTCCTTGGAAGAGTGAAACTGGTGCATTCTATGAATGTGGGGTTTTAAAATTTGACTGTATATAATTCGCCGGAAGGTTATTACTGTACCGTAACCCTCTCATTGAATCTATTATATATATAATGCCATGGTTTTGTTCACGTTATGGTTTTCATGTACTGTGATATAAATGGAATGTTTTCTGCTCTATGCTTCGATCTCTGGTTCTAACTGAATCTTGCTTATGAGATTGTTGTTATATGTCGAGGGTTTACTATTTCTCGAGTTGTTAGAATTAAAGGTTCTCGTTCCTTACTGCTTATTATGTTAAAAATGTCTCTCTTCTCTACACAGGCGTCCGGACCGCCATTATGTCCGCGTTCTTTCATGATAGAGAACGACCAAACCCTTGGCTCAGAACCTTCGGTTCGAGGGTTTAACAGTTCTCTCCCTTCACGCTGTCTGTGTGTATATTCTCTCCATTTTGTTTACTGAGCAGTCTTACTGGTGAAAAAAAAAGTCATTACCACTCTTTAGTTCTCAAATTCTATTGATTTTAGTTCTCAAGTTCTATTAATTTACTTCTCTCCTATAGATATAAAACTACTCCTGTGCATGTCATATTATCGTAAGAAGGAAGATGTAATAGACGTTTCATTAACCTTTTATTTTCTGTGTATTTCTTCTGTGGAATGCATACATAATAATTAACACTGTTTCCCAGCATTCCTAGGTTAACGATAACAGAGAAAATATAGAAATACAGGTAACATTTTTCCGTGCTAACAGAAGTAGATTTTCTAACAAAGGTAAATCAGGAAATTAAGTCCAGAATTATAACAAACTGAAACATTTGACTACTACAAATTCTTTTACTCATCTGTTTTTGAAATCAACTGATGGTGATATTGTGCCCCCCGTCCTTGAGCTGACAACCAGTCACGCAGCTCCCCCCATGCATCAAGTCTGGCTCTGAATCATCAGAGTACTGGACAGAAACATAGGACAATCCGGTCCAGTTCTTCCATCATAGGGAGAGGAAAAAACAGGAAGTACTGGGGAGATCACGGGACAACCGGTCCAATCTCCAACCCAGCGCACCCTCTGCTCTGAACATCTTTTCAGCTTCACAGAGTTCTCTTCCTTCCTCCACAGATCCAACCCCCCATTCTCTCTTGGATTTCCCCTTTATCCAGAGCTCCATGGGTAACTGTGGGAACTGTTTTTCCAACTAACCCAGATCTTGATTTACATTTTTACTTTTACCATCAGTGTTACTCATGAAACTAATTCACAGTAAATTTTATAAATGTGAAATGTAATTTTGTTCTAATAATCTAACTGAAATAAACATCAATCTTAATCTGTTTTAAACAAAATAGTCTAACCATTCGTTCCACTAAACCAATGGTTACAGTTCTACTGATGGAGCTGGCAAACACATGCGCTCTGCACCCATTGTGAGTCGCAATGCATTCTGTTCTGGACGAAAGAGCACGATCCATCCATCAGCTCTCCTATAGGATTTTAAGCCTTCAAATAAACCCTAAAATACCAACAGAAATATATTGTTAAACAGCTTCAAAACACTGATAAACGTAAAAGATGTGTAGTTGTAAACTCCATGTAACATTTTCTCTAAAAGAACCTTCAGATTGCTAATTATTTTCCATTAAATGCAAAGCATGATAGTAGCATGAGGCTTCAAACAGCAGCATGACTATAGGAGAACACACAATTGATACAACTAATGTTGAATCCTTGTCCCATATCATAAACCATGGTGACATACCAAAACACAATGCAGTGGGGATCTAAAAAATCATCAATACAGTTTGTCATGGGTAACTTACAAGTCAAGGGTTCTACAAAAGTTTAGAGCAATACATGTAGAGAAATAAATTCCAATGCAAAGAACACATGCAAGGGCAGGTTTACAATTTGACAAGAAAAACATGCCTAGAGAGCCACAATAACCAATTAGTAAGTTCGAAAATTACACATATTTCAGATACTCTACACCTGTCCATGCTAGCATGTACATTGTCATACATTTTGTCAATATATTATATTCATAACATTATACATGAGGAATCTTGGAGTTGTTCTCTGGCCCTTTTTCTTTAGCATATCTCCTTCCTTGAGCAACACAGTTAATGAAAATTTTCGGTTTTCCATTAACATTTACGAGAGATATAAAATGAATTCGTTATATTGACTTATTTTGACTATATTTTCTATTTGGCATATATAGCCTGTAAATTTTAATATAAAATTCTTTTAACAACCATCTTTTTCCTCTATATCTCTAGCCCTGACAGAAATCTAGTGATAACAATGTAGTTTTTCCCACAGATCCAGTCTTAACAAAAGCGTTAACAGACCATCTCATTTTAGGGAAGAATTTTGGAAGCAACTCCTTGTCATTTACCAATCAAATCTAGAAAAAATAAGGGTAGAGTGAAAGTGAAGAAAGAAGGCTTAAAGAGATACGGTAACACTAGGAATCCCAAAAGAACAAAATAGGTGAGGATCCAAAGGGCACTAGGGAAGAATCCATAAATCAAAAATGCTGCCAACCATCAGCTATCCTAACACTCAAGCCTGAAATGAAGTTGGTGACAAGATTCCTACCATCCATTGGTTGGGTGATCTAGATTCCGCACTGTCTGACTGACTTAGTATTGGAAATTTGTCTGGCCTGATGTGACTGCAGCCACATAGAAGCTACAAGTAAGAGGTTAATAAGCCAGGAATTAGCAACTCAGGAAGATCCATTCTACTTTTTTCTATCCATATTGCCAAGCTCCCACCCTCCATCACATAGGAAAGGATGTGATTGCAGTACCTTTCCAGCCTCAATCAACAATTAGCCCACGAAGAGCCTCAATCAACAATTAGCTCACAAAGAGTGGACATGTCACATAGTGGGATTTGAACCTGGGTTTTGAATGATAACAACTTTCCTCTCGGCCCCTCAGACAAGACCCAATTTACAACTGAGAATACTCTTCTCGAAGTGAAGCACCTCACAATATTACCTCATACTGGATAGTAGAATATCAGAGAGAAAACCTTTGTACTAGGAAATATAATATTAATGATCTTGGCCTGAAAAGAATGCTAATATGGATACTGAATACACCTCAGTAGTTTCCAACATAGCTGCACGTTTTCCATCCACTAATAGGCATTCCCATATGATCCAACCAGATAGGTTTTCCCCACTCACTGAAGGGTGGCACTTCAGAAAAAGAAGCCACTTCATTTTAAATGGGTCAATGCATATACACCAAACAATAACCATATGCAATGTGCTGATGTGCTCGTTCAAGGGAAACCTTGCAAACTGTATTGGTCAAATTTGAAAATAACCTTCTAAATTTCAAGATAATTTTGAAGAAAAATTACAGGCATGAATTGTTGGATTTGAAACAGGAAAAAGGACAATGTTAGGAAACAATTTTAATGCCCAAAATAAAATATGCTATGAAAAATAAATAAAACAGAGTTCCACAAACCTGTCCATAATTCAAGACACCAGCTGACGGGCTTAGTTCAATATTTCCAAAAGGGAAAAGGTCTCCTCCAGAAAATACTCCATCTTGGAGCTACCAAAAGGTTGAGCTATCAAGGTTACCAATATACAATTTCAGATTGAAGCCAGTAGAAAACTCACTGAAAGGTACTAGTGGCTACTTCTGTCAAGAATGTATATTCAGGAAAGAACATAGTGTGACAACCCATAATGATCTTAAATTTATTAGGTATCAATACAGAAACCAACCTTGAAATAGTATGATGAGAATTCAGAGTCTAGTTGTTGCCATGTTTAAACTTTTTGCAGAGTTGTTAAACATTATATTTGCATGCTCTTTGGTTCTAAACAAGAAGCTCATGGGGTACTCCTAAATTACAAGCAGATGAATGCAAAGGTCACAACTTGTGTGCAATCCTGACAAGATGACTTTTGCCTCACAGATTGATGCCCTCTATGGAGTTAATTTCCAAGGCTGCTCAAACACCGTCGGGCATGTACTAACAAAATCGTGAAACCCTTGGTCAACTACTGTTGGGGATAGAATAAATGCCTGTAACCGTTAGTCAACTAATGCTTGGGGATAGAAGAAAGGCCCAATCTACAAGACCTAATGCATGTGTATTATTGAAATTTGAAACTGATCTTACGTGACTTCAGCTACATCTACTACAGTTGGAGGAAAGAAAAGTAAACAAGGCCAAACCCTGAGGGTAGTCGATAGAATTACTACACCTGATGTCAAATGCTAGATACTAATACAGATATTGGTTTGATGCAACCTAGCATTTTGCAAGCTAGAACTAATTTTTATCACCCTGATAACAGTAAGCCAACAAGCTCCACTAATATATCCTCTATTATGGAGCCAAAGTATATGGTTCCAGCAACCAAGAACCAAATACAGGATCTTTGGTAGCAACAGCTATTTGTCAGTTACACACATTTCATCCCCTAGCAAAAGCTCGTAAGATTAATGTCATATTCACAGCTAATATTTTTGCAATCCTTGAGCAATCATTTGATGAATTAGTGACCAGGACTGGTAGTGACAATTGGACCATGGTTGGAAGGAATTACTACCTTTATGTCAAATGCAAGATATTAAAATACAAATTCCAATTCAACCCAAGCCTAGCATTTTTACAGTCTTGATGGGTGACATTGCCTCTGTTACACAGTTGATACTGTATGTAACTGTTGTTACAGGCCTTCTAAGTGCTACAGTAAGAAAAACAAGATTCCTATTTGTGCAACCCTTTGACATCTCATGTATCTTTAAAGGCTACAAAGAGAAAACCAGGCATTCAAATGCAATCTGCATACAAGGAAGATTTCTAAAATGGAGGCTGCTCCTCAGAAAAGGAGAGAAATCCAGAAATCTAGGAACCATGAGGCAGTGGGAGAGTCATCACGTCCTCTGTTAGAAAAGGTATATACCTTTCCTTTCCCCAGAAAACATGTGGGTGAGGAATGTGTATGCATGTCTTCATTTGAAGACAGATTAAATCGTTCAATTGAGGAAGATGAGAGTTGTCATTGTTCTGTTGCTAGTAGTAGTAGCTATATGTCAAATTATATTTTATGTTCAAACCAAAAGCATTCATCACGACCTGTAGTCTATAGCTCTTTCGATGATTCTATGTCTTCATGTGATGTCCAAACCGGAGGCAAGATAAATCTTTGACTGAAGAGAAAGGAGCAGCAAAGTACATAAATTAGAACTTCGTGCATATCAGTCTGCAATGAGAGATTTGTATGCATCTGGACATATAACTTGGGAGCAAGAAACCTTGGCTGATCCTACGATTGTGAATTCTGCTGAAAAATATTGTTGTGCTTGTGGGCATTGACTACAGAGGGTGGGAGTTGAGTGTTTTTCACTGGTGTAGTTTTATGTGACCATTCATCTCCTATTTGATGGTTCCTTTTTCTCTTTGTATATGTATATTTTTTTATAGCTTCCTTTTTCTGGTGGCAAGTAGTTTCCTTAGTGTGGACTTCATATTTTTTCTTTAAGCTAGCAAAATTATACTTTTAATAGTATACAGTATGAATTACAAGCAGTTCAAACTGTTATCTTCTTCCATGGGAAGAAAATCTGAAGGGAAGACACCATTTTTTAGACACTTATTTTAATGATGAATTCATTTTACCATATCCACTATAATGCTGGTTGGTGCAAGTCTCTGATGCCATGCATTTTTTTCCTGTACAGCTCCATTCTCGTAGCCACAAATTGGAATCTTATAAAGGATTTGGGCATACGCAGTCATATTGATTGGGGTATCGGCACTTTGGTAATGAGCTAAATCCTCTCCCATTTTCTGCAAATTTAAGATCATTAATGTTTAGGTTAGGTGGAAGATTCAAATGGTATGGTGCGAGAAACATACTGGTGAGTGTCTCAAAATGCTATCTATACTATATTTGTCTAACGAATTGTATTGAATATTGGAAATTGAACTCGATTTATTTTCTAACCCCAATAAGAAATTATCTCTTGAACTTGGTGGACAGGAACTAAAGACGACAGGAACTAAAGACGAGAAAAAATCAAACTATAGAATTATTTAGAATTTTCCGGCCATCTTGGGCACACATTTTATCCGGAATCTCAAGCATATTAGCAAATAAAATTTGCCAAATTTTGAAGACAAACTTGATCATTACCAACCAAATCGTGAGGTTCATGACATTTGTAAAAATATCTTTAAGATTTTTTTTTTATTTTTTTAACGTTGTTTGCTAAACTAAAACATACATATCAAATTCCCCCGATCAGGGTGTTATGTGGAGGATTCGGCCTCCCATTTCAATTCCAGAGATTTTGCAGCAGCTCAAAACAACTAATAGATGGCAACACAATTTTAATATATACTAGAAGCAAAACCTCAGCTCCAAGTTCTACAATACGCTCGATCATCTCCAATGGTGATCCAGGTCCAGTGAAGCAACTTCCTTTTCGTTTGTGGAAAATATGTTCCCAGCAGAACCCAGTGCCCTGTAAGATGAAAATCCATATTACTAAATTACAACATTGCTAAGATAATTTAACTCAGACAAGTTAATATTTCTAGTGATTCAATTTGCAGAGAGGCTGACTGCAGCCTCCTCTTCCTATAAAATTCCCTGCAAGAATAAGGATGTTGCATAATTGAATTGAGTTCACAAGGTTAACAAACATTTCAAGGGAAATTTCCCATTCAAAACAGAAGCGCAGAAATGAAAAACTCCAGGAGGAAATCTAGAAATGCAACCTGTTGAAAAACCAGAAGTAGCAGATTGCAACTCCTAATATGTAAAATGCCTGTAGGTTTTACTTTGACACCGAGTCGTCGTTTTTTTTCAAT
Source organism: Pinus albicaulis (assembly GCA_034641835.2). Taxonomy (NCBI): domain Eukaryota; kingdom Viridiplantae; phylum Streptophyta; class Pinopsida; order Pinales; family Pinaceae; genus Pinus; species Pinus albicaulis. Next base: position 849,818,672 of record CM076569.1, on the reverse strand, counting down.
GAATTCTGCGGTATTCGAAGCGTCGGTTCATCTCTGTTAGACAAATGAATGGAAATATCTCTCCCAAATCTGCCTTAATATTTATTGTGACTGTAAGGAAATGCAGTTTTTCTCTCTGTTACTTTTGATATTCTGACTGAAGTGGCATCGTTGCAAATATGCTCTGCTTGACCTCTGCTGAATTTTCTTTTATTATTTCATGGGCCACTTAAACTCAAACACAACACAAGTAGCAGTTGATTTTATCTCTAGCTTACTGAGAGGAAAAATGAAAATATTTAAAGACAACTCATTAGAAATACTATCGTAAAAAGTTTCAAATATATGAATACAATTGATAGATCTGAACGCCATATGGGTTATCTGGAATAAAACTCTTCAATATGTTAGACTAGGTATTGTTGCAAAGCACCCAATACCCTGTCACTTCCAGTGTAAAATGTTTGACAACCTACTGTGTAGCACTTGCATAAACCCTTGAACATCGCTACAGGAGAAGGGAACACAAATAATGTATTACTGATGTATCTGTGGAAGAATACCGCTATCGAATATAGTTGCGAAGACCGACATGAGATTAAAAACCAGAGTGAAGAATACCGTTGCCCAATACAACATAGTTTCTTTGGTGACCAGATGATCGGTAATGGGTTGGTTTCGTACTTGTGTAACCGTATATTCTGATTGTTACCACTATAATATTTAGGTGTTTATTTATACTTTTCAGCAGACACAGAATGTCAATTCTGACTGTTATTACTATATTACAACTACAATATTTAAGTGCTTTCATATATGTTTTTCAGTAGACTAAGTAGACTAAGTATGGGATGGAATTTGAACTGAATATTTTAGTATATAATACTTCATTTTCATATAGCTTGTGAATTGAGTTGTTTCTGGAGCTATCACTGATAAATATAGTTACAAGATAAACATAATTAAAAATTAGAGAAAGACTTGAAGAATTAAAAAGAGACTTGAAATTTTGATTCAAAAATACATTGAGATGTAAGCATTATTTGATTTCTGAATCTTTTGTTACATAACACTTTATTTTCATAAGTTTGATCCAAAAATACATTGAAATGTAGACAATATTTGAATTCTGAATTTTTAGTACATAACACTTCATTTTCATAGTCTTTACCCAGAAAATTACAATCACTAAACATGATTAAGAAAATACACATCAATTAAAATACAAAGTGGGACTTGAAGAATTAAAAAATAGAGACCTGAAGCTTCGATCCAAAAATCCTTTGGGGTGTGGGCGTTTTGCCTTAAATCTCATCAAGCAAAACGAACACTGCGGCAGCTAGAAACGAACACTGCGGTATCTCCTAGCTTTGCAAGTCTCCTGGCTTGTGTATTGAGATAGGTGGTGTCTAATAATTCCATCTCCAATCTCTCCAATTCTTGTAGGACAATGGGATTCATGTTCTGTTTTGTCTGTTTGTCTTCTCTTTACACTTTATTTGTCGATTCTTTGAATTTTGTTCCTTTTTTCTTTCCGTGCTATTTGATCTGATTCATATATAATCTATGCTTATGGGTCATGATTTTGGACTTATGCAGAATCTAGAATTGATTACATACATATACATTTGCAAGCAATTGATGGGTTGCTGGACAGGGCACTTGTGCCTCAGTAACATCTACAGTCACTAGTTTTGGAGAATATGCGGAAGTGAATTTTCTAGAAGCCTTTTTTCTCCAAATATTACAGTTGACACACTTTTTCCCCCAATACCCATGACAATTACATGACTGGAAACTGTGTAGGGTACAGAAGCAGGCAACACAGGGCATGCTATTCTTTAGAAAGCTATTCTATGAGCATTCACAAAATGTAATCCACGTGAGATTTGCTATAAATTAAACCGTTTGAATTGTGCTAGAGGATGATTCCCTGGCAGAAACCATCAATGCGGTACCTAGAATTACATTGCAAATGCCTTTTCTCTTCTGCATTATACAACTGAGTTTTTCAAGCATAGGAACATCAACCTTCCCTAACTTCAATAGGTGATGGAATTTGCCTCTGACAGGTAGACATGAACATAGAAAGATTCAAAAAACATAGATCCAGTATTCAAGCAAGCTTAGAAAGCAGATAAAGAAGTTCTGGTAGCATTGTTCTGGCCAACTTGAATGAAATTGAATAATTGGATACACAAGATGCAGATGAAACACTTAAAGTATTGTGGATTCAAAGAAGAATTCTATATGAAAAGAGTATAGAGAGCTCTTTGGTCATGAATCTGACAAGAGTGGCATGCTTGTCAGATCTGCTTCAGATGAACTCACATTTTGCATTTGAAAATCTAATCAGATGTAAGAAATCAGGTGTGTTTTCAAGGAGACTGTGAAAAATGTAAGACATGTAAGTTACAAGCTTATATATGTTAAGTGTAATAGTTAATTTGTTGGCAAGTACTCATTCCAAAGTAATAGACTGGCACAAATTGGAATGAAATATTTTTACACTAATAGCTTTCACAGCAACGAATATAATTCTAAATACTTAGAAGTTCATTCTCTGGTCAAGGACTAGTTATTTTTTCTAGTGAATGGAATTCTGATCCATCCATATTTCAATTACTGAATTTCATTGTGAGTCATTTATGCTTGAATGCAATAACAAAAAGAAATAGTAAGGTAGCCTCTTGAGTGTGATGCCCAAAAATTTATCAGAGAATGAGGAGCTGAAGGAGACTCTGTCGCTATGGAACCATGTTCTCCACCTTTGTATCTATAGTTCTATCTATGGAAATAATACAATTGTAATGCATTAGTTCATTCAAATATTAGGTTTCTATGACTCTGAGTACCCAAAGAGCAGGAATCAAGGTCCTTTTCTCTTCTGCATTATACAACTGAGTTTTTCAAGCATAGGAACATCAACCTTCCCTAACTTCAATAGGTGATGGAAGCTGCCTCTCACAGGTAGACATGAACATAGGAAGATTCAAAAAACACAGATCCAATATTCAAGCAAGCTTATAAAGCAGATAAAGAAGTTCTGGTAGCATTGTTCTGGCCAACTTGAATGAAATTGAATAATTGGATACACAAGATGCAGACGAAACACTTAAAAGTCTTGTGGATTCAAAGAAGAATTCTGTATGAACAGATTATAGAGAGCTCTTTGGTCATGAATCTGACAAGAGTGGCATGCTTGTCAGATCTTCTTCAGATGAACTCACATTTTTCATTTGAAAATCTAATCAGATGTAAGAAATCAGGTGTGTTTTCAAGGAGACTGTGAAAAATGTAAGACATGTAAGTTACAAGCTTATATATTTTAAGTGTAATAGTTAATTTGTTGGCAAGTAATCATTCCAAAGTAATAGACTGACACAAATTGGAATGCAATATTTTTACACTAATAGCTTTCACAGCAATGAATATAATTCTAAATACTTAGAAGTTCATTCACTGGTCAAGGACTAGTTATTTTTTCTAGTGAATGGAATTTTGATCCATCCATATTTCAATTACTGAATTTCATTGTCAGTCATTTATGCTTAAATGCAATAACAAAAAGAAATAGTAAGGTAGCCTCTTGAGCATGATGCCCCAAAATTTATCAGAGAATGAGGAGCTGAAGGAGACTCTGTCACTATGGAACCATGTTCTCCACCTTTGTATCTATAGTTCTATCTATGGAAATAATACAATTGTAATGCATCAGTTCATTCAAAGATTAGGTTTCTATGACTCTGAGTACCCAAAGAGCAGGAATCAAGGTCCTCAATCACATAGGTGTTTAATGTAGTTATTTCCACTCTATAGGATCATGCTAGTCATGTTGTGTTAAGATTTGGAGTCCTTAAATATCTTTTGTTCTTCATCTCAATATTTATTCTGTCCACTCAAAACTGGCAAGAGCATTTGTAGTTGCATTGTAGCAGTCACCATATTACCCCTGACAACCTATACTACTTGAAGATATGGTAGTGGCTATGTGGAGTCCGTAATACACCCTTGTGAGTATCAAATGGATTCTTCATTGTATTTTCCGTAGAAGTTTGTAGTAGCTTGTTCAGGTAATTCATTATATTATATTTTGGTTTGTATCTTTTGGATAATGTGACTCCAATATGTGGGCTACAAATAAATTCATTAGCTATGCATGAAGTATTTTAGAAAATCTTGAAGTGCGGCAGGAAATAAGTTATTTAGGCCACATTTGTGAGTCTGGACTTTGAACAGTATTTTGGATCTGCTTTTATCTTAAACAGAATGATATGACCATGCTATTGAGCAGGACAGTTAAAAGAGTTAAGTGAAAATATTTTTCCAGTTATAGAGGCAGTTAATACACGGCCATTCTTTAGCTTCTTCACATGAAGAAAAGGTGAATCCTGTTATAGAAGACCGTAGATTAATACTTCTGCTACTTCATATCTGTTACAAATGAGACCGTTTAGGAAATTGGATGGTGGCTTGCTAACCAAAAGGAAATTGCATCTATTTTTTGGAGAAACGTGCTGCAAAATTCTATCGATAAAACAATACAGTGCTTTAAACATATTAAAAAAAGAGATAAGGAAATATAGTGCTTCCAACATATTAAAAAAGGAGCAGGAAAATGCTTTAAACATATTTTAAAAAAATATATATATAAGGGAATATAGTACTTTAAGCATATGAGAAAAAGATCAAAAGAGCAGGAAAAAAGGCTTTCCATTGATGAAATCATGCATTTCTCTCAAAATTATTCTTTTAAGCCCATCAAAACAAAAACCAGCAAGTGGGAGCCAGAATCAACATGTCTCTAACAAAATAATGTACACAACCAAACTAGTAAGAGTCTTCCCCTTACCAAATACCAAGATCCATGCAGAGGTGAGGCATCGTCTCAAACGCAGAAACAGACTAGCAAGAAATCAATAGTACCAAGAAAAAGTTACCCACGCGAAATACACAGCACTCCAAGGGCTTAGGTCTCAAAATATGCAGTAGACTAACAATCAATAATACCAATCAAAAGTTACTAATCCAGGCAACTGCAGGGAATTTCCCTTGAACAACTATTCACAAACACCTAGTAAAACCCTTATAGAAGAAACCACTTACCAGATATCCAAGCTTCTGTTGTTTTTAAAAAATACATCAGTTAATGAAAATGGGGAGGTTTCTAGCCGAGAGGATTCAGATTCGAGCTTTTGGCAGGAATGAATTTGATCTACATTACTACCACCGCCACTTGCTGAGGTAACATCAAGGGAAAATCGCCGCAGCTGTACAGGGCATTTTTTTCCATGCTCAGAGTTCATGAGAAAAAGGTCGAACAAGATGAGCGGGAAAAAAAAATTGAATAGGGCAGAATGGAATCATAGGGTAGAATGGAATTATGGGAAAGAAGCATAAAGGTCGAAAAAGATGAGCGGGAAAACCATTGAATTACATGGTGAACCAATTAACCATTAAGCGTCGTTATTCCGACACCCCCAAAGCCTCGCTATTGTGACGGCTACCTCCAAACGTCGCAATTGCGACACTTAGACAAAGTGTCGCAATTGCGACGTTTGGAGGCATCCGTCGCAATACCGACGATTTGGGGCATAGTGTCGCAATTGCGACAGTTTCCTCCAAACGTCAAAATTGTGACACTTTGTCTATGTGTCGGTATTGCAACACTTTTCTGTAAACGTCGGTATAGCGACAGTTTTGGGAGAGATTTGAAAAAGTTGAAAAAATTTGGGGAAATTTCCGACATTTGGTCAAACGTGTCGAAACCAAGTGTCGGAATTTCCGCCAAATGTACTAGTGTGGGTGCTGCTGCAAATAAGTACTCAACTCCTCCACCCAAGCTTTGGCTGAGCAAGTTGGAGATCCATCAAAGGTAGATAGAGAAAATCTATCCATGGCATGCAGCTGGCTCCTCTCCACCTTGACCTTGTAGAACTCTTCGAAAGTAATATGATCTCTAAACTTCTCAGTTTGAGATTCATACTCTTGCAGAAAATTGCTAAGAGTTCCCTTCTGTGGAATTTCCTCTTCTTTCATCTCTCTCATATCAAACCTGGGAATTTGACTGCACTGTTCATAATAGGGTGTAGCTGCATGCTCACACCTATCATGTACCAATCTATATTTGGCTCTATATCCAAACTCCTCAGGAGATTCCATCTCTCCTCTCATCTTCTTAAGATTTTCCTTGATGCACTGCATAGATTTTGGAAGAAGCTTTGTAAGCCTATATTCCCTTCTTCCTCCACATAATGGAGTCCCCTTTATATTCATCTCTCCTTCTCTGGATAGCTACATGTCTGAGTTCCACAGGCCGAGCCAAGATTGAAGCTTTGATACCACTGTAATATCCCAAAATTGGGATTTTCTACAAAAAATAGAATATCTTAAGATATTCCAAAGTTGTAGATCCAGAAAATAGACTCATATGATGTGTTAAAACACACATAGCCCTCACATGAGTGAAACAATAGAAAAATAAGAATGTCTACACATTCCCAAGTGGGGAAAATGCAGAAATTAGACCCTGAAAACGTTATTCCTGAAGATTTGCATTTTTTCTGGGTGAAATAATGTTGGGTTCCCTTATCATATGATGTTAGGCCCTCACACACCAAAGGGGATCATAAATAAATCCCTTTTGATATGTTAAACAGACCTCTCGGCTACCTAACAACTTAAAATAAGCCAAATCCCATGACTTGAGTTATGCAGAAAAAGACTGAAGCATGTAAAACGTTATTTTATGAGGGTTTCTATAGTAAAATGATAAAACAACATGGATCTAGAACTTTATGGAACAATATGCCAATAAAACAGAGATCTGGCCTCCTTATTGCATTATAAAGCTAACTCGGCAAGGGTTTCATGAAACACATGTAAAAGAAAGAGTAGATCTGAATATTCAGCTCAGAAAATGCAGTATTGCTGCAAAATTACAGAAATATAGCTGAATAATACAAAAGAGGGATGAGGATCCCTTCCTCTAGCTTTTCGGGAGAAGGGTTGGCCCTTTCCCTAGGAAACTAGCTCAAAAACAAGGGTCTTAACCCTACTGCAGCAACTCTGCATAAAATGACGCAGTTCCTACAAGGGATTGTGCTATAGGAGATGAGAACCACTTTGGCATGCTACCAAGATATGAAATATGCTCAGAAATCTCCCTAGCATATTTCTCAAGAGAAGGAAGGCACCTTCTACTGAGAAACAAACCCGGAAGTGGTGTAAGAACCCTCCATTGCAACACCCTAAAACTCAGAAATATCCTGCTATAGAAATAACGATGGGACTAGAGAATGATGCTTGGCCTTAAGCCTGGATGTGGAGAAATACAGGACAAGCTCTCCCAAGAGGCCTCTCAAGGGAAGAGGTGGGATTCCCGCTCGGGAACACCTAGTGCTACCTTGCTAAACAGCAAGGGGAAGCCAAGTCTAAACAGCAAGATCAAGAGATCGAAATACCAAGGAATGAATAAAAAATGCCTCCATACTCTCCTTATGTATCAAGTGAACCTCTCCTCATTGAGTCCCATCCACATGTGCCATCAAGCTCATGCAAGTTTTCCTCCACCAAAACTGCGTTGTCCATCAAGGTGGTTCAATGTAATGTTCCAAATTTTTCAATAAAGTATTTGGAACATTAATTTTGATTTTATTGTAATAAAAGGAATAAAATGGGTAAGGGAGCCCATGTAGCAGCAAAATAAACTCTCCTAAGGTGCAAAGAGTCACTTAAGTGGCTAAATATGGCAGTCCCTAGTGTGAAAAGGGCTAAAAGCAAGTAAGCTAGGCCATGGTTGACCAAGTCAACAATGTTGTTAAGAGGAGAAGCTTGCTCAAGAAGACTACGCAGTTTGAATGGAGGGAAAATTAGAGGATGAGAGAAACCCTAATGGGTGGGGTCCATGGCAAGGAAGCATTCCTTGCATAAAAAGGTGGAGAGCCATTGTTCATTCATTCTTGAGGATTTCGATTTTCTCTCTTCAGTTGTTCAACTAAGATAGCTTGTGCTGCTTAGCACAAGAGGGATTCCTATTTAGGAGTTTCCTCCTCTTCCTTGGGAGGCCTTGGAGGAGTTGTTCTTCATCTTCCTCACATCTCGGCTTGAGGCCAAAGCATTCATCTTCAGCTACTGCGTTATTCTATTGGGCAGAAACACTGGAGTTGCTGGTGTTGCAGTGAGGGGCCATCCACACTCATTTCCGGAGCTTGTTTTGTAGAGGAGGAGCTCCCTCTTTCTCTAGGAGATTAGTAAATGAGATTTCTAGAGCTTCATTGCAGATTTTGGCATTGGCCCATTGTTTCATCTCATTCCCAGTGCAGTCCCTTCCTCTTACAGCATTATTTTCAGAGAGGGTTTGCTGGAGGAGTTCACGTGGTGCACTAGAGAGTGCAATCTTCAATGAGAGGTATAGCCTTTCACTTTGGAGATCATTGGAGGAGGTTTCTACATTTGTTTCAGCATCTACATCCTTCTCCCATGTTGTACTGTATTTTAGTTGCAGTTGCTGCTACTGCAAATCCGGCATTTTGTATATTTAGCATTTTTGCATAGATTCCAACCAATCCTCTTAAAGGATTGTTGTATTGTATTTTCAGGGGTCGAGATCTCGCTCCCCCTTCTTTATTTGAGATGATATTGTTATATCCTTGTGTTTACATTTATTTGCAGTCATTTTCCCTTATAGACTGCGCAGTTATAGAGTTGCTAGGTTATGTAGCAACTTGTTTTCTCCATTGCATGTACATTTTACTTTGAGGCTTATTTAAGCTCACCTTGAGAGGTATTTTCCTCAAGGAGTTTGTATATATTTGCTGCTACAGATTATATATCAGATTCATACTCTTCTCACATTTTATGAGCATTATTTCATTATTGCTACTATTCATTATCGAGGTTCAGGTGTTGCTGTAGCTCATCTCTTGAGCGAAGATCTTCCTGAAGGAAGAAATATTTGCATAGCTATAGGTAGAGTCTGAGTAAGGGCCAGGAAGCCTCCGGTTCTCATCCTCTCTTTAGAGGTGAAATAACTGGTAAAAGCCCTCTCAGTCCATCTCTTACATAGCCTTATTAATATTTCCGAAAAAGGAACATTTCAGTGGTGAAAAATTCTGCTTATTTCCATTTCGGGACATTACAGTGGTATCAAAGCTTCGAAATTGGCTCAGCCTGTGAAGTTCGAATTTCAGAGAAGAAGAGGCCAGAATGATGCAGAGGATGAGATTAATCTCATCAAATTTCAGATCCAGCAACAACCTCTCCAAATAGGTTGAGGAGATAGAAAGAGGAGGAGAGGAAGGACCATGCACTTCCTATTCTCACAGAGAAGCAGAGCAGAAGCATGAAGATCACTTGGAATTCGAAGTTCTAAGTGGGTATCTTGCTGATTACAGAAAAAACCCTAGAGTCTTCCAAGAGACTCTATCTTTCCCTCACTATATTTAGCAGAAGGAGGAAAGAAGACCCTACAGTCATGGGGTGATGAAAGGAAATAGATTTCTGTTGTCTACATTTGATGGGTCACTCACATGTGCAGCAGAGGCGTGGGTGAAGAAGCTAGAGGATTTTTTCCTACTACACCCTGTGGTAGACAGAGAGGCTGTAGAAATTGCAGCGCGACACCTTGAGGGAGAAGCAAAGGCTTGGTGGTTCAGCTATGGGAGGCATGCAAGGGTTTCTACTCTTGCTGATTTTTCTCAGATATTGATCAGAATATTTGGCCAAAGGAGGGAGGAGACCTCACCACCAACAGAGAGGGCGCATGCCAGCACTGTCACATTCATGGAGGAGAAACCTCCATATTCAACAACTGGGGCAACTAGCACATTTGGGGAAGAGACTCTTGCAGCCACACAAGACTCTTCCAAACATTACCAAGGTATGCCTGAGCTTTCATTTCTTGTTGATGCAATATATTCCATGAGGGATTGCATACCATGGCAAGCTGATTGTCTAGAGCAAGAGACTTTTACTACGTTGTGCCACCTTGAGAAGAGTAACCCTCATTATCCTCATGCACCATTGATGAGCCATGTACCACATGTGAGGTTGGGGTTTAGAATTTTTTCTATGGAGGAGATTGCATTTCAATGTCCCATGAAATGCAAAAGGGAAAACTTTTTTTGGGATGATGGTAGCTCTTGTGGGAGAGGTACCAAGTTGCAGAAAGATGAGGAGCATCCACTAGGAGCTGAGTGTATGTGGATGGGAGGAAAGAGGATGGTGAGCCTCTTGCAGATCTATGATACAGGGCAGCAAGAAGCTATGCTGTGTTGGTTGCTCTTGAGGGAGTTTGGCCAACATGTGACCTATTCCTTTTCATGGGGTTTGAAAGGGAAGAGGAGATGGCAGGATACTTACACCATGAAGCAGAATGGAGCATGGGTGCATTATGATGGGTTGGCATTATTTTTACCATTCATCATGTTCCCATTTCATGTTTGGTATGGTGGGAGTATGGAGGAGCAACAAACATTCTTGTTGCTCAGATTTTGTTTGGATGTTGCGAGAGCAAGAGGAGGCACTAACATGATGCAAGGGGATTTATCCTTTATCTTGGATTCCCAAGAATCAACTTCTTCATGGGAGGGGCTCTAAATTTGTAGCAACATGATGGGAAGAGTCTTTGACAAGATTTATGTCAAAGAGGGGAGCTTTTAGATGACAGTGGCATTACTCCAAAGGCCAGCAGCGCTGTCACTTGAGAGCTTGGATTACTTGCTGAAGTGTTCTCAAAACAACTTCACGAGTGATGTCACTTGGAGGCATGTAGGAGAGGAGGATGAGGAAGTAATGGGTGGCAGCATCCCTTGCTATGTTTTGATCATCTTGGCTTGGGCTCACAAGCACAAGAAGAGACACCTACATGCAACAAATTTGGATTCTTCTTCCAGGCATTCTCATGCATACTATCTACTGATGGAGGAGTCCACTTGGGAGGGCTTCCTAATGGATATATATCAGCATTTGGCTAGATGCATAGCCTAAGAGATGATGAGAAGGTTGGCACAACCACTCCCATACTATGTTGCAGTAAGGGGGACTTTTCACTTGAGCCATTTCAGCTCAAAGGCCAAAGTACATGATAAGGGAGGTAATCATTTTCTTTATGTTTGGCACTCTCTTATTTTTATGAGTAGCATATTATATCAAGGAGGATCTTTCCTTCTTGCGCACTATGTTTTTTTATGCTCATGGTCTATTGCAGCAAATATGATGGCTATTTTAGCAGTGGATTGTGGGGGAAAGCCACATGATTTTCGGTGTGCAACCATTACACCATTTTTTACTTTCATGAATACATATTTTGAGATGATTGTGGCAGCTAACAAGTGGCTGGGAAAGCACTTGTTAATTTCTATTTTGATGCAGGCAAGGAGTGCACTGCACAGGTCCCATTGGTGGGACAATGATCCACTTTCTGGTTGTCATGTGACAACTTGCTTCTATTGGTTCTTGCTTTCATGCATTGCAGATTTTTCTTGGTGCATGAGGGACTTTGTTTGGAGAGTGGGACATGAGTTGAAGAGGCCCATTGGGAGTATGACTCCCCTCAATTGGCATGGTGTATGTTTCAGGGGAAACAATGGGCAGCCCATGATTGCCAGGCTTCACCTCTTTCCTTCATGTGGGAGGAGCTATTTAGAGAGTCTGAATTTTTGGAGGAGGCACTTCATGGCTTGTATGATTGATGGGGTGGTTTGGGTCTCTCTTGAAGACCATTTAAAATCAGCCATATATCAGCAGCAGCCCCATGTGTATCATGAGGAGGGAGGAACTCATTGGGTAGATGTGCCCTTTGGGAGGAGAGACATCCATTCTTTTTTCAGCATATGCTCCAAGGGGAGTATGGGAGATGATATGGTCACCATGTTCATAAATTGGTTTCTCTTGGAGGTGAGCCATATGATTGTTTGGATGCCATATGATGATGAATTCCAACTCATCACATATGAGATGATTTTGGGCAGCAGGATTGGCAGCATTGGAAGATAGATCCTTGGAGATCTAGTCTTCATCTTGCCACTTGAGGGAAATTATTTTGCAGCCGAGGATCACCATACACTCTTCACTTTTCCTAAGCGGAGAAGAGGACAACGTGGGGTAGGCTATGCAGCTTACCACGTTCAGCATTTTAACCCACCTTTTCTACATGAGCACAAGGTCGAGGAGTATTTTCAGGAGTTGCCTAGTTGGAGGGTGACTCATTTTGCTTGGTTGATTGCTTGGGGGTGGAGGATCTACATGAGCATATTTCAGACTCCATGCCTTGAGTGGAGGATCTTTTTTAGTTCATCCTTGCTCTTGCTTGAGGACTAGAAAGTTTTGGGAGGGGAGGACTGTAATGTTCCAAATTTTTCAATAAAGTATTTGGAACATTAATTTTTCTTTTATTTTAATAAAAGGAATAAAATGGGTAAGGGAGCCCATGTAGCAGAAAAATAAACTCTCTTAAGGTGCAGAGAGTCACTTAAGTGGCTAAATATGGCAGTCCCTAGTGTGAAAAGGGCTAAAATCAAGTAAGCTAGACCATGGTTGACCAAGTCAACAACATGGTTAAGAGGAGAAGCTTGCTCAAGAAGACTACGCAGTTTGAATGGAGGGAAAATTAGAGGATGAGAGAAACCCTAATGGGTGGGGTCCATGGCAAGGAACCATTCCTTGCATAAAAAGGTGAAGGAGAGCCATTGTTCATTCATGCTTGAGGATTTCGATTTTCTCTCTTCAGTTGTTCAACTGAGATAGCTTGTGCTGCTTAGCACAAGAGGGATTCCTGTTTAGGAGTTTCCTCCTCTTCCTTGGGAGGCCTTGGAGGAGTTGTTCTTCATCTTCCTCACATCTTGGCTTGAGGAAAAAGTATTCATCTTCAGCTACTGTGTTATTATGTTGGGAAAAAACACTGGAGTTGCTAGTGTTGCAGTGAGGGACCATCCACACTCATTTCTGGAGCTTGTTTTGTAGAGGAGGAGCTCCCTCTTTCTCAAGGAGATCAAAAAAGGAGATTTCTAGAGCTTCATTGCAGATTTTGGCATTGGGCCATTGTTTCATCTCATTACCAGTGCATTCCCTTCCTCTTACAGCGTTATTTTCAGAGAGGGTTTGCCGGAGGAGTTCACGTGGTGCACTAGAGAGTGCAATCTTCAGTGAGAGGTGTTGGAAATACTGAGAGGGGGGGGGGGGGTGAATCAATATTCCTTTCAATTAGGCAGTGTAATTAAATGCACAAATTTAATATGAATGGTACTTTGACTGATAGCAGGCAAACAGCAGGGAACACAAATGCATTTTTTGAAGGTGGAAACCCTTTCCGGGACAAAGACACTGATTACTTATAATAATTCTTTAATATTCAACAATTGAAAATAAAGCTCCAACCCTGGAATCTGAAAATTCTTATAACTCCCATTTGAATGAATGTGTCGAAGATTCTTCGGTAGTGGAAGGAATGATTACCCCAAACTTTGATGAGCTACAACTCACCCTAGCACCACCCTACTACCCTATAGAAGAATAAAAGAAGAATGGACTCCTGTACCAGGGAAAATGGTCCACTTTACAATGATATAGAATGATGTAGAAGAAGAAGATATACTAGACCATAACCCCAACTTTGACACAACCACCTAATGATGATCATAGACCTCCCAACACTACCTCTTCAACCCTTGGTAGATAGACACTAGTACAATTTGTACAATAATGTATTTACAATGACTAAGTACAATGATACCTTTACAATGATTGTATGCAGTGCTGCCCACTTGAAGACTTCATATGATGAACTTCTTGTTGTTGTTATGCACCTTGGTTTCTTCTCTTGTCATGCTACCCTCTGCTGCACCTTGCTTTGCTTTGCTGCTATAGAAAGTCTGGTCCTTTGCAACCCTTGACAACACATGATCTATCTTTTTCTTGCCTTCTAGGAGCTCGATATTGAATCTAGTGTATCTTTGTTATTTCAGATCCTCAATATCCGATTTTTAGTCCTATAGTAGTCCTCTGAGTCTTCTTTCCAATGCCATAGGTCTGACCCAATTTGGATTCTTCAAGAAAGATTTATGCCCAATCTCTCACAATGACCTAATTATGGACTGTTTCAGCAAAGCGCACTTGTACGGCGTGCCACGTGTCACTGTTTCTTCATTTGGCTCTGAAATTGATACAGCAAAAATTAAAGACTGTGATCTATCTGCTACTTTTTGCGAAATTCCAATCCGATACTTAGAGAGAGAGTTATGACGATTTTACCAAGGTCACTTCTTTGAGATGAATTTCAGGAGCCTGTAAAAACCCTGACTTCCATAGATCATATCTCCAAAAAATTGCGCACCTTGATCTCAAATTTTTACTGCATCTTCCTTAGGATTTCGGCTTCACCTCATAAAAATTTTAGCATCTGAACCTTCGTAGAAACAAAGTTAGAGCGAAAATTCCACGATGACCTGTTTCAGATGGCCAAAACCCTTGCATAAGGAGAAAATGAAGATCACAATTTATATGAATGCTTAAGTTGAGAGGGGCTTCAACAAGTGAATGTGGGAGGGATTTTAGGAGCATAAAAAATATTAATTATGACTTTTCAATGACCCATGCGCCAACCCCATGGGGTTTTAGCCCACTAACTGGGGTTACAAACTTCAAACATGAATATCTCTCAAACCGTGAAGAATTACATGGCATGCCATATATCAATGGAAACATCTCGACAAGTAGAAACCATAAAAATCATTATTGACCCAGAATATATTAATTTGGTAGGTCAAAATTCCCATGCAATATTGGGTTAGCCCATGGTGCTGCTTGGGTTGACATCAATGACAACCATTGATCAACAATCTCCCCCTTTGGCATTGATGGCAACACAAGTACTCCCCCTGCGATCATGACACCTCTTCCTACAACATTCTCTCCCCCTTTGACATCAATGGCAAAGGGTAACTCCCCCTAAAACACAACCATCCTGCGGACCTGTATACACTTCCACTCCCGCTGACACACAACCATCCTGCAGACCTGTACATACTTCCACTCCCCCTGACACACAACTGTCCTGCAGACCTATAATCTAATGAGAACTTGGGAGTATCCCAAGCTTTAGACGAATATATTCAAATGCTTCACGAGGTAAAGGTTTAGTGAAGATATCAGCAATTTTTTCTTTTGTACAAACATACTCAAGTTTGATATTCTTTTCAACGACTTGTTCTCTAACAAAATGATATTTGATCGGAATGTGTTTTGTTTTTGAATGCATGATAGGATTCTTGGAGATGCTGATGGCACTAGTGTTGTCACAGAATATGGGAATAGGCTCACTGAATTGTACTTGAATATATTGCAAAGTTTGTTTCATCCAAAAGACTTAAGTACAACATGATGCTGCTGCAATGTATTCTTCTTCCGCTATAGATAACGAGATTGAATTTTGCTTTTTGCTCAACCATGATACGAGACAACCACCTAGATAGAATGCTGCTCCACTAGTAATCTTACAATCATCAACGCTTCCTGCCCAATCTGCATCTGCAAAGGCTTGAATAATGAGATTTTTACCCTTGGGATACCACAAGCCATATTCTTCTGTGCCTTTTAGATATCGAAGAATTATTTTGACGGCAATAATATGTGATTATTTTGGTGCTGTTTGGAATCTTGCTACTTTTCCAACTGCTTGCATAACATCTGGCCGAGAGGTTGTTACATATAGAAGACTACCAATCATAGATCTATAAAACCTCTGATCCACATCCATCTATGCTCAATTTGCAACTTGTTACCAGTGAAGTAAGGACGGGTTTACAATCTTCCATTTTGAATTTCTTGAGCATTTCCTTGATGTACTTGGCTTGACATATAAATATTCCTTTCTCTTGCTGAGATATTTGAATCCCTAAGAAGTATGTCAGCTCACCAAGTAAAGACATCTCAAACTCACTTTCCATCTTTGTAGAAAATTTCTTACTTAGTCGATCATCATTGCTACCAAATATTATATCATCCACATATACATCAACGATTGTTAAATTATCTTTATCTATTTGTACATAAAGATTGCTATCAACAATACCTTTCTTGAACCCTTGCTGACGTAGATATCCATCAAGACGAGCATACCATGCTCTAGGAGCCTGCTTGAGACCATATAGAGCCTTCTTTAACCTGCAGACATAGTCTTCTTTTTTTGATAGTAGAAAACCTTCAGGCTATTCGATGTAAACTTCTTCTTCTAATTCTCGATTCAGAAATGTTGAATTAACATCTATTTGGTAGACTTTGATTTTTCTTGAACATGCATAGGTGAGAAACATTCAGATGGCTTCCATTCTGGAAACTGGTGCAAATGTTTCGTCGAAATCAATTCCTTCCACTTGTGCATAGCCTTTGCAAACCAATCTTGCTTTGTTTCTGGTAACCTGCCCATATTCATTCAATTTTTTCCTGAACACCCATTTAGTCCCAATGACATTTTTATATTTTGGTCGTGGAACTAATTCCCAGGTGTTATTCTTCTCAATTTGATCCAATTCTTCATTCATAGCTGCTACCCAATGTTCATTCTGGCTGGCTTCCTCAAAACTACTAGGCTCAAAGGTTGCTAGAAAAGCAACGTGAGATTGTTGTGATGAACGAAGTTGTCGACCTTCATTTATGTCACCAATGATTTGATTTGATGGATGGTTCTTTTGAATCCACTCTTTTGTTCCCCTTGGAGGAGCTTCTTGTTGTTGTTCTGGTATATCTTGATGATCATTGTTTACTTCTTCCTCGTTGATAGTTGCTTCTTGTTCTACAATTTTATCTGTGTCTTTTTCAGCCTCTGTCTCAAGTTTCAAAGATTCTGGATCCTCATCATTACTCGCTAGAACACCATCTTCGTCAAATGTAACATTTATGCTCTCCACTATCTGTTTTCGTCTTAGATTATAGCATTTATAGGCCTTTATTTTGCGTGATTAACCAACAAAGATACCTTCATCAACACGTGATTCAAACTTACCCAAATTTTGATCTTCTCTTTTGATATAACATTTGCTTCCAAAGATTCTGAAATATTTTACATTAGCTGATTTTCCTTTCCATAATTCATATGGAGTCTTGTTGCAATTATTTATGAGAAGACTTCAATTGATAATGAATACTGTCGTATCAATTGCTTGAACCTAGAATTTTTCATCCAATTTTGAGTCCTTCAACATTGTTCTACCCATTTCCTGTACAGTTCTATTCTTTCTTTCAACAACTCCATTTTGCTGAGGTGTTTGTGCTGTTGAAAATTGCCTTTTTATTCCATTTTTGTCACAGTATTGCTGAAATAATTTGGAAGTGAATTCTCCACCATTATTTGATCTTAAACACTTTATTTTCAAATCAGTTTCATTTTCAACCAACTCCTTGTAGATCTCAAATCACTCAAATGCTTCAGATTTTTTCTTTAGGAAACTGACGGTTGTCATCCTGGTATAGTCATCTATCATTAACATGAAATATAATTCTTCGTCTAAGCCTTTTGTTCTCATAGGACCACATATATCAGTATGTATCAATTCCAATGGATGTGATGAAAAGTTTTCTTTTGTTTTAAATTGGACTTTTGTCTGCTTGCCATGCCGACATGCCTCACATAGTGTGTTGGAAGGTTTTGAGATTTTAGGCATTTCTCATATTGCTTCCTTTTTTCTTATCCTGACAAGATTGTCAAAGTTTATGTGACCAATTCGTTTGTGCCATAACCAACTTTCATCTTCTTTAGCTAGTAGACATGATTTAGTTGCTTCATCCAGAACATATATGTCGTTTGGAGCTCGACTTGCTGTAGCCACAATTTTACCATACCTGCCTTTCCTGATTTCACATCTTGTGGAGTTGAATAGCATTGTGTGTCCTTGATCACACATTTTTCCAACACTGAGCAGATTGTGATTCATTTTTTCGACCAATAGAACATTCTTGGCTATAGCATCTTTGCTTCTGAGAGTGACGATACCTGATCCTATAACATTTGAAGATCCATCATTTCCAAAGGATATGGTTCCATCCTTCTTCTCTTTCAGAGATACAAATTTCTTTCTATCTCCAGTCATATGCGTTAGCTTTTGTCTCAACATACCACATGCTATTTTTGAGCACAGAGGCGGAAACACAAATTACTCAGGTCTTCTTCTTCTTCTTCCATGTTTGCTCATTCTGTGGCTTCGAAGATTCTTCTAGAGGATTTTCAAGTCTGCAGTCTTTGGCTATGTGTCCAAAGTTTTGACATTTGTAACATTCAATATTATTTCTTAAATGTTCAAATCTATTGATGTTTCGTTGAGCCCTGGGAGGTTCATATTTGAAGAATCTCTTGGAATTGTATTGGTTCCTAGGGTACGTGCGACATTCTACAGCTTTATGACCAAATTTTCCACATGAATAACAATAGCGATGAAAAATATGTTGGTACCTAGATGAAAATCTTCGTCGAGGAATCGTCTTCCAAGGATGTGCTTGCGAATCTTGTCCAATGAAGTCTTCATGTATGTCAGATCTCATAGTTTCATTGTATTTTGTTGTAGAAGGTCCTGCTTCCTCTTCTTTGTAACCGAGGCCAGTTTTGTCGTTGTAAGATCGTTGATTGTTGATGAGTTCTTCCAATTCCCTTGAGCTGTTGGCATACTTTTGGACATTTTTTCCCTTCTTCACTTCCTTACACAACGAGACTACTTCGGCTTCTAATGCTTCCCTTTCTTGGTTGCTTTCTTCCAACTTCTTTTGAAGTGACTCTTCAATACATTTATGTTCTTCAGCCTCAATTTTGAGACCTTGAACTTGTTCTTCAAGAGTATTGGAACGAATATTCTCAGCATTGAGCTCTTTTATAAGCTTGATTGCCTCCTCATAAAATTCTTCTATGGTCAACCCTTCTTCTTCATTGTTTGATACATCTTGTTTATTGTGCTTGGCCATAAACAATACTTTCTCATTGGCTTCTTCTTTGCTATCACTTTCTTCATCAGATGATGAGCTATCTTATTTAGAGAGAACATTCCTTTTGGATCCTTTCTTTTTTCCTTGCTTGTTGAATTTCTTAAAGCCTTTCTTTCCTTTTGAGTTGCCATCACTTTTTTTTAGACATTTTGCTACGAAATGCAGCTCTTCTAGCTATGAAACATATCAGCCTGAAGTTTACCTTAGATTTTCTACAGTTGGAGATTTTCTCGTAGTAGTAAAGGAGATTTCACATCGAGGAAACCTTCTCCATAATCTCCCTTTTATTGTTACTTATAATTTGTATCATTTTAATTGAATGTTGTTGTAATACCATTGGTAAGCTTATATGCAGCATTCTGATTTCTATGTTGAAGTACCCTTTCTTTGTCAAGTCTGTTTCATATGCTGTGAACTCATATAGCAGTCTTCTTGAGTTTGTCTGAATTTTTTGTACCATATTCTAAAAATTTGGTAACTGGTTTGAATCTCGCGGTAATGTTCTAGGAGTCTTCCATACCAATAATTATTTAATTTCATACCAGTGTTCGTTCTTTCATCAACAGTATTAGGCTGTCTTGATAGTGTTGCAAATCTTCACTGTTGTGTTAAGTTGCTAAATTTTTCTGCCAGTTTGAGCTTTAACTGCTGACATTTGAGTCACCTGCATATATATTCTCAAGCTTGTCCCATACATTTTTAGCGGTTTTACAACCCAACACCTTATGATAAGCAGATTCAATAAGTCCACTGATTATGATATTCTTTGCTTTTGCATCATTTACCAAATTCTTCTTACCTTGTTCATCTGTGGTTGATGTATATCCATTTTGAACAGTGTCCCATACTTCGTAACCTTGCGCCAAGAGATAGACCTCCATTATTCCTTTCCAAAGTGCATAATTATTTTCATTGAATAGAGGTACACCCTTCTTGGTATGCTCCATGACCTCCTTCTAGCTGTTAAACTGCTATTGAAGGAACCAAGCTCTGAAACCAATTGTTGGAAATACTAGGGGGGGGGGTGAATCAGTATTTCTTTCAATTAGAGCATTATTTAATCTTCAATTAATATCAGTGTTTTTATAATGATAGTAGCAAACAAGAGGAACAAAAATGCACACAATTTTTAAGGTGGAAACCCACTCCGTGAAAAAAACCACCTAATGCTTTTCTAATAATTCTTTAATATTCAACTCCAATTGAAAATAAAGCTCCAACTTCCTAGAATCTAGAAAAAAATTCTTCTCCAACTCCCACTGGATGGATGCTCCAACGCCCGATATTATTCAGTAGTCAACTGAATGGATGCCCCAACACCCAATGAGCGAAAACTCACCCTAGCACCACCCTACCACCCTATAAAAGAATAAAAGAAGAATGGACTCCCGTACCAGGGAAAATGGTCCACTTTACAATGATATAGATCAAATAATATGAAGAAGATATACTATGCAACCCCAACTTTGACACAACCACCTAATGATGATCCTAGACCTCCCAACACTACCTCTTCAACCCTTGGCAAATAGATACTAGTACAATTTGTACAATAATGTATTTACAATGACTAAGTACAATGATACCTTTACAATGATTTTATGCAGTGCTGCCCCCTTGTAGACTTCATATGATGAACTTCTTGCTGCTATTATGCACCTTGGTTGTTGCTCTTGTCATTCTACCCTCTACTGCACCTTTCTTTGCTTTGCTGTTGTAGAAAGTCTGGTCCTTTGCAACCCTTGACAACACATGATCTAGCTTTTTCGTGCCTTCTAGGAGCTCGATATTGAATCTGGTGTATCTCTATTATTTCAGATCCTCAATATCTGATTTTTAGTCATATAGTAGTCCTATGAGTCTTCTTTCCAATTCCACAGGTCTGACCCAATTTGGATTCTTCAAGAAAGAGTTATGCCCAATCTCTCACAATGCCCTAATTATGGACTGTTTCAGCAGAGCGCACTTGTACGGCATGCCACGTGTCACTGTTTCTTCATTTGGCTCTAAAATTGATATGTCAGAAATTAAAGGTTGTGCACTATCTTCCACTTTTTACATAATTCCAATTCGATACTCAGAGAGAGAGTTATGACGATTTTACAAGGGTCACTTCTTTGAGATGAATTTCAGGAGCTTGCAAAAATCCTGACTTCCACAGATCATATCTCCAAAAATGTTGTGCACCTTGATATAAAATTTTTCCTACAACTTCCTTAGGATTTTTTCTTCAATTCATAAAAATTTCAGCTTCTGAACCTTCGTAGAAAAAAAGTTAGAGCGAAAATTCCACGATGACCTGTTTCAGATGGCCGAAACCCTTGCATAAAGAGAAAATGAAGATCACAATTTATATGAATGCTTAAGTTGAGAGGGGCTTCAACAAGTGAACGTGGGAGGGATTTTAGGAGCATAAAACATATTAATTATGACTTTTCAATGACCCATGCCCCAACCCCATGGGGTTTTAGCCCACTAACTGGGGTTACAAACTTCAAACATGAATAGCTCTCAAACCGTGAAGAATTACATGGCATGCCATATATCAATGGAAAAATCTCGACAAGTAGAAACCATAAAAAGAATTATTGACCCAGAATATATTAATTTGGTAGGTAAAAATTCCCATGCAGTATTGGGGTAGCCCCTGGTGCTGCTTGGGTTGACATCAATGACAACCGCTGATCAACAAGAGGTGTAGCCTTTCACTTTGGAGATCATTGGAGGAGGTTTCTACATTTGTTTCAGCATCTACATCCTTCTGCCATGTTGTACTATATTTGAGTTGCAGTTGCTACTGCTGCAACTCTGGCATTTTGTATATTTAGCATTTTTGCATAGATTCCAGCCAATCCTCTTAAAGGATTGTTGTATTGTATTTTCAGGGGTTGAGATCTCACTCCCCCTTCTTTATTTGAGATGATATTGTTATATCCTTGTGTTTACATTTATTTGCAGTCATTTTCCCTTATAGACTGCAATTATAGAGTTGTTGGGTTATGTAGCAACTTGTTTTCTCCATTGCATGTACATTTTCCTTTGAGGCTGATTTAAGCTCACCTTGAGAGGTATTTTCCTCAAGGAGTTTGTATATCTTTGCTGCTACAGATTATATATCAGATTCATACTCTTCTCACATTTTATGAGCATTATTTCATTGTTGTTGTTGTTCATTATCAAGGTTCAGGTGTTGTTGTAGCTCATCTCCTGAGCGAAGATATTCCTGAAGGAAGAAATATTTGCATAGCTATAGGCAGAGTCTGAGTAAGGGCCAGGAAGCCTCCGGTTCTCATCCTCTCTTTAGAGGTGAAATAACTGGTAAAAGCCCTCTCAGTCCATCTCTGACATAGCCTTGTTAATATTTCTGACAAAGGAACATTTCAGTGGTGAAAAATTCTGCTGATTTCCATTTCTGGACATTACATTCAATGTATCTAGATAGCTTTGTTGATTTGGTCAAATTTGACTGAATCGACATGTCCCCATCTCTGTTCACACCCAATGGTGTTCAAATAAGCTGCTTATTCTTGCTCCTTTCACATTATGAGTGTTATTGATCCTTCTAAAGAGGTTAATGGGCCTCCCTACCCATTTATTCACCTACCTAGTGATGAAACAACTCTAATATTCCATTTATCTTGAAGGCTAAAAATTTGGAATATTACAGCTACTTACAAAGTGTTGCAAAATATTGGTACTATGGCATACAAATTGGAGCATCATGCATCTTCTCTAGTGCACCCAATTTTCCATGTTTCATGCTTAAAGAAGGTTATAGGTGACAAGCTCCCAGTTCAAAAAATATTTTCAAAACTTGAGGAAGAAGGAAAAATAATGTTGGAACCTAAATAAGTCACGGAAGCAAGAAATCAACATCTACGAAATCAATCAATTTTAGAGTATCTCATCAATTGGAAGAAATTAACCGCTAAAGATTCGACATGGGAGGATCCAAATTTTATACAGAAGCATCGAGAACTACTCAAGCATCGAGGAAATTTTTTTTTTGATGGAGAGGGCCATATTAGGTCCCTATAATACTAGTGTATCCCCTTATTATTATTGTTACTGTAGCCCCCTTATTATTATTGTTATGCCCATGTAGTCCCCATATTGTTATTATTGTGCCCCATAGAAGCCCACTATTGTTACTATTGTTCCCTTACATTGTTATTGTTATGTCGGCTAGGATTATATTATGACCCCTTGGACTCCTATATATAGAAAGGAGGTTTTTCATTTGTATCATCCAAGAATTTTTCATTTATGTAATGTAAAGGAGGTTTCCCCCTTGAAGAGGTTGATTTCTAAGTCGTTGATCTATATTTTCTTCTATTTTGTGAGTTGGTTTCATAATAATCCACCTCACGATGACATGGGGAGGGGGAATCACAACCAAAGGAGCCCTACTGAACAGTAAAGGGCTCTAAATATTTGAATTGATCATCTGAAGGAGACATGCATGTTGTGGAAACTACAAGTGACTGAAACCGAATCCATTAAATATGTGGAACTGTATCTGAGGTTGGACATAATCTGAGGACATCCAGCTATGTGTGAGGCTACCTGAAGGACCACCCCCTCATGAGGTCTGGAATATCTCACACACACCCGAGAATCACTAGTACAATCTACTAGATCACCAGAGCATCAAGTGTACGATTCTCTATCATGTGATAATGAGCTGGAGTCGATTGGATGAGAAACAACCAAGTCAAAGGGAAATGATGATTCCCTTTGCTTGATTTGAGGCAATAAACAATGATGAAATTTGGAACCAAGGTAAACCATCCTCTAGATTGTACTTCTGGAATAAATGGGTTGAATTCGACAGAAGAGGGCCTGCTAGAGTTAAGGCAATGAGGAATCCTAAACCAAGGTATGAGGGATCATAATAGAGTGACTGATGGAATGACGTCAGGGATGATGAAGGAGGGATATGAGATGAGAGGAAAACTGACGACTTGCCTTGTCAGAGCATAATATGCATGGTTGACCTGGTAGCGATTGACTCGATTCTAGAGGGGATGGTCAATTACTCAGATAGATTCTTTGCAGAGATGAAACACTATAATTGGAGGCCAAAAGGAGAAAAAATGGACGAATGCGATGCAACAATAAATGAAATATCGTAACGGGACGTGATGGAACTTGGAAAAAACTCCATAAATGAAAGGATGACTCATCTCAAATGCTCTGATCAATGGTGATGTGTCAAATTATGAAAAAAAAAAAGGACCCATTATAAAACTTGGTGGGAGATTTACAACGGTGTTGTCGGTTCGTCAAACTAAGCTACGGTTTGGTCATAATTGGCGACGAAAAAACTAGGGGTTTTCCTATAGAATGGGATCTTGCCTCCAAATCCAATTCATTTTCTTAGTGAGTTTTAGGAGAACTTGGAGAGGAGGATAAGGCCCTAAATCTTATGGATATCATAGTGGATAGACTGACCATCAGAATTAGGATCTGCGAGTTGGAGGTAGGTGGCCTAACCTTACCCTTCATTTTCAATAGTTTGAAATTTTATATTAGGGATTTAGCTATTTGTGGGGGACCCATGCTAAGTCTCATGACTACAACACACTTTTGGGGCCCTGTTCTGTGTTCTGGAATGAAAAAATTGGGCTAATAAGTGCGTCTAACATAGTTTTGGGGGAAAAAATTGTGTTCTGGGCTGAGAGTAAAATCAGGACTGGTGGTCTGTGTGGAGATGGAGCTAACGACCATAAATGTATGGATTTGAATTTGAATTGACAAAACATAATGGTATTTTTTAGGCATGGAAGAGATAAAGGTTTCATGGTGAGAATGAGATTTAGAGACTCTTCGTGTGGAAATTCAAGGGAATTCGACAGTTAGAGGTGTTTTGGCTCAGTATGGGGTTCTTAATTTCTTGGAGAAGTCATTAATGAGGGCTGGTGATCCCTTGTTGTCAAGGATTGTGAGCTACTGGGACCCAAATCAAGAGGCTTTTGTGGTACAGAGCCATAAGATCAAGATGACGATCCTCGACATATATTTTTTGACAATACTGCCCCCCTAGGGATGTTAGGGGAGATACATCTAGTGCTACCTCATGGGAGGCATATAGATGATTTTATGGATTTTCATTGTAGACCTGGTTTTCATGAAAAGGGAACAACCATTTAGATCAATGAATTAGAGAGGTTGGAGACATGATCAACATTCGCAGCAGTGCTATGGATCTTGGGTAGTCATGCCTTTCATCACATCATTGGGGGGCATATGATTCTTGTGGAGAGTGTGATGGAAGAGAAGTACTATGGGTGGGCCTAGATGATGTCTTTGTCCTTGAAATGACAATTGAAATTATGTAGGTGACATACCAATGATAATTGTTCATGTGGGACAATTGTGTGCTCATTCTTCTTTGAGAAGATCCCGACCATCCATCGACATGTACATATCCGTGATGGGGGCCCACAAGAGCCCAGGAAGCATCACTGGGGTTAGATACCATGATGAGGTGGAGGAGGGGGAGTCAGATGAGTGTTCCAACTTGAGTTCTTATAAAATAGGGACCAGATGCTGTTGTAAATATATGACTATATGTATTGTGGCATGAAATATTAGGGGGATCCTGACCTACCACTACCGCGAGAATGAGCATGGGGTCCATATGGTAAGTGAAAGCTACTATATGTTTGGTTGCATGTAAATTTTGGAAAATGTATATATGTGGTACTGGTTTCCAAACTTATGGTATGCAGATATAGCACCGATGCAACCGATAGGATATACGGGCCGAGCCGCGACGCATGGGGATGTATATCATGGTGCATCGATGTCACGACAAGTACCCGATAGTGATGCTCTACTGGAGGAAATCCACCTTAGGTTCAATTTGCTACTGATTGGGGTGATACAGCACAAGTGGAATGAGTTATAATTTCGATATACGGATGAGTGCACTGGTCTTCCCTCAGAGTGGCAAGGAATCATGTGACACATAGCTATGGTCGGTCAGGTGGCATGAGACTTACAAGCTGATGGTATGAAGCCATTGGATTTGGAGCCTCCAAATGATAATGACTAGGGATAGGGACATGTGGGTCACATTTTTGGTATTGTAAAAAGTTGTGGTCATGTCATATGTATTTAGAGTAGTGGAGTCCAAACAATAATATGTTTTGATATTATGATACATAATATGGTTATGCATCTTTTGTGACGATTGTGCTTTTCCATTTGCTGATGTTATGGTTTCCTTCTTGTATGTGATAAATTCCAATATAGAATGTTATTTGCAATGGTATCTACATAGTGATTTTGGGCTCTAGGAACATGATTGAATATAATGAATTCAAATTCATGTGCCAAAATATTAACTAGTAGATATTTTCTAAATAGGATAGGACTATGCACATGATAAACACCATTCAATTGCATGACTAGTAACAAGGAATCAAGGTAATTCTAGGTAAACTCAATGTAGCCATGATAGGGAAAACAAATAAGGGGGGGGGGGGGAATAAGAAAGGTATCTGACCCAAAGGATAATGACATGGAGTAACTGCTCCTGGATGGTTAAGACCTGGAGGAATAGTTCCTGGTTGGAAAGGACTAGGAGAGACACGAACAGAAGGAAGTGATCCTTGAGGAATTATTCCTGTATGATGTGTTGAGTTGGGAAAAGTAGGTTGCGGAGGCGCTGGTTGTTGGATGGGTGTACCAGACCACTTGTGAGAATCCAATGACACTTGCAACATGCAAACACTAGATGAGATAGGCTCAGAAGGGGTAGGTGGTGGACCATAATAAGCACTAAGAAAAACAAAATTTTTAGAAACTCTAGGAGATACATTGGTGAGGGAAGATACATTCATATTTCCAATCATTGATGATATAGTGGACTGAGGAGAAGTCTAAGAATTAGGATCATACTATGTTAGTTTATATATGGTGATGATATTTCCGTTATGAGGAAAGCACATCTCACAGAAAATTGCAAATGTGAAAACTGACATGGCATAGGTGTAACTATGACCCAAAACAATGTTATAATATATTGGGGCATCAGTATTTCTGATAACAATGATAGGAAAATTTCAATATAAGTGAAGTGGCTATGATGGATGATCATATCAAGCATAGAGAGTGATGGTGGATGGGGACAGGTTAGGTGAAACAAGTTGCTTCCAAACACTAGCAACCATCACACAGGTGGAGGTTACTTCGTCTATGATACACCACTGAACTGTGGAATTTCTTATGGAGACTTATATTTAAAAGGAAACATATGAAGGAAGGGGAGGATGTTTTTATTTATCAACGTAAAAGAAAAACATACAATCGTCACAAGGATCCACAACACTTAAAGCAGAGAGTAGAGTGTTTCATTGGGATGGCGACGTCTAGAGGACTTTCAATGTCGACATGGCAGTAGGAGACTGTGCCAAGTCATCTACTATGCTTTAGGTATGGGTGGGTTTAGTAGAAGCAACGTTTCGACGTGATGGACCTTTCAAGATCTTGGAAATATCCTCTACCTTACGCTGAGGGATTTGTAAGGTACCATTGGATGTTGAAAGAGGCTTGGTGGAAACTTAAGGCTGCAAATCAGCCACAGACTTAGTAGGTGGATTTTTAGATTTTCGTGATCGAGTCTGAAGGTTGAATTAATTGGTGTTGACTTCATCGGAATTCATCATGATTAGGATTTGATAATCATAGTGATGATATTGTGAAGGTTGGGGGGCTTCCTGACCTTGTGTAAGTTGAGAAAATAAATACCCTTGATGAGGGAATGGGTTGGTAAGAACATTCGGTTGAGATAAAATAGGAGGAAGAGGAGGTGGAGCGATAAATTGTTGTCCTCTAGAAGCAGTTTTTTGAGCTTCCCATACTTGGTGCATTTGTGGTAACATGGGACACTCATGAGTATAATGGCTATATACACCGCAATAGGCACACATATTTTTCGTATGAAGAGCCCTTTTTTTCTTGGGTTGTTTGCCCTGTTGTTGGGTTGTGAGATTCAGATGGTTACCTTGAGGTGCATTAGGTGGTGGACCCTGGTTATCCTAGTTAGCTTGATATTGCTGGTTATGGTTACCTTTTCCCTTATTATTTTTCTTCGAGTTAGGTGGATTGGTTGTGGTCTGCTGAGAATACACTTGACCTTGAGGAGGAGGTGGCTACTATGGCAGAGGTGGAGCCGGCATGGGAGGCTGGGGCACTAATGCTGAAGGGGCTAGAGCATTGGGCAGTACATATGGAAAATATGGAAGTGGGGAAACACTTGGATAAGCAAGTTAAGAAAAAGTTGGCCCTGACATCTGTTGATGTTATTGGGGATATGCATATGACATGCTTTGACCTGGATAAGGGTTTCCTGTTGGAGGGGGATAGTTGTAATAGGAAACGGTCCCCCCTTGGGGTTGACCATAACTCATTGAAGGTGGAGTATATGGTTGCAGGCGAGGGTATGAAATGGATCCAAAGATACCATCTGCGGCATGAGGTTTCCTCAACACATTAGCAGCACCGAGCTAAGGCATATAAGGGAGAACGATATAAACATAACCTAATTGAGCATAGACCAAGTCATATTTCAATGCTACTTGGAGCGCATCTTCCTTAGACTAAGGGAAATTTGAAGTGACATTTTACCTATGGGGCTAAAAATGATCTAAGGAACCAATCCATGTAAACATGATATTTGAATTCATGGGCTCTACACATGCTCTCCTTATGTGCCATTATTGAACATGGTCAGATACGCGTGTGGTAGAAGTTTGACAGAAAGAAGTCAAGAGTTCGATACCAGTGTCATAATGGAGAGGTAACTGGAAATAGGATACAAAAGCATTAGCAAGAGTTGCGAAAGTGGAATGAGTGGTGTTGGGCTGATCGACATACCACTTAGCAATAGCTCTAGTAAGAGTGTGTTAGAATAAACAAAGACAGACCGAGTCTTCAGTGATGGAATTAGAAGAACACCACATGTTAAATGAGTGAACATGAATTTTGGGATATTCTCTAGGGTTTCCTTCAAACTTAGGTATGTCTAAAATAAGTTTGGTGGGAAAAACTGGCTAATTGGGGTTATGGAGAAGAGGGTCATTGATCAGCTGGTTAAAATTGGGGAGACTCAAACCAACCAAGAAGGGTAGCAATGGAGTAGGAGTGACCATACATGTAGAGGTTA
This sequence comes from Pinus albicaulis, assembly GCA_034641835.2. Taxonomy (NCBI): domain Eukaryota; kingdom Viridiplantae; phylum Streptophyta; class Pinopsida; order Pinales; family Pinaceae; genus Pinus; species Pinus albicaulis. The sequence goes on along the minus strand of CM076569.1, from coordinate 849,789,553 downwards.
CATTGGTGGGATTACCTAGGTTACCACCTTGGTTTCCCACACCTTTGTTGGTGCTTGACATGGTGGCGATACGAGGTTGAGAATACGTATAATCAAAGGAATAAATGGATGAATTATTATAAATAGATTCAGAATGAGGACTCGATGGAAGACTAGGGGGATGAAATCTAACTTGAATGGGAGGAGTGATATGTACTAATGTAGGGCGAAGGCCTCAAATTCTCTGTGACAAATTCCTATGGAATGCAATGATGTCAATATAATGATGACACTAATGAATAAAGGATGATAGAAGAAAAAGAATAACAAACAGCAAGAAAACACCTAGTGCATTGGTTCCAAGTGTAAACTAACTATATAATGATGTTACTCTAATACAAGCAAACACGTCCTATCAAAGAAAATGAACTCTAGCCTATAAGTTATATAAATCCTTAAAAATGCCTAAATATATTGTTTTAGATGGCTTTCCAAAGAAAAAATATGACACCCTCAAGTGGACCTGTCCAGAGAAAGATGAGGTAGAGAACTAACTACTTCCCACAACTAGTCCTATAAGGTGTTTTCCTATGATTGGTCACTATGGTTACCTTCGTCACACAGAGTTGGTCTAGTCTTGAGCTTCTTGGTGATCATCCATTGCAAGGAATTCCCTACCTTGGGTTGGGTAGCCTCGAGGAGAACTGCTCGCACGATGCCCTAGCATAACCCCCTATGAATCAAGTTTTTGACACACTCTGACTTTGGACCAAGGGATGGTGAAGGATTTTAAGCTCCCTACAAAGTCAACTTCTATATCTCAATGTAAATGATCAATAGGTTTTATTGGAAGCATATCCCACCAATCCTACACCTAACTACACAGATTTTTTGGCCTTGATGCCCAAATGGGCTTAATCTATGCATGTTAGATTATTATAATGTGGCATGTTTAAAGTCTTGGCTTGGCAGTGTTAACCAAGCTCACGTTCGCTTAGGGTGTGAAAATGTGTGTCAAAAAAGTGTGTTCAACGTATGAGTTAATTGAGCATGTTTGATGATTCCATATGCTGCTGAAATAAAATGCTGAAAAACTGTAAATAATATTGTAAAATAAAAATAAAATAAACATCCAATCAAGCACAAACTGATGCAGGAGCATCAAACTACCATGTTCCAGATTGACCTCACAGTCAAATGTCTTTTTGAAATGGAGAGTTAATTTTTGGTTCCAGTAGTTAAGTTCCAGTTCTAATAGTTTGGTTTCTATTCTTGTTCTAGTAATTAGTTTCTGGTTCCAAGAACGAGCATGTAGGATTGACATACTGATGTGTCATCCTAATTACGTCCAGATCTTCTAAGATAATGTGTAACTAATGTTTAAAAAGATTGGTTACATCATGATACGCATGGAAAAATCAAAGGAGATCTGGTCAATTAAGTAAATTCATTATTCTGGCATGGAAGATGATAATAATCAAATCCTATTTTTCATGCGTGATGAACTAAGTTGTTATCACAGGTGTTGAGATTGCAAATAATTATAGATCGTAATTATGCTGAGATATTTTAGCCTGGATTTGATTATAATTTTTATTATTAAGTGTAGAAGAGATAGGATTGTTTTCTTTATGAGAGAGGTGGAGTAGCGTAGACAGAAAGAAAAAAATAATTAATAAACCAAAAAAAAAGATACCGATTTCTGAGTACGCAGACTGAAATGGAGTGCGATTGTTATGTAATCTGAGTTTTTTTTTTAATGTTAAATTGAAACATAGTTAATACTCTTGGATGGTGTATTCGATTGATAGCATTTTTCTGATTGTGTAATTTTATTACAAGATGTGTGAAGAGAGTAGTAATAACAAAATCGATTTGAGACTGTGTATTTTTATTCTTCCTTTAGCAATCTGTAAATTACATTTTAAAACATTTTTTAGAGACAGACCCTAGTGATGTTGTGTTAATTTGAATAATATTAGAGCTACAAGAAGAATAAATTCAATTTGTTTGGAAAATTCAGGCTAGAATCCCATCATTTGGTATCATAGCAGACATGAACTGAGTCATGTTCTTAGAATTTCAATTAATATGCCACCCAGGAGAGGAGGAAATATCATAGGTCGGGGAAGACCTATAGCCAATGCATTTTTTCTTGAAGAAAATAGACATCTTTGCACAAGAATGGAAATAGTGGAAACTGCTCAGAGGAGAGTACTTGACGAGGGAGATGTTAGCGTTGAAGAAAAATCTTCTGAGGAAGAAGATGAGGAAGAAAGAGAAGAAGCCAAAGTTTTCAAGATGTTGGAAAAATCAAGTGGAAGACCAAAGGTAGAAATACCTATGTATGAAGGAAACCTTAATGTTGAAGAACTGATGGATTGGATCAGTTCATTAGACAATTATTTTGACTATGAAGAGATCGAAGACAAAAATGAGGTGAAATTCGCAGCTACCAGATTGAAGGGCCATGCAACCATCTGGTAGGATGAGCTACAAACATCCAAAGAAAGAAAGGGAAAGCCAAATATTAAGAAGTGGGATAAAATGGTGAGAAAATTGAACCTTTTCAGACAGTTACAAAACTTAAGGCAGAAAGGAATGACTATCAAAGAGTACACGAAGGAGTTTTACAAGCTAAGAATTAGATCAGGACACGATGAAGATGACATAGAAAAGGTAGCCAGGTATATCAATGGCTTGAGATATGACATACAAGATGAAATCAGTCTGCTAAGTCTAAAGACAATTGAAGGTTCCCATCAAGAAACTTTGAAGGAAAAGAATAAAATATTGAAAAAACAAAGTCAAATAAATAGAGGTAAGAGTTGAGCAAGAGGAATAGGAGCTTCCAGACCAAGATTCCATAATTATTAGAGTGAATCAGGAGGCTCAAGTAATCGACCATCACAGAGGGGGCACTTTGGTAGAGGAAGATTTGTGCCGAGAGGTAGAGGCCGGGGAAGAGAAATTTGGTGTTACATATGTGGAGAATTAGGACATGGATCATGAGACCGCCCTCAAAACAAAACAAAAAAATAAAAGGAATGTGAATATAGCTGAGGAAAAAGAAGAAAACCCTCAAGTCATGGAGAAAGAAGAGTCACCTGAGGCAGGAGAGTCTTTATTGTTAAAGAGAGTATTGCTTAAGGCAGAAAAGGAAGCAAATGAACCAACTCAAAGGAAAAGTCTATTCAGGACTGTGTGCAAGTCTAAAGAAAAGTGTTGCAAGGTTGTGATTGATAGTGGGAGAATTGAAAATATTGTGTCTCCACAGAGATGGTATAGAAATTGGGGTTGACTAAGATGGTACACCCTGCTCCCTACAAAGTGTCCTGGTTACAGAAAGAACATCAAATCTTAGTGACAGAACAATGCAGAGTGGAGATAAAAATTGGTACATATAAAGCTTTCATATTGTGTGATGTGATGCCAATGGATGTGTGCCATATATTGCTAGGAAGACCTTGGCAGTTTGATAGGAAATTCATTCATGATGGCAGAAGGAAAACACATACCTTAGATAAGGCTGGGAATAAGCACACATTGTTTCCTTTGAATGATGAAGCAAACAAAGGAGCAGCTGGAAATAATTTTTTGATGATTAGTGGAAAAAAATTGTTGCATGAAATCAAAAAAGAGAAGGTACTCCATTTTTCTATTGTGGGTAAACCCAAGGTAATTTTGACTTCTACTAATTTAGATAATCTTCCTATGGAAATTAAAAAACTTGTAAATGATTATGTTGACATTATTGTTGATGAATTTCCAAATGCATTGCCACTAATTAGGAGTATCATTCATCACATATATTTAATACCTGGTGCGAGTTTACCAAACAAAATAACATATAGGCTAAATCCTCAAGAAAATGAAGAATTTGGAAGACAGGTGTAGGAGTTGTTGGATAAAGGACTGATAAAGGAGAGCCTAAGTCTGTGTGCAGTACCAAAAATGCTCATTCCAAATAAAGGAGGTGAATGGTGCATGTGCACCGACTCCAAAGCGATAAATAATATCAATATTAGGTATAGATTTCCCCTACGACGCATGGATTATTTGATGGATTTTTTGATTAGGTCATAGTATTTTTCTAAGATAGATTTGAAGAGTGGATACCATCAAATAAGGATTAGAGAGGGGGATGAATGGAAGACTACATTCGAGACCAATAGTGGGTTGTATGAATGGTTAGTGATGCCTTTTGGACTCACTAATTCACTAAGTAAATTTATGAGACTAATGAATGAGGTCTTAAAATAATATGCTGGGAAATTTGTGATAGTTTATCTTGATGATATTCTAATTTTCAGTGAGGGTAAAGAAGAGAATCTAGAGCATCTTAAGTTGGTTTTGAATACTTTGCAAAAAGAGAAGATGCTGATAAATTTAAAGAAGTGTAGTTTCATGAAGAAAGAGATTGTCTACTTGGGATTTTTAGTTTCAAAAGAATGTTTGAAGATGGACCCAGAGAAAATACAAGCAATTTTGAATTGGCCAACTCCAAGGAGCGTATTTGAGGTAAGAAGTTTTCATGGTCTTGCAATTTTTTATAGAAAGTTTATAAGAAGCTTTAGTCAGATTTGTGCAAGGAGAGAAAACAACCATTTATGTGGAGAGGCAACATACCAAAACTTCAAACTGTTGAAAAAAAATATCACCAAAAATCTTGTTTTGGCCTTACCAAGCTTTGATAAAACTTTCCAAGCTGAGACTGGTGCTAGTGGGATAGTAATTGGAGTTTTCCTAAGCCAAGAGCAAAGACCTATAGCTTATTTCATTGAAAATTTGAATGAGGCCAAGCAGAAGTATTCATCCTATGATAAAGAATTATATGTTTTTGTGCAAGCTTTAAAGAAATGGAGGCATTACTTGTTTCCCAAAGAATTTATTTTGTATTCTGATAATCATGCTCTGTAGTTCATAAATAATCAGCCAAAGTTGAGCCAAAATCATTTGAAGTGGGTAGATTTTTTACAAAGTTTCACCTTTGTAATTAAGCATACAAGTGGTAAGTCAAATAAAGTTGTTGATGCTTTGAGTCGAGTAAATTTGGTTGTACATGAGTTGAATATTGGTATTTTGGGATTTGAAGAAATGATTGACATGTACAAGGAAGATTCAAATTTTAAAGACATATATGAAGGTGTTAAAAATTCTGTAATTTATAATAGAAGCCAATGATTGGACTACATGATTCAAGGAGGTTTTATGTTCAAAAGCAAAAAATTGTGCATTCCTAATTGCTCCATGAGAGAAAATGTGATTAAAAAGAAACATAGTGGAGGATTATCTGGACACTTTGGACAAGACAAGACATTTTCTCAAGTGAATTCTTTCTATTATTGGCCAAAATTACAAATTGATGTTAAAAAGTTTGTTGAGAAATGCAGGATTTGTCAACATGCTAAGGGAAGGCGCCAAAATAATGGTTTATAACAGCCATGGCCAATACCAAACAGAACTTGGGATGCGGTCAACATGGATTTTGTTTTGGGTTTTCCAAAAACTCAAAGAGGACATGACTCTATCTATGTTGTTGTAGATAGATTTTCAAAAATGGCTCATTTCATTGCTTGCAGGAAAACTAGTGATGCAACTCATATTGCTAATTCGTTTTTCTCATAAATTGTAAGATTTCATGGGTTTCACGTGAGTATTGTTTTAGACATGGATACTAAGTTTGTGGGGCACTTTTGGAGGACTATATGGAGGAAGCTAGGTACGAACTTGGTTTGAGCTCAATCTATCATTGTCAGACGGATGGGCAAACGAAAGTGGTGAATAGGAGCTTGGGAAACATATTAATAAGCTTGGTTTATAAAAATCCAAGAAAGTGGGATTTATCACTTTCTCAAGTTGAATTTTCTTATAATGATGCTCCTAATATGAGTACAGGAATGAGTCCATTTCAGATTTTTTTTTGAATGCATCCTAGAGGAGTGTATGAGCTTAGAGATTTGGGAAAGCAAGAGAGAAGGAGTGCAAAGGCTGGAGAATTTGCAGAATAGATTCAAAAATTGCAGGAAGATGTCAAGAAAAGGTTGGAAGAAAGCAGTAGCAAGTATAAACGGAGGGCTGATGTGAAGAGAAGAGAAAAGGAGTTCCAAGTTGGTGACTTAGTTATGGTTTATTTGAGGAGAGAAATATTTCTTGTAGGGACTTATAACAAATTAAAAATGAAAAAGATAGGGCCATGCAGAATCTTGAGGAAGTTTTATGCCAATGATTATGAGATTGAGCTACCAAAAGGAATTGGAATATTCCCTATCTTTAATGTTGCAGACTTGTACCCATACAGTGAATCAGAAGCAGAATCACAAGATGAATTTGCATAAGAGGAAGTTCAGACTCTAAATTCGGATGAAAAAATGGCAAAGACATCAAGGAAAGAAGTGGAAGCAGTCTTGAAAAGGAAAGTGACAAAGAAGACTAGAGGACAGACATATTATCAATATCTAATTAAGTGGAAGGGACAACCAATTGAATATGCTAGTTGGATGACCGTAGCAGAGTTAAAGAAATACCAAATAAATCCTGGCGTTTTGATGGAGAATTATTTTCTTCCCTAGGAGTCTGATTCAGGAGCATCAAATTACCATGTTCCAAATTGACCTCGTGGTCAAATGTATTTTTTAAAGAGAGAGTTAATTTCTGGTTCCAGTAGTTAAGTTATAGTTCCAATAGTTTGGTGTTTGTTCGTGTTCCAGTAATTAGTTTCTAGTTCCTAGTTTCCTAATTCTTATCTGCCAAACTATCGTGATGAGGAACGAGCATGTAGGATTGACATACTAATGTGTCATCCTAACCATGTCTATATATTCTAAGATAATGCGTAACTAATGGTTAAAGAGATCGGTTACAACATGATACGCATGGACAGATCAAAGGAGATCAGGTCAATTTAGTAAATTTGTTATTTTGGCATGGAAGCTCAACTCCTCTTATTTATAACAAAGTATTGGGTTGATCTCGAAAATGAAGAATAATACATATTATTGACCAAAATCATGATCTAACAGTTAGGAATTTTTTATTATATTTTTGGAGAGGGAAAAGATATTCAAAATGGTCAAATATCTTTATTTATAAATAATTAACAAATAAAATGATTTATTAATTATTTTGTGAAAATTAAGGAAGTTGTGAAAATGAAATAATTATTAAATAGTGATTTAACAATTATTGCAAGAATGAAGTTAAGGAATAATAAATAAATAGTGATTTATTTAATTATTCCTAGGTGATTTAGTTAAATGTGACAAGGAATACTTATCAAACATTAATTTAATAATTATTCATAAAAATAAATAAAAAAATAATGGTTTATTCAATTATTCTCATGGTTTTTTTTTTTTTTTTAGTCAGAAATAATTTAATAAAATGGTTTATTAAATTATTTCCTATAGTGAAAGTGATTTTACTATGGTAAAATTAAACTTACATGATGTCTTTTGATCCACCTTGTTAGAAATGACTAGGTGATCATTTTTTGGTGATAACATGTTGAGCTCCATGTGGCATATGTTGAGGCTCTGAGGTTCCATGAGTGGTGTAGATGCCTTTAAAAATCATGATGTGATGGTGGTCCCTCAAATATTTGTCAAAATCCCTATGTGGACCCCAAAATTTACTTTGGGCGTTAGAAGGTGGTCTCCTAGGTCTCCAACAGGTCAAACTGCCCATCTCCCCTCTAACATTAAGGATTTCCAGGTGCTACTAGCCCTCCCAAGTCTCTGAAGGTGAGCCATCCTCATATGGGATTTGGATCAACTACCGTATCTTAATGAGTGTTGAGGCTAATCTGGGGACACTAGTTTAGGTGCATCATCTTGAAGAATCACCAGTTGTAGTGAAAATTTGAAGAACATCCTTTTTGTATAAGGTGCCCAAGGGTAGGTGTGATGTGTTGCTACTACTCGAAGACCCAAAACTCTCAACACTTCACCTGTGGTTGCCAATATACTTCTCAAATTCCTTGAGTACTTGTGGGTAATTTTCCTAAATTATGGGCTATGGAACCACCTGATAATTACAACATAAATTCTAGTGAATGCAACCAATCATCAGGTACAATAATAATTTTTGTATAAAGTGAACCAAGATTGAATGTAAAGAGTTATTTAACACTTCAAATAAGATTTCCCTTCCAAAATTATGGACTTGAACTCAAAATGGTGTTTCCTCCTTAGGTAGGAGTGCCTAAAGGACAACCTTATGAGGTGTTTCTAGACCCTAAGGGGAAGTAACATTTCCTTAGTCCACCTTTCAATTTATAGGTGTTAGTGAATACTGATGGTATGGAAGGGAGAAGATTTCATGACCAAGTGTTATTTTCAAAGGGAACAGGATGATTGGGATCCACATCCTGAGTGCATAGATGTGAGGAGGGAGAAATCATGGATGCATGAGTTACCAACTTGCCATTTGTTTTTCCAGCCCTCTTGTGCGCTTTTACTTTTGCTTGATTTTTATTAGTATTATTTCTCATAGCTCAAAAGTTAGAGCTTGCTTTTATTGATGTATAGAAGTTGTATTTCCCATTAATGATGAGGTAGTTCATTTCCCATCATGTTTGGGAAATTCAGGGGCTCCTTTTTGTGTTGTATAGGAGCAACATGTGCTTAGGAATCAAGTGATAGCCATAATTAAAGAGGTAGAGCTCAAAATTAGTTTTTTTCCCACATGCTAATGTGTATGTCTCAACCATCTTTTTCATTTTGATATTATTTCATTTTAATTTTTTCCATGATATTATTTTTTCTTTTCTTTTAGTTGCATCAACCTCCTAGGGAAAATTTCCAGGCCCTACCCAGGTATGTGGATATATGTGTGCCAAATACTAGAGAAACAATGGTCAGTTGAACCCGAATAATGGAGGTGGGATATGGGCTTGTAATGTAAGATGGAAAGTGGTAAGTATGGAATATGGATAGATATAACATGCTATCACAATCAAGGCTTCCAATGTAGTGCTCTTCCTATACCCATTGGGTCATTAGGGGAGGTCCCATTAGACTAGGATCGAATATTAAACCCCCATTTACGGCGAGTAACTGTTGAAAAAGTAGCTAGGATCGGTCTTCATAATGTAAAAAATAATTATTTATGTATTTATTATTATTTTATTTTGTATCAAGCATGTTCTTCATGCTCAAAAAGAGTTATAGAAATTTTTATTCAAGAAATTTCCTATTTGGACATTTGTAAAAGAAAGAAAAACAAATATTTTTTGTTGAAGTCTTAAGTCCATAATAAATTGACCAAGTCAGCCTCAATGATAGTTGTTTAACCTACAGTCATGCATATATATGAATATGGTTCTAACTCCTTGTAATCCAATTCATCCATCGCATAGAGAGATCTGAAACTAGAAAAAAGGAGTTGATAATTAAAAGAAGAACGAAGCAAAAATATATAAATATACTGCCAAAGTTTGACTAAATTATAGATGAAGCAGTGTTGACATTCATTTGTGTATAATATCGAACCTATGAAGTGTTGAAAAACTTATTTTCAGTCTCCTCATCACTAACCCAAAATTTCTGGAATTTGAACAATTTGAAGACAAATTTATTTAGCATTAACTTTGACTTGACAGGATTGATTTATATTGCTTAAGATTACTTGAAGGAAGGTTTTACTTGGTCAATTTGTGGAAGAATTTTCTTGTCTTTGGTTGGACATATCATTTTGAACTGATTCAATAAGAAAAGGATTTTTGGGTTTCCCCCTCTTGATTGGTTTTTCCCTAGCTTGAAATCCTAAATCGTTGTGATCTTGGAAGAATAGTTTGTGTAAATTATCTATGAATAAGTAACAATAAACAAAAAATAAAAGAAGATTAACTCTTACAAGTAATTACTAGGTATTAAAATATACTTTTCCTTTTATTTTCTAATAGGATCAAGATGACAATCAAACACCATTCTTCTTCTAGGTCACCCCATAATATATATAAAATTCCCAAATACAAACAAGCATAAACACCCAATTACAAAATGAATAAAGTACACTTTGATCAGATTCCCACCTTGATGTATGGCTGAGAAGGTATATGACTAATGCAAGTAGCGGAGATATAATGGCACGTCATCATCAACTAGTGGTGGTTGTCAGGGGTTGTTGTTTTGTTGGCTAGATGTGTAGAATGGAAGAAATATTTTTCTTATGGGGTCACCCACTTCTGGTGGGTAACACATCCATTTATTATTATGTGGCATCATAATTATCTTATGTGCTATCAACACTTGTACATTTATTATCCTTGAACTTATCTAGATTTTTTATTCTAGGAATATTTTAGAATTCGACTAATAGGAGTGAGGTTAAACAATTTGACCTTATTCATATCTATTGGATTTTGGAAATATTTCCAAAATCCGCAATCAAGATAAGAATGCCCATATCATACAAATTTTACCAAAATTTTCACTGAACTTAACTCAATTGTCTAGTCTACAAATATTCTAGAATGGAACAGACATAAGTGAGGACATGTGGTTATATTTTGGAATATTTCTGAAACCAGCAATCTAGATAAATATAACTCCAAAATATCTTACAAAATGATATTTTTTCACCTTTAATGATGTCATTAAAATTTTCATTCAACAATTTGGATGTCACCTCTTCAATAGGCGTTCTCATTTGATGGTGTTGTAGCTGCAATATTTGTGTTTCTAAGGGTAAATATTTAGATAAGACTTTAACATAGTAATTCTAATAATCTTCTATGAACATGTGTTGAAATATCCCTAGTGATCATGTAGCACATCATCTTCTAGTGGTTTTTCCATTCAGTTGTATTTTGAATTTGATATATAGGAGTGATATATAACAATTAACTTCCATTTGAATCAAAGAATTAATTTTTTTTCGATTCATTAAGTTTAAAATATATTAAAAAATATACAATAAAATTAAGTTCAACATCCAAACTCTGAATTCTTAATATTGATAAATACACTACCCCAACATACCTGTGTGTCAAGAGGAGCAGTCCCATCAATTCAATTGAGCGATAATGTCAGCATGAGAGAGTATAGAACAATTTTGACGTGATATTGACCTTATATATTGGTTTTCGATGTAATTACAACAAAACCATCCAAATTATTTGACAAGCTTGAAATTCCTACTAAGAGATTCCAATGTCAGCACTTACAAATCAAAACATAATCTTATGTAGATTTTCACGGATATTCATATTGTAAGATGAATTTTTTGTAAAGAATTGTGTTTTGGAATTTAATCATCTCAATGTTTTGAGAGGACATTATACCCATCATTAGAGACATAACAACTTTGAAATAAAATCTTTTACGTCCTTGTTCTCAAAACAATTATGTCCCTAATGATAGATGGAGTGTCCAACCGAAATGTTGAACAAACTAAATTTGAAAATATAATTCTTTTCCAAAAATTCATTTTACAAAATCAAAACATATCAACATCGCAACCTTTATTTTATTTCTTTTCCTTTTTCTTATTTCATTATTATGAATGTCACTCGTAACCTACTAAATATACAACGTTAAACTATATAACATTTAAAAATGAAAAAAATCAACTTATTTATAAAATTTAACTATACAACAGAAACAGTTTATTAGTAATATTTATGTGGAAACCACTGGGAAAAAAAAGTGAAGTAAATAAAATATCTATAAAGAACTGTAGCGACTTAGAATCACTAATTACGTTGAAGGCGTTAAAGATAAATTTCGAAACAATAATTAAATAGCATAGTGTAATATTTAATATTTTTGGAACTGTGCTTTCCATTCAAATCATGGAGAATTTTGGAAAACCTACAACTCATAGACTCACTGATAATATTACAAGTTTCTTTTTTTCTACTCATGTATGTTTAATCCCTGTGAACAATTTCAAATAAAATATGATATTTATTGGATTGTTCAAATATGATATTTATTGGATTGATTTATATAGAATTAAATAGCATAAACCTATAAATTAATTTTTTGGTAAATGTTTATAGACATCTAAATGTTGTTGAAGATAATGGAGAATCCTATATTAGTGTAAGTTGGTTCACGAGACCTTAGGATAGGAGTTAGATTATATTTCTTAGGATAAGGTTCTAAATTCCCTAAACCCATGTATGCTATATAATGCTTGAAGTGTATTGGGAATGTAGAGTGTTTTGTAGAGCCAGACTCTCTTGGTTCAGACTCTCTTTCATAGAGCTGACCAGTGGGTTTATTTTATTCATTTAATTCAAACATCATATTTTATGATGGTATCAGAGCTCTAGGGTCGAATCATAGTCAGAGTGTTGTGATCCCTACGAGTATCCAGATGGCAGAGGAGAAGCCCCTGATGAATGAGTGAATTTTTTTTCTCAAGCCTTAAGCGGATCAGCCCGGTTTTTGGCATAACAGTCGCACCGATCGTCATGTATATTGGAGTAATAGTCACGCCGATGGCGCTAAAATAAGCAGAACAGAGGCGCTGATTAGAGAAGGACTTACTGAGTTTCATTTTCGGTGCAATCGTCGCAGAAATTGTGTCAGTAAGAGCGCCGAGGAGATTTAAAGAGAGAAATATAGTGAAAGGTCGCCGATGAAGGGATCCAGTGAAAGTTCGCCGATGAAAGAAGAGATCTTAATTAGATCTTGTTGGTGAAGAGGATTCTAAATCCTGTCGCATAGCGTGCAAAACAACCTGTTGAATTGATCGCAGATCAGATAGATCTGTATCATAACATTGGTTTCTGTAAAGATCTGGGGTAGATCTATCATTTTCTTTTCCTGAAAATTATTTTTTTGAATTGTCAAGATGAATAATCAAATAATCGAAGCATACTTGAATGAGAGTAACAAACTCGATGGCTCCAATTACTCAAATTGGAAGTTCAAGATGTAGATTGTGCTAGAAGCAAATAGTGCTTGGACGATTGCAAATGGGGATGAGTCGAAGCCAGCAATGGGAGCAACATCAGTTCTAGATTGGGAGAAGAGAGAAGGTAGAGCAAAGACATTGCTGAAGATGTCAGTGAAAGACTCCATCATACCACATATCAGAGAATGAAAATCAACAAGAAAAATCTAGACAGTATTGAAGGATTTGTATGAGATCAAGAATACAAATCATGTTCTGTTTTTGAAGAGAAATATTCTATCCATAAAAATGGAGGAGAATGAAACAATTGCTTCTTTCATATCGTGGATCAAGGATCTAAAGAACAATTGGAAGATATCAGTGAATGCATATTTGGTCACGATTACCATGAATGGTATGACTGATGATTACAAAATTTTTATCACTGGGATAAGTGCGAGAGAGAAAATCCCGAAATTTGAAGAAGTAATAGGAATATTAATGCAAGAAGAAGAAATAATATTGACTCTAAAACCCCAAAGTGCAGATCTTGCGTTAATGGAGAAGAAGAAATTCTTCAAATCAAAAGGAAATCCTTCACAGCAAAATGGAGGAAATTCATAGAAAAGACCGAATCAAGCTCAAGGTATGTATCTGAATAGAAACGACTTTGTAATAAAACGTTTTTATTGCAGAAAACTCGGTGACATGGCTAAAGAGTGTAGGAAGAAGAAATTTCGTGAAGAACAACAGAAACACGAAAGACATGTTGGTCATTTCGTAGATGATGACCATGTTCAGAACTTCAGATTGTTCATGGCAGACTTCAATGAGAATGTTAAAGCATACATCTGGTACGTGGATTCAGGAGCATCCACACATATGAAAGGAAACATACAATGGTTCGAAGAGTTTAAAGCAATAAAAAACGAAGCACAAATCCACATTGGTGATGAAAGAAGTCATCAGATCAAAGGGTGTAGGAAAATTTCTGTTATTTTACATGATGGTAATGTCAGATATATTCATAATGTAATGTATGTGCCCAGAGTAACAAAGAATCTAATTTCTATATCCATGATTAAGGATCAGGATCTCAAGGTAGAATTTTTAAAATCTAACTGTTATATTAAATATTTGTTGGATGGCATGAACACTATTGCTTCAGGAATTCGAACAGGAGGTCTATATAAATTGGATGTGAGGACAACACCAAATCGAGCTTTGACAACATCAAGTTTGACTACAGAAGAGCTATGGCACCAGAGACTTGATCATATAAACTACAACGATTTTCCGTTACTTCAGAAAAAGGAAATGGTAAGAGATCTTCCTACATTAAAACAAGTGCATAATGATTGTGATGCTTGCACATTAGGAAATATGCATAGAGAAGAATTCCATGTTCGAGTAGAAAAGATAAAGAGAGACATACTTGAATTAGTGCACACTGACCTATGTGGACCCATGCAAACAAAGTCATTAGGAGGTGCACTGTATTTTCTATTGTTTGTTGATGACTTCACAAACTTTCTTGGGTATATTTTATGAGTAAGAAAAGTCACACATTTTAATACTTTAAGCAGTTCATATATATGATTGAAAATAAAACAGGGAAGCACATAAAAGTTCTCCGCTCTGATCAAGGGGGAGAATATATGAAGGAGGAACTTACCAAGTATTGTAAAAACCAAGGAATATTATAGCAATTCACATTACCCCATACTCCTCAGCAAAACAAAGTAGCAAAAAGAAAGAACAGAACATTGGTGAAGTGTGCTAGGAGCATGTTGAAAGGTAAGGGTCTTTTGAATGGTTTTTGGGCTGAAGCATTGAATACTATAGTTTATTTGAAAAATAGGATTCCTACAAGAAGTCTCGAGTTTAAAACTCCTTTTGAAGCATTATATGGATTTAAGCCTACAGTAAAACATTTAAGAGTGTTTGGGTCTAAAGCATTTACCCACATTCCAAAGGAAGACAGAAGAAAACAAGATTCAAAATCCATCAGATGTACCTTTGTAGGGTATTGTTCACAGTTTAAAGCTTATACATTAATTAATCCCTCTACTCAAAAGATATTTGTTAGTAGAGATGTCTTGTTCCATGAGCAGGTTTCTGATGAATCTGATAAAAGCAATGAGGAATAGGATATTTCGTTCTTGGTGGAAGGAAGTGAAGAAACAAGTAACAACCATGAGGAGTAGAAAAAGGTAGAAGCATAAATTTCAGAGACAACAATCAAGCCGAGTCCTTAAAAGGAAATTCAAAACGGGTTGGAAGCTACACCAACGCTCATAATATCAGGTAGGAAGATTTAAGTTCCTTTTAGATATAGGGAGAATGCCTTTATAACTAGTATGATGAGTGTTGTTGAACCTTCTAGTTATAGAGAAGCAAATCAATGTAGTGAATGGAAAATAGCTATGGAACAGGAATATGAATCTATTCTAAAAAATAAAACTTGGGATCTGGTTGAACTACCTGAATTGAAACAAACCATAGGATTTAAATGGTTGTATAAACCAAAGATTAATGCAGATGGAACCATAGATAAATTAAAAGCTAGATTGGTAGCAAAGGGGTATTCACAAAAATAAGGTATTGACTATGAGGAAACCTTTGCCCCCCGTAGCTAAACTAAACACTATCAGAATGATGATTTCTTTAGCTACTAAGAAACATTGGATGATTCACCAACTAGATGTAAAATCTACATTTTTAAGTGGGGAATTGAAAGAGGAGGTTTATTGAGAGCAACCTGAGGGGTTTGTCTAGAAAGGGAAAGAACATTTAGTCTGTATATTAAATAAAGCTCTATATGGACTAAAACAAGCACCCAGGTCATGGTATGAAAAGATTGATTCATTTTTTCTGCAACATAGCTATAACAGAAGTAAAAACGACCCTAATTTGTATATTGTGAAAGATGAAAAGGAGTGCATAGTATTTATTTCTTTTTATGTAGATGATCTAATTATTACAGGTGATGTTATTGATCATATCAAAGAAATCAAGAAGAAAATGTCATGAATGTTCAAAATGAAAGACCTTGGTGAACTAAGATATTGTTTGGGTCTTGAGCTCTGGAGATTCAAGACAAAATTTTATGTCCCAGGGTACGTATGTCAGAGGAATACTAGAAAGATTCAGGATGGATTAGTGCAAGGCTACAGTAGTACCATTACAACAGAACAATAAACTTCAGAGTGAGGATGGCTCTAAAGAGGCATGTGCGACACTTTATTGGCAGTTGGTTGGGAATATAATCTACCTAACCACTACAAGACCAGATTTGGCTTATGCAGTTAGTGCACTATGTCAATACATGTCCAAGCCACTTGAGATTCATTGGAATGCAGCGAAAGGTGTTTTAAGGTATCTACAAGGAACTGTAGATTATGGTATTATTTATACTATTCTTCTGATGTTATATTGACAGGATTTACAGATTTCGACTGGGCTGGAAACGTAGACGACCGGAGATCCATAACAGGTTATGCATTCAGCATTGGATTCGGGGTGATTACATGGAGCAACAAGAAAAATAACATAGTTTCCTTGTCTTTAGAAAAAGAAGAGTATCAAGCTATGTGCACAATAATATGTGAGGCATTTTGGTTGTGGAGACTTCTCCAGGATGTCGGGGAAGAACAAAAAGATGCAACAACAATCAGATGTGAAAACCAGAGATCAATCAAACTTGCTAATAATCTGATGTTTCACAAAAACATTAAACACATTGATACACAATTCCACTTTGTCAGAGAGAAATTTCAATCTAAAGAAATCCATCTTGTATATTGTAAAGCTTGTGATAATGTTGCAGACATTTTCACTAAGCCTCTTGGCAAAATTAAGTTTCAAATGTTTAGGGAGATGTTAGGCATATTTTTGAACCCCTTATCCATTAAGGGGGAGTGTTGAAAATAATGGAGAATCGTATATTAGTGTAAGTTGGTTCACGAGACCTTAGGATAGGAATTAGTTTCTATTTCTTAGGATAAGGTTCTAACTTCCATAAAACCACGTATGCTATATAATGCTTGAAGTGTATGAGAATGTAAAGCGTTCTGCAGAGACAGACTCTCTTGGTTCAGACTCTCTTTCATAGAGCTGACCAGTGGGTTTCTTTTATTCATTTAATTCAAACATAAGATTTTATCAAATATTATGATGTTACATTTTATATTAAGATTAAAAAAATCATAAAAATTAATTCATAACTTTGTTATAATCACCTTAGCCATATTACATAAATGAATGATAATATTTATGTACCATTATTTATAAAAATAATTAATATATGAGTTACACATATATAATATGCAACAATGTTCTTAGCCATGTAGATTCACCTCCATTTTACTACAGAGATTGTTCATCTATAAACTGGTGTTGTTACAATACCATGAGACACCATCACTTACTAATATCAAATGTCCAAAAGTTCAATACTTATATTGATATGGAAATTTTTTAAATTAATCATTTTAATTAAAATAACAAAAAAGACATAACTACTTTTGAGATAATTCTTAATTTTTGAGAAAACCAATACCATCCATTTAATAATTATTGATAACTAAATTAAAATTTTAGAAACCTATTCCAAAATAGACACACCTTAATTACACTAAGGTCTACATGACATAATTAAAAACAATCAATAAGTCAAACCTTCCACCACTAAATTAATATATTAAATATCATAAGGAAAATGATTGAATATCAAATAAAAGTTAATTCATCAAATTTTTTGAATGATATTTTTCAAAATATCTTATTATATTGAGTCCACCTTTAATTTAGTTTCCCATTAACAAGACACCTTTATTTTATAAATTTATTTTAAAAGCTTTTAATAATAAATTAAATATCCAATAAATATTAATCTCAAATGGAAAATCCACATTCTCCTCATACATTTGGTAATATTTTTTAACGAGAAATTGTCATGTTCCTATCCTTATTGCAAAGGACGGAACACTTCAAAAAGAGATTTTGTTTAGCCTATAAATTTGTTTCTTTTTGGTTTTTTCTTTGAGAGGTTGTCCAAAGGCAGCCCAATTTGGGAGAGAAAAGTTACATACAAAAGAAAATATCACTTCCAATAAAAAAAATTAAAATTAAAATAGTATTAATTTAAAATTTTCAATATGAATTATAAATATTAATAACATAAATTTTGTTCAATGTGATATTTAAAAAGGAAATTTATTTTAATAAAAAACATATTTTTGTATTATTGAGAAATAAAATATTTTAATTTCCATATTGAGCAATATATATAAAGTGATGATGATGATGTCCAGTTAAACCAATGAGGTCTATCGAACCTTAAGAAAGTAAGAGATTAATTGATACTTTTTAATATTTTATTTCTATGATCAGAGAGAAGGGAAAGAAGTGTTTCTAGATCACTAGTTTTGTTGACTGAACAAGTCAAGAAGGTTGGTCGTGTGACAACTATTTTAGAAATGAGAATGGATGTGAGTAATAGTCGGTCACTCCAAGAGAAAGTTATTTTCATCTTCAACCCCCTTATTATCTCATAATTGACAGAGTCTTTCATCCCAAGGTGTTTTGGGAATAGACCAATACACGGTTTCACTTACAAGCTCATGAGAAATTTTTCTTGTCTTTGCAACACTAAATTAAAAATTTAATTTATATTTTTACTTTCCAATATGCTTCACTACTTCAACATATTTCACAGATATCTCAAATTTATAGCTATTTATATATTGATTGAGAAAGTTTTTTTTAAATAATATTATTCATAAATAAAATATGTTAATGTTTACCTTATGTAAAATAATTTTATCAATTGATATATATAGAGAAAAAATAATTAAAAGTAAAACAATTCTTATTTCACTCATATATCTTAGTATGAGAGAGAGGGATTTACAATGTAACATTCAAAAGAATATTACTAACAAAAAAAACACAATGGAGAGAAAGAGAGAGAGGGCACACTCGTATTGCATTGATAAACATTTAAATGTGAATAATGTGGGCTATAAACGAAATATTTCAATAACCACATTAATTAAAATATTTGAATTTTAATTATGTATATATATTATAAAAAAAAAAAAAATTGCAGTGTTAACACAATTTATTAGTGTGTTAGTCAAAATGAAGGAGATCTGTAATTACTCTCTTCCTCAACATAGATTTAGCACATCACATGTGTGTGTGTGTATATATATATATATATATATATATATATATATATATATATATATATATATATATATATATATCCATCTTAACTGTAGATTTAAACGAGGATTTTTTTCCAGAAGAAAAAAATCAGTACATATATCATAATTTTTTTTTCTATCCTCTTCAAGATCATAAAGGAGATAATGTCAAAGTCTCCATATGAGAAAAAATAAAACAAATGATATGACATAATCCTCCCCCATGATAGATAAATCACATAAAAACATTACAACATATACTTATCAAGTAAGACCATATAGAAAACATGTAAAACCAAAACATATGTCTAAAACATTAGTTTATGATCATATTTCATTCTTTTTGCACCACACCATCTTCAACAAAACAAAAGTGTATATAACCAACAGGGACATGTATACCAAGTTTGTATAGGCCATCCGCCTCCATATTAGCCTCTCGGAAATTAAGCTAAAATGTAATAGTATGAAACTCTTGTCTTAACAACACAATACGATCCATCCAACATTTGAGATGTGATGGGCCAAAATTAGATCTTCCCAAAATGTCGTCAATGAGCGACTTCGAATCACCATATATGTGGATGTGTTGAATTTGTTTTATTCTAATGAACCATAGCAACCCTAGAGGGACGACACTTTAGCCCTGGTGTTAGTACCATTTCCACCCAACCAGAACAATTTGTAGTATGAGTGCATAGAAAATATGATCCAAGCTCCACAACCACACATACCCACCTGTGGAGCCCCATCGAACATACCTACAGGAAAAATAATAATGGGATGGAAAGTCTGTGGCTTGAATTCCTGGTTCATCTAATATTTCCAAACCAATGGATCCACCCATGCCGAAATTATGGAGAAAATGTGGATGATGTTGATGTGGATATCATTAAAAACTTGTTGGTTTTGTGCTTTCCAAAGTTCCCACATAACATAAAAAGGAATGCTTTTTTTGTGTCCTGTACACAAGATCCATCGACGGAGAAATTTTTCCATGGAGATGAAGACCCTATAGGGGACTTTTAAAGACTGGAGGGCCTATCCCCAAAATTGCAAAGATATTGAACATTGGAGGAAGAGGTGTAGAACAAATTATTAGAGCTAGAGAATAATTGGCACCAGCTCGGGCCCTAGTGGCCCTTTTTGGACAGGTTATCCCACACCAGGATCTGGCTGTTCCAAGCCAGCCAAATGAAGACAGTAATATTAATAGGAATTAATTATTTCCAGATAGTACAAAAACAACATATGTTAGATAATGAAAAATTATAACTGATAATAGACCTATAAATTTTTTCCACCACCACTGAGTCGCGTTTCACTCCGCCAAACCAAGAGAGTTCATCTCCCCTCTCATATTTGTATAATCCAACCTATCTAAGCCCCATCAAATAGTCTTTCCAATGATCCACCTGAGGCCCGATTAACCCAATGTCATTCGATTCCATCCAGACAGTGTATCGACCATTCCAACGTATAATGATCTGACGGAGAAAAAATAAAACCCCTAGAGTGAAGAACATAAATGAAATATTATGAAAGTGTAATAGATGGTTTGGTTCCATCTATATCATCTCATAAGTTGGAGAAACCATCCTTTTGCTTTTAAAAAACTTTTCCATATGTAGGATCCCATTCTGATGCCTATGTTTCCTATTCTGAACCATTCAATGAAGTTCCTATTCCTAAGGTACTTATGTTTAATTATATCTTTCCAAATCGCATGACCAAATTTTTTTCTCCAAAGTGACTTAATTAGAAGTGCACATCCAAAAATCTTCAAATCTAGTAAACCCCAACCTCCAATATCCTTAGGTCTGGCCATCTTTTCCCATTCAGACAAATGATATTTATTATTCTCTTTGTTACCAAACCAAATGAATCGCGTAAAAATGGATCAAATATTCTTCAAATAGTTTTCAGGAGGAAAAATAAATGGGACCAATATACCAATATTTGTTGCAAAACCAATTGGATCAGTGTATATCTCCCACCCAAAGAGAGCCACCTATGAGCCCATATGTCCATCCTATGCATAAAATTTTCCAAAATGCATGACCAGCCCCTAATCTTGTAGTTTTTCGGTTTCAGATGAAATCATAAGTAGGTTATTCCATCCTCAACCTTCATTCTCCCAACACCAAATAAATGAGAAATGTGTTCAATCTCTCATATCTCCTCATTAGAATACAAAAGAAATGATATATTACCATTGGCGATCAAGCCTGATTCCTAACCAAACCTCTTAATAATAGTTTATAGAGCTTCCCATTGTGATCTTGAAGCATGTATACAAGCGATGGCATCGTCTATAAAGAACAAATGTGTAACATCCACCCTATCAACCATTTTTATACCCCTGAAATAGCCAGTGCCTCTAGCCATATTAATATTTAGAATGAGGTCATCCATGACTAGAATGAAAAGTAAGGGTGAGAGAGAGCACCTGTGTCTTAGTCCTTTTCCATCCTGGAAGAACTTCGTTGGATAACTATTAATGATGACAAAAAAATTGGTCGGGGTGATACAAGCCATGATCCAATCTGTAATGTAGAAATCTAAGCCCACCTTGATGAGAATAAGTCATAGAAAATACCAGTCAATAGAATCATAAGGCTTATGTAAGTCTAATAAAAACTCCTGAGTAGTGGCGACGACGTCATGTATCAACCTGTTAGACAGAAAGCTAAACTATTCACAAGATATGTGTTCTAATATTTTATCCTTAATGCGACCAACGATCACTTTAGAAATGATCTTATAAGTGATATTACAGAGGGATATAATGGGATGAAAGTCCTAGAATGAGGAAGGACACAAGGATAAGTGTGATAAAAGTAGAATTTATGGAACCTATGACGAGGACCAACATACGAGATTCCTCCACCATGTCAAGGAGATTTTGGCTCATCAAATCACAAAAGTGTAATTATAATTCAATAGTTTATCCATCGAACCCTGGACATTTATCCTTCGAGAAAGATTTCAAGATGCAATGAATTTATTCCCCCGATATCGGTCAAAAAATGTTCTCATTATCGACATCAATGGAAATGCAAGGGTACTACTCATCAATCCACCTAAAATATCTTCAATCATAATGCCTCCCCGAGAAGAGAGAAATTCATTAAAGTATTTAACTACCTCCATCTGTGCCTTCGAAGAGGAGTACATAGTTTCCTTGCACTCAAAATGAATGTCCCATATAGTATTCATGTTTCTCCTGTGATTAGAAAATTGGTGAAAAAGGAGAGTGTTCTGGTCACCTTCCTTTAACCAGATAGCTCTGCTCTTCAAGTGCCATGTTTTCTCCTATATTTTAAATATATTCTACTCCTTTGTTTCGATATATTTGAGCCTAGTTAAATCCTAGGAGGAGGGGGAGGATGTATCAAGAATCATTCAAAGTCTATCAATTTCCACAATAATCTCATCGAGTTATCTTTTTAGCTAGGATTTTTATTTCGTTCCCAAGTTTGCATATGAATTTTCAGAGTTTGGATTTTCTTAGTGATCAAATTCATTGGTGTAATTACAGGCTCACCCTAAAAAATCCCTATATGGAAATAAATAGGTTGTTAAAATCCTCATCTTCTAACCAAGCCTGATTGAACTTGAAAGGGATCCCTTGTCGAGACTCCTCTAGCTTCCACTATAACATAGTCAGAGTGGTGATCATAAATATATGACCGGACCACCCACGAGCGAAATTTCCCAAGGGACTCCATGAATTTCTCGTGAACCAAAAAGCAGTCCAATATGTTGACAATGTAATCCTCACCAGATATGTTATTATTCCAAGTAGGATACTGGGGAGAGGGAAGGATATCTACCAAATTATTTTCAACAAGGAGTGCAACAAGACATTATGCCAAACGGCCTGGACTACTTCGATACCCCAACAGTCTACCCTAGAAAAATTAGCATTAAAATCACCAGCGATAATAAGGGAACCAATTCTCAATAATCCACAGACATCCATACGATCCGAGAAAGACATATTGTCTTTGAAAGGGGGATATAAATTGAGGAGGTGGAACTGACCAAAATACTCACGCACATGTCCAGTCAAAACAATACCTGCAAATTATAGGCTATCAAAATATCCCATTTGGGAATAACCACCATACCACCTAATAAGATAAAAGAGTCAACCACAAAAATATGCCAATGGGGACACATGGAAAACAAATAGTCAATGGATTTTCCCTTATTAGCCATTGTCTCCATAATCAAAATGATGTAAGGTCAAACTGAGAGGATGAGATGTGTGAGGGAAGATTTTTTAGTGGCATCCCCCAAGACATGAATATTAAGAGAGCGTATTTTCATTAGGGAAGCCTCGAGATGGGCACATATGTTCTAAGGGCCCGTGTATTGGAGGAGGAGAAAATAGGGACATCTCTAAGATCAAAATCTCTATGAAAATATAGAATTTTAGTAGAGTGGCCCCAAAATGACGGCTACCCCACCCCACTTTACGACAAACAGTGATGTTGAATGCGGAATTTGGGCTGATGCACGAGACAAAATAAGATGTCCTCACCTTGTGGATGGAAATATTTGAAAGGTCCATAGCAAGGTTTGACATCGGGAATTCCAATTTGTTCCCCAAATAATTTTTGGTTGAGGAATTAAGAGGAGCATCATACATGCGAGGAGAAGAGGAAGGCAGAAGCGACAACCGGGGCAGAGAATATGATATCAGAAGCGATGGAATGGAAGGATCACCATCAGAAGGTATGTGAACATGCTCCACTAAAGGGGGGAAGGGTCGGAGCAAGATGTAGGATGAGAAACAAAAAGGGGATTATAAGACAGAGAAGACACAGGAGCAAGTCCAAACCTGAGTAGAACCGAATCGTGAGAAATATTGGATGGTACATCAAATACAAGGTCATATTCTAGAATAGAAGGGTCCAAGTGAACAGGAGAGGACATTGAGGATGAAGGAGGAGAAACAGTAGATGTGGAAGGAACATCGGTATAGTTCCTCATTATTTTTGTTGATGAAATAATGCCAGCCCCTGACAACCTCCACGTCCATGTCTCACCGCATGACGCATTCCATCAGAGAGGGCACCTAATCATCGAGGATATCTCTCTAGTAAATGTCCAGTACGATGACAAAAGAGACAGCGAAAAGGTATACCCAGTAGTTCAGTAGGTAGTAGAGTCTAATAGGCCCCCATTCTAATTCAGTGTGCTCTAAGAGACTCCTTTGTACTCAATTTCCACTAAAATCCAAGCCACACGCTTGTCCCGAGCACCCAGACATATTGGATCCATATAGATAAATCGTCCAACTGAGTTTCCTATCTCCTCTAGAGCCCTACGTGTCCAAAATTCCAATGGAAACCCCGATAATTTAACCCATACTGGATTGTTCTACCATGTATCAATTAAGGGTTAAATCCAATGTATGAGTGGCAAAGAAGTAGAAATCCACTACCCCACACCTATGGGGATTTAAGGATTCACTCTATGTCGTCCTAGTGCAAGAAATGGATACAAAACCAAGATTCTGTCAATAAGCTCACCTTATTATTATATCCAAGGATGGGCGCCCATAAGGTCTAAATCCAATCTTGCATGTTACCTTTAGAGATGTCTGCAAAGAATCAATGCTCAACCAATTCCCTATTTTCTAGGCTAACAACCATATCCCATAGAATGTCATGATGAAAAATTAGGAGTTTTGGTTCAGAGGAAGGCTTGATAGTCTTACTTCTCATTCAACTGGAAGTTCAGTTCCAGTGCCCAACAGGTTGCTGATCAAAAGAAGGGTCACCTACAAATTGTTCACGTGGACAAGGCTCTCTAGCCAGGTGTAGCACATGCATATTTGGCATGCCACATTGGACAGAGGAGGGCCCAAATTTCATGAATGCCAACTCAGCGTCCATCGTGGCCTTAATAAAAGCATCATGTACCGACACACTAGACTTCAGGACATCCATCAACCCTTTCCACGAGGCAAGACAAGAAAGGACAAGAACTTGACCGACCCAAGAGAATGAAAATAAATAAAGGCAACGCCCAGATAGCCTAAAAGAAAGGAAAAAATCGACCAGGATCACTTATTGAATCAAGAAAGTATCATCCCGAAGTAACATATTGAATACCGGAGGCACTTCAATAAGAGAAAATCATACGTCATTAAGGAGGGTACGTCGAAAAGGGCACCAAAAGAAGGCCAAATGATAGGAAAACAAAAATCCCCAAAAAGGAAATTAAATGGGGGAATCAGAAAGGAGTACACCCCATATAAAGAAGAGGACATAACTCCATAAACAATAAATAAAATCAAACATGTCGCAAAAGATAACTAGAGTCGTATTTCTTCACTCTAAAAGGAGAAAACCCTAGAGAATATAAGATCATGCCAAACCTCGGGGAATGAAAAAAAGACAAGGAAAATTGTCTAAAAGGAATCTACACATATGGAAAAAGGGAGATGAAAAAAGAAACAACAACCAGAAAAAATCCCCAACCAGCCACCCCACAGATAGCGTTTAGAGAGCACAGTCGCACGATGCAACAACAGACTCAGCATAAACAGAAACTTGGTGAGAAATTCAGCAGAACCAACCACCCAAGCACCTCCACCACCTGTAGCAACACTCAAAACTAATGTCTTTATATGTACTGGAAAAAACCCAAGTAAACTTATTTGTTTTCTTCTTGAGAGGGGCCTTCGAGGACATAGATTCACCACAAGATACCATCTTTGGCTTGTTGGAAATAGCCATATTCAAATTCCACAAACATCAGTCCCCATACCATGAGGCCCGAATGACATCCATAATAAGAAAAATTAGGACGTAGATGGCACATAAAAAAATACCCACCAATTGAACCAGTTCAAATATAGTAATGTGATACATTCCAAGATATAATCAAAGCTAAAGGAGACCACCACCAAAGTCTAAACGCAGGACTACACACTTTTCAGACCCAAAGTAACACTCCTATATAAACACGTGAAGTTTCCCCTCCAAAAACGTAGTAGACAACTACAAACCGAGGCAAGGTTCTATAATTCAACAACTTACACACATGAATCCACTGGACACTATCAGAGAAAAGGGCCACCGGAGAGAGTCCCCAAACTGTCACCCAAAAGAACTACGTCCAAGAAAAAAACAAGCAAGGTAGAAAAGAAGGAAAATACAACAAAAACATAAATCTAAATCCTTCAACTAATTACCTTCTCTGTTCTGTAGTTGTCTTTGGAAAAGGAAACATCCACGGAAAAAAAAAACCAGGCTTCCACCCCACAGGCTGTGTCCAGAGAATGCATAGTCATAAGATGCAACAACCTACCATTCACTCAAAGATCCCCGATATTGAGATGGATTTATGATAATACTTAGGTTTGAATGAGAAAGTGGGATGTAATAAAACTTTACACTTTTATATTATGATTTTCTTATTTATAATGTAAAATAAAATTAATTAGAACTTTCTCTTGAAGGATTGTAAAAGAAAAATAGATAGAATGAAAATATTTAATGTAGAATGGAATAAAATGGATAATTATTTCTTGATGTTTACTACTCTAGAAATTATCTCAGGTCAAGATGGATTTATACTCATACTTAGGTTTGAATGAGAAAAGGAGATGTATGCAAACCTTATTCTTTTATATCATGATTTTATTATTTATAATCTAAAATAAAATCAATTCGAACCTATGGATTGTTAATGAATAAATAATATAGATAAGATAAAATTTCATGGGGCATATAATAGATAGTGACAAGGTGTTATGTTAAGGCACTTTGTGGTGAAAAAGTCACCAATTCAAAACCTCGTAGACAAAAATACAACCATGCTAAGGGCTAGTGTGGCTTAGGCTTGGTGTGATCCCAGATGATTTTGATGGCTTAGATATACTTAGGTTGGAACTACTCAAGCCACTAGTTAGGTGTGGCATTCATCTTGGGGCCTGCACTACCTAACAAAAAAAAAAAGATAGATAAGATGAAAAGATTTAATGGTGCAAGCCATTCCCAGTTTGGATGTCCCTTGGGATATTTAAT
Organism: Pinus albicaulis; assembly: GCA_034641835.2. Classification (NCBI taxonomy): domain Eukaryota; kingdom Viridiplantae; phylum Streptophyta; class Pinopsida; order Pinales; family Pinaceae; genus Pinus; species Pinus albicaulis. Next base: position 849,762,468 of record CM076569.1, on the reverse strand, counting down.
GCCCCAACAACGGTTCCTCAACCATTGGGAAATGGTAATAACACTCTAATTGTTAATTTTATTTAAGAGTATCAAGTTGTGTTATATTTATGCAAACAAATATAGTGTAATTTAAACGTTCTACATTTTTTTGCATATTTTCCATTGAGTCTTGCTCAAAATACAAAAAATGTTGAAATTCTCGACTTGAGTTGCAACCTATGTATAAGTTTAGTTCTTTGAATGCATTCAAAAGTGCATTTTAAGTAACGAAAAATAACAACTCGACTTGGATTTGTATCAACAAATTAAAAATTAAAAAAAAAAACAAAAATGTAAAACAATTAGATTTAGCGGACAAATATTCTCCCATGTGAGTAATATAATTTTTTGTCAAATCAAATATTGTTAATTTTTTTTTTATAAATGAGTTAAACAATTTCTCACTTTATCCTTTGATATAGAGTTTTAAATATGCAAATGATATTGGATTTTAATATTTTACAATTTTTTGAACAAACAATTTGGTGGATGAGCATCACATGTACACTCCCTCAAGAAGTTTTGTCATCATCATCATTGTATATTTTTACGCCCAAACACTATAGACTTAACACTTATGTAATTTAAAATTGATGGAAAACAATTTAACCATTCAAATTAAAATTGGATGGAAAACATGCAAGTGTGTAAAAGGAATATACTAAAATCCTAGAAAAATTTTGATATATGATGTGCATCTTTTTGACATGTTTCCTATGCTTTCTAAAATCATTTTGGGAAACCATGTCCATATTTTTTTTGTATTTTTGAAATATTAAATTGAAGTAAAAAAACACATTATTTTAGGTAAATTAGGTTGTTAATATTGGAATTCATCTTTCAAAGTTATTTGGTTAAAATATTTTTAAAAAATCATTCAATTTAAATTCACTTTTATTATACAAATACTATTTAGTTAATTGACCAAGGTTACAAGTCATATTGACTGTGAAAAACTGAAGGACAAATACGTATGTCCACCATGTATATCACAACAAATTTCGAAATTGATGGGGAATTGGGAAAGTGTATGAAAATAATATTATCATTTCTTTAAGTAATAAGTTCATTGTCTCAACCACACCTCTACTTACATCAAGATCAACTAATATCATTGCAATTGACCTTTATCTTTCATATACAAAGCTATCATCCACAAGAATAATTTTTACTAGGTTGTTTTCAATTATGCATAAACCTGGAATAGTCCAATATTCCATGCAGAGTCCAAGACTTTTTTTCCATACTAGATTTCTAACATGGGCTCATCCTTAGCGTAAAAAAATAGTGGCAGGAATTTATAGACAAATAATACCTATCCATAAAACAAGCTTAATTTGATATAGAAACTACATCTTCTTCCTTGCAAAATAAAAAACCAATGCATCCATCTTGCTACTATGTGACTAAACTTGAACCTCGGCTCTATTTTATCTATCTCAGAAGGTAATTCATCCCTACCCTCTTGCCAATAAAATTTTGTATCAAAGTGCATCATGAATGTTCAAGGATTTGTTTGACTGCAATATATTCCCCCACAACTAAAAAAAAAATACTTCCTCAAATTCCAATGACCTTACATCATTTTTTCTTCCAATGAACCCAAAACCTTACTTAGAGGCCAAACAAAACACATTTTCCTTCTACACTCCTTCAACATAACCTTCCTCCATCAGGTATATAGGGTTCAACCACACAAGAGGGTGTTTATTTTTCTAAACATTAACTCTCAAATTGGTGGAATCTGTTGGAGACAATACATCCATAACCATGGTATATTTAGGAGGGCCCTTATAATTTTCCAAAGCTTGAAAATATTAAGCATTTCTACCAGTAATATTATCACTACACATGTCATTTGACCAATTCAAAAAATCATTATCTTCACATTGTCTAAATTATGTGAAAGTGTGCTTAACCATTTGAATGATCATGTTATTACATTATTCATGGACCCTATTTGATAGATATTCTATTACTTACTCTAGAACCAATTTAAAAACTTCTCTTATCTTTAAACAACATATCATTATAATTCAATTCGGCATTTCCTTTCCCCGACTTCAAAGGTATGCTATTTATTTAAGTTTCATTTTATTGATGCAAACACAAAGGTCAAAATTATACTATAATTCAATTAATTTGTCATCAATTTTTCATTAAGATTTATTAGCTATTGTAATGAAATAATTAGTTTTAATCAAAAGGTGTTTTATATGTATAAAAGTTACAAATGAAAGTTTATTTTTACTAGCTCTATTACTTTATTATTCAATTTCAATGCACTAATGTTTAAAGCAAGAGCTTAACCAAAATGGGACAAAATTCGATAGAGTAAAAATGAGCAAAATATTTTTAAATGAAAAGATTAGTCATTGTCAAAAATAATGTTTTACTCAAATTGAGAATTTATAACTCATTTTCATTCTTTTGTATATTTTATCTTAAAACACAACAAATTTGAATATTAATAAGTCTCATTCAAATTGTTTCAACTTGCTGAAAATAACAAAAATTGCAAAAATGGCATTATTTTAAGCAAAATTTATAAGTTAAATAAATATGATACATTATTGAAATTCAAAACTATGAACTTGATTATATTCTTTAACATGTACTATTTTAAGTTGTGGATTGATTTTAATTGAATTAACCATATGATAAAATAATTGCATCCACCATACCACCTTGTTGACATGAACTATGCATTGAAGACTAGATCGTAATGACAGTGTCGAAACATCATGATAACCCCAATTCAAGAAAACTGAGGTATGATGTAACATTGCCTTCCACCCTCGTGGATTACTACAGACCAAATGGAAGGTGTTACTTTTAATTAACCCAGACTCCATGGTCTCATTATGAAGATGGGGTTACAAAATTCCTTCTCACCCAAAGTGTGTGGAAATCACTTTGGAAAATACAAGTGCATTCAACTCGTCGAGAGCTTTCCACCGATATAATTTTTTCCTTATCTCAACCTATGGATTGAGATTTATGCCCATTTGAAGTTTTGGTTAATTAAAATTAACACCCATTTAGTTAGGATAAATGCATGAGAGTGGGAGGGAGTGGTATAGAGTGGTATCAGAGCATCCAGGGTCAACTCTTGAAGTGGATGGGCTCAAGAATATATGAAATGAAAAGTTAAGTTTCAACATTGAATCTGAGGAGTCCTGCATGCAAATAATTAAAATTAATTTTGATGAGTAGTTTATCATTATTATTATATTGCCTATTATAAAGGTCAACATATGCTTTTAAACTTATAGAGGTAACGGGTGCTAATTTTTGTAAAAATTTGATTTTAAACGTATTGCTTGGTATGGGTATAAACATGTTAATATGCTCTTTTTAATTTCTCAGAATGTGTACTAATTTTAGAATTGACTAGTAATTGTTTGTTGAATGCATGTGTTAATATCAGAATTATGAATTGATAGAATGACAGATTTTGATATGTTAATTTGTTTTTTAACTGAGTTTTAAGCTTGTAGTTGTTTTGGGTACTATTCTTGGTAAAAGGATGATTTCAAACTCAGGGATGATATGAATATAAAAATACTAATATGAATTTTTAGTTCTTAGAATATGTGGTTTACATGAGTTCTAGATCTGTAAACAACAACATATCAACATGCTTTAGATCAACATGCTTGGTGTTGACATGGAAAGGTAACAAGTCATTTGTAAATGTTGATATAACTAACAACTATGTGTGTATGACAACACATAAAAAGATCTATTTGCAAAAAAAAAAAAAATTATGGATAATAATACTATGGTACAACATAGCATGGGCCAAGTCCATGATGACCACGAAAGGAAAATTTCCCCTAATAGAGCAAAACCCTTAAGGAGTTTGAAAAATGAGTTGAAAAAGTTGCAAGGCACAAAACAAAATGGCTCGTTATAAAGCAAAAGGAGCAAGAAAGTTTGAACACAATGTTGTTACAAATATTTCCATACATGCAAGGGTTGTTGCAATATGCATCAACCTTTGTATATGTAGAAGAATGGCATGCTAAAAAGGTTAGGGAGAAATATCATTAGGTTGGAGAGAAAATAAATTCAATTTCATGGTGGCATTGTGGAGAGGAACATATGCATAGATATTTCCCATATGGAAAACAAAATAAGAAGAATATTAATTCATGTTAACTATAGACACATGAACTTGCAACCAATAATGTGGAAATAGATGAGGGAACATCCCATATAACTCTTTTAAATGTTGAAAAGTTTATGCTTCAACTATTTTGAGGTATGTTGGAATTTTTAGGCTGTTATAAACCTTGGGAAATACCTTGATTAAAAATTTGTGCATATATTGGGCGATGGATACATCGAGAAACAAAACTCAAGGGATTGAGTTTGTTGGAACTAATGAAATATGGGGATGTTTTACATGACTATGTTATTATTGTGGCTTCATATTTTCTCTTGTTTTTTTTTGTTGAATTTGAGCATGACCATGCTACTATATATTTTTCATGTGTTTTCATTGTGGTTTTTTTCTTTGTTTTGATTCTTCTTCTCGCCTTTAATGGCTTGGTCTTGGTGGTTTGTTGAGTGTGGGAAAGGAAAGAAAAGGGAGCTCTAGAGGAGAGCTAAATAAAACCAAACCATAAGTGAAAAATCATGACCAAATCATGTGCATAAGATAAGTGGCAGTTGAGTACAAAAGGGAATGACAAGACAACTAGGTGGATTAGTTGGGTCCACATGAATAAAATGGACAATGACATGAAAATTATGAAAATAGCATAAGAAGGAATTTTCCTTAACTGAAATTGTGCATGGTTGATATATGTGTGTGTGTGTTTGTCTATTATATCTTCTATGAATATGAGAAACATGGGAAAATGAAATAAAGGTATAATAATGATGTTTGGTTTGACAAGTCATTAGTTGAGAACCATCATAGTAGTAAGATGAGTAATTAATCTTTAAAAATATAATGACTGTGTATATGGTATGAAAATGGAATTTGTATTTACCATGTTTTGAGTAACAAAATGAGGTTATTTAATGGATTCCATGTTGTATGGAATATCCATTGGGAAAAGTGGGAAATGATGACCTATTTTTAATAATTATCATTGTTAATATGTTATGTTTATGCTCTTGATATTTGTTGTGAGTATGAATGGAAATGATAAAGGCTAGAAATTAACAAAAGATGCTTAACATAAATAAGGTTATCCAATAAGATCCCTTTTCATGTATCCATTGAGAAAGTGAGAAATCCTGTTGTTGATTATTATTATGCCCATGTGTTTACGACATTTATGTGCCCATGTTTATATTATGTTTATGACAAGGAAATGTTGAATATTGTATCAAGGAGTATACTAGCAACTAATTGGATTCATTTACCAAATCATGAGGCACATATGCCACTGAATGCTAGCTTGGGCTGAGAAACCACTCAATACTTATATTTTTCTAAGTACTAGCTTGGGGTTGAGAAAACTCTCGGTGCATAAAATTCAGCTTTTACCACCACCAAAGTGCTAGATAGCCACTTATATACTTGTCGAGCAATAACACCTTCCTTATTGAAGGTGTGATCATAATGCATTAGATAAATTTTGAGGTCTAAAATGGGAATCCTAAGGAATATTACACAATAATAGTGGAAATAATAAAATAATATTAGATTACCTCATCTAGTTTTTGAGACAAAAAAGGAAAAAACTATTTTTTCAACTCGCATTTTCAACTTACCTCCTTGTTATTTTACTCAAATTTTGAGTGAGAGCACTTGATGGATGCAGAATTTAATTTTTGAACCAAGGAGTACCCATGTTGCATACTTTCGAGGGACCCTACTACACGAAAAAAGTGAAATACATGAAAAAATGTGATTGCAATTGTGGTTTTTCATGAATTTCACATTTTTTTCGTGTAGTAAGGTCCATCAAAAGTATGCAACATGGGTACTTCTTGGATGAAAAATTAAATTATGCATCCAACAATTTTTCTCGCTTGAAATTTGAGTAAAATCGTAGGGTGATAAGTTCAAAAAGTATTTTATTTATTTATTTTATCTTTTTACCTTTTAACTCCAAAAATGGTGAATCATCCCCCATGGTTGACATCATCATATTGAATCCTATTGGTTTTTATAAAGTTGATTTTTGTTGTACATTTTTGTTTTTAGAGTCTTTTTTTACCTCAAAATTTCTCTAATGGAGGTGTGTTGGTAAATAATATTCCTATCGATAGAAGACTACCTTGATGGTAGTGCCCACACTCACTGGGAGGTGAGTGAGAGGTGAGGGCTTATTGGGACCTATACGAAAAGACTATGCGAAGCAGTATATCAACCACTGGGTGCTTCACTTTGTGGTGAAACTAATCAGTGAGTTGGACTCAAGGATTTGCATATACAGAAAATATTGCATGAAGCATTATATCTACCACTGAGTACCTCCATTGGTGGTAAAACTACATAGTGAGTTGTACTCAAGGACGAACCTATATGAAATGACTATGTGGAGCAGTATATTCACCACTAAGTGCTTCCCTTGGTGAAGAAACTACTCAATAAGATGGACTCAAGGATGGAACTATATGAAAATACTGCATGGAGTAGTATATCCATTGTTGAGTACTTCCCTTGGTGGTGAAACTACTTAGTGAGTTAGATTCAAGGATGGACCTATATAGGAAGATTGTGTGGAGCAGTATATTCACTACTAAGTTTTTTCCTTGGTGGTGAAACTAATTTATAATATGGATTTAAACATGGACTTGGTTGAAGATGACATGGATCTATGGAGCATATACATCACTAAGTGCTTGCTTCGAATGATAAACCAGTCAGTGAAGTTGGCTGAACATTGCATAGATACAATTATTAATTATAATTTTAAAGAAGTTTTTGTTTAAGTTATGATTTAAGGTTTTATTTTTTTATGATTGATCTCATAAGAATCATGTGCTTTTGATGTATATGAACTATTATATTGTCCATATTAAATATATAAGGCTAACTACAAGAAAAAAATATCAACATGATAATATCAGAGTGACAATAGCGGCATATGGAGCTAAAGACCTCAAGAACTAGGTCATTTCAATGATATTGGAACCAATTATATGCATTAATTCCCATGATAGATCCCATAAATAATATTTTGTGTTAATAAAGAAAGCCAAATGGATGACTTGGTTGTAAGGACTATTCTTGTGCGAGGAAGCCTTGCTAAGGGATGGATCGTCGAGGGATTGGAGAAGCAAAGAAGGGAATTCTATTACACCAGCTGTTATCATTGATGACAACTATTTCCATTTATTTTAAAGGGAATTTCTAAGGAAGCCAAAATGTCATTTATGAAGCAGTATGATAGCCTAACCTCTTGCATGCTCTCATTAAGTGGTGAGAAATAGGTTTCAAATTTATTTAGTTTTTTTTAATGTAATTACGATGTCCTAATGAGCCTATGGATAGTATTTTTGGATAATCCTCAATGAGACCTTTCCAATGGTATATCACACTCTGAAAAAGTCCTCTCGGGTGATAAGTAATGGCCATTTGAAGCTCAAAATTTTTGAATGACACAAACTATGGAGAAAAACAAAAAAACAACAAATTTTTAATAATGTTTTGTCCGGATCCATCGCATTAAGTATATTATTCTATCGAGATTTCAAACCAGCTACTGAGTTTCATTATCAACGTTTCGAACCAGATGATTTGCATCTCACCACTCACAATATGATAACACAAATTCGCACTGTGCCATCCATCTAAACACGTTGGATAGCAAGGTCCCAACAATGCATTCTTCACAGTCCACCGATAATACAATATGGTCTACCTCGCAAAAGGAGAAAAATACCCATGAAAAACCCATCTTGATCCATCCAAACGCAAACCCTATTTCTAAATCCACCCATTACACTCATCAATCGAATAATGATCTGGTCATAAATCTATCTGACATCAACCTTGATGAACACGCTTCTTATAAAAAAAAGGTTAAATTTATCCATTTCTCTTCGACGCATTCCTTTTGAAGAAATCCTTAGCCACATAGAATATGGCATTAAAGACTTACCTGAAAACACTAAAGAACTTATAAGACAATATTTCTCGGTTATTTTAAGAAAATCCAAACGTCCAAAAAGAAATATTAGTAAGCATGAATTCCTAGCCTTAAAATATTTAAACTCAAAACCTAATATTGTGGTTCTAAAATAGGATAAAGGGGGAGCCACTGTAATCATTAATAGAAATGAATATATTGAAAAAAAAATTGATCATCTCCTCAATATTGGTTGTTACAAAAAGTTAAACAAAATTCCCTTGAAAATAATAACCAAAGAAATTTGTAACTTGATCAAAACAAGCAATGTTGGTGACATAAATAACCTCATTGATAGAAATCCTTAAATCCCTAGAACATATGGTGCTCCCAAAATCAATAAAGATAGTATACCTCTAAGACCCATAGTCAACACTATTGGTGGTCCCACATGTCATTTGGCCAAACACTTAGCCAAAAAACTAAAACCACTTGTTGGAAAAACAGATTCCTTTATTAAAGACTACTCATTTTAGCAATGAAATAAAAAATATTAAACTAGATCCTAATGACAGTTTAGTTAGTTTTGATGTTACTTCTCTCTATACCAATATCCCCATTAATGAAGCCATGGATGTTATGAGAAAAATCACTAACCTTGACACATGCAAACTCATTGAAGCCTGCCTAAGATCCACTTTCTTTAGTTTCATGGGTGAAATCTATGAACAAACGTGTGGTTTCACTATGGGATCTCCCTTATCCCCCATCATTGCAAACTTATACATGGAAGACTTTGAAATTAAAGCCCAGAAATCCAATGCCCTAAAACATAAATGGTGGAAAAAATTTGTCGATGACACCTTTGTCATTTGGCCTCATGGAAAGGATAAATTAGAAATATTCAAAAAATATTCAACAGAATTTCTGACTCAATTAAATTCACCATGGAAACTGAGATTGATGCCTCCATTCCTTTCTTAGACATTCCCATATCTTGAAACCCTGATGGATCCTTAGCCCACTAAGTCTATAGAAAAAGGATTCAAACTGAACAATATCTCCATGCCACCTCTCACCATCATCCAACCCAAAAGCTCTGAGTCCTCAAAACCTTAGTAACTAGAGCTATAAGAATTTCTGACACAGAACACCTAGAATCAAAAAAATCCCATATTATGGAAGTTTTCGCAAGAAATGGGTATAATAAACATCAAACCATCAAGGACTTCCGCAATTCCAAAAAAACCAATAACAAGAAGAAAGAAAACATTGTTGGAAAAGTTAACTTACCTTACATCCTTGGTATCACTGATAAGATTGCCAATATTTTAAAGAAAAATAACATTTCTGCTACTTTCAAACCTATGAACATGATTCGTAGCTACTTAAAACCTGTTAAAGATACCCTTGAACCTAAGTTACAAAAAGGAGTGTATATCAACCCTTTCTCATGTGGAAAACCATACATTGGGGAAACTGGTTGTTCCATCAAAACCAGGATAAAAGAACATTTTGCAGACATAAAAAATAACTACTCAAAAACCTCTTCCTTAGCTAAACATTCAAACAAATCAAAACATCACATCTATATTGAAAACTCTCTCATCATTGCCAAAATAGACCACTACTTTCATAGAAAATTTAGGGAGTCGCTAGATTTCAATAAACATCCTAATAACCTAAACTGGGATGAAGGATGGAACATCAGTGAGAATTGGATTCCTACATTAATTTCTAAAATGACCCCCTCTCAACAATAAAATTTCTCTATTAATATCCTAATTTTAATAATTAAACTTATTTCATTATGAGCCTAAATTTTCTTTATTCATAAACCCTTCCTTAACCTTCCCTTAAATCTTGGCCCATCCTTATAACCGCTACCCTTAAAATCATTAACTTACCTTTCCTTTAAATAATTACTTACATTTTATTAAATATTAGCTTCAAAAAATTTATTTACATCACTTTTCCATTATCATTATTTTAACTGAATTAATAAAATTTCAACCTATTCAATTTGCAATTAATAACAACAACATAATATAAAAACACTATTAAATAATTCACATAAAATTCATACTTATAAATCAATTAAAATAACACAATCCTAAATATCAACTTACCTTACTATAAACATTAACTCATTTTTCACATCATTATCTTTATTACATTAACTCATTTTTCACATCATTATCTTTATTAAAAACATATAAATAGAATTTCAATTTATTCATTAATAAAGACATAATATTTTAAAATACCAACATAATAATATGAGATTTTATAACCAAACTTATTTAAAATTAAAATTAATACTTAATTATAAATAATTTGTTGGGTGTGGAGCTTGATTATCTTGTTTATTTTGTATCACAACAATGGACCCCTGTACCTTAATGGGGCGGAAATGCTGCCCATAATTAAACACTGCTTGGGGGGTCCGAGGGGGGGGCAACTGCAACTTTATGGAGCCCCCCTAGCATGGGGTTTCGGGGGCAGCACCCCCGAAGCTAAAAAAATATGTAAAATTGCCTTGTAAAAGTATAGTAATTTCTATTCAATCCGGGTCGTTCACTAGGTAGATGATTTGAAGGTAGAAGTTATGTTTAGTTTAGGGTTTTTTTCCCTAGAAGGCAACCCCTCTTTTGTATGAGGGTATTGTATTGCGGTTGTGTATTGTATGTATATTCTCAGAGCGAGAAACAGAAAGGGAGATTGTGAGAGAGAACAGAGGATACTATAGCGGATCTATTGTAGGTTGTGTCTCTTCATTTTGTTGGATAATAGAAACGAAGGACTGGTTGTTCAGGGTGGACGTAGCCCAAACTGGGTGAACCACGTTTATCTATGTCTCTATGGTTTTATGTGTTTCTTGTGTTTGTGTTTCCGCATATATTTTATTTGTTCCATTGCTATGTAATATATAATTTTCTAACATAATTAATAATTAATTATAAATCATTAATTTTAGAATCTTATTTATAATTGTCGGCTCATAACAAAAATATTTTCATCAAACCTTTAACTATTTATTAATCTTACCTGAGATCAGTTTCTCTAATTAATTTTTATCTTGATAATGAACCTCAGTAGCTGGTTTGAGACGTCGATAGAAGAATCTACTTAATGTGATGGATCCAGAAAAAACATTATTACAAAATAGAGATCGCAGAAGTCTGAAATCATAAAAAACAAATTTGTTAAAAAATGCACATATTTTGGCTGCATCTATGGTTTAGTGATTCAATCTACAATGGGTATTGGTCAAACTTGCACAAACTTTAATAAAGTTAAATTTTGATCACCTTTACTCAAATTTGACATATTTGACAACTAGATGAGAAATTTAACGACAAATGGAAGAATAAATTATGCAAACTTTAAGCAGGGTCACCAACCTATCCCGTAGTGACATGTGGATGTTGATTATAGGGTGAGATGGCTAACGTCAATAGGTGATGTGATTTTTCCTAGGTCTGCCATGTGGTAGGAATATTTGGGGCATTATGATTGGTGAAAATGTAGAATTTGGGGGACACATGACACCCCTCATGGGCTACCATGTAGCAATATTCATCATGATGAAGTCATGATACCAATGACCATTGAGCCCCGAGTTCTAGGTCATGGGGTATACAAATATGCATTATTCTCCTAGCATTAAAACCTTAAATTTTGGACATGTTAATTTTGTTAGGGTCGTATGACTCATTTACATATGATCGAGGGTCCCAAAATGACACATTACATTGAATGTCGATTGATCCCAAGGTCGACCCTAATGAGGCCTGATCCACATGATTAATATATATACACACTTAAAACCATGACTCAACACAGATTTGAATGATAAGAAACTAAGTTATGAGTTGAGGGTTGAGTTATGCAATTGCATCAGTTATGTTAAGTCTTTGGCATGATGGTTGGTTGATGGTTCGAGGCACAAGAAATTCTATATTTTTTATAACAACAAGTTTTTGCTTGAGGATTTAGGAGGCTTGTCATTGATATACGTACGTAATACTATGGTTTTGTGGAATCTCAACACTGTGGTGAAGTCTTGGAACTATGGTCTCAACATTGATGTTTTGTGAAGTCTAAGCACTTTGAAGTCTTGGAACTAGAGTGAAGTATTGGCACTGGAGTGATGTCTTAGCTCTATGATGTCTAAGCATTTTATTATTGTAAAGTCTCAACATTATTTTTTTTCTGAAGTCTCGTCCCTAAAGAAAAGTCTTGGCATTGTGAAGTATCAGCGTCGTGGTTTCGTAAAGTCTGGGATCCACTGTTTTGTGAAGTCTCAGTATTGAAGTGAAGTCTCGACACTATGGTGAATTCTCCACACTGAATTGAAGTCTTAGAACTTAATTGAAGTCTTGGAACTTAAAGTGAATTCTCGACACTATGGTGAAGTCTCAGCACCATGGTTTTGTAAAGTCTCAACATTGTTGTTTCGTGAAATCTTAACACTAAAGTGGAGTCTCGACACTCTAAAGTCTCAACACCATGGTTTTTTGAAGTATCAACAATGTTATTTTGTGGAATATTTCCATTGAAGTGAAGTCTCAGCACTGTGGTGAAATATTAGCACTATGGTTTAGTGAAGTATCGGCATTGTGATTGGTCGATGGTTCAATGTGCTCAGAGGTATATCTTTGATAAGTAACACATTATTTTTTGAAGGAATGTCACCATGGTTGGTTGATGATTTGAGGCACTCATAGACATGTCTTCTATATACACATTTGCATGTAGCCACAATTAGTGACTTTCCAAACCAATTAGTTGATTGTATGATTTGGTTTGCATTGTGAAGGTCATGGGTTTTAGTTTTGTCTTACTCAACCAATTTATTTGTTTATATATGGGGATATTGGTGCACCGCATTTGACTATTTTTGTAGAACAATTAGATTGTTTTGTAGATATTTTAAAATTCCTTTTTTTATAATGTGCCTGGATTGTGTCACTCTATTGAACGATTAATTTTTGTATGGTTTTATGTAAGCTTATATGGCTTTTGGAGGATTTTGGGCTCATTTCAAGGCCAAATTGTATTCTGAAAGAAGCATGATGACTAGGGTTCAACTATGAATAGTTTTAGAGGCATGAAAAGTCTTGATAATGTATTTTTTATGTGTAAAATAAATTTTATATGTTTTGATGGCTTATGAGTAGGTTACAGTTGGTTTTGGGTATATGGAAAGAACAAGTTCTGAGAAGGGTTTTAGGTGACCAAATTGATGAAAAAGTTGTAAAAAATTATGGATTGGCTATGATAGGGTGATGAAAATAGTAGCATGATTTATTTAAATACCTACTTTGAAGAGAAGGCGGATCTAGTTTGAAATATCATGAAAAGTGGTCCACAAGAAGTTGAGGAATGAGGTTGGTCCCTTCATTAAGGTTGGTACCTCAATTAGGTTGAAGCCTATAACAAGTTGAAGCTTTCATATCTATGTGGTTGGTGCCTCAATCAAGTGTATCCTAGAGTGAGTAGCTACTTGCACATTTTCACTGTTACTGCCTCAATTAGGTTGTAACTTACCACGAGTAGTTGCATGCATATCTTGGGGGTATGTCCCTCCAGGAGGTTGGTGCCTGCAAATATATGTAATGAATTAAAGGAGAAGAAGAAGAATAATTTGTGGTTTTATCTCTTATGGGTTTCCATGTAAAATATTTTGTGACCTTGTGTTGATGTGATGATGGTTCCTTGATGCATTGTTTTATTTATTTTTATGTTGCAAATGGTTATGGTAAATTTATTCATAATTGATTGTTGGTAAAATGTGTTGAAATGCTAAAATTTCCACCACATTGATTCACCACCCTCTCCCCCCCCCCCACCTCTCAGTGTGATACTTGGTCTAACAAGTGGAATCAAAATGGGTACCTTTAGGAATAGTTAAAAAATGGAAGGTTGAGTTCAAGGAAATATGGACATGATCAGAGTAGTAAGCAAGCCTCCTATGTTTGATGGATCCAACTATAAATTATAGAAGATAAGAATGGAGGCATATCTCATTTCCTTGGGAGTTGATGTTTGGGAAATTGTAGAAACTAAGTATAAAGTTCTTGATACTCCTCTAACAGATACAACTGGTAGGGAACTTTATACATCCAATGCACAAGTTAAGAATTCTATTTTGAGTGGTTTGATTGATTCCGAAATTTTCAAAATAATAATTTTTAAGTCAACCCGTGATATATGGAACAAGCTTAAGTCCTGTTATGAAGGGGGCATGAAAGTTAAAGAAGCTAGGCTATAATATTTGAAGGCCTAATTTAATAGTTTGAAGATGGAAGAAGATGAAGGTATTGCTTCATATTTTCTTCGAGAAGACAAGATTTTAAGGTCTATTGTAGGTCTCGGTGAATAATTCAAGGATGGTGTTGGTTTTTGAAAAATATTGAGATCTCTTCCATCAAGATTCAATCCCAAAGTATAAAACATTTAAGAAATATCAAATATGGACAGAATAACTATGGATGTACTTCATGAAACACTCTCAGCGTATGAGCTAAGGATAAAGGAGGAAAAATCATGAATTAATGAAGCATCGTTCCAAGTAGCCAAAGAAGAGAAAAGGCATGAAAATCAAGAAGACTCCAATTATAATGAACAAGAATCCAAGTTTGTGTGGAAGTTGAAAACAAGAACTGACAAGTTCAAAGGTAAGCTCCCTTTGAAGTGTTTTGAATGGGGAAGAATAGGATAATATGCTTCTAAATTTCCTTATGTAAAAATGGATGATAGGGATGATGAGCCAAGATTCAAGTCTAGGATTCAAAATAAGAAGTGGGGGGACATGAAGAAGAATTTCTACTCAAAAAAAGAAATTAATTACGAAATTAATGAAAGTGTAACTGATGAAGAAATAGGTGAGATATTTCTCCTCACTGAAACAAAAGAACCTGAAGCAGAAATAAATTATGAAGGAGAACTTAAAAATTCCTTGAAATAATAAAGAACTCTTAGAAAGAGGGAAGGTAAACTAACATAGCAAATCTATGGTTTAGATCTAAATAAAGAGACCATTCTTTCTCTCATATTTGAACTAGAAGGAGCTACGAGGATAAAAGAGTTTTTTTTATAACAATTGAATGAGAAGGAAAAACTTTGTGAAAGGTTAGAGGAGGAATTTGTGCTTTTTAAAGAATAATTGGAGCATATATAACACAACTTAAAGTTTCACCAAGGGTATGAATATATGGATCATATTCTCAGCATCCAAATATCCCTCTCATCAAAATAGGTCGTGGTTATCAAGAAAGTTGCAATACATCCCAGAATAAAGGTCTCCAAAACACAACAAAATAAGTTCATCCCAAGAAGCATGATTAGACATTCATTGCATATAACAACAACTTTCTTGAAGATCCTAAGAAAATAATGAATCAACCTAAGCATGTTCATTTCAATAATCCTCTTGAAGATACAATAATTCAACAGGATACATCTAATTCCCAAAAGGAACAAACCAAAATTAAACTCCCCATGAAAAAACATCTTCTCAAAGGATCCAAAAGCAGCAATGAAGCAGGGGTTAGAAATCAACAAATGGATGAGTCTCTTCTAAGGAACAACTTCAGAAGATCAAGATCACCCTATACCTCTAGGTATCAAAAGAAATTCTTTGTTTATTTCTTTTCATGTACAAATTTTTCCTATAAAGAACATGATTGTAAAGCTTATGATATGGTCAGGTGCCTAGATTGAGTCATATGGAAAAAATTAGAAGAACACATCAGGAATTTCTATCGATGTTGAAGCCAAATATTTTGTGTAACACATGTCAAAATGAAGGACACATAAACACGTGATTGCAAACTTAACTCGATATGGCACAAGAGAGAGGGATTTACTATTAATCCAATAATCAATTCTAAAAGACAGATAAGGATACATGTAGTTCTTAGGTTATATATAACCCTTCATATCTAATCCCTTGGTAAAATATTCTACAAGTTCATAACTTGTTGAATCAAAAATTGAAGAAGCAATATTATGTAGAAATAATGATTAAGTGCATGAATAATTTATTGGTATAACGACAAGACATGAATAATGATAGGGGGAGATTTTGTTTGCATTAGCAAGTATGACTTGATGATATCTCAGATGTAAAGCAGTGTAAGGAAAAATGAATATGGAAGCATAATAGAAAAGGGATATTTTAGTGATCAGGTCCACAGGAAGTGTGGTTTCAGGAGAGAATCTATCAAGACCACAGGAAAATCCAAGAAAAAATAGAGAGCATAGGTAAACATTTACAGATTTTGGGATCGTGGTATTGGGGGGATACTTTATTAGGTCCATAAAAGTTCCAGCAACAGTGGGAGAGAAGAGGTAGGAACTTACAGATGTTGGAAGCATGGTATCAAGGGGGGACTCTATCAGTTCCATAGGAAAGTTGGAGAAATATTTCCATGCACTTATAACATGGTCTCAATGGGATACTTGACTTATATCAAGATCAGGTTCCCACATAGTCATGACAGCTTGGTTGGCATACATGTACCTTTTTCATTGATTTCAAAAGGGTATAGAATGAATAAATAGAATAAGGGAGACTAAGAAGCAATAATTTCAAGCAACGAGTCAAAGAGAAAGATAATGCAAACATGAAATAAGAAATAAAGAGAAGCAACATAATCAAGTAGAAATTCCCCAGTAGAATATCAACAAAGAATATCAATGTCTGATGGTATTCAATGTCTAGTGGTGTTTCCATCAATGAAAAAGGGATATATTGCTAAACTAAGTGTTTTCATTGATGAAATCCAATGTCATTAATGTCAAAGGCAATGCCTAAGGAAGAAACAATGTCATTTATGAATTAGTTGCATGACGGTCTGGCCTCTTGCATGCCCTAATAAAGTGATGACAAAGAGGTTTGAATTTATTGAGTTTTTAATGTGATTATGATGTCCTAATGAGCCTATGGATAGTATTGTTGGAAATTTCTTGTTGAAAGCTTTCCAACAATATATCACTCTAAAAAAATCCTCTAGGATGAGGAGATATGGCCATTTGAAGATCAACATTTGTGAAGGACCCAAACTATGGAGAAAAACCCAAAAAAACAATTTTGTTAAACAATGCACATATTCTGGGAATAACTATGGTTCAATGATTCAATATGCGAGGGCAGAAATCCAACTTACATGAATTTTAAAAGGGTTAAAGTTCAAGCATGTTTTCTCAGATTAGGCGGGTTTGACGACTAAATCATAAATTCAATGACAAATGGAAGAATAAATTACACAAAATTTAATGAAGGACAACATCCCATCCCATAGTGACTGTGGTTGATGATTATAGGTTGATATGGGTGATGTCAATAAGTGACATGGTGCCTCCAAGGTCCGCCATGTGATGGGCATATTTGGGGCATCCTGATTAGTGAAAAGGTATAATTTTAGGGACATGTGGCACCCCTCATGGATTTCCATGTGGCATGATGGAATCATCATACCAATGACTATTTACCCTTGAGGTCCAAGTCATGGGGTATGGTCATATGGGTTATCCCTCCAGCACTGTAACCTAAAAGTTTGGACATGTTCATTTTCGCAGGGTCGTGTGGCTCATTTCCAAATGGTCAAGGGTCCTCAAATGGCACATTATGTTGAATGTCAGTCGACCAGAACTCATGAGCCCCTAGTCCATGTGATTAATATAAATACATGCTTCACATAATGACTCAACACAAAATCAAATGATGATAATCTCAATTATGAGTCAATGGTTGAGTTATGTGGTTGTTGGGTCAATTTACTAAGTAAACTAACACAAGTGTTTTACTTTTCCATCTGGGTTTGTAGACTTGGAAGCATGTCCAAAATATATGGATTTCATGTAAAGTCAATTTTAGAAGAAAAAGTTTAAAAATTGAAATAAATTCATATTACAAATATATTCTATGTTTTAAGATTAATGGAAATGCAAATTACAAATATAAGATCTAACTAAAAAGTTTCTTATTCAAGACGCAGTAAGTGAAGGAAGAGGCTCCTGACTTAGGAGATCATGGTTTTCCTTCCCCATAGTACTATATTCAAGAAGAGAAACTCAAGAGCAGTAGTTTGTGATGCGTGGAAAGAAAAAGAAGAGGCTCCTAACTTAGAAGATCCTGGTTGTCCTTCTTCACAATTTTACTCCAACAACATTACTGTTGCATTGAAAATGGAAATTCAAGAAACAATTCAAGAAAGGAAACTAAAGAGAAATATTTTATGATGTGTATAAAGTAAGAGAAGAGGCTCATAACTTAGGAGGTCCTGGTTTTCCTTCTTCATAGTTCTATTCCAACATTATTACTATTGCATCAAATTATAAACTAGAATTCAAGAAATGTAAAGAGGATGAATTTTATTTGTTGTTCATATCTTGATAGAAAGAGAATTTAACATAAATTATTTGTTGTCCTTTTGTATGAAAATTAGATTCAAACCAATAATCATCCAGAAATAATAAGAAATCATAACACATCTAAATGACTCAATCCTAAATATGAAGCAATAACTATTGCATCAAAACTATGATATTTAACCAAAGTGTACTTAGCTTAGTATGGGGGCCTTTCACCCTTGCCTTGCACACTTGAAGATCTCTTCAGTTACAGAAAACTTAATAAATCATACACAATATGAAAAAAAATATAACAATATAATTGGTTCTTCAAATTATCTCAAAGTCTCCAATAATCTCAATACAAAATTACACATATTCTACATGCTTGAATGGTCCATAAACTTTGTTTAAATAGGAAAATCATAAAAAAAACTTTGCTATAATGTCTCTAATAGTCCTATGAATCCTAATCCCATAAATAGAGGTTGAAATCATCCATTCTGGTTCACAAACTTAGGAAAAATCCCACAAAATAATAAATCTGCCCCTTTTTACTAGGGATTCCTCAAAGACAAGTCAAGTTTGACCAACGTTAACCGAGCCTATTTTTACTCATTTTGATTGAACCAATAGGTATTTCTCCATCCTTGGTTCCCAATAGTTCCAAATATATGCTCAAATCTCACCTAAGTGTCCTGCACATATGAATTCAATGAAGTTATTACGAGAATTTTTAATGCAGTCCAAAATTACTCTTAAAACCCAATTTTTACAAAAAAATATAAAAATTGAAAAACTTAATTTAATTACCTAAATATGCATAATAAGGAAAAAATGAGGCATATATGGATGAAATAAGATGGAATATGGTGGTAAATATATGGATTTAATATAGGAAAAAATGACCAAAATTGAGGGCCAACATCTCCCCCTTGCTGATGTTCAAGCATGTCCTCATGCTTGCCTCTTCCATTTGGATCTTCTGAGTGATAATGCCCCTGCTATTCTTGACCTTGTAGGCTCTTCCTGTGCAGCCTGAAGAAGAAATTCAATACCCTCATATTTCCCTTCTTTGTAGATGGAAACTTTCACCTTCTACTTCTCATATTTGTACTGCCACGACTTTTTTTGTAGATGGATTGATTGGGTCTTTGACCCAATATCTCTTAGGAAGCAGTAACACCCATGGTACTCAGAAAGTTACCAGGTATGTAGATTCTATAGACAGCTTGATCAGGTCTTTGACCCAAGATCACCTAGGCAGCAGTAGTACCATGTGCATCGATTCTGCAGACGGTTCGATCGGGTATTTTTCCCAAGATCACCTAGGTAGCTATAGCACCATGCACGTCAATTCTGCAGATGGTTCGATCGGGTCTTTGGCCCAAGGACACCTAGGCAACAATAATAAAGACCTTGGATACTCATACGATTCTACTTAGAACGTATCACAACCTAGCTATCATGAAAGTCACCTCGGCACTCATATACCAACCAGGGACAAGGGAACCTATATCCCCATTCCCCTCGTACAAAATGGACCAATGGCACAATGTAATCATGGAAAATTTTAGGGGCTAATATTCGTACGTGGGCTAATATTCCATGGTTTTTCCAAAAAAAAGATTCACTAATTTCCATTTTTCTAAAAATTAATTTGCCCAAATTTTATCGTATACAATTATTTTACCTTAAAAATCGCCAATATTATATAGAAAAAATATATAATATCATTATAAATTTGAATAATTTTACAAATACATCAATAAACATTTTATAGTTTCCATATTAGGGACTAGTGAGATTCGCCAATTTTTTAAACATCGAGATAATTTTCCATCCTTAAAATTATCCCCGAATGTAATGTGCCAGTCAATCTAGTGCAACCCTTCCTAGGCTCATCAACAACCATACAACCAGGAGAATTATGACAATCCTCCAAATGCTGCAAAAATAAGTTGAGGAACAAACAAAAGGGAGATCCTGGACAGGGCGCAGTAACCGAAAATGCCCCCCCTGATCTCAGTCTGGGGGCAACCCCAACTGAAATCAAAATTAGGATCCAAGTAACAACTCCCAAGGGAAAAATGGAGCTTAGAGTATCTTATCACCAGACTGAAAGCAGCACTGTGATCAACACTCCATAACAAATAGAGGCGATGCCACACATTCACACTCCTGGAAAAATAAATTTTCAGCGCCAGCAGATATGCACCCTCCCATCTTCTTTTTTAAATCTCATGCCCTTCAATAATGTTTTGATGAAAATAATATGCTTTCACTTGAGGTAGTTGTTTTTTCAGGAAGAACCCGCAAACCATTCACAACACCATCCACTGAAAGTTCCAGGGCAGGTATCATTCTACCCTCAACATGATAGAGCCCCAAAAAACTTTGCATATCCTGACATCATTTCTCCATCAGAAATAAACCATAGGGTCCTCATACCCGACCACGTTTATCATCACCTCACCCCGCATATGATAAACGTCTGTGTTGGTTGGTAGATCCTCCCCTCCATGGCGCTCGTCACCCAAAGTAGACCATATATCACATCACAAGTGATGCCATGGCCATAGCATTTCAGTCCGAGAAGCACCTCATGCCCATCCATCTATCATGCATAAGGTCAAGTTCACCATTCAAACTCAACCCTCTTCGTGGATGATCAGGTTGTACAAGCATATTGAAAGAGCACCTCCGCACAACGCATTTGGCCCACCATACCTCCATCAGCATAGTCCCATTTGCGATATCTTCCGCTTCATCAACCCCGCACATGAGACCAACCAATGGGACCCCTATCCCCTCAAGAAACACCATCCTCACATAACTCCATATTGAGCGACCCTTTTCTATGTTTTTGGCACTTCTTCGTGTTTTGTACAAACCAAACCTCATTATTTTATTCTTTTGGTAAGTGTACAAAGACCGCAAATGATGCCATTCGCCACTTCGCCCTCATATTTCATCTTTTCCCCCCATGGTAGCAGTCCCTCATTCCCCTTGGTCGGAGTATTTCACCCCCACGCACGAACCATCCCGACACTCATCGCCGGTTCACACCTGCCCTGGAAGTCCTACCAACTCCAGGGGTTTTTCCCTTCAGAAAAAACTATGACTTCCGCCAAGCTGCTAAAGTACTCCGACCTCGGGCCACTGAATCCCCATCATCCGTTTTCGCTCAATACCTCTTACCAATATGCCTATGTGTTAAATTTGGACAACTAGGTCCAAACTCCATGTTGTGATGCTCAGATTAAGTGGCTAGTATTTTTGTTGGATTCCTCTTCGGAGAGGTGTAAAATCCATATAAAATATATCTTAATCCGATGAGCAGAACATTTATTTTGAATTTATTATTTATAATAAATTATATGTGCAGGTCGGCCTTAAGGTTTTACACCCCCAGCAGATGTGTCACACACCTCAATGATGTATATAAATACAGTCAAAGTTGGAGAGCATTTCACACCAACTCATCACACATCTTCTTCTCTTCTCTGATTTAGTACGAGCTCCTTGGAGGACGATTTCAGCTCACACGTGGGAGGAAGGACGAATCTGTACAGCCAAGAGGAAGGACGAAATTACTGTAGCTAGGGTTTCCAAGGAAGTTTGACCAGCGTTGACTTTGGTCAACGCATGGTCCAAAAGGGCTGAAATTTGTTGGAGACTTCGATTTTAGGAGGCCGTACACATTGGCACAAAAACCGAGGTCAAAAGGTTGACCGAACTTGGAGCTGCGTTGACTTTTATGTTGCTGCCCTGCGTTGACTTTTCTGGACAACGTTGACTTTTCTGGAGTTGACTTGTGTTGACTGATTTGAGGATTGTTGTGACACATTCTGGGTTGGCTGATCAAGAAGACTTTGCTGGTTGAAGCATCATGTTGACCGCCGTAACGCACCATCACATTTTTCCTGTTTCTGGTTTGTCTTCTACAGATCCACTGGTATGTTCTATCAGCATTTTACTTAACTGTTTGGGTGATTGCTGTAATAAAAGTAAAGTTGCTTCAAGCATAGAACATCTACAAAAATTTACACTATGTTAAACTCATCACATCTAAGTCCCCAACCCCTCAGGTTGGTGACCATGGTTTGGTTAAGGCTTCCTTTTTTTCAATCTCAACACCTCTTTTCCAAAAAGGAAGTGGTACCTTGGATTATACCTCCCCACGTAAAGGGGTATCCTTGGGTGGCACTGTGGGAGACATCATTGTCCACAGATGTCATCGATCCTCCTGACATTCGACTACATCAAAATATTTCATGTCACGATGGTATCGTACCTTATAACTATTTCACTTTGAGCAGATTCGTCGAAGACCCGTGTCTCCATAAGCGTCTATAACAATAATGCTTACACAAGAAGGTCCCAACCAGTACATATGCATACATTGCGCAGTGATATGCCATACCAAGATTACGCATATGGGTAGCACTTTCCAACTATCGTCAAAGAAAAAATGCCCCTGAGGGCATCAATGGTCGTTGTCAACAACCACTAGCATCACTACCACAGTAGTGGCACAGATAACACATGTATCTGTCAATTTTGTTTAACTAGCCATAACATCATGAGCATGGGACATGCCCACCTCATTGAAATTTTGTAAATATGTTGTATTTTTATTCTACTTGTAGGGGGTCCCTTAAGCCATGGTTATCTCGAAAACAGTGCAAGGTGTTGTCAATTCCAAAATTCACGCAGGCCTCTCTCTCTCTCTCTGCGCACGATACAAAAAAGAAACTATAATATATTTAAGCTATACAGTTCTTCCTAGACCTCACACATTAGGGGGAAACTGTTAACACTGGAAAATCGTACAACAGAAGATGACAACAATTAATGTCAAGCCTAAGGATTTACAGGGCAGGAACACATTATGAAATCAAGAAGTATTTAAAATCTCTAAGGTTTTGAGAAAATCAGATTTGAACTAGTCATAAATGTTGAATTGCGCACTTTATCCTTCGAGAAGAGTGCCCTCTACGCACCTTTTTTACTGATAAGCACGCATTCCTGGAGATGGTAAAAAGTCTCTTTCCGGGACCACACCAAGCAAAGGACTGTTACTCCTTGTGTGAAAGCCACCTAAGGACAGCCGCCAGCACCTCCTTAGACACTATGTGAGCACACAATGGAATCACACCTCTCCCTTGGGTCACTATCCATCATGTAACAAGGGAGGTAAGGAGGATTTGAAACTCACCTATATACACCCACCAAGAGATGAAGAAAGGGTGATCACATTGTTATGCTGGCCAAATTTTCCCAAGCAACACCAACAGTGTGTGACCCGGAGCTGGAGCTAAAGAGGACTCGATCATTGGCCACCCAACATCTTAGTCCACCACAACAGAGAGAGAGAGGGAGAATGCATCAGAGGCTGAACTTGGAAGGCAACATCATTGCATCGAGACCTAGAGCCATTGCGTAGTGGCCCTTTGGCAAGTGGGTAAAATTTCTTCCCCATTTCAAACATTTAATAAGAAGAGGCCATCGAGCCATCATTTGCATTATTATCATTTTGACTCTCTTGATATCTTCTGTATATTTGTGTTTTAGTTATAGTTTAACCAGAGCATACTTTAGCATACTGTTTTTCATTAAATGTTATGCTTTTGAGCTCCCCCACTTTCTGCCTGTTACCAATAGTTTAAAGATTAGACCACACTCTTTAAGCTGGTGCGATTTTGTACACCTGTGCGACGAATCCACCACAACAATAAGAATGGAGGCATATCTCATTTCCTTGGGAGTTGATGTTTGGGAAATTGTAGAAACTAAGTATAAAGTTCTTGATACTCCTCTAACAGATACAACTGGTAGGGAACTTTATACATCCAATGCACAAGTTAAGAATTCTATTTTGAGTGGTTTGATTGATTCCGAAATTTTCAAAATAATAATTTTTAAGTCAACCCGTGATATATGGAACAAGCTTAAGTCCTGTTATGAAGGGGGCATGAAAGTTAAAGAAGCTAGGCTATAATATTTGAAGGCCTAATTTAATAGTTTGAAGATGGAAGAAGATGAAGGTATTGCTTCATATTTTCTTCGAGAAGACAAGATTTTAAGGTCTATTGTAGGTCTCGGTGAATAATTCAAGGATGGTGTTGGTTTTTGAAAAATATTGAGATCTCTTCCATCAAGATTCAATCCCAAAGTATAAAACATTTAAGAAATATCAAATATGGACAGAATAACTATGGATGTACTTCATGAAACACTCTCAGCGTATGAGCTAAGGATAAAGGAGGAAAAATCATGAATTAATGAAGCATCGTTCCAAGTAGCCAAAGAAGAGAAAAGGCATGAAAATCAAGAAGACTCCAATTATAATGAACAAGAATCCAAGTTTGTGTGGAAGTTGAAAACAAGAACTGACAAGTTCAAAGGTAAGCTCCCTTTGAAGTGTTTTGAATGGGGAAGAATAGGATAATATGCTTCTAAATTTCCTTATGTAAAAATGGATGATAGGGATGATGAGCCAAGATTCAAGTCTAGGATTCAAAATAAGAAGTGGGGGGACATGAAGAAGAATTTCTACTCAAAAAAAGAAATTAATTACGAAATTAATGAAAGTGTAACTGATGAAGAAATAGGTGAGATATTTCTCCTCACTGAAACAAAAGAACCTGAAGCAGAAATAAATTATGAAGGAGAACTTAAAAATTCCTTGAAATAATAAAGAACTCTTAGAAAGAGGGAAGGTAAACTAACATAGCAAATCTATGGTTTAGATCTAAATAAAGAGACCATTCTTTCTCTCATATTTGAACTAGAAGGAGCTACGAGGATAAAAGAGTTTTTTTTATAACAATTGAATGAGAAGGAAAAACTTTGTGAAAGGTTAGAGGAGGAATTTGTGCTTTTTAAAGAATAATTGGAGCATATATAACACAACTTAAAGTTTCACCAAGGGTATGAATATATGGATCATATTCTCAGCATCCAAATATCCCTCTCATCAAAATAGGTCGTGGTTATCAAGAAAGTTGCAATACATCCCAGAATAAAGGTCTCCAAAACACAACAAAATAAGTTCATCCCAAGAAGCATGATTAGACATTCATTGCATATAACAACAACTTTCTTGAAGATCCTAAGAAAATAATGAATCAACCTAAGCATGTTCATTTCAATAATCCTCTTGAAGATACAATAATTCAACAGGATACATCTAATTCCCAAAAGGAACAAACCAAAATTAAACTCCCCATGAAAAAACATCTTCTCAAAGGATCCAAAAGCAGCAATGAAGCAGGGGTTAGAAATCAACAAATGGATGAGTCTCTTCTAAGGAACAACTTCAGAAGATCAAGATCACCCTATACCTCTAGGTATCAAAAGAAATTCTTTGTTTATTTCTTTTCATGTACAAATTTTTCCTATAAAGAACATGATTGTAAAGCTTATGATATGGTCAGGTGCCTAGATTGAGTCATATGGAAAAAATTAGAAGAACACATCAGGAATTTCTATCGATGTTGAAGCCAAATATTTTGTGTAACACATGTCAAAATGAAGGACACATAAACACGTGATTGCAAACTTAACTCGATATGGCACAAGAGAGAGGGATTTACTATTAATCCAATAATCAATTCTAAAAGACAGATAAGGATACATGTAGTTCTTAGGTTATATATAACCCTTCATATCTAATCCCTTGGTAAAATATTCTACAAGTTCATAACTTGTTGAATCAAAAATTGAAGAAGCAATATTATGTAGAAATAATGATTAAGTGCATGAATAATTTATTGGTATAACGACAAGACATGAATAATGATAGGGGGAGATTTTGTTTGCATTAGCAAGTATGACTTGATGATATCTCAGATGTAAAGCAGTGTAAGGAAAAATGAATATGGAAGCATAATAGAAAAGGGATATTTTAGTGATCAGGTCCACAGGAAGTGTGGTTTCAGGAGAGAATCTATCAAGACCACAGGAAAATCCAAGAAAAAATAGAGAGCATAGGTAAACATTTACAGATTTTGGGATCGTGGTATTGGGGGGATACTTTATTAGGTCCATAAAAGTTCCAGCAACAGTGGGAGAGAAGAGGTAGGAACTTACAGATGTTGGAAGCATGGTATCAAGGGGGGACTCTATCAGTTCCATAGGAAAGTTGGAGAAATATTTCCATGCACTTATAACATGGTCTCAATGGGATACTTGACTTATATCAAGATCAGGTTCCCACATAGTCATGACAGCTTGGTTGGCATACATGTACCTTTTTCATTGATTTCAAAAGGGTATAGAATGAATAAATAGAATAAGGGAGACTAAGAAGCAATAATTTCAAGCAACGAGTCAAAGAGAAAGATAATGCAAACATGAAATAAGAAATAAAGAGAAGCAACATAATCAAGTAGAAATTCCCCAGTAGAATATCAACAAAGAATATCAATGTCTGATGGTATTCAATGTCTAGTGGTGTTTCCATCAATGAAAAAGGGATATATTGCTAAACTAAGTGTTTTCATTGATGAAATCCAATGTCATTAATGTCAAAGGCAATGCCTAAGGAAGAAACAATGTCATTTATGAATTAGTTGCATGACGGTCTGGCCTCTTGCATGCCCTAATAAAGTGATGACAAAGAGGTTTGAATTTATTGAGTTTTTAATGTGATTATGATGTCCTAATGAGCCTATGGATAGTATTGTTGGAAATTTCTTGTTGAAAGCTTTCCAACAATATATCACTCTAAAAAAATCCTCTAGGATGAGGAGATATGGCCATTTGAAGATCAACATTTGTGAAGGACCCAAACTATGGAGAAAAACCCAAAAAAACAATTTTGTTAAACAATGCACATATTCTGGGAATAACTATGGTTCAATGATTCAATATGCGAGGGCAGAAATCCAACTTACATGAATTTTAAAAGGGTTAAAGTTCAAGCATGTTTTCTCAGATTAGGCGGGTTTGACGACTAAATCATAAATTCAATGACAAATGGAAGAATAAATTACACAAAATTTAATGAAGGACAACATCCCATCCCATAGTGACTGTGGTTGATGATTATAGGTTGATATGGGTGATGTCAATAAGTGACATGGTGCCTCCAAGGTCCGCCATGTGATGGGCATATTTGGGGCATCCTGATTAGTGAAAAGGTATAATTTTAGGGACATGTGGCACCCCTCATGGATTTCCATGTGGCATGATGGAATCATCATACCAATGACTATTTACCCTTGAGGTCCAAGTCATGGGGTATGGTCATATGGGTTATCCCTCCAGCACTGTAACCTAAAAGTTTGGACATGTTCATTTTCGCAGGGTCGTGTGGCTCA
Source organism: Pinus albicaulis (assembly GCA_034641835.2). NCBI lineage: Eukaryota > Viridiplantae > Streptophyta > Pinopsida > Pinales > Pinaceae > Pinus > Pinus albicaulis. The sequence goes on along the minus strand of CM076569.1, from coordinate 849,734,717 downwards.
TTTCCAAATGGTCAAGGGTCCTCAAATGGCACATTATGTTGAATGTCAGTCGACCAGAACTCATGAGCCCCTAGTCCATGTGATTAATATAAATACATGCTTCACATAATGACTCAACACAAAATCAAATGATGATAATCTCAATTATGAGTCAATGGTTGAGTTATGTGGTTGTTGGGTCAATTTACTAAGTAAACTAACACAAGTGTTTTACTTTTCCATCTGGGTTTGTAGACTTGGAAGCATGTCCAAAATATATGGATTTCATGTAAAGTCAATTTTAGAAGAAAAAGTTTAAAAATTGAAATAAATTCATATTACAAATATATTCTATGTTTTAAGATTAATGGAAATGCAAATTACAAATATAAGATCTAACTAAAAAGTTTCTTATTCAAGACGCAGTAAGTGAAGGAAGAGGCTCCTGACTTAGGAGATCATGGTTTTCCTTCCCCATAGTACTATATTCAAGAAGAGAAACTCAAGAGCAGTAGTTTGTGATGCGTGGAAAGAAAAAGAAGAGGCTCCTAACTTAGAAGATCCTGGTTGTCCTTCTTCACAATTTTACTCCAACAACATTACTGTTGCATTGAAAATGGAAATTCAAGAAACAATTCAAGAAAGGAAACTAAAGAGAAATATTTTATGATGTGTATAAAGTAAGAGAAGAGGCTCATAACTTAGGAGGTCCTGGTTTTCCTTCTTCATAGTTCTATTCCAACATTATTACTATTGCATCAAATTATAAACTAGAATTCAAGAAATGTAAAGAGGATGAATTTTATTTGTTGTTCATATCTTGATAGAAAGAGAATTTAACATAAATTATTTGTTGTCCTTTTGTATGAAAATTAGATTCAAACCAATAATCATCCAGAAATAATAAGAAATCATAACACATCTAAATGACTCAATCCTAAATATGAAGCAATAACTATTGCATCAAAACTATGATATTTAACCAAAGTGTACTTAGCTTAGTATGGGGGCCTTTCACCCTTGCCTTGCACACTTGAAGATCTCTTCAGTTACAGAAAACTTAATAAATCATACACAATATGAAAAAAAATATAACAATATAATTGGTTCTTCAAATTATCTCAAAGTCTCCAATAATCTCAATACAAAATTACACATATTCTACATGCTTGAATGGTCCATAAACTTTGTTTAAATAGGAAAATCATAAAAAAAACTTTGCTATAATGTCTCTAATAGTCCTATGAATCCTAATCCCATAAATAGAGGTTGAAATCATCCATTCTGGTTCACAAACTTAGGAAAAATCCCACAAAATAATAAATCTGCCCCTTTTTACTAGGGATTCCTCAAAGACAAGTCAAGTTTGACCAACGTTAACCGAGCCTATTTTTACTCATTTTGATTGAACCAATAGGTATTTCTCCATCCTTGGTTCCCAATAGTTCCAAATATATGCTCAAATCTCACCTAAGTGTCCTGCACATATGAATTCAATGAAGTTATTACGAGAATTTTTAATGCAGTCCAAAATTACTCTTAAAACCCAATTTTTACAAAAAAATATAAAAATTGAAAAACTTAATTTAATTACCTAAATATGCATAATAAGGAAAAAATGAGGCATATATGGATGAAATAAGATGGAATATGGTGGTAAATATATGGATTTAATATAGGAAAAAATGACCAAAATTGAGGGCCAACATCTCCCCCTTGCTGATGTTCAAGCATGTCCTCATGCTTGCCTCTTCCATTTGGATCTTCTGAGTGATAATGCCCCTGCTATTCTTGACCTTGTAGGCTCTTCCTGTGCAGCCTGAAGAAGAAATTCAATACCCTCATATTTCCCTTCTTTGTAGATGGAAACTTTCACCTTCTACTTCTCATATTTGTACTGCCATGACTTTTTTTTTGTAGACGGCTTGATCAGGTCTTTGACGCAAGATCTCCTAGCCCGTAGTAACACCCATGGTACTCAGGAAGTTACTAGGAAGGTATACTCTGCAGACGGCTTGATCAGGTCTTTGACCCAAGATCACCAAGGCAACAGTAGTACCATGTGTATCGATTTTGCAGATGGCTTGATCAAGTATTTTTCCCAAGATCACCTAGGCAGCAGTAGCACCATGCACGTCGATTCTGCAAATGGTTCGATTGGGTCTTTGGCCCAAGGACACCTAGGCAGCAGTAATCAATACCTTGGATACTCATACAATTCTACTCAGAACGTATCACAACCTATCTATCATGAAAGTCCCCCTAGCACTCATATACCAACCAGGGACAAGGGAACCGATATCCCCCATTCCCCGCGCAAAACGGACCACTGGCACAACGTAATCATGGAAAATTTTAGGGGCTAATATTCGGCAGTGGGCTAATTTTCCAAGCTTTTTCCAAAAAAATATTCGCCAATTCCCATTTTTTTATAACCGATTCGCCCAAATTTTACAATATAAAATTATTTTACGTTAAAATCACAATATTATATAGAAATTATATATAATATCATTACAAATTTGAATAATTATAAAAATACATCAATAAACATTTTATAGTTTCCATATTAGGGACTAAGATATTCGCCAATTTTTTAAACTTCGAGATAATTTTCCATCCTTAAAATTTTCCCCTAAATGTAATGCGGTCAATCTAGTGCGACCCTTCCTAGGCTCATCAACAACCATACAACCAAGAGAATTATGAAAATCCTCCAAATTCTGCAAAAAGAAGTTGAGGAACAAAAAAAAGGGAGATCCTGGATAGGGGGTAGTAACCGTCAATGCCCCCCTGATCTCAGTCTGGGGCCAACCCCAACGGAAATCAAAACTAGGACCCAAGTAACAACTCCCAAGAAAAAATTGTAGCCTAGAGTATCTAATCACCAGTCCGAAAGCAGCATGGTGATCAACACTCCATAACAAATAGAGGCGATGCAACACATTCGCACTCCTGAAAAAAATATTTTTTCAGCGCCGGCGGGTATGCACCCTTCCATCTTCCTTTCTAAAGTTCATGTTTTTCAATAATATTGGATGAAAAGAAGATTCTTTCACTTGAGGTAGTTGCTTTTGCAGGAAGAACTTGCTGTTAGTATGGATTCTTCGTCGAAGTGTACGAAAAAGAACCACTTTAGCTACGCATAACTAATAGCCCTAACAACAATAGAGGCTGCCAAACATCTTCAGATCTGCGATTAGTAGTTAAAATGCCGCAACAAACAGATCTATAAATGGAAAGACATTAAGCAGTAAAGTAAAGAGTTTGCTCCATGCATCCAACAGACAAGACAAGAACACGATTTTTGAATGGATTTTTATATTACAGGGCACCTGGGAGGAAACAAGAAGGTGTATCCAGATCTCCTCAATGGGTTGGGTTCTTTGTAGTCCTCAGCACTTCAGATCTAAGCTTTCTCTCTCTTGTAGATGTAGAAAACCCAATGCAGAAAATAGAGCTCAATGGGAGCAAAATGGTAGAAAATGAGACCAAGTGTATAGATCCAGGGTGATCTAATAGGCAACAAAAGGTGAAGAATGATGGGGAAAACCCTCCTATTTATAACAAAATATTGGGTCATTCTAGATCTTGGTGCATGATTAAAATAATGTTAATCAAATCTAGATCCACCTCTATGGAATATTTTAATATTATTTGTTGGAGGGAAAGGGTGTTTGACTTGGGTCAAATCCCTTGATTAGTGAAGAATAAATAAATAAATGATTTATTTATCTTTTTAAGGAAGTGGTTGGGATATAATCAAATAAATAATGATTTATTTGATTAATGCAGGTTGATTTGGTCATATTTAACAAGGAATATTATTTAAATAATTATTCCTAGAAAAACACAAGATAACTATGGGTTTATCTCATTAATTTCTTTGTTTTTGGGTTAAACATGATCGGAATAATTAAATTATGGTTTAATTAATTATTCCTTTTGGGGTTTCCTAATTAACAGTGTAAGAAGCATTTCAGTAAACCCATAACCGGTCTTACATGGTGCACTTTGGGTCCATTCAATGATGAAAGGTTAGATGACCAAAAAAATGGTGTAACACTTGCAAACCGTTCACAACACCGTATACCGAAGTCCCTGAACAAGTATCATTCTACCCTCAACATGATAGAGTCCCAGAAAAATTTGCATATCCTGACATCATTTCTCCATCAAAAATAAACCATAGAGTCCTCATACCCGACCACGTTTATCATCACCTCACCCTGCATATGATAAACATTCGCGTTGGTCGGTAGAGCCTCTCCTTCATGGCGCTCGTCACCCAAAATAGACCATATATCACAGCACAAGTGACGCCATGGCCATACCATTTTAGTCTGGGAAGCACCTCATGCCCATCCATCTATCATGCATAAGGTCAAGTTTAGCATTCAAACCCAAAACCCCTTCCCAGACGACCAGGTTGTACAAGCAGATTGAAAGCGCACCTCCGCGAATCGCATTTGGCCCACCATACCTCCATCAGCATAATCCCATCTGCGACATCCTCCACTTCATTAACCCCACACATGAGACCAACTAATGGGACCCCTACCCCCAATAAAACACTGTCCTCACACCTTCATTGAGCGACCCTCTTTCATGTTTTGGGGTATCCGTCTCTATGTTTTGTACAAACCAAACCCCATTATTTTATTCTTTTGGTAAGTGTACAAAGACCGCAAACGATGCCCTTCGCCACTTCACCCTCATATTTCATCTTTTCCCCCATGGCAACAATCCCTCATTCCCCTTGGTCAAAGTATTTCACCCCCATGCATGCACCATCACGCCATTCATAGTCGGTCCACACCCGCCCTAGAAGTCCTACCGACTCCAGGGATTTTCCCTTCAGAAATAACTATGACTACCGCCAAGCTGCTCAAGTATACTTCGACCTCGGGCCACTGAATCCCCATCATCCGTTTTCAGTCACCTCTCACCAACATGCCTATGGCATTAAATTGGACAACTAGGTCCAAACTCCATGTTGTGATGCTCAGATTAAGATACTAATATTTTTGTTGGATTCCTCTTTCGGAGAGGTGTAAAATCCATATAAAATATATCTTAATCCGATGAGCAGAACATTTATTTTGAATTTATTATTTATAATAAATTATATGTGCAGGTCGGCCTTAATGTTTTGCACCCCCAGCAGACGTGTCACACACCTCAATGATGAATATAAATACAGTCAAAGTTGGAGAGCATTTCACACCATCTCATCACACATCTTCTTCTCTTCTCTGATTTAGTACGAGCTCCTTGGAGGACGATTTCAGCTCACACGTGGGAGGAAGGACGAATCTGTACAGCCAAGAGGAAGGACGAAATTACTGTAGCTAGGGTTTCCAAGGAAGTTTGACCAGCGTTGACTTTGGTCAACGCATGGTCCAAAAGGGCTGAAATTTGTTGGAGACTTCGATTTTAGGAGGCCGTACACATTGGCACAAAAATCGAGGTCAAAAGGTTGACCGAAGTTGGAGCTGCGTTGACTTTTATGTTGTTGCCTTGCGTTGACTTTTCTGGACAGCGTTGACTTTTCTGGAGTTGACTTGTGTTGACTCGGTGACTGATTTGAGGATTGTTGTGACACATTCTGGGTTGGCTGATCAAGGAGACTTTGCTAGTTGAAGCATCCTGTTGACCGCCGTAACGCACCATCACATTTTTCTGTTTCTGGTTTGTCTTCTATAAGATCCACTTATATGTTCTATCAGCATTTTACTTAACTGTTTGGGTGATTGCTGTAATAAAAGTAAAGTTGCTTCAAGCATAGAACATCTACAAAATTTACACTATGTTAAACCCATCACATCTAGGTCCCCTACCCCTCAGGTCAGCGACCCTTGGTTCGGTTAAGGATTCCTTTTTGTCGACCTCGACAACTCTTTTCCAAAAAGGAAGCAGTACCTTGGATCACCCCTCCCCATGTAAAGGGGTATCCTCGGGTGGCACTATGGGACACATCATTGTCCACAGATGTCATCGATCCTCCTGACATTCGACTACAGCAAAAGCTTTCATGTCACGATGGTATTGTACCTTACAACCATTGCACTTTGATCAGATCTGTCGAAGACCCATGCCTCCATAAGCGTCTCTGACAATAATGCTTACATGGGAAGGTCCCAACCAGTACATATGCATACATTGCGCAGTGATATGCTATACCAAGATTACATATATGGGTAATTTCCACCTATTGTCAAAGAAAAAATGCCCTTGAGGGCGTCAGCAGTCGTCGTCAACAACCACTAGCATCACTACCACAGTAGTGGCATAGAAAGCACATGTATTTGTCAATTTTTTTTAACTAGCCATAGCATCACGAGCATGGGACATGCTCGCCTCGTTGAAATTTTGTAAATATGTTGTATAATTTGTTTGCTTGCAGGGGATCCCTTAGGCCATGGTTATCTCGAGAATGGTGCAAGGTGTTGTCAATTCCAAAATCCACGAAGGCCTCTCTCTCTCTCTCTCTCTCTCTCTGTGTGTACGATACAAAAAAGAAACTATAATGTATTTCGGTTATACAGTTCTTCCTAGACCTCACACATTAGGGGGCAACTGTTAACACTGGAAAATCATACAGCAGAAGAAAACATCAATTAATGTCAAGCCTAAGGATTTACAGGGCAGGAACACATTATGGAATCAAGAAGTATTTAAAATCTCTAAGGTTTTGAGAAAATCAGAGTTGAACTAGTCATAAATGTTGAATTGTGTGCTTTATCCTTCGAGAAGAGCACCTTTTGCACACCTTTTTTCCTAATAAGCACACATTCCTGCAAATGGAAAAAAGTCACCTCTGGGACCACACCAAGCAAAGGACAATTACTTGTGTGAAAGTTGCCTAAAGACAGCCACCAACGCCTCATTAGACACTATGTGATCACACAAAATAATATTTGATCACACAATGGAATCATACCTCTCCCTTGGGTCATTATCCATCATGCACCAAGGGAGGGAAGGAGGATTTGAAACTCACCTATATAAAGCCACCAAGAGATGAAGAAATGGTGATCACATTGTTATGCTGGCCAAAGTTGCCCAAGCAACACCAGCAGTGTGTGACTCGGAGCTGGAGCTAAAGAGGACTTGATCGTTGGCCACCCAACATCTTAGTCCACCACAACAGAGAGAGAGAGGGAGACTGCATCAGAGGCGGATCTTGGAAGGAAACATCCTTGCATCGAGACCTAGAGCCATTGCCTAGGGGCCCTTTGACAAGTGGGTAAAATTTCTTCTCCATTTCAAACGTTTAATAAGAAGAGGCCATCGAGCCATCGTTTGCATTATTATCGTTTTGACTCTCTTTATAGCTTTTGTATATTTGTGTTTTAGTTTTAGTTTAACCAGAGCATACTTTAGCATACTGTTTTTCATTAAATATTATGCTTTTGAGCTCCCCCACTTTCTGCATGTTACCAATAGTTTAAAGAGTAGACCACACTCTTTAAGCTAGTGCGATTTCGTACACCCGTGCGACTAATCCACCACAACAATAATAAGAATGGAGGCATATCTCATTTCCTTGGGAGTTGATGTTTGGGAAATTGTAGAAACTAAGTATAAAGTTCTTGATACTCCTCTAACAGATACAACTGGTAGGGAACTTTATACATCCAATGCACAAGTTAAGAATTCTATTTTGAGTGGTTTGATTGATTCCGAAATTTTCAAAATAATAATTTTTAAGTCAACCCGTGATATATGGAACAAGCTTAAGTCCTGTTATGAAGGGGGCATGAAAGTTAAAGAAGCTAGGCTATAATATTTGAAGGCCTAATTTAATAGTTTGAAGATGGAAGAAGATGAAGGTATTGCTTCATATTTTCTTCGAGAAGACAAGATTTTAAGGTCTATTGTAGGTCTCGGTGAATAATTCAAGGATGGTGTTGGTTTTTGAAAAATATTGAGATCTCTTCCATCAAGATTCAATCCCAAAGTATAAAACATTTAAGAAATATCAAATATGGACAGAATAACTATGGATGTACTTCATGAAACACTCTCAGCGTATGAGCTAAGGATAAAGGAGGAAAAATCATGAATTAATGAAGCATCGTTCCAAGTAGCCAAAGAAGAGAAAAGGCATGAAAATCAAGAAGACTCCAATTATAATGAACAAGAATCCAAGTTTGTGTGGAAGTTGAAAACAAGAACTGACAAGTTCAAAGGTAAGCTCCCTTTGAAGTGTTTTGAATGGGGAAGAATAGGATAATATGCTTCTAAATTTCCTTATGTAAAAATGGATGATAGGGATGATGAGCCAAGATTCAAGTCTAGGATTCAAAATAAGAAGTGGGGGGACATGAAGAAGAATTTCTACTCAAAAAAAGAAATTAATTACGAAATTAATGAAAGTGTAACTGATGAAGAAATAGGTGAGATATTTCTCCTCACTGAAACAAAAGAACCTGAAGCAGAAATAAATTATGAAGGAGAACTTAAAAATTCCTTGAAATAATAAAGAACTCTTAGAAAGAGGGAAGGTAAACTAACATAGCAAATCTATGGTTTAGATCTAAATAAAGAGACCATTCTTTCTCTCATATTTGAACTAGAAGGAGCTACGAGGATAAAAGAGTTTTTTTTATAACAATTGAATGAGAAGGAAAAACTTTGTGAAAGGTTAGAGGAGGAATTTGTGCTTTTTAAAGAATAATTGGAGCATATATAACACAACTTAAAGTTTCACCAAGGGTATGAATATATGGATCATATTCTCAGCATCCAAATATCCCTCTCATCAAAATAGGTCGTGGTTATCAAGAAAGTTGCAATACATCCCAGAATAAAGGTCTCCAAAACACAACAAAATAAGTTCATCCCAAGAAGCATGATTAGACATTCATTGCATATAACAACAACTTTCTTGAAGATCCTAAGAAAATAATGAATCAACCTAAGCATGTTCATTTCAATAATCCTCTTGAAGATACAATAATTCAACAGGATACATCTAATTCCCAAAAGGAACAAACCAAAATTAAACTCCCCATGAAAAAACATCTTCTCAAAGGATCCAAAAGCAGCAATGAAGCAGGGGTTAGAAATCAACAAATGGATGAGTCTCTTCTAAGGAACAACTTCAGAAGATCAAGATCACCCTATACCTCTAGGTATCAAAAGAAATTCTTTGTTTATTTCTTTTCATGTACAAATTTTTCCTATAAAGAACATGATTGTAAAGCTTATGATATGGTCAGGTGCCTAGATTGAGTCATATGGAAAAAATTAGAAGAACACATCAGGAATTTCTATCGATGTTGAAGCCAAATATTTTGTGTAACACATGTCAAAATGAAGGACACATAAACACGTGATTGCAAACTTAACTCGATATGGCACAAGAGAGAGGGATTTACTATTAATCCAATAATCAATTCTAAAAGACAGATAAGGATACATGTAGTTCTTAGGTTATATATAACCCTTCATATCTAATCCCTTGGTAAAATATTCTACAAGTTCATAACTTGTTGAATCAAAAATTGAAGAAGCAATATTATGTAGAAATAATGATTAAGTGCATGAATAATTTATTGGTATAACGACAAGACATGAATAATGATAGGGGGAGATTTTGTTTGCATTAGCAAGTATGACTTGATGATATCTCAGATGTAAAGCAGTGTAAGGAAAAATGAATATGGAAGCATAATAGAAAAGGGATATTTTAGTGATCAGGTCCACAGGAAGTGTGGTTTCAGGAGAGAATCTATCAAGACCACAGGAAAATCCAAGAAAAAATAGAGAGCATAGGTAAACATTTACAGATTTTGGGATCGTGGTATTGGGGGGATACTTTATTAGGTCCATAAAAGTTCCAGCAACAGTGGGAGAGAAGAGGTAGGAACTTACAGATGTTGGAAGCATGGTATCAAGGGGGGACTCTATCAGTTCCATAGGAAAGTTGGAGAAATATTTCCATGCACTTATAACATGGTCTCAATGGGATACTTGACTTATATCAAGATCAGGTTCCCACATAGTCATGACAGCTTGGTTGGCATACATGTACCTTTTTCATTGATTTCAAAAGGGTATAGAATGAATAAATAGAATAAGGGAGACTAAGAAGCAATAATTTCAAGCAACGAGTCAAAGAGAAAGATAATGCAAACATGAAATAAGAAATAAAGAGAAGCAACATAATCAAGTAGAAATTCCCCAGTAGAATATCAACAAAGAATATCAATGTCTGATGGTATTCAATGTCTAGTGGTGTTTCCATCAATGAAAAAGGGATATATTGCTAAACTAAGTGTTTTCATTGATGAAATCCAATGTCATTAATGTCAAAGGCAATGCCTAAGGAAGAAACAATGTCATTTATGAATTAGTTGCATGACGGTCTGGCCTCTTGCATGCCCTAATAAAGTGATGACAAAGAGGTTTGAATTTATTGAGTTTTTAATGTGATTATGATGTCCTAATGAGCCTATGGATAGTATTGTTGGAAATTTCTTGTTGAAAGCTTTCCAACAATATATCACTCTAAAAAAATCCTCTAGGATGAGGAGATATGGCCATTTGAAGATCAACATTTGTGAAGGACCCAAACTATGGAGAAAAACCCAAAAAAACAATTTTGTTAAACAATGCACATATTCTGGGAATAACTATGGTTCAATGATTCAATATGCGAGGGCAGAAATCCAACTTACATGAATTTTAAAAGGGTTAAAGTTCAAGCATGTTTTCTCAGATTAGGCGGGTTTGACGACTAAATCATAAATTCAATGACAAATGGAAGAATAAATTACACAAAATTTAATGAAGGACAACATCCCATCCCATAGTGACTGTGGTTGATGATTATAGGTTGATATGGGTGATGTCAATAAGTGACATGGTGCCTCCAAGGTCCGCCATGTGATGGGCATATTTGGGGCATCCTGATTAGTGAAAAGGTATAATTTTAGGGACATGTGGCACCCCTCATGGATTTCCATGTGGCATGATGGAATCATCATACCAATGACTATTTACCCTTGAGGTCCAAGTCATGGGGTATGGTCATATGGGTTATCCCTCCAGCACTGTAACCTAAAAGTTTGGACATGTTCATTTTCGCAGGGTCGTGTGGCTCATTTCCAAATGGTCAAGGGTCCTCAAATGGCACATTATGTTGAATGTCAGTCGACCAGAACTCATGAGCCCCTAGTCCATGTGATTAATATAAATACATGCTTCACATAATGACTCAACACAAAATCAAATGATGATAATCTCAATTATGAGTCAATGGTTGAGTTATGTGGTTGTTGGGTCAATTTACTAAGTAAACTAACACAAGTGTTTTACTTTTCCATCTGGGTTTGTAGACTTGGAAGCATGTCCAAAATATATGGATTTCATGTAAAGTCAATTTTAGAAGAAAAAGTTTAAAAATTGAAATAAATTCATATTACAAATATATTCTATGTTTTAAGATTAATGGAAATGCAAATTACAAATATAAGATCTAACTAAAAAGTTTCTTATTCAAGACGCAGTAAGTGAAGGAAGAGGCTCCTGACTTAGGAGATCATGGTTTTCCTTCCCCATAGTACTATATTCAAGAAGAGAAACTCAAGAGCAGTAGTTTGTGATGCGTGGAAAGAAAAAGAAGAGGCTCCTAACTTAGAAGATCCTGGTTGTCCTTCTTCACAATTTTACTCCAACAACATTACTGTTGCATTGAAAATGGAAATTCAAGAAACAATTCAAGAAAGGAAACTAAAGAGAAATATTTTATGATGTGTATAAAGTAAGAGAAGAGGCTCATAACTTAGGAGGTCCTGGTTTTCCTTCTTCATAGTTCTATTCCAACATTATTACTATTGCATCAAATTATAAACTAGAATTCAAGAAATGTAAAGAGGATGAATTTTATTTGTTGTTCATATCTTGATAGAAAGAGAATTTAACATAAATTATTTGTTGTCCTTTTGTATGAAAATTAGATTCAAACCAATAATCATCCAGAAATAATAAGAAATCATAACACATCTAAATGACTCAATCCTAAATATGAAGCAATAACTATTGCATCAAAACTATGATATTTAACCAAAGTGTACTTAGCTTAGTATGGGGGCCTTTCACCCTTGCCTTGCACACTTGAAGATCTCTTCAGTTACAGAAAACTTAATAAATCATACACAATATGAAAAAAAATATAACAATATAATTGGTTCTTCAAATTATCTCAAAGTCTCCAATAATCTCAATACAAAATTACACATATTCTACATGCTTGAATGGTCCATAAACTTTGTTTAAATAGGAAAATCATAAAAAAAACTTTGCTATAATGTCTCTAATAGTCCTATGAATCCTAATCCCATAAATAGAGGTTGAAATCATCCATTCTGGTTCACAAACTTAGGAAAAATCCCACAAAATAATAAATCTGCCCCTTTTTACTAGGGATTCCTCAAAGACAAGTCAAGTTTGACCAACGTTAACCGAGCCTATTTTTACTCATTTTGATTGAACCAATAGGTATTTCTCCATCCTTGGTTCCCAATAGTTCCAAATATATGCTCAAATCTCACCTAAGTGTCCTGCACATATGAATTCAATGAAGTTATTACGAGAATTTTTAATGCAGTCCAAAATTACTCTTAAAACCCAATTTTTACAAAAAAATATAAAAATTGAAAAACTTAATTTAATTACCTAAATATGCATAATAAGGAAAAAATGAGGCATATATGGATGAAATAAGATGGAATATGGTGGTAAATATATGGATTTAATATAGGAAAAAATGACCAAAATTGAGGGCCAACATCTCCCCCTTGCTGATGTTCAAGCATGTCCTCATGCTTGCCTCTTCCATTTGGATCTTCTGAGTGATAATGCCCCTGCTATTCTTGACCTTGTAGGCTCTTCCTGTGCAGCCTGAAGAAGAAATTCAATACCCTCATATTTCCCTTCTTTGTAGATGGAAACTTTCACCTTCTACTTCTCATATTTGTACTGCCATGACTTTTTCTCCTTTAGCCTTCTGTAGGCTTATTTAGATATGAGGATATTTTGAGTTTCAAGCTTTTTAATCTTTTTTCTCAATTTATTGTTTTCCTTGATTATGGTATTGTTGTTTTCTTTATACATCTTATTCTCCTTTTTGAATTGTTTTTCCATGATCTTGTTGTCCTCTAACTCACGTGTTAGTTCTTCTATCTTCTTAATATATTCTTCATTATGTATCTCTCTAACTTCTTCCCTAGTCTCCTTAGAATATGAATGATATGAGGTAGCTCCTACCCAAGCATTCTCAAAATAGGAGTCTTTCTCTATGGGTTCTTCTTGGAATTCCCTCTCCATTCTTTGTATTATCTCATCAATCTTCTTTGATGTTGGTGGAGGTTCAACAATTTCAATTTCTGGATCTTTTTCCTTGTTGTTTGGTTCCTCTTGTGTTTTTCTCCTAGGCTTCGTAAGAATGGATAGAAAGGATTTATCTTTTTTCAGCCATAATACTATCATACTTCTTCTTCGATCTTGTCTTATGATACAGAGGGGAATTCATGATACTTCTTGCCACATGCAACTATTCAAACTTCTCTTCTATTGTTTGTTCTTCAAAATGATTCTCAGCCAAAAACTCCTTCCAAATCATTCCCTTATTTCTTACCTGATACTCCACAACTATTTTGATCAGCCCATGATGATAGATGCTGCCTTCCTTCACTTCTATTTTATTCTTGACATTCTCTATCATTTATTTAAGCTTCTTGAGAAGAAGTAAGGTAAATTGATTTTGAAATCTCCCTTTATATGTTGAAGCAACTTAATGTGATAAAGATATATCACATTGTATCAATTATCATAGGTGAACTATTTTTGAATGATCAAAACCAACTCTGACCATAGGTCTCTAAGCCAATCTCTTGGAATCCCTCTTGTTCTGTCAAAGGATCCCTTCATTTTTTTCTCCAAGAAAAAGGTTCATCCCTTCTCCTTAAAATGAAGTCCCTTGTGATATTCTTCTCCTATCAAAGGAATGTCCAATGCTAGAGAAAGCAAGGTTGGGTTCACTGATATAGAAAGTTCACCAATTCTAGTTTTCCCATGTTCAAATTGTTCTATGAACTCTTGTGTAATTTTATCATTGTGCCCATTAAACTTCTTAAGGAAATCTAGTAACCCTGCTTGGTATAATTTCTCTATTATTTCCTTTCCCCAATTTTCTATCCTGAAGTCTTTGGGCTCAATTTGGGTTCCCATTTGTATATGCTTTGTATACCAATTGATATAGCATTGTCCATTCAATAACCTCATTATGAATAAGAAATATATATATATATATATATTTCCTTCTTATTCATGAAATTTTTTAAGGATAAAAACGATGGCAAATGTACTTACCAGATCTCTGAAGCTTTGAAGAAAAAAATGAGACTAATTCCTCTGCTTGTTACTCTTTAATTTCCCTGTGTTATATTGCAAATGATACCCAAAAATAATCCTCTATTTTCAAAAATGAGTAAAAAAAAACTTTTATTGTGTGAAATATCATTAAAGTATCTCCTTTGCAACATAAATTTTCTCATTGATTTGAAAATCATGCTTCAATCTCTTTTACGTTTGCAAAAAATTCTCATAAAAAATAATGAAAACCCCTCTCTATTTCAAGAACTTCGAACTGTGTATACAAAATGAGACTTCACTGGATTTTTTATGAGTATTTTTTTTACAAAGATGGCATGAAGAAATCGTTTAGGATACCTGAACTTCAATTGAATTGTAGAAACTTCCAGAAATTTATTGTTAATGGTTTGTTTTCCTATGTTAAACATACAATTTCAATTAAAAATCCTCTCTCGTCATCTCAAAATTTCGTGGATTCTACAGGTGGCGGAGTATGTTTACGGTGACAGAGCATTACAAATCCAAAACTAGAGTCATGTTTCTCTCACATTATGACACATCTAAACGAAATCTTGAGTTTAACCATTTTCGAAATCATTCAACTGTTGATGAAATCCCAGAATTGACTCTTACCTGCCACTTGCGCAATGCTTGGGATATTTTGGAGAAAAAGGTTAGCTCGGTGTAGAGAAAGCCTCGGTCTCTATCTCCTTCTTTAAAAAAAATGCTTCTCCTTATTTCTCCATGCAATTCCTTCAATTTCTTAGTCCAATTCCACGCTATTTCTCCACTGCTCAGGGTTCTTCTCTCATACGCAGTTCTCTCTTATTCTTTGCGTTCTTCTCTACATATTTTTCTTTCAATGAGGTTTCTTCTATGTTGTGGTTGAATGCGCAGTGTTTCCCTTCTAAGCTGGGTTTAGCTGTGATGATGAAGGAGAACACATGCAGAGAAAAATTTTGAAACGTTTTGACCATTTGTTGTTGTGTTTCTCAATTCATTCTAACTGTTTCTAACCTTTGTACTCGTGGCTGCCACTTGTGCTTCAGATGTGTCTTGGTTGACTGCCTTCTCCTCTACATGATTTTCCTCATTGCCACGGGTTTTTATGCTCAATTTATCACCATCATGTTTGTTTTATCCTTGCTCTGTCTTTTGTACAATATCGATGCTATTTCATGTATTTGCAATTATTTAAGGTCTTCACTCTTATTTCTTGTATGTATATTGCATGTTTTCTCAATCATGCTTTGTTATGCATTTGTAAATCCATTCTTACTACATGCTGCATATCCATATCATTGCATATTTTCCATTTTTATTTTCTTTTGTGTTTCATTATTTCCATAAACTAAGGTCCTTTCAAATAAAATTATAATTTTAATGACACTAACTCTTTTGTTCTGGTCTTGTAGGAAAACTAATCCTTCATCTCTTTGTAGGCAATTTCTATGAGGCAAAAAAAAAAAAAAAAAAAATATTGGCCCCAAAAAGGAGAAGTTGCTAGAAGTTTGGCAAAAACCTCTCATGAATGATGAATGTAGGGTTATGATGAGGTTAATGAATGAAATATATTTAATGTAGGGTGATGTAGGATGTAGGATAATGTAGGATGATGAATTTATGAATAAATGGGTATTGCATATTCAAGTTTTTAAATTAGTTTATCAATCTTAGAAAAAATTTAAAAATCAAATGTATTAAGAATACTTTAAACTTACAGTAATTTCCTTCCACTTAGTAGCTGATTGTATGTTGGAAATACTAAGAGGGAGGGGGGGTGTGAATCATTATTCCTTTCAGTTAAAGCATTAGTTAATCTTCAACTATTATCATTGTTTGTACAATGATAGCAGTAAACAAAAGGAACAAAAATGCACACAATTTTTAAGGTGGAAACCCACTCGGGGAAAAAAACCACCTAATGTTTTTTTAATAATTCTTTAATATTCAACTCCAATTGAAAATAAAGCTCCAACTTCCTAAAATCTAGAAAAACATTCTTCTCTAGCTCCCACTGAATGGACGCTCCAACGCCCGATATTATTCAGTAGTCAACTGAACGGATGCCCCAACACCCAATGAGCTACAACTCACCCTAGCACCACCCTACCACCTTGAAGCTTTCACAGGATTGAACCTATTGGTGACTTCATGCACCAGCCTAGCACCACCCTACCACCTATAGAAGAATAAAAGAAGAATGGACTCCCGTACCAGGGAAAATGGTCCACTTTATAATGATATATAATGATGTATAAGAAGAAGACACACTAGACCATAACCCCAACTATGAAACAACCATCTAATGATGATCCTAGACCTCCCGACGCTGCCTCTTCAACTCTTGGCAGATAGACACTAGTATAATTTTTACAATAATGTATTTAAAATGACTTAGTACAATGATACCTTTACATTGACTGCATGCAGTGATTCCCACTTGAAGACTTCATGTGATGAACTTGTTGCTGCAGTTATACACCTTGATTGCTGCTCTTGTCATGCTACTCTCTATTGTACCTTGATTTTCTTTGCTGCCCTAGAAATTCTGGTCCTTTGTAGCCCTTGACAACACATGATCTAGGTTTTTCTTGCCTTATAGGAGCTCGATATTGAATCTGGTGTATCTCTATTATTTTAGATCCCCAATATGTGATTTTCGACCCTGTAGTATTCCTATGAGTCTTCTTTCCAATTCCATAGGTCTAACCCAATTTGGATTCTTCAAGAGAGAGTTATGTCCAATCTCTCACAATGCGCTAATTATGGATTGTTTCAGTAGAACAAGATTATATGGCGTGCCACATGTCACTGTTTCTTCATTCAGCTCTAAAATTGATACAAAAAAACTACATTCCATTCACTATCTGCTAATTTTTATATAATTCCAATATAATACTCAGAGAGAGATTTATGACGATTTTCCCAAGGTCACTTCTTTGAGATGAATTTCAGGAGCCTGCAAAAACACTGACTTCCACAGATCATATCGCCAAAAATATTACGCACCTTGATCTGAAATTTCTACAGGAGATTCCTCAATATTTCGGCTTCGCCTCATAAAAATTTCTGTGTCTGAACCTTTGTAGAAAAAATGTTAGAGCGAAAATTCCACGATGACCTGTTTCAGATAATGAAAGGAGGATATGAGGATCACAATTTATATAAATGGTTAGGTTGAGAGGGGCTTCAACAAGTGAACGTGGGAGGGATTTTAGGAGCTTAAAAATGATTAATTATTAACTTTTCAATGACCTATGCCACAACCCCATGGATTTTTAGCCCACTAAAAAGGGTTACAAACTTCAAACATGAATATCTCTCAAACCATGAAGAATTACGTGGCGTTCCATATATCAACGGAAACATCTTGATAAGTAGAAACCATCAAAAGCATTCTTGACCCAGAATATAGTAATTTGGTAGGTCAAAATTCCCATGAAATATTGGGGTAGCCCCTGGTGCTGCTTGGGTTGACATCAATGACGACCGTTGATCAACAATCTCCCCCTTTGGAATTGATGGAAACACAAGTAATCCCCCTGCGATCATGACACCTCTTCCTACAACAATCTCTCCCCCTTTGACATCAATGGCAAAGGTTAACTCCCCCTGACACACAATCATCCTGCAGACCTGTACACACTTCCACTCCCCCTTTATATTCTAAATAAGGAAAATCTAATGAGAACTTGGGAGAATCCCAAGCTTCTGGCGAAGATATTCCAATGCTTCATGAGTACTCTCATGATCATTAATGCTTCTTACCCAAAATGCATTTGTAAAGGCATGAATAATGAGATTGTTACCCTTGGGATACCACAAGCCATATTTTTGTTCCCTTTAGATATCAAAGAATTCTTTTGATGGCAATAATATGTGATTCTTTTGGTGCTACTTGGAATCTTGCTACTTGTCCAAATGCTTGCATAACATCTGGTCGGGAGGCTGTACATATAGAATAATACCAGTCATAGATCTGTACAACCTTTGATCCACATCCTTAGATGAGTCATCTATGCTCAATTTTCAACCTGTTACCATCAGAGTAAGAATGGGTTTGCAATATTCCATTTTGAATTTCTTGAGAATTTCCTTGATGTACTTGGCTTGACATATAAATATTCCTTTCTCTTGCTGAGATATTTGAAGCCCTAAGAAGTATGTCAGCTCACCAAGTAAAGACATCTTGAAATCACTTTGCATATTTGTAGCAAAATTCTTACTTAGTCGATCATCATTGCTACCAAATATTATATCATCCTCTTTAGCTATTAGACGTGCTTTAGTTGCTTCATCCAAAACATATATGTTGTTTGGAGCTCGACTTGTTGTAGCCACAATTTCACCATACCTGCCTTTCCTGATTTCACATTTTGTGGAGTTGAATAGTATTGTGTGTCCTTTATCACACATTTTTCCAACACTGAGCAGATTGTGATTCATGTTTTCAACCAATAGAACATTCTTGGCTAGAGCATATTTGCTTCTGAGAGTGACAATACCTGCTCCTATAAAATTTGAAGATCCATCATTTCCAAAACACGGTTCTATCCTTCCTCTCTTTCAGAGATACAAATTTCTTTCTATCTCTAGTCATATGCGTTGAGAAATCGCTATCAACATACCACACATCTTTGTTGTTTTGAGTCTTGAGAGCGAGAGCAAAATTATCAGTCTTCTTCTTCTTCCATGTTCGTTCGTTCTGTGGCTTCGAAGATTCTTCTGGAGGATTTTCAAATCTGCAGTCTTTGGCTATGTGTCCAAAGTTTCAACATTTGTAACATTCAATATTATTTCTTAAATATTCAAATCTATTGATGTTTCGCTGAGCCCTGGGAGGTTCATATTTGATAGATCTCCTAAAATTGTATTGGTTCCTAGGGTACGTGCGACATTCTACAACTTTATGACCAAATTTTCCACATAAATAACAATAGCCATAAAAAATATGTTGGTACCTGGATGGAAATATTCATCGAGGAATTGTCTTCCAAGGCTGTTCTTGAGAATATTGTCCAATGAAGTCTACATGCATGTCATATCTCATAGGTTCATTGTATTTTGTTGTAGAAGATCCTGCTTCTTCTTCTTTGTAATCGAGGCTAGTTCTGTCATTGTAAGATCGTTGATTGTTGATGATTTCTTCCAATTCCCTTGAGCTATTGGCATATTTTTGGATATTTTTTCCCTTCTTCACTTCCTTATGCAGCAAGACTACTTCGACTTCTAATTCTTCCCTTTCTTACTTGATTTCTTCCAACTTCTTTTGAAGTGACTCTTCAATGCATTTGTGTTCTTCAACTTCAATTTTGAGACCTTGAACTTGTTCTTCAAGAGTATTGGAATGGATCTTCTCAGCCTTGAGCTCTTTTATAATCTTGATTGCTTCCTTAGAAAATTATTCTATGGTCAACCCTTCTTATTCGTTGTTTGATACCTCTTTTTTACTGTGCTTGGCCATAAAAAATACTCTCCCATTGGCTTCTTCTTCATTTTCATTGTCTGTTGGAAATTTTTTCATTGATGGAAAAGAAGAGAAGCAAAATAGCAGAGTAGCAGAGGCAACAAAAAGAAAAGAGAAGTAGCACAAAGTGGCAGACAAGAAGTAGAGAAAGAGAGGCAAGAAGAGGGACCATGAGACATGAAGCAAAGAGAAAAAGATCAGGAGAAATCTGGGGGGACAGAGTAGAGTTGAGAGAGGGTTCACAGGGAAGGAATAAACAAATAAACAAATAACAAAGGTTTATAGTGGAGCCAGAGATAAAAAAATAAACAAATACAGAGGCAGAGCCGTGAAATGAAACGGTCGAGCAGCAGAGTAAGGTCGCAGAGAGTACAGTGAAACAAAGACAGAAGACACAGAGGCAGAGACAGAGAATATAAAGGCAGAGATAGAGAATACAGAGGCAGAGCCGTTAACAAACCAACAGTGAAATGAACACAGGAGATGTGGAACCATGTAGAAAGGGCGGAACCGAAAAGCAAAACAACAGTGGGATTATGTGTATATGGGTTAATGCACAATCTGTATAATTAAACGAATAATGGAGGTTAAATAAACAATTGAAGCAAAATTATGAAATACCGGAACCCCGAGTCAAGAATGGAACCATGAGGAATAGTGAAGGCAGTTTCGGTGGAAGAAACAACCTGAATCGCGCTGCCCTTTAGTGGTAAGTTGAATTCACCTTTTTGAACGCAATCTATGTCACTGATGGCCACGTGTCCTAAAGTGGTTTTCGAATACAACCTTTTTCACGTAATTTTGGAGAATTATGTTACGAGCATATAAGTTGCGCGATATTGCGCGTCGTCCGTCGGATGGGGGTCCAAGGCTCAGTTGGAGCGCGAGAGTATATTGACTGTCTGATCAAAAGAGGAGTTGCGGGGAAGAGAACCGAGACTGTGGGACCTACATTCATTGTTACGGGGCCAAATATTATGTGAATTTTAGTGTATTATTGTATAATAAACATTAATAAATAGGTGGAAGGTAAGTTACATGCCCGTGAATGCAATACATTATAAAATGTTGGGTTAATGTTATAAGCCATGGTTGAAAGGTTATAAACGCTTGCGTGTTTAATTAAGGGCATCAAATCCATTGGTATAGCGTTAAGTGATAAGGTCAGGAGTATGATAGTGTCTTATTATATCATGTTCAAACGTTAGAGAGCGGGTTAAGAATGTTATGTTTCGGGTTAATACACTTGATATAATAAACAAAGAAAGGGGTTCAATATGATATAAGCGTTGTGTTAAAAGGGGACCAATATTGTAATACAAGGCGTATAAAACATTGTATTTGTGGATATAAGATGTGGTGGGCCCAGTTGAATTATCGCGTTATTGCTTAGTTATTAACAATTGAAGAAAATGTTGAATGGATGATATGTATATACATAAATTGTGGACCCCTACTATGTTATGGATTAACAAGAGGTAAGCCAAGCCTTATACATTGCATTATAGTATTATAAAAGAGGCAGATTATATGTGCAGTGTGGGCCCCATGTAAAAAGACTAGTTCAATGCATGTTTATTCCAAGAATCTTAACCCAAGCTGAAGGATACATAAAAGCTATTCCGAGAATCTTAACCCAAGCTGGAGGATACATAAACGCTCCGAGAATCTTAACCCAAGCAGCAAAGTATATATATATGTGTAGCGCTTTATACAAAAAGGACCAAGATTACAATACAAAGCATATGTATTATATTCTTGTGCGCGAGATTAAAAGAGCAAAAGGTTCTATTGGTCGGGTTTAAAACGAACGAAGTACCATTAGGTGGGACCCTCACGAATCACATCGGAGAAAATTATGGCAGCGGAACATGTTGACAAAAGTTCTGATGGCGATTGCGGACCCGATATGTTATAAACGGTGATTCTCATATTTGTTTGGGTTCTGGCCTAAAGCGCATCGAAGCAATTCATCGCATCGGAGGTGAAAGAGTAACATACAACTGAAAGTTCCGATTACGATTGAGTGATCGGATGATAGCCATCGGATTTTCTGAAGGATGGACGGTGGATATGAGTTGTTTGATTACATGGTGGGGCCTTTGTTAATCGCATCGGAGAACTCCAATCGCATCGGCGTAGTGAAGTGGAATTGAACAGTGATCCATCGCATCGGAGTAAAGAAGAACATCAGAACTTACAATTGAAATTTTCGATTGCGATTAATCACATCAGAACCATCGCAAGAGGCGTAATCGCATCGGAGCACAAGAAAAGATCGATTAGTTGAACAAAAAAGGCATTTTATTTATCAAAAGGGTATATTATGATTATATCACCGAAAGGCATTTGCGTTACACAGAAAGGGTAGTTTATATGTTAAAAATGCTTTATTATTACGCCGAGATTTGAATTGCGTTATATAAAAAGCGCAGTTACATATATGCAAGAGTTACGCAACAACAATAAACAGAAAAGCATACAAAGAGGAAAAAGATAGAGACAGTTGTAGAAAAGACAACACGCAGTGATCCAAAAGGCTGAATGGGTTGAGTTAGAATTCACATTGTAACTAAATGTAAATGTTTTTAATTGGTTTATATTGTTTGTGATGCACTAGCAAGTATCCATAGGAAACAAAACTCCACTGTAAAATTGAAAGTTGTACAAATTGCTATAGTTTTCTGAATGAGCTGGATAAAGGAGTAAGGAGGCAGAAGGCGAAGATTCAGGGCTATTCACTTTGAATTCCCTGTGGAATACGAACAGTATGAGGCAAACTGTATAAAGGATATCACAGTGATATGCATAGAGAGGTTAGAGAATGCAGAGTATGAAGAATTGAGGCAGAGAAGATAAGGAAAAGGAGGAGCAGAAAGAGATGCTACAGAACATAGCTGATATCTAAGGTAAATCAACAAATATTTTCTTTTGATAGAATGAGGAAGTTGGAGCTTCCCTATCAAGTTGAAGCTTGATAGATGTCAGTTGTAGCTGACTGAGGTTGGAGCCTCCTGTAGGTTGGTGCCTGCAAAAAATCAGTGGTGAGAGGGAGTTGGAGCTTACCTTTGCATCACAAAAATAATAAGATGTGGTTTTATCCCTTTATGGGTTTCCACTTATATCTGTTGTCTCTGTGTGTGTTGCCTATGTGTTGATATGTTCTATCCAATCTGTTTAGTGCTTGCTGCTCTCATAATAAGTTTGGTGTCACATTATCTTAATACTTGCTGCTACATATTAAGACTGTTCACATATTAAGTTGGTTATAAAATTAAGTTGTAAATAAGCATGATGAAAAGGTTTAAAAAGCTCATCTATATGTTAAACTGTTTCACCCCCCCTCTCAGTTTAACTAAGGATTCAACAATTGGTATCAGAGCAGGTTCCTTTTGTACCAGTTTAACAAGTGAAAGTAGATCCTAGGTCCCCAGGATGGCTTGTCAAGAAGGAATCTCAACCAATAAAGCCCCTTTTTTCACGGTGCTAATTATGCCTTTTGGAAAATCAGAATGAGAGCTTACATAATGTCTCTAGGAATATAAGTTTAGCTGCTCTGGAATTTGGATATGCCCCAAAGGCAACTGACTCAGAGAAAGAAGCTAAACAAGACTTTGTAGCTAATGCAAAGGCCATGAATGCAATCTTAAATGGACTATGTGAGGCTGAATTTATCAAAGAAATGCATAACAAGACTTCCAAATAAATGTGGGATACTCTTGAAAACATCCATGAGGGAATCAAAAGGTGAAGACAACCAAACTTCAAGTATATAGAGCTCAATTTGAAAATTTAAAAATGAATGATGATGAAGATATTGGCAGCTTCTTCTTAAGAGTTACAGAAATTGTTAATAATATGAAAGCCCTTGGAGAAACCATACCATAATGTGTAATTGTACAAAATATTATAAGATCTCTTCCACCCAGCTTTAACCCCAAGGTTTCTGCCATAGAAGAAACAACTGATCGGGAAATATTGACCATGAACCAATTACTTGGAAATCTAACAGCCTATGAGATGAGACTGCCACAAAAGAAGCCAAAAAGAAGCCTATGAGATGTATGTTCTTGCTCTGATGAAGAAGAGGCCAAATTTTTCAAGAAACTGGATAGCGGCTCAGGTAAATATAAAGGTAAACTTCCATTCAAATGCTTTAACTATGGAAGAGTTGGACACTATGCTGCTAAGTGTCCTCATAAGAAAACTAGGAATCAGGCTCAAGAATCAGAGAAAACTATATCAAAGAACTGGCAGAAAGGAAAGAAATTCAATAGAAAATATTTCTATGCTCAACAAGATAGCAGTGCATCTGAAGAATCAGATGAACCCTCAAGTGAAGAAGGAACCTCAAAATTTATGTTGATGGCCATAGAAGAACTTGAAGGACTCCTTCTATAAGATGAAGAAGAAGGTGAAGTTGATCTTGAGGGGGAGCTACGAAATGCCCTAGAGGATATTGACAGACTCAAACTGAAGTGCAGAAAATGTAAATACGTTCTCCTCAAGTATGTAAGAGAAGAACAAAATTCAGAAGTCCTCATTCAGCTGAAAGTAGAGCTTGAAGAAGCCAAGAAGGTAGAAGAATATGTGTGCAGACTAAAGAAGGATCGATATGGGTTGAAACAAGCTCCTCGTGTTTGGTATTCAAGGCTGGATAAGTACTTGAAAAAACAAGGCTTTAAGAGAGGAGGAGTAGACAACAATCTATACATAAAAGCCGATGAAAATGAACTCTTGATTGTTGTAGTATATGTTGATGACATTATGTTTGGAAGCAACAAAGATGAGTTAGCAAAAGGATTTGTTGAAGAGATGAAATCAGAGTTTGAGATGTCTATGATTGGAGAGCTCGCCTACTTAGGACTTCAAACTCAGCAAAAGAAAATAGTTACATTCATGTCACAAGAAAAATACTTAAAAGAGATGTTGAAAAAGTTCAAAATGGAAGACTCCAAACCTGTGTCAACTCCCATGATCACTGGATGCAAGCTATGTGTTGATGATGGATCTGCTGATATAGATAAAAAACTTTACAGATCCATGATAGGAAGTCTGCTATACCTAATAGCATCTAGACCAGACCTTATGTTGGCAATAGGACTTGTAGCTAGATATCAAGCAACACCAAAACAAAATCACCTTCTAGGAGTCAAAAGAATATTCAGATATCTACAAGGAACTGTACAGTATGGGCTATGGTATCCAAAAGGAAAGAGCTTCACTTTGACAACATATACAGATGCAGATTGGGCCAACTGTGTGGATGACAGGAAAAGCACAAGTGGAGGTGCATTCTACTTGGTAAAAATTTTGGTGGCATGGCTAAGCAAGAAACAAACATCTATCTCTCTATCTACAACAAATGAAGAATACATAGTAGCAGCAGCATGTTGCACACAAGTCATGCGGATGAAACAAACCCTCCAAGACATGAAGGCAAGCATTGATGAACCTATCTCTATCAAATGTGATAATACAAGTGCAATAAGTATATCAAAAAATCATGTACTTCATTAAAAAACTAAACACATCCCAATCAAGTACCATTTCCTAAGAGAAAAAGTAGCACAAAAGGTAGTGAAGTTGGAATATGTGCCAAAAAAAGAAAAAACAATAGATACATTCACAAAACCTCTTGCTAGAGAACCATTCAAATATCTGAGATACAAACTAGGGGTAGTGTCTTCAAATGCTACTCTCTGAAAGAAAAGGAAAGATTCATTCTAGGGGGAGAACAGAAAAGAGGACATCATTCTAGGGGGAGATCAGTCAACAAAGAGAATCACAAAAGAGCCAGAGAAACTAAGCAGAGCATGAAATAGGTCCTCAATCTTAGAGTAAAATGGACGATATTTAAAAGCACACTGGGAAATGAGCAACCCTTTGCCATTGATGTCAAAGGGGGAAGAAAATCAAGCAACAGAAGAAAGGGTCCTAAAAGGCAAGCAGAGGAAGTGTATTGCCATCAATGCCAAAGGGGGAGACGGTTGGAAATGTTGTCATTGATGGCAAACAAGAGAAGCAAAATAGGAGAGTAGCAGAGGAAGCAAAAAGAGAAGCAAAGTAGCACAAAGTGAAAAGCAAGAAGCAGAGAAAGAGAGGCAAGAAGAGGGACCATGAGACATGAAGCAGAGAGAAAAAGATCAGGAGAAATCTAGGGGGATAGAGTAGAGTTGAGAGAGGGTTCACGGGGAAGGAATAAATAAATAAACAAATATAGAGGCAGAGCTGTGAAATGAAACGGTTGAGCAGCAGACTAAGATCGCAGAGAGTACAGTGAAATAGAGATAGAAGACACAGAGGCAGAGGTAGAGAATATAGAGGCAGAGATAGAGAATACAGAGGCAGAGCCGTTAACAAATCAACAGTGAAATGAACACAGGAGATGCAGAACCATGCAGAAAGGGCGGAACCGAAAAGAAAAATAGCAACAGGATTATGTGTATATGGTTTAATGCACAATCTGTATAATTAAACAAAGAATGGAGGTTAAATAAACAATTGATGCGAAATTATGAAATACCAAAACCGTGAGTCAAGAACGGAACCATGAGGAATAGTGAAGGCGGTTTCGGTGGAAGAAATAACTTGTATTGCGCTGCCCTTGGGTGGTAAGCTAAATTCACCTTTTTGAACACGATCTATGTCGCTGATGGCCATGTGTCCTAAAGTGGTTTTCGAATACAACTTTTCTCGTGTAATTTTGGAGAATTATGTGACGAGCATATAAGTTGCGTGATTTTGCGCGTCGTCCATCGGACGGGGGTCCAAGGCTTAGTTGGAGTGCGAGAGTAGATTGACCGTCCGATCAAAAGAGGAGTTGTGGGGAAGAGAAACGAGACTGTGGGACCTACATTCATTTCTGTGAGGCCAAATATTATGTGAAGTTCAGTGTATTATTGTATAATAAATGTTAATAAACAGGTGGAAGGTAAGTTACATGCCCGTGAATGAAATACATTATAAAATGTTGGGTTAATGTTATAAGCCATGGTTGAAAGGTTATAAATGCTTGCGTGTTTAATAAAGGGCATCAAATCCATTGTTATAGCGTTAAGTGATAAGGTCGGGAGTATGAGAGTGTCTTATTATATCATGTTCAAACGTTAGAGAGTGGGTAAGAATGTTTTGCATCGTGTTAATACACTTGATATAATAAACAAAGGAAGGGGTTCAATATGATATAAACGATGTGTTAAAAGGGGACCTAGATTGTAATACAAGGCATATAAAACATTGTATATGTGGATATAAGATGCGGTGGGTCCAGTTGAATTATCGTGTTAATGGTTAGTTATTAACCATTGAATAAAATGTTGAATGGATGATATGCATATACATAAATTGTGGACCCCTACTATGTTATGGATTAACAAGAGGTAAGCCAAGCCTTAGACATTGCATTATAGTATTATAAAAGAGGTAGAGTATATGTGCAGTGTGGGCCCCATGTAAAAAGACTAGTTCAATGCATGTTTATTCCGAGAATCTTAACCCAAGTTGAAGGATACATAAAAGATGAAGCGGCAAAGTATATATATATGTGAAGCGCTTTATATACAAAGGACCAAGGTTACAATATAAAGCATATGTATTATATTCTTGTGCGAGAGATTAAAAGAACAAAAGGTTTTATTGTTCGGGTTTAAAACAAATGAAGTATTATAAGGTGGGACCCTCACGAATTGCATCGGAGAAAAAAATAACAGCGGAACATGTTAATAAAATTTCTGATTGTGATTACGAACCCGATATGTTATAAATGGTGACTCATATTTGTTTGAATTCCGGCTTAAAGTGCATTGGAGTGATTCATCGCATCGAAGGTGAAATAGTAATGAACAAACTAAAAGTTCCAATTTCGATTGAGTGATCGGATGATAGCCATTGGATTTGCTGAAGGATGGATGGCGGATATGAGTTTTTTGATTACATGGTGGGGCCTTTGCTAATCGCATCAGAGAACTCCAATCGCATTGGCACAGTGAAGTGCAAGTGAACAGTGAACCATCGCATCAGAGTAAAGCAGAACATACCATTGAAAGTTTCGATTGTGATCAATTGCATAAGAACCATCGCAAGGGGTGTAATTACATTGGAGCATAAGAAAAGATCGATTAGTTAAAAAAAAAGGCATTTAATATATTAAAAAGGTCTATTATGATTATATCGCTGAGAGGCATTTGCGTTATATAGAAAGGGCAGTTTATATGTTACAAATGCCTTTGTTATTACGCCAAGAGTTGAATTGCATTATATAAAAGCACAGTTAAATATATGCAGGAGTTACGCAATAGCAGTGAATAGAAAAGCATACAGACAAGAAAAAAACCGAGACAGCTGCAGAAAAGACAACACGCAGTGATCCAAAAGGCTGAATGGGTTGAGTTGGAATTCACATTGTAACTAAATGTAAATTTTTTAATTGGTTTATATTGTTTGTGATGCACTGGCAAGTCTCCATAGGAAACAAAACTCCAGTGTAAAAGTGAAATTTGTACAAATTTCTGTATTTTTATGAATGAGCTGGATAAAGAAGTGAGGAGGTAGAAGGTGAAGATTCAGGGCTATTCACTTTGAATTCCCTGTAGAATGCGAACAGTTATGAGGCAAACTATATAAAGGATATCAGATTGATATGCAATAGAGAGGTTAGAGAATGCAAAGTATGAAGAATTGAGGCAGAGAAGAAAAGAAGAAGGAGGAGTAGAAAGAGATGCTATAAGACAGATTTGAAGACTAAAAGACAACACAAAAGAAGGTACAGAACAGAGATGATATTCAAGGTACATTAGCAAATGTTTTCTTTAAATAGAATGAGGAAGTTGGAGCTTCCCTATCAAGTTGAAGCTTGATAGATGTCAATTGTAGTTGACTGAGGTTGGAGCCTCCTGTAGGTTGGTGCCTGCGGAAAATTAGTGGTGAGAGGGAGTTGGAGCTTTCCTTTGCATCACAACAATAATAAGATGTGGTTTTCTCCCTTTATGGGTTTCCACTTATATATTTTGTCTCTATGTGTGTTGCCTATGTGTTGATATGTTCTATCCAATCTGCTTAATACTTGTTTCTCTCATAATAAGTTTGGTGTCACATTATCTTAATACTTGCTGCTACATATTAAGACTATTCACATATAAAGTTGATTATAAAATTAAGTTGTAAATAAGCTTGACGAAAAGTTTTAAAAGCTCATGAATGTGTTAAACTGATTCACCCCCCCCCCCTCTTAGTTTAACTAAGGAATCAACATTGTCTTCATCGGATGATGGGCTATCTTCTTTAGAGAGAAAGTTCCTTTTGGATCCTTGCTTGTTGAATTTCTTAAAGCCTTTCTTTCTTTTTGAGTTGCCATTACTTTTGTTTGGACATTTTGCTGCAAAATGCCCAACCTCATTATAGCTGAAACATATCAATGGAATTTTACCTTTGAATTGTCCCTTACCAATTTGTAGTTTTCTCGTGAAGTAAGCATATTCTTCATCCGAAAGACCTTCTTCATCATCTCCCTTTTCTTCACACTTGAAGGTGCATGTATTTTCAATTAAAGGTTGTTTATCCTAATTGGTTTTCTTAGATGCAAATCTTAACGCAGTCAGATGCGAAGTAATCTCTTTCTTAATATCAAAGTCTCATTTCATATGCTATGAGAACTCCATGTAATTTGTCTATGATGAGTTTTTCCAAATTTTCACTGTATTCTAAGACCGATACCTTTGGATTGAATATGCCTGGTAACATTCTAAGAATCTTTCGTATAATAGTCTTCTCATCAACTATATCTCCCAATCCTTCCATAGTATTCGCTATTTCATCAATGTATTAGAAGTATGCAGCCATGTTGCAATCTTCTTTCATTCTGAGTTGCTCAAATGTTTCTCTATATATTTGAAGCTTTGCTTCTTTGAAATTTGAGTCACCTGTATATATATTCTCAAGCTTTTCCCATACATTTTTGGTGCTTTTACAACCCAACACCTTATGATAAGCAGATTCAATAATTCCACTGATAATAATATTCTTTGCTTTTGCATAATTTACAAAATTCTTCTTACCTTGTTCATCTGTGGTTGATGTAAATCCATTTTGAACAGTGTCCCATACTTCGTAACTTTGCGCCAATAGATAGACCTCCATTCTTCCTTTCCAGAATGCATAATTATTTTCATCGGTTAAAGAGGGTACACCTATTCTGCATGCTCCATGAACTCCTTCCACCTATTAAACTCATTGAAGGAAACCAAGCTCCGATACCAATTGTTGGAAATAATTTCGAGGGGGGTGAATCAAGAGTCCTTTCAATTAGAGCATTAGTTAATCTTCAATTATTATCAGTGTTTGTACAATGATAGCAGTAAACAAAAGGAACACAAATGCACACAATTTTTAAGGTGGAAACCCAATTCGGGACAAAAGCTACCTAATTCTTTTCTAATAATTATTTAATATTCAACTCGAATTGAAAATAAAGCTCCAACTTCCTAGAATCTAGAAAATCATTCTTCTCCAGCACCCACTGGATGCATGCTCCAATGCCCGAGATTCTTCAGTAGTCAACTGAACGGATGCCCTAACACCCAATGAGCTACAACTCACCCTACCACCACCCTACCACCATAAATTTTTCACAAGCTTGAACCTATTGATGACTTCATGCACCAACCTAGCACCACCCTACCACCCTATAGAAGAATAAAAGAAGAATGGACTCCCGTACCAGGGAAAATGGTCAACTTTATAATGATATAGAATGATGTAGAAGAAGAAGACACACTAGAAAATAACCCCAACTATGACACAACCACCTAATGATGATCCTAGACCTCCTGACACTACCTCTTCAACTCTTGGCAGATAGACACTAGTATAATTTTTACAATAACTTATTTACAATGACTTATTACAATGATACCTTTACAGTGAATGTATGCAGTGCTGCCCACATGAAAACTTCATGTGATGAACTTGTTGTTGTTGTTCTGCACCTTGATTTCTGCTCTTGTCATGCTACCCTCTGTTGCACCTTGCTTTTCTTTGTTGCCCTAGAAATTCTGGTCCTTTGCAGCCCTTGACAACACATGATCTAGCTTTTTCTTGCTTTCCAGGAGCTCGATATTGAATCTGGTGTATCTCCGTTATTTCAGATCCCCAATATGTGATTTTCGGCCCTGTAGTATTCCTCTGATTATTCTTTCTAATGCCACAGGTCTGACCCAATTTGGATTCTTCAAGGGAGAGTTATGTCCATTCTCTCACAATGCCCTAATTATGGATTGTTTCAGTAGAGCGAACTTGTACGACGTGCCATGTGTCATTTTTTCTTCATTCAGATCTAAAATGGATACAACAAAAACTATAGCCCGTTCACTATATGTCACTTTTTATATAATTCCAATCCGATACTCAGAGAGAGAGTTATGATGATTTTCCCAAGGTCGCTTCTTTGAGATGAATTTCAAGAACCTCCAAAAACACTGACTTCCACAGATCATATCTCCGAAAATGTTGCGCACCTTGATCTGAAATTTCTACAGGAGCTTCATCAGGATTTTGGTTTCACCTCATAAAAGTTTTAGATTCTTAACCTTCGTAGAAAAAACGTTAGAGCGAAAATTCCATGATGACCTATTTCAGATAACGAAATCCCAACATAAGGAGGATATGAGGATCACAATTTATATAAATGCTTAGGTTGAGAGGGGCTTCAACAAGTGAACGTAGGAGGAATTTTTGGAGCTTAAAAATTATTAATTATTGACTTTTCAATGACCCATGCCACAACCCCATGGGGTTTTAGCCCACTAACTAGGGCTACAAACTTCAAACATGAATATCTCTCAAACCGTGAAGAATTACGTGGTGTGCCACATATCAATGAAAACATCTCAACAAGTAGAAACCATAAAAAGCATTCTTGACCCAGAATATAGTAATTTGGTAGGTCAAAATTCCCATGCAATATTGGGGTAGCCCCTGGTGCTGCTTGGGTTGACATCAATGACAACCGCTGATCAACATTGTCAATTTTTGTTCTATTGATGATGACCCTTTCTCTTTTGTCAACACTTGACCTTTTGCTAATGATGATAATTCTTTGACTTCAAAGATGACTTTTTCTAAATGATTTTGATGGCTTGTAGGTGCTTATAGTTACTTCTCAAATTCCTTTGATTTTGATTATGATGTTTCAGGTTCTTTCTGCAATAACATATGAAATTGATCTTTTTCAGGTCCCTCACTGATAAATATTGATGTCTCAGGTCCCTTCTGCAATACAACTGCTTCTTATTAAACTATTTGCATAGTTTATTGGTTTTTTATAGAATCTTCCCGCTTGCTTATTTTGAGACTTGTCCTCAAGTCTTTGAAATCTGGAGGATGATTTCTACAAAATTAAATTGAGAAAAAGTAAAACAAAATAGAGAATTCATATTGGCCAAACAAGTTGGTTTTCTGATATGAATTTGAGTTTGTATTGTCCCAGTTTCCTAGATTTTCAAGGTGGGTTAATAGGTCCCACAAATTCAAGAGCCCATTGTTCAAATGGTTCTATTAGTACTTGTGGTTTTATGGAATCTCATCTGATATTATAGGTCTTCCAGTTCTTTGGAAGCTATCACATCTTTTGACATAGGCTTTTGAGTCCTTGAAGATTGTTGACCAGTAGTAGCCAAGTTTGAGCACCTTGTATGTTGTTCGCTTATTTGCAATGACCACCACATGGATCATCATGAAATGATTTTAAAATATCAAGAATTTCATCTTCTCTAACACACTTTCTTATCAAAAGATCAGAACTAGTATAAAAGAGGTCACCATTGACCCAACTGTATCTAGCACTTTCTCTAATTCTTTTTCTTTTCTACTTGCTAGTAAAATGAGATGGTAATATTCTAGATGATAAATAATTAGCTATATCTGCAAACCATGGGGTTTTAGCTATTATAGCAAATAAATAATCATCGAGAAATTTTTCTGAAACAAGAACGGGTTCACCAGGTGAATGAAGTCTTGACAAGAAATCTGCTACTTGATTCTCTTTACCTGGTCGATCTAGAACAGTGAGATTGAATTATTGCATTAGTAACAACCATATAGTAATTCTACCATTGGTAATTTATTTTTTCATTAAGTATTTAATGGCTGAATGAAATGTATGAATAAACGATTGATAGCCTATTATTTAATGCCTAAATTTATTGATTGCATGCACAACAATTAGCATTTATTTTTCAATTACTGTATAGTTTAACTATGTCGGTGTAGGAATTTATAGGGTAAGTTCCTTAGATCAAAAACCAAAGGTCACCGCTCACAAACAGATCACAAATCAGTACACTAGTATATCACATAATTAGAACCCTCGAAGAGGGAAACAGTCCATGGCTCAAGCCAACGTGACCACTTCAGGAAATTTATTAATATAAAAAGAAAGATTACATATGTTTCTCTCATAAATGGTTACCAGAAAAATGACCCTCCATGCTCTTTAAATAGAGATCATGGACCAATCGGGTGTTAAGCCACGGATCAAGTGTTGTTAATACCAAGGAGAGTGTGAACCGTCAGATGACTACAAATCGTGATCGTCGGATTATAAGTTAAAAATGTACATAGTAAAGAAGCACACTTTACCTAACTCTACACTAGACTAAGTTATTCTTAACTATTTCCTATGTATTGGAATATCCTAATACCCCCCTTAATAACAACTTGGGATAAGATTGAAGGATTTACAAAGGTGACACAAAAGGAGGCTATTTCCTATGTGTCAAAATATCCTAACATTCCCCCTTAAGAAAAAATTGGGATAGGATTGAAGGATTTACAAAGGTGACACAATAGGAGAAGGAAGGAGGCATTAGAGCCTATCCCCCTTAATGACAACTTTCCTGAACTGCAAGCATGGATCGAATTTTGGTAAACTTCGATTCTGTGAGAGCCTTTGTAAATATATCGACTACTTGATCATTGGCTGGATACTACTGCACTTCAAGAACACGATCATGAATGAGCTTTCTGATGAAGTGTATGTGGAGCTCAATGTGTTTCATATGCTGATTCTAAACTGGATCTTTACATAGCTGAATGGTGCTCTGATTATCAGACCAAAGTGTAGTTGGATGCTGCTGATGAAGACCAAATTTAGACAGGATCTAACAAAGCCACATGGCTTCCTTGCTGGCTTCAACTGCACCACAATACTCTTCTTTTGCTGAAGAAAGAGAGATGGCACTTTGTTTCTTACAAGACCATGTAATAGGTCCTGAACCAAGGGTGAATACATATCTTGCAGTAGACTTTCGATCATCAAGGTCACCAGCCTAATCAGAATCAGTGAAACCAATCAACAATGGAGATGCTCCTAAACTGTAATGAATCCTGAACTGAATTTTAACTCAAATATATCAAAGTATTATTTTAGCTACTTTCCAGCGACTTTCATGAGGTTGGTGCATAAACCAAGTGACAAGACCAACGACAAAGGAAAGGTCAGGACAGGTATGGGTTAGATACAAAATTTTACCAACAAGTTGACGGTATAAGGTAGCATCAACTTCAGGGGTAGTACAAGTGACTAAAATCTTGACTCCAGACTGAAAGGGAGAAGGAGCTAGCTTACAGTCTTCCATGTGAAAGTGGTGTAGAAGATCATAGGCATACTTGGACTAAGAGAGGGTAATACCTTCTTTGGATTGCAAGACTTGAAGACAAAGGAAATAATGCAAGTTTCCTAAGTCTGTCATTTCAAACTTCTTTTTGAGGCTAGACTTCACATGGTTTATATGGTTGGGATCACTACGAGTAAGGATAATATCATCAACATAAATAACAAGGATGGTGAAGGACTTACCCACTTTCTTGGTGTAGAGAGTGTTGTCAAAATGACACCTAGAAAAGCCATTATCTAATAGAAATCTATCCATTTTGGCATACCAAGCCCGAGGAGCTTGTTTGAGACCATAGAGAGACTTCCTAAGGCGACAAACAAGGTTAGAGTTAAGGACCATTCGGAGTTCTCTTAGATCGGTTAAGGACCCAATTTTCCCTAAGGATAGTAAGGGTGTTTACTTGATTTCGTGCTCTTATGGGACGCCTTACATCGGTGAAACTGGTCAATCAATTAATCAAATAATTCATGAACATATCACTGACCTTAGACATAGTAGATCTCGGTCCTCTGCCTTCACAGAGCTTGCTGAAAAGATAAATCATCACATTTGTACTAAATGCTGAGGTTATTGCGAGGATTGACGATTTCCACCACCGCAAGTTGAGGGAAGCCTTGGAAATTGAAAAGAGGTCGGTTAACCTTAACAGGGATGATGGGTGGAGTGTCAGTAGATGCTGGATTCCCGCCCTTGACTCTTAGTTTTTTTTTCATGCTCCCTCTTATCGTTCCTTCCCCTCCCACTCCTGGTTTCTTTCTCCCCATCTGTTCCTTTTGGTTTATTATTATGATTATTATGATTATGATTTTTCTTATTAGTATCATCCTTATTATATTATGATTTAAAATAGTAAATTTACCTATTGAATAAATTAAATAAGAAATTTATTTATTTATTTTTATATTTATATTTATTATTGTTATTATATAGTTATTTTATTATTATTGTTATTATTATTTATTTATTTATTTATTTATATAACATATAATTCAAAGTATTAAAATAATAAAAATTATATTAAAAACAATTAATATTAAATTTATTAAAACAAATTAATATTTAATTATATTTAGATTAAAAATTAAAATTAAAATATAATATTATAGGATGAAATTTAATTTAATTTCTTATTCTAGTCAAACTAGTCGTTATTATACAATGGCTAGTTGGAGTTTTCCTTATCTATTTAATTAGGTTTCTTGATCAGATTTCTCGTCTTGTCCTGATGATGAACCACAATAGCTGGTTCAAAACGCGTTCGCAAAAATTTTCTTACATGTGATTTTCACCGAATTTTTTTATTATACACAAGGCTAGAGTCGTTTTAGATAAAGCCAGGGGGTATTTCCATGTAGATTTCTTCATGCAAATCTCCATGTAAGAAGGTGGATTTAACATCCATCTGATGGACTTCCAATTTAAAGGAGGCAACAAGGCGGATAGAATTCATTTTGGCAACAGGGGAGAAGGTTTCATTATAGTCAATGCCTTTAACTTGTGAAAATCCTTTAGCAATAAGACGAGCTTTATGTCTATCCACTTTTCCATTTGGTCCAAAATTTGTTTTGTAAACCCATATGCATATGACAAGTTTTATTCCTTTTGGAAGAGGAACAAGATCCCAAGTATCATTCGCCAATAAGGAATGATATTCTTCATTCATAGCTTCATCACAATCTAGATGACCAGAAGCCTCTTCAAATTTTTATGGATCAAGATTTTCTAGAACTTGAGCCAATAAGGAAGAGGCTCTTTCAAACTGAGAAACTGTACGTCATTGATCTGCAGGGTCACCTGCAAGAGAACCTGTTGCATCCCGAGTAGAGCAGATCCATCTTGGAGGCTGCAGAGCTAAAGGAACATCTTCAAGAGGTGGAGGAGGATTTTCATCCTCGCTGTCGTCATCTGAACTAGAATGAATGCTGTCAAAAATAGAAGAGATAGAGAGAGGTAGCACATATGCCGAATCAGGCTCGTAGGCCAAAGGTGGCACACCCGCCAAACTAGGCTCGCAGGACGATATATTTTCATCAAATTTTACATCTCTTCTAATGATTATATTTTTGGATTTGGGTTGAAGAAGTCTATATCCTTTGACATCTTTAGAATATCCAACAAAAATTCATTTTTCACCCTTAGGTTCTATGGCTTTATGTTTCGCATCTGGAATATGGGCCCAAGCATCACTTCCAAAAACACAAAAGTGACTTACATCTGGTTTGATTGAGCTCCAAGATTCTTCTGGAGTTATATTCTTTAAAACCTTAGTAGGAGTGTGATTTACTATGTAATTTGCACAATTAATTGCTTCTGCCCAAAAATTGAGACCAAGTCCTTTAGATTGAAGCATACAATTAGCCATTTTTTTAAAGTGTGATTATTCCTTTCAGCTACACCATTTTTTTGTGGAGTATATGGAACATTATGTTGCACTTGAATGCCATGCTTAGTGAAAAAGTTGATAAATTTGTTGTTAACATATTCTCCTCCATTTTCTGATCTTAACTTAAGAATTGGATGTCGAGATTGTTTCTGAACAAAGGCATTAAAGGCCAGGAACATGTTAAAAACTTCACTCTTGAGTTTTAAAAAGCATACCCAAGTGCGTCTGGAAAAATCATCAATGAAATTTAAGAAGTACTTGCAACCAGAGAAATAAACAACAGGAAGTGGACCACATAAATCACTATGCATAAGCTGCAAAGGGGCTGAAGCGTGCCAAGAGGCACTTTTGTCAAAACTATCCCGATGATGTTTTCCGAGTACACATCCAGAGAAAACACCATCTTGGAAAGATACCGTAGGGAGACTCTTCACCATATTTTCCTTACATAGATTTTGAAGAGAGCGATAGTTTAAGTGACCAAATCGCTCATGCCAAAGTTTGCTCACTTCATCATTATGAGAAACATAAACGAAGGGAAGACATTATGACCCAAAGTTGTCAAACTTACACAACCTTGTGAAATCATCAGCAATTCCAGTAGCTAAAATATGTCTAGGATCTTTGAGGTCCTTGTTTACAATATCATGAGGTGAGAATTCTACTATTTTACCTTCACCTGAATGAGTTATCTGATAAACAGATAGAAGGTTGCATGAAAAGGTAGGAACACACAGTACATCATTAAACAGACCATTATCTAGATGAATGTTTCCAGATCCTACAACACTAAGAGATCTATCATCACCAACATAAATATGTTTGGTGTTACAATCATTTAAAGAGAAAACAGGTCTTAATTGTGGTAAGAAGCTCCATAATCAATGAGCCACTCATGAGAATGAGAAAAAGAAGATACATTTAATGCATAACCAGATGCTTGACAACCACAAGCAGAAAGTGTCATTCCTGAAGATGAAGTTGAAGAGGTCTCCAAATTGATGTGGTGCTTCTTCATTGTTGCTTCCAAGGCTTCCATCTTCTTAAAACATTTAGACTCTACATGGCCATCACGATTACATAAGTTGTAATGTATATATGTTTTCTTCCCCTTGTTTTTAGTTTCCTTATTAGTTTGGTGAGTTTCCTTTTCAGTTTGCAGCTAAAATTGCTTAGGACCCTTGTTTGGTTTAAGACCATACTTTTTAGGATACTACTTCTTGGGAGTCTTTTGATATGGTTCTTGTTGCAATGCTAAGACTTTCTTAGAAGCGTTTCCAGAAGTGATAAGACCAAGGTGTAAGAGATTTTCTTGTTCTCTTATCAAAGAATCACAAAATGCATCAAAAGAGGGATTCTTGTAGGTGGTTCCCAAAGAAATGATGGCTTCTCTAGTGGAATGGATGGTGGAAACAAATAAAAAGTATGCAGGGCCAAGCTTAGCAAGAATGTAATAGATGAGGCTACCATCTTCCTTTTTTACCTTACAAACTTCTAAAAGAAGTCTAAGGGTCTTGAATTTGGACAAAAAATCTTCAACAGAGGAGAAATTATTGGGGTCCAAAGTAAGCAACTCATTTTCAAGCTGGTGGGCCCTGATTTGATTTTGAGTGCCAAAAACAATATTTAGCTTTTTCAGGGCTTCATCAAGGGTGTCAATTTCAAGGATATGAAATCGAAGATCTTGAGCAATGGACATTCCTATCAACCCTAGTGCTTGGTCTTGTTTGTTTTCCCATTTAGCGGCTTTATCATCATCGGAAGGTTTAGTTTCTTATCCTGTGGCTATTCTATAAATCCCTTTACTTCTAAGTAAATCTACCATGTGAGGTATCCATTGGAAATAATTGGTGTTGTTAAGAATAACGGGGCATTCACTTTCCATTTTTTAAAAAATTGAAGCTGAAAATAGTTGAAACTAACTACTCCAGTGGAAAGATCTCAAAAAATTAGGCTGATTAAAAAAATATGGCTCGAAAAATGGCTTTCGGATGAAGAATTTATGCCTTTTTGAAAAAACTGAGTTGTAGATGCCAAATAGTTACGGGAACGGTTTGAAATTTGATGATGAAGTTCTACTTTTGAAAAACAAATCCTGCCCCTTTAACAAAAAAAATTTACAAAAAGAAGTTTGAGAAAGAGACTTGAACCCAAGACCTCTATTCTCATAAACTAACTTCTCACCAAGTGAGATAGTAAAAGGATTATGTAATTGTTTGAAAGGAGGAAGGGTTTTTTTTTTTTTAGTCTTCGGTGTGCGTGCTTTTCCCTGCACAAAAAACACAAAATCTGAGAAAAAAAATGAAATGCAAGCCTTACGGCCGAACGTTAGATTTTCAGTTAGCCTTACGGCCGAACGTTAGATTTTCGGTTAGCCTTATCGGAAACTGTCTATTTTTTCACTATTTCTGATTTCCCGAGATCGCACAAAGACATGGGGAAAGAGCATACGTAGCAAAAAAAATATTCCCTTCTTCCTGTATTTGATTTTCCGAGATCACACATAGTGCAGAGCAAAGAGCATACATAGAGAAGATGATATAGATACAGAAAATAAATAAAACCTAAAAACTGAAATAAACAGAGGGAACTGAAATAAGCAGAACTATTAACAAATATAACTGCAAAACAGATACTTTATACCTCCAGATCTAAACTGACATAACTTGGGCAACCGGAAACCTTTTCGCATGAAATGAAAGGGGTTCCTCACTAAAACAGATGCTTTGGACACAATGGAGCAGTTATCCAGGCCTGAAAATTTTCAGAAATAGTATATCTAGAAAACGACAATCACATGCAGTCAAATCGGCTTCGAGTTTGGATCAACAATGGATGCGGCCCTCAAAATCAATTTGATACAATGTAGTAATTTACAGGGTAAGTTCCTTAGATCAAAAACCAAAGGTCACCACTAAAAACCAGATCACAAATCAGTACACCAGTATATCACGTGATTAAAACCCTCGAAGAGGGAAACAGTCCATGGCCTAAGCCAATGCAGCGACTTCAGGAAATTTATTAATATAAAAAGAAAGATTACATATGTTTCTCTCATAAATGGTTACTAGACAAACGACACTCCATGATCTTTCAATTGAGATCATGGACCAATCGAGTGTTAAGCCACGGATCAAGTGTCGTTAATACCGAGGAGAGAGTGAACCGTCAGATCACTACAAATCATGACCGTCGGATTATAAGTTACAATTGTACAAAGTAAAGTAACACACTTTACTAAACTCTACACTAGACTAAGTTGTTTTTAACTATTTCCTATGTGTAGGAATATCCTAACAGTTGGAGTTAAATGTTTTCTTATGAATTAAATGGCATAATTAAACTGATTTTATTTTTGTCGAAGAGATGCTCCTATAGCTGTATCTGATGCATCAGTAGATATGTGAAATAGCAATGACCAGTTTGGCCCTCTTAAGATGGGTGCTATTGAAAATTTTTATTTCAGTTCTTCGAATTCATTTTGACAATTTGTAGTTCATTGAAAGTCAATGTCTTTTGCAAGTAATTTAAATAGGGGTAGAGCTATTTTACTAAATTTTTCAATGAATCTTTTGTAATAGCCTGCATATCCCAAGAAACTTCTTACTTCCTTATTTTTTTTTGGTATCATTAAGTTTACAATGGCTTGTATCTTTGATCGGTATACCTTTATTCCAAAAGAAGAAAAGTAGTGTCCTAACACTATCCCTTCGGTTAAAATCATAAAACATTTTTCATTGCTGAGGGATAAGTTTGTCTCTATGCATATCTTTATAACTTTTTCAAGGTTGTTCAAACAATCATCAAATGTACCTCCATAGATAGTAAAATCATCCATGTAGACCTCTACACATTCATGAATTAAATCAGAAAATATGGCTAGGATTTCTCTTTGAAACATAGGAGGTGCATTACATAATCCAAAAGGTAAAACATTATAAGCATATGTTCCCCAAGGAGAAGTAAATCTAGTTTTATCATGATCCTCCAATGCTATCTTAGTCTGATTGTAACTGCTACATCCATCAAGAAAAGAAAAGAATTTATTTCCTTCTAGTGAATCTAGTACTTGGTCAACGAATGGTAATGGGAAATGATATTCCAATGTGGCTTTATTAATTTCCCTATAGTCTGCATATATTCTCTATTTTCCATTTTTCTTAGGTACCATAACTAAGGGAGAAACCCATTGACTATCTGAAATAGGGTAGATGAGTCCCACCTGCAAAAAATTTTGCAGTTCTTCTTTGACTATCTCTTGCATCATAGGATTCATTCTTCTTTGTGGTTGTCTATTTGGTTTGATATGATCATCAGTATAGATATGGTGAATACATGTTTTCGGATGAATTCCCTTCATGTCTATATAGTTCCAAGAAAATCCTTTTGAATATTTTTGTAATAATGAAATTACCTTTTGTTCTTATGATGATTGTATATTATTACCAATATTTAGACTCTTTCCAGGATTGATTTCAATGGTTTTGCTTTGTGAATTGGTAATTGAGATGAGAATAAAAATTATTTCTAATGAATTCTACAATGATTGAATAATACAATTTTCCTGAAAACATTGATTGAAAATATGATTTGTAGCTTCATATTGTGTTATTTGTAGCTGTTAAGAAATATCAGGTTCTGAGATGAATTTTTTTATTAAATCCTCATTTAGATACTTGATTAATGCTTAAAACATATTGAGTTTCTTGTTGTTGTTTTTCATCAAGAAATGATAATAAAGAAGGAGATTGAGACAGAGGATAGACTATAATATGTTTCCTTTCATCTCCATGTGCTATGATCATGCTTCTTGATCTGCACCCAATGAAGGCATCTGTTGTGGCTAACCATGGTCTGCCTAGAATTAAAGGATGGCCTCCTAGATTTTTTTTTGGTTGTAAGATTATAAAGTCTACAGGTGCTATAGGGTAATATGTTTGGGTGGTGGTTATTAAATATCCCTCTCAGGGCTTTCCAGTGCCCGAGGCAGACAATCAGATTAGCTGTAAAGTTCACAAAGATGTTGCACACATGTTCATGCTAATATCTATAATCGAAAAAGTAAGATGGAGAGATTACCTCTTTATCGATAGTAGATCCTATGGAGAACAACAAGCAACAAAGTAGAGATCCTTATTCACCAACTCCAAATCCAGATCCTACAATCAATCAAAGCACCTGTGTAATCTCTACAACAGTATAGTTTGTTATTGATTAAACTAGCAAATGAGAAACATGAAACAATACAGATCTAAGCCATTCATGTCATGCTACATATATGATTGAAAAACAATTGTGACACTGACGCATCGAATGGACAAAACAGATATAGTTCTATTGATTTATTAAAAGGAGGATTACAACCATTGGTTGCACCAAGCCCTCCTCAGTCTCCCAGTTCCTCTCCTTCTTTCTCTATTTCCGAGTGTGATGATGCTCAAGGCAAAAATTTCTCAATCAACTTCGCCGATCTTAAACCCTCACACTACAACAATGAAATTCCGCTCTACATATATTCAATCCTTCGACCTTAGACCAAGAGCCCACAACTCCATTTTATAGAAGATGGAGAGGGAAAACCTTGCCAACTTATTCAACCAGTTTGTAATGGGAAATATCAATATGTTTCCATGTTCTTCCATGCTTTTTCCTTCCTTAGGAGTTCAGTTGTATTTGGCAAGGACTAATAAAAGGTTTGTGCCTTTTAGTTTCTATTTTGCACTGGTCCTTTATGAGAAAAAGCTAGAATTTCCAGTCACTTTTTCGCAAGATATTTTCCCTTTTCACACTTAAACATAGATAACGTTGCTCCTTGGGCAATATAGAGAGTTACCCTAGGTACTAATGCTCCCTTTACATGTCTAAGTGCATTATAACGTTGTCTAGCTGCTTCTAGGGTGTGTTACCTTGGAAAAAATGGGTCTTGTCTAGGTCATTTTCTTCCTTCCATGTTACCTTCTCCTATGAGCCGATGAGGAGGTCATTTGTCTTGTAACAACAGGGTATTCCCATGAATCCAAAGAAACAATGATGTCTTCTAGTATTCCCTCTAATACAACTTTAGATTTATATTTTAGTTCTAAAATCGTAGTAGTAGGTCAAATATTTGGCAATTTTAAATACTTCGTAGTCTCTGTTGTCATGACATTTATAGCAGCTCCCAGATCAATTAAAGTGTTAGGAACTGAAAAATTATTGATTGAAATGGTAACCATAGGTATCCCAGGATCAATATACTTTTCAATTTTTGTTTTTGCAGTCATGAGACTAGATAATTTGTGAATGACTTGGATGTGGGTGGATCTCTTTTCTTTCTGCCAGTTTTCTTAATGCATGATTCCTTTATTGTTTTTGAATAGATTGGAATATCTTTGATAGCTTGCAAAAAAGTAATTTTGACATCAGAATTCTTTAATTCATCCAAAATATCAAATTCAGGAAGAGAAATTGAAGTTTTCTACTCTACTAACCTTTTTGGAAAAGGTGGTGTTTGAGTCATGATAGCTTTTCCTTGCTGAATTTGATTTTTTTGATTAGATTTTTCAGATTGTTCTTCTTGTTCAAGTTTTTCTTCTATGATTTATGGAGAATCTTTGTGTAATACTTTTCCAGACCTTAAGTGGATGTCTTGAACATGAAGAATAGAATATGTAGGAAAAAATGTTGCCTCTTCCACATTATATGCTAGTCTTTCCACTTTGTTACTTGGATTTGCTACTAGCTAAGATGGTAATTGAGTTGGTATAGGTGGGGTTGGTTAGAAGGCAACTAAAGTTGTTGTGGTTGAGTTAGTAAGGATGCAAATTTTTTTTGTGGAAATGGAATTGGTTGAGGGTGTTGTTGGAATTTTTGATATTGAAATGGTTGTTGAGGATATGGTTATTGATATGGCCGTTGAGGATAAGGTTGGTATTATTGATGAGGATATATTTGCTGAGGTAGTTGGGTCCCATAACTATATCCTCGCAAAAATTTTCCAGGTTGGTTATGGTATTGTTGTGGAGGCCAATCCTACCATGGCATAGGAGTATTCCATGAAGTTTGAGAAGGATATTAATTCTAAGGGATTTATTGAGAAAATTGTTGAGGTAAATTTTGGGTTATACCTGGAACCGTGGCTGCCAAGGTCTCCTTGGTGCCATATAGTAAAGAGAGTAAATCCCTTGTACCTCTTCCATTGAATTTAATTGAAATTCTTTAAGCTTTGGACAATTTTAAGTTGAATTATTTTTTGTACAAAGTCCATGCACCTGAATATTATCTAAAGGACATTCTCTTAGTGGATACTTCTTTCTACACTTAGGACAAAAAAATGATAGTACCTAATCTTGTTCATA
Source organism: Pinus albicaulis (assembly GCA_034641835.2). Taxonomy (NCBI): domain Eukaryota; kingdom Viridiplantae; phylum Streptophyta; class Pinopsida; order Pinales; family Pinaceae; genus Pinus; species Pinus albicaulis. The sequence goes on along the minus strand of CM076569.1, from coordinate 849,690,491 downwards.
TTGCTTTTTCTTGGCTTTCAATACATCAACTTGTGTTCCTAAAGTGATCAAAAGATCAGTTTTAAATTTTTCTAACAAACTCCCTATTTCTGCTCTTGTTACTCCTCTTGTTGTTGATTTAGAAGCTCTTGAATTTACATCTCTTTTTCCACTCTTTGCTCTTCCCCTAGAATATTTTTGACATAGTTTAGTAATCTCATCAAATGGAAAATTTGATATGTCTCCTTTCCCCATTACATTGAGAATATCAAGGTATTCATCTTGTATACCTTTGAGAAAAATTGTGTGAATGGTATCAGGATTTAAAGAGTGTTGTTTGGATTTTTGTAAATTATAAAGAAATCATTCTAAATATTCTTCCAAATTCTCATCTTCTTGTTGAGACATCCTGAAAATATCTTCTTTTGAATCTCTAGGCCTGCAATAGGCTTGACACTTCTTAAGTAAAATTTTCCTCATGTCATCCCAAGAGGCAATAGTGTCTTCTCCTAATCCCATAAACCATATCAATGCAGCTTCTTTAAGAGAAGCAGGAAAAAGATAAATTTTATGTGTGTCATCTGTATATCCATAAGTACAACATAAAATATCAAACTCAAATATGAATGAATCAGGATCTTAAGTAGACATTCCATAAAAATTGGGTAAAAAAGAAGGTGGAATATTCTTTATTTTTACCTCCTCTCCAAGAATTTCTCTTGTATCTAGAATTGGGAATCCAAAGGTAGCTTCCCGATCATTTTCTGTTTCTATATCATTACGTCTCTTATTTCCATATTGTCTTTTTGCATCTTCTTCTCTTTTTCTTTCTGCTTCTATTCTCATTTATTCTTCTCTTTTTCTCTACCATTCTCTTTGTTGTCTTTCATACTGAATCCTTTGTTTTGGAGTTGATATTGGTATATTAGATCCTTATCCTTCCTCCATCATTTTCTTCTCAGTTATTTGTATTGTCTCAATAAGAGGTTGAGTTTGTGTTTCCTTAACTTTCTCTATCTTTTCAAGAATTGGTTGTGTTAGAAAATTATATATGACAGAGTAATGGAACACATAAACTATGCGGAAACACAAAGACAGAAAACATATAAAACAAGAGAGACACAGATATACGTGGCTCACCCAATTTGGGCTACATCCACCCTGAAAAACCAGTGCTTCCTTTATATTATCCAGCAAAATGAAGAGACACAACCTACAATGGATCCGTTGTAATATCCTATGTTCTCTCTCACGGTACCCCTCTCTATTTCTCACTCATAATACTCATACAATACACATTTGCAATAAAATACCCTCATAAAACAAATAGGTTACCTTCTAGGGAAAAAAACCCTAAATTAAACATAGCTTCTACCGTCAGATCATCCGCCTAATGAACAAACCAGATTGACTAGAAATTAAAATATTTTACAAGGAAATTCCACATATGTTTTTTGTTGGGAAAAATAATCAGAGGAGGGCGAGGGGTGAATCAGTATTTAAAAGAATCACAATATTTTACTTTTCTTTTATTGATTTCTATACGAAACTTTTATTAACCCAACTCGCATATGCACGCGTCTATCCTAAAAGAAACTTGTGTATACCCAAACAACTCATTGTTCAGATAAATATTCAGAAACATTACTTAGCCCAAATCATCAGTTATGTATCAGATAGTTAAGTAGTCAACATGTGTAGTAATAACAGAATAAATCATTACACAAGAGCATCACACATGAACACTAAGATTTAAGGTGGAAATCCAAGTCGGGAGAAAACCACCATTGTTGTTGTCTCTGTCTTCAATATTTATAATATAGAAAACTCTTTACAATGTTGTACTAATGCAGACTCATATCAGTACATAGGCACACAACTGCAAAAGGTTGCAACCTTCTCTCATTTTCCAGCTACTACTGGAAGGGAGCTCCAACCCCCTGATCTCGTTTACTAGCTACCACTGGAAGGGAGCTACTACCCCCTGATATTGTTTACCAGCTACCACTGGAAGGGAGATACTACCCCCTAATCTTGTTTACCAGCTACCACTAGAAGGGAGCTACTACCCCTTGATCTCTTTTACCAGCTACCACTGGAAGGGAGCTACGAATCCCTCACTGAAGGCTTCAACCCTCAGCACGATTGTGGACCACGTTTCATAAATTTTCACACTAGATCCAAGAACTCCAACACAACACAACTTGTAGGACTATTTTCATTACATAATCCATACTAAACCCTTTAACATCAGATAAGCCAAATATCAAGAAAAATATTGATTACTGTACCCAAAATATTCATCCAATTCCTGAATACAACCAATGAACCAAACAATCACCAACCAATAGCCAACTCAATTCATACAAAACAGTTAGATCACTGTAACCAAAATATCATAATTGAACCCATTCTACCACATCAACATATTGAATCAACTGCAACCCTAATCACAAAAGGTATACGCTACTTTTACTTACTGAAACCAATGTGTATACGTGCTTTCCTATGGAGAAAATTGTGTATATATCTTTATATACTGAAAGTATTAAAAACTATTAATATGAATCAGTCACACAATTGGACAGAGACATTCTGAAGTATTATGATTTCTTACAGATCTCTGAATCCTCACACACTTAGCAGCATCAAGTATCTTTTCAACTATTAAACATGCACTCAATTTCAACTTCAAACACTGTTACTAAAACCAGATCAAAAAACATCATAAATGCAACAACATTGATATAATTGATCAGTAATTTATAAGCAGAAACCGGCAGCATATACAATCAATCAATCATTGATTTTTATACATAATCAACTAGAAACATAATTAGTACTCAAACAACCCAGATCTATATGAATACATCATTGATAGACAACAGAGACATAGTATAAATGATCAGACATTTTCTTCAGCAATCTTAAAAAAAAACCTAACTTCCATACACGCTTTTTTATGAAATGAACCCACGTGTATACGCGATTTCACCGTAATGAACCAGCCTATAGATTTGTAAATATTCAGGACGACATAAAGTTTCATATCAACAGACTTACTTAGATCATACCCTTCACTTCAGCAAACATGCACTAGATCACAGATCTAAACATCTCATAAACAGATCAAGAAAATACATAGTCATTTCAGGTCTAGAGACCCTGATCCATCATTGTATTCATAACTACATCATTATTTCAGATTCATTAGTAAACTGAAACCCATTTCATGCATATATACTTTAGAGTGAATTATTCAATCAAAACTCATACATTTTCACACCTTTGCACTATGATCTTCTTCTCCTTATATAGTTTGAGCCTTTCTCAATACCATGAGCCAAAAATACACAAGTGTCAATGGTATTCTTGGACGGAATCAAATAGACGATGCAATGCTCAATATTGTGGGCTAAAACCATGGTAAGCCTCGCCTGGTATCATAAAATGAGTGTGTAAGTACATACGTGACTTGGCTTCTTCGTACCTATGTGTATACACAACTTATCTTCATCAAAAATATGTATAGCCTAATTCTAGATGTATACGCGGGTTGCCTTCATCAAACCTACGGGCACACTTGGGTTGCCTTCATCAAACTTGCATATATATTGTGAAATATTACTTTTATCATTTATCTATCACTACTTGGCATTCATTTTTCTGTCACATCTTAACTGACCTGTAGATACATCATTTTTACATCTTTAACAACTAGGTTGCTATCAAAAGGGAAACTCATCAAGTAGGTTTCCATCAAGGAAAAATTCATCAAGTAGGTTGCCATCAAGGACAAAATATTACATCATAATGCCAACAATATATCTCTTTGTACTTGATGGAAACCACGTTGGTGTTTGATCAACACAAATGATAGATACATCAATCATAAGCATTATTCAAACACCAATTTACTCTCCCCCTTTGAAATCCAGGGCAAAGAGCGAATCAATACCAACACAAGGTTTCTCTTTCCTTGTAGAAAGAAGAGCTCTATAGATCTGATGTGCACTATATTGACCATGCTCCCCTTGAGCTCATACTGATTCTTCAGACATATTTTTCAATGAATCTATAACTCAACTGAGTATGACCTTTCCTATCACCAAGGACTCGTACTTACATCAATGATCCAATCAAGTGGAATTACATATTTGGCTCAACTACCCAAATAAGAGGGCTTACAAATTTGACTCAAATAACCAGCCAAGTGGGTTTACATATTTGAACAAGTCCATACATGATTGATTATGATAATACATCAAGTTACAAATATGACTTTTAATAACCAAGACCAAAATATCTCAAGAGAGAGATCATAATTCAAAAAGCAACATAATGCCAACAATGCATTCTTCTCAGCAAGGCTAATGCTCCCCCTAGACATGTGCATCCTAAATATTCTCAACCATATAATCAAAGCACCTTCATCAAGCATATATATATCAAAAAAGAAAATGCATCTTGAAAACCATCACCGCAGTTGTACCTATCAGTGCCAAACCATGTCTGTCAGCAAAATCATGGGTAAATTTCAATCTCATCAACCTATGACCGGGTCTAAAATTTCAACATCATAATATATTTCCATAGAGATCAGCTATCAACTCAATCTCTGTCTTCATCAAAGTGAAATTTCCATTTTCCTTTTGAAGAAACATATGAGGGAATTATCATCAAATAATATAGAGTAGTGAAGCATCATAAAGCATGAGAAAACACCATAGACTTGAGTCAACAATATATAAGAGAACCAATTAGAAGATAAGACAATGTAGCCATGTCTTCAAGTATCATCCAATAGTTGTAGCATAAGCACATCAATAACCAAGTCTTTGGGTTCTTTGCAGCAACATAATATTCTTGTCAAGAATAATTATCATACCAGAACTACTTCATCAATAATCAATATGTATCAACCAATCATCCATGTGATCTGTTATCACCAAGGTCTTCATGTTTTAGAATTATTTCATAATCTTGATGTAACATGTGTCGGAATCAAGTACAATAGGCCTCATTCATGACAAAAGTCATCAACAACAAAATCTGCATGTTCTGTCCTCATATCTAAATCATTAGACTTGCATCAAATCCACGTGTGAAAATAAAGATAATCTTATGCAAAAAGTGATGAGGGCTCATCCATAATCTCATCATAAGAAATTTATGTATCATGAAAACATCATTCGAACATGAGAATCATAATAATTAAAGAATAAGCAAACACAATGCCAACAATGCAACATTAGTATTTAGGCTAATGCTCCGCATGAACCTATGCTACCTATTCATACTCAAGACTGACCATATCAATTCCTTCTTCATATCAACAGATTGTAACCATCAACATCCAACCAAGAAAATTAAATCATAACTGATAGCAACATATCATAATCTGTTCTTAAGACCGACTCACTGTTTTTCTATCAGATAAAAACATACACCACTGTATCCAATGGAACTCGTGTGTAGACGCGACTTTAGTTTATGAAACTTGTGTACATAAAGTGAAATATAGAAAACTTCACAACTCCATCTCCCCCCTTGACCTATACATTTTGTACCTGTCTTTTGTTGTCACATCAGATGCACTGTCAGAAATATAAATAATCAGAATTACCAAACCATCCTTTATACATTGCAGTTGATGATATTATTCTTTCAACAATAATGGACTGCATTGAGCATTGTCTTCTTTCAGTCTGAGTTTGAATCCTCCTCATATCTGCGAGAGCTCAGATATTTAAACATATATAATTTACCAGCGTTTTTGTATCCCCTTGCTGTGACTTCTCCAATTTCTTCGTCCATAAGCTTAAATTTGGTTGATTTGAATACAATTACATTTCCTTTATCTGCCATTTGGCCTACACTTAATAGGTTTTTTTTTAGGCCTTGAACTAATAAGGTATAAACTGCCCTTCTATTTTTTTTAATTATGGCTCTACCTTTTCCCAAAAAATTTGTTGGAGCATCATTTGAAACAATAACCTTACCATCTTGATTTTTCTTGAGAGACTCCATCTTACTCTTATCACCATTCATATGATGAGAACATCCTCTATCATTGTACCATTCATCCTTAAATTTAATTTCACAGAGAGAAGAACACGTCTTATCTCTTCTTCTTTATGCTTGTTAATGTTGGTGGATCCAACTTTCTTTGGTCTTACGATATCATTTTTTTGACTTCCATGTTGTCTTTGATGATTCATTGATTTGTTCATGCATTCCTTTTCTACATGCCCAAAATTGTAACAAGCATAACATCTTATGTGAGCAGAAAAGTGAGAAAAGGTATCATAATAATCTTGCCTCATGTTCCTTCTATTGCAATCAATAGCTTTATGTCCAAATTTGTTGCATGAAAAATAATAACCCTTAAAGAAACCTGAGTACATGGGAGTTGTTGACCTTTCTGTGTGGAGTCTATTTGTCTACGGTTGAAACAATATTCTTCTGCAATTAGCTACAACATGTCCATAATTATGACATATAAAGTATTCAACATTATTGATCAAATGAGAAAATTGATTGATATTTATATAGTTAGGAGTGAATGATTTCCTTTGAGAATTCATGATTGTCGGTTGACCTTTTCTCTCTTTAAACATTTCAGGTTTTGCATTGATATCCTTTGAATCTTTAGCACTTTCTTGTGAACTAGATTCTCCTTTAACAATTTCATGAAAACCAAGACCAAATTTAATAGAAGGAGACCTTTGACTACTAATAATATTATCCAAAATATTAGTACTATCTTGAAACCTCAAGTGTTTCTCCTTTTCTTCTAATTTACCTTTTAAAATGTTTACCTCAACCTCTGATCTTTGGCATTGCTTCTTCATACTTTCTTCGACCCTTCTTCCTTCTTCTACTTATTCATTCAATTTTAGAATCTCTTCTTTCAACCCATTTTATTCTTCTTCAAATGTTTGTATAATTTCTTCATTCTTCTTGTTTTATTTTTCCAGATCTACTTTGAGAGAGATGATTTATGCTTCAATTCCTCCACTGTGATTAGTTACTTCATTCTGCAGGTTTTGACACTGATCTATCTGTTCTTTTTTTAGTTGCTCAATTGAATTTATTTCTTGTAACTTTTAATTTAATCTAGAAATAACATATTTGAAGATACATTCCCTTTCATTAAATAGAATATGTTGATCTTCAACTTCATTCTTGAGATTAGCAATTTCTACTTCTAGATCCATATCATTACTTTTTCTTTCATATTCACTATCTTCAACATCGCATGCACATGGAAGGAATCACAAGAACAACAATCAATACATGTTACATCTTATTCATTTTCTGCTACATACGTTTTCTGAGATATCTTCTTCCTTTGAGTAGCCTTCTTCTTTTGCTTCCTTCCCGTTGTGGCGAATCTCCTTCAGGTGATCAAGCTTCTATAGAAGGACCTGCTCTGATACCAATTGTTGGGAAAAATAATGAGAAGGAGGAGGGGGGGAATCAATATTTACAAGAATCACAATATTTTAATTTTCTTGTACTAATTTATATACTAGATTTTGATTAGCCCAATTAGCGTATGTACGTGGCTATCTTAAAAGAAACCTTCATGTATCTAACAATCCTCTATTGTTTAGATAAATATTCGAAAATTACTTAGTCCTGCATCAATGCTTATGTATCGTATAGTTAAGTAGTAAACATGTGCAATAATAACATAATAAATCATCACACAAGAGCATCACACATGAACACCAAGATTTAAGGTGGAAACCCAAATCGGGAGAAAACCACCGTTGTTGTTGTCTTTGTCTTAAATATTTATTATATATAAAACTGCTTATAATGTTGTACAAATGCAGACTCATATCTGTACGCAGGCACCCACCTGCAGAAGGCTGCAACCTTCTCTCATTTTCCAGCTGCTACTAGAAGGGAGCTCCAAAACCCTAATCTCGTTTACCAGATACCACTAGAAGGGAGCTACTACCCCCTTATCTTGTTTACCAACTACCACTGGAAGGGAGCTACTACCCCCTGATCTCATTTACCAGCTACCACCGGAAGGGAGTTATGACTCCCTCACTAAGGGTTCAACCCTCAGCACCACCATGGACCACATTTCATAAATTTTCACACTGGATCCAACAACTTCAACACAACACGACTTGTAGGCCTCTTTCATTACATAATCCATGTTGAACCCTTTGACATCAGTTAAAAAAAATATCAAGACAAAGACTGATTACTATACTATTGGAACAGGGTCTCCTACAAAGCTGCGAATCTGGTCCATTTTGTATATTTTTTATTATATTTAGTCTAACGCAGGGGTTTTTGGGTGGGTCAAAGCCTCTAATTCATTGTAAGCGGGTCAAGGGTAGACCAAGAGTCTACAAACCGTGGTTTGTGGACCACTGGATGCGTAGGCTAAAGTAGTATAAATAATTGAGCCTTTTTGAGTCGATAGGGAGAGAATGGATTGGAATTGATGCTACGTGCGAACTATTAGATCTGTCTAGGGTTGGTTTGGGTAGGACTCCTGTTTCTGTGTGCGCGGAGATCCTCAGTCTTGCTGTGTGCGGACCCCGCTAGGTTGTGTGCGCGGGCTGGTTTTGGGTATTGTAAGTAGATCTGAAAGAATAATGAATGCAAAAGTATTGTTGGAAGATCTGAATCTATTGGAAATTATTGTTGTTGTGAATCTGTGATATCTTATTATGCTATATATGCTTCTGTGTTACTGATTTAAGCTACGAAAAGTGACTGTGTTATTTTCTTAAGCTGCAAAATGTCTGTATTTATGATCTGTAATTATGATTAGCTGCGAATTTGTTGCTCTGTTCTGATAATTGGTAAGATGCATGTGGATGCGAAGCCCTTGAATAGATATGTATTTGATAATGGCTTGTTTGGGATAAGTTGCACGTTGTGCTGCTTTTGCTGCGAACCCTTCTGCAAATAGTTCTGTCTGGTACAAACCTTTGGGGCTGCGAACTTGACTTACCTACTCTCTCTTTCTTAGGGTGCAGAAATCTGGTTCCAACACCCTCCCATACTACTCCGGGTGAGACTTTGGCTTGCGAAAGCAGGTCGCTGCCAAAAGGGCCAGTAGTATAGGGGTTTGTTGGCAAACCTTAACCTCTGAACCTGAGTCAGGACCCCTCGAGCCAACAAATGGTTATGTTGTTGGGACCAGGAGCATTTTGAGAGAGATCGGTTAATGCCAAGGCCGTATTAGAGACATGAAGGAAAATAAATCGATGAATGGTTTGAGAAACAAGTTCAGGAGTTCACAGTAAAAGAAAACCGAAGTAAGAAGTTGACCACCAAAGAGTGGAAGAACAAGTATATTTTCATGGAGATCTACGAGATCTTCTGTGTAACAATTGCGATCAATTCGTCTCCTATTCTGAAGTGGAGCAAGGGTTTTTCAAGGGTTTCCGGGGTAATTTTCTGAAACCCTTACCATTACTGATCAAGATACTACTATGCGAACAAAGTTTTCTGTGTAGCCACACCACTTTCAAACCACCATAGGGGAAAGAACTCACCTACACCTCCGCCATCGCTAGAAGACAGCATGGTTGTGCACATGAAGTTACCTATCTTTAAGGGTGTGGGAGATGAAGACATGGATCAGTTCTTGTTTGTCACAAGATCCGTATGGACTGTGCAGAACGTAGCTAGTGATGCGGTGAAAAGGGCACAACTATCCCTTGCCTTTGAAGGAAGAGCTTTGGACTGGTACATGGGATACATCGGCCAACACGCAAACACAACCATTGAAGAGATTAAGAACGCCTTAAAACAACAGTTCAAGAATCCTAAGTCCTACTCGCAACTAGTGATGGACCTAAAGGATTTCAAGCAAGGGCCTTCTGAGTCTGTGTGGGAATATGATCAGCGAATGAAGAAGGTGATCAGAAAAGGAGGATTTCAATATGATGACAGACAGCACACAGAATGGTTCATCGCCATGTTGCTGCCTCACCTGCTCGTACTTATGGGTCACCAAAATTTTAAATCGCAAGAAAAAGCCTTGAAGTTTGCTATGAAGTTAGAAGCTACGCCTAGAGATGAGACCCAGCTGGGCGTCCAACAGATCTAAGGATAGCTGGAGACGATGCACATGGAGATCCAAAATCTGCGAAAGGAGCGAGGAACAGAGGCTAGCCTTGAAAGATGGTGCGTACGATGCAGGGTGAATGGTCACACCAAGGATAACTGTCCTCTGTTAGCATACTACATGCAGGTCGGGGAACCTAACCCGTTGCGCCCTAGGGAAACTGCAGGATCAAGTGGGCCAGCACTATGGTGCGATGATTGTCATGTTTCAGGGTTGCATGATACAAACCATTGCCCCTGCCTTGTTGCATATGTCCCAGAGGTAAAGCAGTAATGGTGTAAGTTTTGTAGGTCGGTGGGACATGATGAACAGAAATTTCGAACATATGATTTGATGATCGATCGAGGAAAATTATATAGAGAAAAATCAGACCCTACATCGCCAAGATCCCCCACAGGCATAGGTGAATCCCTGGCTAGGGGTAGGGGAGGGGGGCGAGGTGGAAGCGCAGGTCGGGGACGAGGCCAACTAATCTGTTATAACTGTGGAGAAGTTGGGCACTTTGCAAGGGATTGTCCGAACCCTACAAGGCAGTCCTGCTGATACTGCAGACAGCTTGACCATGCAATTGAAGACTGTCCAATATTGATAGCAAATATGTAGGAGAAGCAGCCAACACCTACGTAGAATATGCAGAGGGTTAAGGCTGAAATATGAGACAAAGCTCCAAGCATGAATTTCGCAACATGCAGTGGAATGGCCACTGGAGGACCTGGGGAGAAGGCTGCGACTAAACCTCTGATCCGACAAGAAATTGTCAAAAAAGAAGGTTTGGACCTAAAAAAGGAAAAAGAAACATTTGTCGCAGCTCGTAAAGAATTTGCTGAGGCAGAGGCATCTACTTCTCAAGCACCTGCGAACCTTAAGACAGACGAGGAGGTCAAACCCTTCTTGCAGGCATGTATGAAGCTGATGCGCAACCCCAAGTTTATGGAGAAGATTCAGGCATTATTAGATAGTGCGCAGCACGACCCGACCTATCCCCGGAGATCAAGGATGTGCACAAAATATACAGATATAAGAAACGCACCGAGAGGGAGATGCGGTTGATAGCGCAGATCGGTGACTACGAAATGGATCAGGTTATTTTGGACCTAGGGTCAGATGCGAATGTACTACCAAAACTAACATGGAAATGAATGGGAGAACCTAAGTTGGAGTGGTCCACTATCCAGCTGCGTATGGCCAATCAGCAGAAGATCATTCCCTTGGGGACACTATCGAAGATTGTGGTAGATATCACAGGGGTCAAGGTCTGGGTTGATTTTGAAGTAATTCAGATTGTGGAAGATGCAAACCCCTACCCTGTGCTCGTAGGCTTGGATTGGGCCATCAATATGGGAGGCATCATTAACTTGAAGAAGAGAAGCATAGTATTTGAAAATAATGGTACAAGGGTGATAGTACCATTAGATCCTACAGAAGGCGAGCGATATACAGATCCGGTGCGTGACAAAGAAGATGTAGATCACATTTATACGTTGACTACGCGGGATAAAGATTGGATCAACCCCATGGCGGATGGAGTAATTTGTTAGGAAAAGGACAGTGAATGCTTCTCCGAATCCGATGGGGAGATAGAGAATTCGAAAAACCGGTTACATGATGTCTCTGCATTGCGATGTCTTCCGGTCACAAAAGACTTTCGCTGCATTTCCTCAAAGGTGAGAGACCTACCTTATTTTGATGATTTTGGTAAGATTAAGGAATTTTTGCAAGCATTTGAAGCTAAGGTTCCGAAGGAATGAAGGCTATGGGCCTTTAATCTAGCCATGCATGGAACACCTGCACACTGGTGGGACACCCACAAGGAAGAATTCCAGGATTGGGGGGAATTTTGGGATATCATGATCCTACGATTTGAGTCCCCAGCTGACATATGAATCAAAATTTTCCTTGGGCCAGGAGACCTACACGAGAATCTATTCGCTTGGATGGAGAAGTGGTGCGAAAGAACTACCAAAGAGTGGATTCATCTGTTAATTCATGCCTTGGGACTAATTCCCACCACATGGTATTTGGATACGGAGCTACATTAGTGCACCTGCCACTAGGAGACATTGAAGGATGAATTTATAGGGACATTTGGGTTAGTAGGTGGAAGGGAGGCACTTGACGCGACTCTGTAGGACATTGACACAATAGTATGGGGTAAGTCGCACCCATATGTCGGCCCTGAGGTGTTAACATGGGAGACGCAGATACTAGATATGACCTGCTACCATAACCTGGCCCTAAAGGAGTGTGAGGATGGTCCACGTGCTGTCTCTATCTCGAAATCGGAGGGGACACGCCCAGTTACTAGACCGCTCAGGCTGCAAATTTGTAGCATTGAGACATATCCTACGTTGGCTAAGATTGGGGATGCGGATATAGTGGGTGAAGTTATCATGACTCCTACAACAAGGAAACAGCCGCGATCAGTCCTTGGTTACGCAGGTTACTATAGGAAGTTCATTCGAAAATATGCACTGATCACAACACCTCTGCGGGACTTGCTTATGAAGGATGTCCGGTTCTGTTGGGATGACGCATGTCAGGCGAACATGTCTCTGGTTTTGAAGTACCTAGGGAACAAGCCTATGTTGGGGGAGGATGTGCAGGAGATGTGGGTGGTTAATCCAAGCGTAGCAGGTATGCTGAGCACATGGGAGGTGTGAAAACTAGCCATTGGTGCAATAAAATATGGTAAACAACAAAAGTTACCATTGAAAGGAGCGACCGACTGGCATTTAATGAGGTGAATTTTGGAGATTTTTTACCGTTTACCTGATGGTAAGTTCCAGGAGAATTTTACCCTACCGTTGGTCGATCGCAAGAACTATAAGAGGGGCAGGATAGCTCAGACAAGGGTTCCATTTTATGTGAATATATTGTACTCGTCTTGTTTGTCTCAAATGAACTTGCGCTGTAAGATTTTTTGGGCCTACAGTGTCCCTCTCATGTCTGATCAACCTACTCCTTCTGATAGTAGCCACCAAAAATTGGAATTCATCTTCCACGCTAGGATGACAACCACTAATCCTGCTGAAGCATCAGCACCAGTATCTTCAAGGGAACAAGAAATGGAGGAAGTGGTGGCAATTGAATCTGAGACTGAAGACATTATCTCCACACCAATCCCTGTCACCAGGAAGGGCAAGGAAAAAGCGTAGAGCTCATGAAAGCCCCCCAAACCTGCAAAATGGGCAGTAGGGAAGCCCAGGACTTCCCCGAGAAATGTCAAATCCCCGCGGGCGACACCCCGAGCTCAGGGTGCGTAGGAGGAGGCCCAGCACGCCGACCCAATCAGCTAGTTACCTCCCTTTGTCCAACCGCAAAGACCCTCAACGTGCACACCAAATAACCTTGACGGCATGATCACTTATCTGCAAACACCACTGACCCCGGGAGAGGTCCCTATCCTTAGCGACCCTTGTGGAAGACTCCATGAGGTAAAATTTGACGACCACGACTTGGAAAATTTTGAAGCCTTCCCTGAGTTGGCCCCTGATTTGTACTTTGAAACAATATATGCGAATGATGGCGTCATAGTTTTTCCCCAGCGCTAGGTACGTGGGTTGGCTGGATCTAGGCTCCTAAACCTACTGCGGATACCCCATTTTGGCCACTACAACGTCACGGATTGGCTAGCCTGACAGTTGCTCACCCTGATTCATGATGATTGCCTCTGGATTCGAGACATAATCCCCATTGACGCTACGTCGGTTCAAAGAATTACTCGCCTTCCCATGAAAGGGCCACACCCTCTGGAAAGTGTCACCATTGTGATGGAAGGCCAAATTTTGTAGAAATTGGTCGACATTGCCCAGAATGCTGCTGCCCAAAGTGAAGTTGTGCTGCCCCCATTAGCTGAAGCGATCAAAATGTTGCAGGTGCAGGTGGAGACCCCACCATCTTAGTGACTCGGGATGAGTAACAAGATTGTGTTAGGGGACTGTTGGAATAGGGTCTCCTACAAAGCTGCGAAGCTAGTCCATTTTGTATATTTTTTTATTATATTTAGTCTAATGCATGGGTTTTGGGGTGTGTCAAAGCCCCTAATGCATTGTAAGCAGGTCAAGGGTAGACCAAGAGTCCACAAACCATGGTTTGCAGACCATTGGATGTGTAGGCTAAAGTAGTATAAATATTTGATCCTTTTTCAGTCGATAGGCAGAGAATGGATTGGAATTGATGCTACGTGCGAACTATTAGATCTTTCAAGGGTTGGTTTGGGTAGGACTCCTGTTTCTATGTGCGTGGAGATCCTTAGTACTACTGTGTGCGGACCTTGCTAGGCTGTGTGTGCGGGATGGTTTTGGTTATTGTAAGTAGATCTGAAAGAATAATGAATGCGGAAGTATTGTTGTAAGATTTGAATCTGTTGGAAATTACTGTTGATGTGAATTTGTGATATCTGCTTATGCTATATATGCTTTTGTGTTACTGATTCAAGCTACGAAAAGTGACTGTGTCATTTTCTTAAGCTGCGAAATGTCTGTATTTATGATCTGTAATTATGATTAGCTACGAATCTATTGCTCTATTCTGATAATTGGCAAGACGCACGTGGATGTGAAGCCCTTGAATAGATATGTATTTGATAATGTCTTGTTTGGGATAAGTTGCACGTTGTGCTGCTTATGCTGCGAACCCTTCCACAAATATTTCTATCTGTTACGAACCTCTGGATCTGCAAACTTGACATACCTACTCTCTCTCTCAGGGTGTGGAAACTTGGTTCCAGCACTCTCCCATATTGCTTTGGGTGAGACTTTGGCCTACGAAATCAGGTCACTGCCAAAAGGGCCAGTAGCATAGGGGTTTTTTTGGCAAACCTCAACCTCCGAACCTGGGTCAGGACCCCTCGAGCCAACATGTACCCAAAATACTCATCCAATTCCTAATACAACCACTGAACCAAAAAATCACCAACCATTGAATAAAATAGACACTTAACCAATCACCAACTCAATTCATACAGAACAGTTAGATCACTGTAACCAGAATATCATAACTGAACCCAGTCTATCGCATAAACATACGGAATCAACTGCAACCCTGATCACAAAATGTATACGCTAATTTTACTTACTGCAACTGGTGTGTATATGCACTTTCCTATGGAGCAACCTGCATATAGATATTTATATACTGAAATTATTAATAGTCGTTTTTCTGAATTAATCACAGAATTGGATACAGACATTCTGAAGTATTATGATTTCTTACAGATCTTTGAACCTTCATACACTTAGCAGCATCAAGTATCTTTGCAATTATTCAACATGCACTCAATTTCAACTTCATACATTATTACTAAACCCATTTCAACAGACATCAAAAATACAACAACACTGATCTAATTGATCAGTCATTTATAAGAAGAAACCCGCAACATATACAATCAATCAATCATTTATTTTTATACATAATCAACTAGCAGCATAATTAGTACTCAAACAACCTAGATCTATATGAATACATCATTGATATACAGCAGAGACCTAGCATAAATTATCAAACATTTTCTTCAGCAATCTTCAGAAAAACCCTAACTTCCATATGTGCTTTTTTCTGAAACGAACCCGTGTGTATACGTGCTTTCACCATGATGAACTAGCGTATAGATATTTAAATATTCAGGACTGCATAAAGTTTTAGATCAACAGAATTACTCAGATCATACCCTTCACTTCAACAAACATGTGCCAGATCACAAATCTAAACATCTCATAAACAAATCAAGAAAATACATAGTCATTTCAGGCCTAGAGATCCTGATCCATCATTGTATTCATAGGTGCATAATTATTTTAGATCCATCAGTAAACTGAAACCCATTTCATTTAGATATCCTTCAAAGTAAAGTATTCAATCAAAACCCATAAATTTGCACACCTTTTCACTATGATATTCTTCTCCTTATATAGTTTGGGCCTTTCTCAATACCATGAGCCAAAACTACACAAGTGCCGATGGTATTCTTGGAAAGAATCAAATAGACGACACAATGCTCAATATTTTGGGCTAAAACCATGGTAAGCTTACCCTGGTATCATAAATTGAGTGTGTAATTACATAGGTGACTTGGCTTCTTCGTACCCACGCGTATACGTGACTTCTCTTCATCAAAATTGTGTATAGTCTAATTCTAGATGCATACGCGGGTTGCCTTCATCAAACCTGCGGGCACACTTGGGTTTCCATCATCAAACCTATGTATACATTGTGAAATATTACTTTTATCATTTCTCTGTCACTGGCTGGCATTCCTTTTTATATCACATTTGAACTGACCTGTAGATACATAATTTTTACATATTTAACAAATAGGTTGCTATCAAAAGGGAAACTCATCAAGTAGGTTTCCATCAAGGACAACTTCATCCAGTAGGTGTCCATCAAGGACAACATATTACATCATAATGCCAACATTTTTAGCTTCGGGGGTAGCGCCCCCGAAACCCCTCACCACGGGGGGCTCCAAAAATTCGTAGCTTCCCCCCCCGAACCCCCCAGGCAGCATTTAATTGATGGGCGAAATTTCCACCCCATTAAGAACAGGGGTCCAACGCAGTGATACATCAATGTAAAGAAGATAATCATGCTCCACACCCAACAATATCCCGCTTGGAGTCTGATTATAGCAACTCAACTGCTGCTTCATTTGTTGGAAAATTACATGACTTTGGACCTGGTTATTTCCCATCTTCATCATCATACTTGAATACCAGTTGAAATTGAGCATAATCTCAGTTTCTCCCTGGTTACAAATTTTGTTAGCATATCTACAGGATTTTGGCTAGTGTGTATCTTTTCGAGCTTCAACTGTCCATCTTCCAACACTGACCATATGAAATGGTACTTGAGTTGTATGTGTTTAATGAAATGCTGAGTTATTTGCAAGATGAATGGCACTTTGGCTGTCACTATATAGCATGCCCATATCATGCTTCTTAATTACCCAATTCATCCATAAACCTTTGTAACCAAATCATTTCTTTATTAGCCTCTATAGCAGGAACATACTTTGCTTCTATTGTTGAAAGTGCAACAACACTTTGGATTTTTGAAACCCAATTGATAGTTGTTCCACCTACAGTAAATACATACCCTATAGTGCTCCTCATGTTATCTCTATCGCCTGCCATATCTTCATCAACATATCCCTGTCGAGAAATGTTTGAACCACTAAATAATAATGCTTGATTTGTGGTACCTCTCAAATATCTGAGAATAAATTTCACTACCATCCAATGTTATTTTCCTAGATTGTTGATGTACCTACTTACAACTCCCACTGCATCTGCAATATTAAGCCTTGTGCAGAGCATTGCATACATTAAGCTTCTAACTGCTGATGCATATGGAAATTTAGACATATAATCCATTTCTTCTTGGGTCTTGGGTCACATCTCCTTAATAATTTTGAAATGGCTAGCCAAAGGTGTACTAACTAGTTTTGCACTCTGCATTTTAAATCTTTTCAACACCTTTTGTATGTATTCATTCTAAGACAATGTTAATTTGCGATTTTTCCTGCCTCTAGTTATTCTCATACAAAGGATTTGTTTTGCAGCTCCCAAATCCTTCATTGCAAATGAATTTGCTAATTTTATTTTTAGCACATTTATTTCCTGCATGTTAGACCCTGCAACAAGCATGTCATCTACATATAATAACAATATAATATAGTTGCCATCATTTTTGTTTTTTAGATAAACACAATGATCAGAGTGCCATCTAGTATAACCATGTTCAGACATAAACCTGTCAAATTTTAGATACCACTGCCTTGGAGCCTGTTTTAAGCCATACAAGCTCTTCTTTAACCTGCACACTAATTTTTCTTTCCCTTTTACCTCATATCCTTGTGGTTGCTTCATATATATCTCTTCCTCCAAGTCTCCATGGATAAATGTTGTCTTTACATCTAACTGTTCAAGATGAAAATCTTCTGCTGCTAGAAGACTTAAAATAGTTCTGATTGAAGTCATCTTAACAAAAGGAGAAAATATTTCATCAAATTAAATACCTTTCTTCTGTGTAAACCCCTTCACCACAAGGCTAGCTTTGTACCTCTATTTTCCTCCATCTTCTTCCTTCAGCCTGTAAACCCATTTATTTTGCAATGTTTTTTTACTTGTAGGAAACCTGACTAAATCCCAAGTCTGGTTATGTATTAAGGATTCCATCTCTTCTTTCATGGCTAGCTCC
The DNA here is from genome assembly GCA_034641835.2 of Pinus albicaulis. NCBI lineage: Eukaryota > Viridiplantae > Streptophyta > Pinopsida > Pinales > Pinaceae > Pinus > Pinus albicaulis. Next base: position 849,672,199 of record CM076569.1, on the reverse strand, counting down.
CACTTCTTCCTTGTTTTGACCTGCATGATTCTTCATAACATTCGAGTTCGCTAGAATTAGTCAACAATAAATAATATAATGAAGGAGAGTATCATTCAGGGGGTCTACTTATCCTGGTAGATCTTCTGACACCACTTTCAGGTGTTTAAGGTGCATGCTGTGGTTTTTGTAGTTGTTGTTGTGGTTGTGGTTGTTGATTATTATTATTTTCAGGCACCTTCACTTTTTTTGTGATCTCATCAAGAAATGTGTATTCTTTTTTTTTCTTTTTGTTACACCATTTTTTGGTCATCTAACCTATTATCATTAGATGGACCCAAGTACACCATGTAAGACCAATTTTACCCTAAGTAAAATTGCTTTCACTATGTAAAATAACTTAATAAACCACATTTATTAGGTTGTTTATGGTCTAAATAGGAAGCCCCAAAAGGAAATATTAAACAAACCTATTTTGTTTAATTGTCCTCATGGAATAATTAATTAAACCATAATTTAATTATTATTCCTAGTCATGTTTAACCCAAAAACAAAGAAATTAATTAGATAAATCTTTATTTATCTTATTATTTTCTAGGAATAATTATTTAAATCTTATTTAGATAATATTCCTTGTTAAATATGACCAAATCACCCACAAATAATTAAATAAATCATTATTTATTTAATTATCCTCCAACCACTTCCTTAAAAAGATAAATAAATCATTTATTTATTTATTTTTGACAAATAAAGGGATTTGACCCAAGTCAAATACTTTTTCCCTCCAACAAATATAATAAAATATTCCATAAAAGGTGGATCTAGATTTGGTTAACATTATTTTAATCATGCACCAAGATCTAGAATGACCCAATATTTTGTTATAAATAGGAGGGTTTTTCCTACCATTCTTCACCTTTTGTTTCCTATTAGATCACTTTGGATCTATACACTTGGTCACATTTTTCCACTATTTGCTGTGTGAGCTCCCTTTGAGTTCCATTCTTTGTCTGGGTTTTCTACACCAACAAGAGAGAGAGATTCTAGATCTGAAGTGCTGAGGACTTCCAAGAACCCATCCCACTGAGGAGAATTGGATACGCCTTCTTGTTTTCCTCCCAGGTGCCCTTAATACAAAAATTCTTTCAAAAAATTGTTCTTGTCTTGTCTATTGGTATATGGAGCAAACCCTTGTTTTTACTGCTTAATGTCTTTCCATACATAGATCTGGTATTTTGCAGCTCTTTTCTTGTCTAACTAACCGCAGATCTGAAGATATTGGCAACCACTTTTGTTGTTAGGGCTATTAGTTATGCGTAGCTAAAGTGGTCCTTTTTCGTACACTTCGACAAAGGATTCATACTAACAAATGGTGACTCCACACGGGTTTTAAATTACGACCGCTATCGTTTTTCATATTCCTGCATATCCAGCTACTTCAGACCCTAGGGTTTCTTTTCAGCTGTTTATTTTTCCTATTTTTATGTTGTTTTTCTCACATAAAAACCTAAAACATTAAAATTTCTAACTTCCGTGTGTTTCTGGCCCTATTGCGCAGGTAAGCGACACCAGCCGCAACTGAGACAGAAAATTTTCTGAAAATCTGCCGCCGAGACAACCGGAGGGGGTCGCACTTGCAGCCCAAGCACGACTGGACCTCCGGTGCGCACCGACCTCTTTTCTCGCGACTTTGCTGCCTTTGAAAACGGTCGAACATAACGACACCAAATTTTAAATTTGTTTTTGCCAATTTTACGGGTTTTCTGACCTGTCGGGGTTTTCCGACCTGTGTCTCGGCCACATTCGACCTGTTCTGATGTTTGGTCATCGAAGTAGAACCTAGCCCCCTAGGGCAGTACCTCACTTTTTGTGGAAAGATTTTTAGGCCCTTCGGTGTACGATTTTTCAGAGTTTCAGCCTCCCCTTTTCCAGATCTGTTACCTCCTTTTCAGATCCCTTTTAATCAGCTCTTCTACCTCTCAAATCACCTCCTGAAGATTTTTTTGGATCTGCTCTTAGGGTCTCCTCCTTGCCCCTTCTGCTTTTTGCTGATTTCCTCCTTTTGTCCAGCCACCTTGCCTCTGCCTCTTGGCTGTGATCTGCACCTCTTTTCAGCAGCTTTATCCTTTAGATCCCTATCTCTTTGGACCTTAGATCTATTGGCCTCTCTTTAGTGTGTTTTGACTAGATTTTTTCCCCTTTTTTAGACTAGTTTTGAGAGACCCGCCTTCTTGGGTTAGATAGATGCAATAGTAGCTGTTATTTTTCTGTTATTTCAGCATTATATACTGTTCTCTGCAAATTTATTTTCAGTTACGCAACACACTTTTTCTCTTGCTCTCAAAACGAAAAGGGTTTAAAAATTAAAATTAACGCACGCCACACACTCACCCTAAGCGAAGAAGAGCCTGGTTTACACCGGCAGGTAAAGACTTTAAAATCAATTGACACTGCACCTATCTGCCCTTGTTTCGACATTGTAATCACTTGATTCTGCACCTCCTTTCCCTTGTGGTCATTCTTCTTCCCCTTGTGCCATGTTTGTGTTGTCATCATTGCGCCCCCAAGGCGCACTTCCCGGAGACTTCTTGGCCTTCACCCTCAGTTTCCGATCGATCGACCTGCTCCGTCCCGCCGTCGTCGAGCCAGTCCTCCTCCGAGTCCGCCCTCCGACTCCTCTTCTGATTCATTGGGTTCTCCTTCTCCTTCTGGTTCTCCCCCTGTCACCTTCACTATGTCTGGTCCAGGGCCTAACACTAGCGATGCTCTCAGCCCTAATGCCGGAACTACTACTAGCGGAACCGTCACAGGAACCACCTCGGCCATACCCTTGCTGCCGTACATCGCAGGCCTCAGCCTCCCCGATTTCAATCAGTTGATCAATGACCCTATCCGCCATGATGTTGGTTGGCCTGCTATGCCAACCAAGCTCCCCTCCGACATCCCTAAGTTCGAAGGCCTTGCTGGAGAAGATCCAACCAATCATATCCGATCTTTCCACATGTGGTGTTCCTCCAATTCCATTACCAATGACTCCATCCGTCTTCGATTGTTCCAATGCACGCTTACCGGCGAAGCTTCTAAATGGTATGTTGACCAAACCACCTCTTCCCATACCACCTTTGCGACCATTGCCCAAGCCTTTTTATCTTACTTCCAGCTCCCTCTCCGATACGATACTGGTATGGAGCTTTTGACCTCTTTCAAGAAAACCTCTTCAACCCGCCTTTCCGCTCATGTCCAGGAATGGCGACGAAGACGAAGCTTATGTCGAGCTCCCCCCTTAGAAGATCGGATCTATATGGACTGGTTCCTTCGCTCTCTCTTAGCTTCCATTGGAAAAGATGTCGCCTCCCATTTCCCTCAAACCGAAGAAGCCGCCCTCCAAATAGCCTTGAAATATGACCTCATCTATGCTCAGTCTGGTTATGTTTATACCGTCCTTCCTGACCTCCCTAGGCCCGGTGGCGCTAACGCCCCGAGGGCATCTCATTCCGCCGACGGTATCGTTGGAGCCCTTTCCCATCCATACGCTCAACCTCCTATGGGCTATGGTCTCCCTCAGGGAGGGGCCATCACCTCTAGCACTTTTCCCCCTCCCGGTAGCATGTATCCAGGATACGGCATGCCTCCTCCTTTTTCCCAACCTCCTGCTTACCTCAATGTTGCCCAACCTAACCATTACCCTTATCTGCAGCCTGGTGCGCCAGCTCCTCCAGCATATGCGCTTCCACCTCCCTTTCCTCTTCAACCCCAGCAACAGCACCTACAGCCCCCTCCAGGGCAAGTATTTGCGCAGCAGGGCGCGACTAATCCCTCTTCTTCTCAAAGAATGTGGAGAGGCAATCCAAATCAATCTGCCCCTGGTACTCGTGGACCCAATCCTCAAGGTTTTTACCCTAACACTGCTAACCAGCAACAGGGCACTCAGCCCAAGTCGGAAAGGCCGCTTCGCACCAATAAGCCTTGTTCGTGTTGCGGTGTTTATGGTCATTATACCCACGATTGTCCCCTCTTACCACAGATGCGGCAGATGTGGGAGTATCAAGCCACATTGCGAGGACAACATGCCTCCCATCATGCTCCCCCTAATGTGGCCACTACTCAAACAACTGTGTTTACTGATCCTTTCCCTCAGCAAGGATTCGTGGCTACCCAACCACCTGCCGGACAGGCCGCCACTTCACCTTCCCCTTCTGGTTCCTCTGATTACCAGATCCTCATGATGAACTCTGATCCTTCCCCAACCGTCGACCTTCACCTTCAAACTCGGTCTCGCCAGTACCCCAAGCCTCCCGCTCAGTCTGCCCCCGAGTCCCCTTCTTCCGGTTCTACAGAGCCTCTTTCGACAACCAATGGTCCCTTACATATCCCTCAACCCAAAGTTGAGGTCCATACCAAGATTCCTAAAGGACCGTTACGTCGAAATGCTGCTTCTGGTCGAGCCGCTCATTCGTATAGCATAGTAGATGATTTGGCGCAATCTCCTGCTGCCATTTCCACACTGGAACTCCTCCAGTCGTGCCCTTCCAAAAATAAGGCTCTACTATCTACCGTGGGCGCTGTAGATCCTGCTGATGACCAAATGATTGTGTTCGACGCCCATCAATCAGACCATCCTCCTCTTCCTGCTTCCGTCGCCTTCCAAATCCCAGTCAAAATCTGGAATGCCAACGTTTCTCGGTGTATAATTGATGAGGGGGCATCTACCTGTGTGATGTCCGCTTCGGTTTGGAAACAACTCGGATCTCCTGAGCTGGCCCCTTCCACGATCACCCTTCGAGCGTGGGACGGCCACGCCTCCCAGCCCATTGGCCTTTTTCGTAATTTTTCATATCACCCTTACCGGTAAGACTGTTTGCGTTGATGTCGAAGTCATTGACGCCCCTCTAGACTACACCATTCTATTGGGGCGAAGCTACACCTATGCCATGTCTGCTGTCCCATCCGCGGTTTTTCACAAGATGTCTTTCCCTCACAATGGAAATATAGTCACCATTGACCAGCTGTCTTACCATGAGCCGCCGTCTCAGACCTCCCCCGAGACGACCATCTCTTCTGTAGCCAATAAGCAAACCGTCGATTCCTTGACCAGTGTCTCCCCCGGCGTCTACAAAGATTCCTCCCTGCTTGGAACTTTTCCGGGTCTTCCCCCTCCTCATATTTCTGATCCCAGCTTGTCGAATGTTTGCATGATGCAATCGTCTCGGGCTGCCCTTAAGCGACCTGCTTCGGCTAGTCAGCAACCTCAGACTCAACCTCGCCCACCACAACCTGCTCCTAGCCCTTCATCTCCGCCAGCCGGACCTCCTCCTTCTGGCCCTGCTCCTACAACTGGTATCCCTAAACCCCTTTATCCCCCTGGAACGGTTCCCCCAGGCCTTAATCATCTCGGAGCTATCCCTCCTGGTCATTATCCCGCTGGTCAGATACCGTTCCTGGCTCCCCCTCCCGGAGTCTATTCGGTCCCCATCATGGCCACCCTCTCTCTCCCTAACCTAACCCTGGGTATACCTGTCTGGTACCTTGACCCCCCAGCCGCTACCCCTCCTGGTCACCCCAAACCCTATCTTGCTTTGACACCGGTTCAACCGGTCCCCCTTGCTTCCTCCGTTGCTATGGTGCCCCCTGCACCTCCCCAGGACCTTACCCCTGTGGTGACAGCTCCAGGAAAGAAAGGCAAATCTCGCAAGGGGGCATCCAAAGACAAGGCCACCCTGACTGACCCAGCTCCTCCTCCACCCGCAAAGCCTTGCGCCTTGTGTGATGTCGTCGGCCACGCCACCCATACTTGTCCTGAGTTGCCCCGCATTCAACCCATGGTTAAAGTCGCGTTCCCTGAGTCTACGGTCTCCGACCCTTCTCTTCCGTCCTCGTCCGTAACCAAGAACCCCAAAACTATTCGCACTAGCAAACCCTGTGCTTTGTGCGGCGTCCATGGCCATTACTCCCACCATTGTCCTCACCTGACGCATTACCACGCCTCTTTAGAAGTAGTCTGAGAGTATGAGGTTGAAAAAAATCAATCCGCCTCTCCCATACTCGCGCAGTATGCTTCGGGCCAGCCTGAGGATCTCCCCGCTCCCATCGACATTCCCCCCCCTGATGTTCAGATGACGGAGTCTACTACGACCATTCTTTACCTATCCTCCTCTGTGCGACCTTTGGAGCCCGGTCCCCTTGCATCCTCCCCTGTTGTTTCGCCTGACCCCCTCTTTTCTACCTATACACGAGATCACTCCACCCGTATCTCTGTTGCCCTCCGCAGCCCGAATCCCTGCCATACCTCCCATAGCCCTCATATACCACCCTCTAGTTTGTATATGAGCCATAGCCATCCTGCTCATTGCACTCCCTCTCGCAGTTGCCGCTCGATGTATTCTGTTCACTCACGCTGCCGTCATTGTATCTCCTCCCCCCATTTGTTGTCTTGTGACACCATTCTGCAGGACCTCCCGTCCCCACCCTTTATCGGTTACGCCGATGGTGCAAGTCGTTACTCCCGGAATCTAGCCTCGGCAGGTTGGGCCATTTTCACCCCCTTGCATGCCCTTGTCCTCTCCAACGGGGTCTGCATTGGTACTGCCACCAACAATCAGGCTGAATATGATGCAGTGCGTGGTCTCTTAGCCGATGCCCTCTTTCATCGCATCCTCCATCTACATGTTCGTTTGGATTCCCTACTTCTTGTCATGCAACTAAATGGTGTTTATCGTGTGCATAACCCTGTGCTATTTAGACGATATTTACGAGTGAAACTCTTGATACGTGCATTTTAAACCATAACTTTCAACCATGTACCTCGAGAACAAAATCACTATGTAGATAGTATTGAAAACCATGTTCTAGATTGGCATTTATCACACACATTTCATACAAGACAATAACATTCATAATCATTAAAAACAATGCATATCCATAATATGTGTCGCAAAACATGTTTTTAGAGTCCATCTACTCTGATACATATGACATGCCCGTAGCATGTTACAAAAAACTCAAAACTGGGGGCACCACCTGCCCCTACATACACACTAGGGGGCACCACATTCCCCACACCTACTCACTATCTGGCGGATCCCAAGCCAATGGCTCTGCCCCTGCAGCCCGTAGATCACGTATGCCTTGACCGCCCATCGCCATGCGCCGCATGACACCTCGCCATTCCGAGGGAAGACCAATGCATGCCTCCACGTACTGGTCGTCTAAGTCTTGCCACCCGCGCTCTGAAACTCCGGTCAGCAACGTCTCGCATCTACAACGGATGTCCTCTAGAAGGGCGGCCGCATCCTCATTGCGCGCTGCTCTCGACCCACTCGACCCTGCAGCTCCAGAGGCTGCCAGGCGTCCCATATATCCGGCCGGTTTTACCAGAGCTATATCTGCATACCAAAAGTACATGAATCAGTACCATATCTACTATTCAATAACTTTAACATGCCCATACAAGAATAGTTACTTATCACTTACCATCGGGCCCCCATACTCGACCAGGCGGAAGTGGTAGGTCCAGATCCCCACAATAACTCATCCCACTATAGGGATAGTCGTCTATGTATAACGGCATCTGATCCCAATGGGCAAAGAAATCAGGTCGAAACACTCGCCCGACCACCCCTCCTCCTCCTCTGCACAGTAGCCGCCCCCACCGGTGCATCCTGGGCTCTCTCGGGCCCCCATCTAGGAGCTGTATACGAGGCCGCAAGGTCAGGATCTTCTGAAAGAAGAAGGCGCACAATAAAGTCCCATACGATCAATCGTGGTTCACTTGCCGCTTGCAGAGCGACAACTATCACTTTAGCGACACCAGCACCATTTGGGCCCACCCATAGTAGGTCCCACTCAAAAAAATCTCCACAATCATCATCTGCCCCCTAGTGATGTGATGGAACGCCTGGTTGCCCAGGATACGCAGCACCGCTGCGGCCACTGCACGGGTCTCTAATCTCTCTAGGTCCCCAATCGGTATCCGAGTCCCCTTGACTTGGAGACCCGGTCGACAATGTCACTCCACAAACTCCATGATATGTCGCCCCCGCGGTAATACTGGCTGTGTGTTTCCCACCATCCCCAGTGACGGAAGATCCGTCAGGAAATACACATCCTGGACTGTCAATTCGATCATGTGCCCCTGCACTACAAAGACCTCATGATCTGGATCCCAGTAACTGATAATCCGGGCCAAAAAAGGCTCTCCCGCTCTCATCAAAGGGTTCTCCAAAAACTTTAGAACCCCAAACCTGGCCAACACACGACGGACACCCTGATCTGCCTATATCTCTGCCCGTAATGTACCCAGGTCTCTCTCTCTCCAGTTAACCCGTATATCTGCCATATCTGCACAAAAACATCATCTTTGTCAGCATACAAATCGAGAATACCATAACCAAACACAAAAACCCAACTCTCAGCCATAAAACAGCACTAAAACCCCCTCATCTCCCAGTTCGCAGTTTTCTGCCCAATTCTGGGACAGGTCGCAGTTTTTTCCCTGAAACCTACTTCCCAGGTCACACTTTTTGGCCCAAAAAGTGCGACCCGACCGTAGAGATGAAGGAGGGTCTGTTACTGAGATTTTGGGCCCTAAACTGAACTTTCAATCCATCAAAATGAAAGAGTAAGGTTAGGCCTCCTACCTGCAACTGACGGATCTCGATTCCAATGGTCGGTTTGTCCGCTACGCTCGCCGCAAGATTTAGGGCCTTCTCTCCTCTCTACATTCACCACAGCAACACTAGCAAATGAGTGAATTTGGAGGAAAAACTGCCTTATTAAAAGAGAACCCTTGTTTCTTCTTTCGCCTGCTGCGACCATACCGTAGCCCCGTTTGACAAACCGTTTACACCATTGGAAAGCTCTCACCGAGCCCTCAAATGGGTATCTGTTAGTTTTTTGTGATTTTATACTTCACCAGGACACATTTTGTCCAAGATGGGTCACTTCACCTATCCTTAAAATCGCATTTCTTCACTTACAACACTTGTACTTGGGGCACCACTTTGCCTCCTTACTTGTCTTTGTTCGTGTCGATTTTCGTCATGAGTTACCATCTTGTACTCATGTTCTCATGGTCCCCCCTTGGGCCTTTACTGTGTGGCAGCACCATCGAGTCGCCCTTGTTTAGAGCATCCAAGTTGAGTCATCATTGCATTCATGGAGTCTATCCCGAGTCCCTTGGTACCCCGCTATAGCCCTCCATCCTTCATTGCTTGGTCCCTCTCTTGTGTCGCACATTATGACCTTCAGTCCCACTGTCCCCTATCCCTTATGATATTGCGTCAGTCGCTGCCATGTCATTCATGCCCTTTATGCTCTAGCAAGGGAAGTCGTCCATTCGCTACTCAGTCCCTTCCATTTCACCGTCATCATTAGTGTCAGTCTGTCCGTCGCTCTACTATTTTCTCTCGTGCCTTAGTTTAGGATCTCTCATTGCCTCACCTATGGCGGACCTCCTTCTGTCGACATCAGCTCATTCATTCCAGAAGCCAGGTCTAGAGGGCGGTGTACCTTGGTTCCAGCTTCCACTCTTGTTCGGTGCCTCGGATCAGGCAAAGGGATCTCTCATTTCCCTTTGACTTGATTGTTTCTCCACTCCAGCTCCTTTCAGCATGACCGAGATCTATATACTTGATGGTTCAATGATACAGCAGCAGCTCTTGATGTTTCCCGAGTGTGTGTGAGATGTCTCAACCCTCATGAGGGGGTGGCCCTGCAGGTAGCCCCCCACATGCTCGGATGACCTCCTCCTTGCAACCTTCGATGCAGCTCCAGATATTTGATGATGTTGGCCTTAGCCACTTGCAGCACCTCTTTTATTTGCATGTATCAGTCAGATTTTGTGAGCCCTTCCCCATTTACAGGGGGCATTTGGGTTGTATTTGTATCTCATGTACTCAGATATTATTGTATAAGTCCTGGTTGTTATCCCAGGCACAGCATGTATGTGGGATTCCTCATTGTATTATTATCTGGCTCATGTTTATGCCGGTTGTACTTTATGGTTCGGTCCCTTGTTTACTGGACACACTATTATTTTGTACTTTGTCTCGGCGGGCATAGGTATGCCTCCCCCGTCGCCTTTAGCACAAGTACCCTCTCATAAAAAGAGACTTGTTGCACCTGCAAGCCTCGTCTCCTCAGGGTCTAGTTCTTCAGCACACTCGTCTACCTTACATTTCTCTCTCTGACTTCCCTCTTGATGTCTGGTGATTTAGTTCTTACAACGTACTTCGGTCATACGATTTGCTCCTAACACTCGCACACTGGGGGGCAATCTGTTACACCATTTTTTGGTCATCTAACCTATTATCATTAGATGGACCCAAGTACACCATGTAAGACCAATTTTACCCTAAGTAAAATTACTTTCACTATGTAAAATAACTTAATAAACCACATTTATTAGGTTGTTTATGGTCTAAATAGGAAACCCCAAAAGGAAATATTAAACAAACCTATTTTGTTTAATTTTCCTCATGGAATAATTAATTAAACCATAATTTAATTATTATTCCTAGTCATGTTTAACCCAAAAAAAAAGAAATTAATTATATAAATCTTTATTTATCTTATTATTTTCTAGGAATAATTATTTAAATCTTATTTAGATAATATTCCTTGTTAAATATGACCAAATCACCCACAAATAATTAAATAAATCATTATTTATTTAATTATCCTCCAACCACTTCCTTAAAAAGATAAATAAATCATTATTTATTTATTATTAACAAATAAAGGGATTTGACCCAAGTCAAATACTTTTTCCCTCCAACAAATATAATAAAATATTCCATAAAAGGTGGATCTAGATTTGGTTAAATCATGCACCAAGATCTAGAATGACCCAATATTTTGTTATAAATAGGAGGGTTTTTTCTACCATTCTTCACCTTTTGTTGCCTATTAGATCACTCTGGATCTATACACTTGGTCACATTTTTCCACTATTTGTTGTGTGAGCTCCCTTTGAGTTCTATTCTTTGTGTGGGTTTTCTACACCAACAAGAGAGAGAGATTCTAGATCTGAAGTGCTGAGGACTTCCAAGAACCCATCCCATTGAAGAGAATTGGATACGCCTTCTTGTTTTCCTCCCAGGTGCCCTTAATACAAAAATTCTTTCAAAAATTGTTCTTGTCTTGTCTATTGGATATATGGAGCAAACCCTTCTTTTACTGCTTAATGTCTTTCTATGCATAGATCTGGTTTTTTGCAGCTCTTTTCTTGATCAACTAACTGCAGATCTGAAGATATTGGCAGCCACTTTTGATGTTAGGGCTATTAGTTATGCGTAGCTAAAGTGGTCCTTTTTCGTACACTTCGACAAAGGATTCATACTAACACTTTTTCCTATTTCATTTCCCGCAATTGATTCTTTTACAAGACCTTTTCATTGAATATTACATCTCTTCTCGTAATGATTTTGTGATTTTCATAATAATATAAGAAATAAGAAAAATCATTAACACCATATCCAATAAAGATACATTTCTTTAATTTTGCCTCAAAATTTATTCTATCTTCTTAATTAATATGGACTAAGGCCTCACAACCAAAAGGCTTTAAAAAAGAGTAGTTTACCTTTTTACCTATCCATGCCTCCTCTTGAATACCACCATCCAAGGAACTTGAAGGCCCTATTTTTATTAGATAAACAACAGTATCTACATCATATGCCAAAATTTTAAAGGAAATATTGCATGCAATCTCATGCACCTTGCACGCTCCATGATTGTTCTATTGATCCTTTCTAACACACCATTTTCTTGTGGTGTTCTTGGAATTGTCTTCTATTTGTGAATTCCATGCTCTGAATAGTACCTATCAAACTATTTTTTGCAATATTCACCTCCATTTTTTTATCTCGGACACATCAACTTATTTCTTGTCTAAATCTCAATCAAATCTTTCAATTTCTTAAAAGTATTAAATACATCGAATTTATTCTAAATACAATAAATCCAAGTTTTTCTAGTCGCATCATCAATAAAAGTAACATAATAATGAGAGCCACTAAGAGATGATACCTGAGAAGTTCCCCATACATTTGTATGCAAAATCTCTAATTTTTCGCTCTTCTTTCTTTCCCAACTGTAAGAAATATGACTCTCTTCTATTTTCCATAAATACAATTCTCATATAAATCCAAATCAATATTCTTCAAACCCGGCAACAATTTCTTGAGTGAATAGTATTCATCCCCTTCTCACTTATGTGTCCAAGCCTATGATGCCATAATGTTGCATCTTCTCCTTTGGAAGTTAAAGCATTAACAGAGTTAGAAATACCATTGCATAAATACCAACCTTTTCGCCTTTTTCTATTACCTGTGCTCCTTTAGTGACCTTCCAAGTTTTATCAGTGAAAGTTGTCACACAAACTTCACTGCCTAACCACCCTATTGAAATCAGATTTTTATTCAGATCTGGAACATGCCTTACCTCCTTTAATAACCATTGGTTTCCATTCTGTTTTTCTACAATAACTTTACCCATTCCAACGATTTTACAGGGTTTATCATCACCCAGATGAACCTGTCCAAAATCTCCTTAAACATAGTCATGAAAATATTTATAATCAAGTGTGGCATGGAATGAGGCCCCTGAATCTACCACCCAAGAATCAATAACATTTTCTAAAGAAATAATCAAATCATCTTGTAACACATCACCTATCACGTTTTCTTGATAATTTGTTTCTTGTTGTGCATCTCCTTCTTTTCCATTCTGAGATTTACAGTCTTTCTTTAGGTGTCCTTTCTTTCCGCATTTCCAGCACATTATCCCTGATCTAGAATCGAATTTTCCTTTCCTTGATTTACTGCGATATCCTGAGATCTTTCATATTTCCATTTTTCTTCCCCTAGTCTCTGCACTCAAAGCATTACCCAATGTCTCACCAAAAAATTTTCATCCCATTTCCTCGCTAAGGATAGCACTGAAAACATCATCAAAATTTAAAGTACTACATCTAGAGACATAGTTACTAATGGCCATAACTAAACCATTACAACTTTCTAGCAATGAGAACATAAATAATAGAGCCCTAAATTCATCATCAAATTTTACCCCTACAGAACTTAACTGACTGGTAATCATAATAAAATCATTTAAATGGTCAACAACAGATCCACCTTCCAACATCTTCATATAAAATAATATTTGCATAAGAAATACCTTATTTGAGGCTAAGGGTTTTTCATATAGTTTCTCCAATGCCTTAATTAAACCCTTTGTTGTTGTTTCCTTTGAAATATTGAAGGCTACCGATGCCACGAGGAACAACTGTATTGCTCCAAGTGCCTTTCTATCGAGAATCTCCCATTCTACATCTGTCATACTCACTGACCTTTTTTTTCTGCTCAATGGTAGGTACATATGTTTCTGATACAGATAATCTTCCATCCGCATGTTCCACAGCGGGTAGTTTTGGTCGCTAAATTTCTTGACCCTAAACTTACCATCTTCTGCCATTTCTCCCACTCGAACCAAGAGCCCTTCTTTCCTGCGAGTTTATCATCCAAATAGACCTTTGACTCCGATACCAGTTGTTAGAAAATTATATATGACAGAGAAATGGAACACATAAAATATGCGGAAACATAAACATAGAAAACACATAAAACAAGAGAGACACAAATATACGTGTTTCACCCAATTTGGGCTACGTCCACCCTGAATAGCCAGTCCTACCTTTATATTATCTAGCAAAATGAAGAGACACAACCTGCAGCAAATCCGTTGTAATATCTTCTATTCTCTCTCACAGTCCTCGTTTCTATTTCTCACTACAATACACAGCCACAATAAAACACCCTCATAAAACAGAGGGGTTTCCTTCTAGGGAAAAAAACCATAAATTAAACATAAATTTTATCGTCGGATCATCCGCTTAATGAACAGCCAAGATTGACTAGAAATTACAATATTTTACAAGGAAATTCTACATATGTTTTTAGCTTCGGGGGCAGCATCCTCGAAACCCCCCGCCAGGAGGGGGAGGGGCTCCAAAAAGTCGCAGTCACGCCCTGGACCCCCTAGGCAGCATTTAAATGATGGGCAGTGTTTCCACCCCGTTAAGAACAGGGGTCGAACGCGGTGATAAATCTATGTAAAGAAGATAATCAGGCTCCACACCCAACATGTTGATCTAATTTTTTAACAATTAATACTTTGTTTTCCTTTTGCTTTTCTATGAAAGATGTTTCTATCGCTTGTCTTCTTTTCACTTCATAGGCTAACAAGATTTGTTCGTTTTTAAACCTCGTGGTGATATTTTGTAAGAAGTCGGGATATCCACAAGATAGAACATGTGTCGACGTTACGAATCCCAACTGGGATCCCAGTTGGGATTCGAAACGTTGACACATGTTCCTCAATACTGTGGATAATCCAAAAAGCTTCTTACAAAAGGTTTGTCTTTAAATAAGAGTCAATATTTGTCTTGATCGTTCTTTTTATTCCAATTATTTTAAAGTTGGTTTTACAGCAACAGGTGTAATTAGTCATAATGGTCCTACTCCTATGGATGGTTGAGTTGTTGGGGGCTTTTGTTTGGAAAATATACCTTTTTATCTCTTTCTCTAGGCATAAAGAAACATAACTAAAAAAAAACTAAATTTTGTTGTCGTTTTTTGTATTATTTTTACCTTTTTAGAATATTTCTAATTGACTATATTGAAGTATGTTTCCACAACAACGACGCCAAAAATGTTGAGTCAATTTACTAAGTAAACTAATACAGGTGTTTGACTTGTCAATCCGGGTTTGTAGACTTGGAAGCATGTCCAAAATATATGGATTTCAGGTAAAGTCAATTTTAGAAGACAAAGTTTAAAAGTTGAAAGAAATGCATATTACAAATATATTCTAAGTTTTAAGATTAATGGAAATTCATGTTACAAATATAATATCTAACTAAAAATTTCTTGATTCAAGATGGAGAAAGTGAAGGAAGAAGCTCCTAACTTAGGATATCCTGATTTTCCTTCCCCGTAGTACTATCTTCAAGAAGAGAAACTCAAGAGCAGAAGTTTGTGATGTGTAGAAAGAAAAAGAATAGGCTCCTAACTTAGGAGAGCTTGGTTGTCCTTCTTCACAATTCTACTCCAGCAACATTATTGTTGCATTGAAACTGGAAATTCAAGAAACAATTCAAGAAAGGAAACTAAAGAGCAATATTTTATGATGTGTAGAAAGTAAGAGAAGAGGCTCCTAACTTAGGAGGTCCTACTTGTCCTTCTTCACATTTATATTCCAACATTATTACTATTGCATCAAATTATAAAGTAGAATTCAAGAAATATAAAGAGGATGAATTTTAGTTGTTGTTCATAACTTGATAGAAAGAGAATTTAACTTAAATTATTTTTTGTCCTTTCATATGCAAATTAAATTCAAACCAATAATCATATAGAAATCATAATAAACCATAACACATCTAAATGACTTGAATCATAAATCTAAAGCAAGAACTATTGCATCAAAACTATGCTAATTTAACCAAAGTGTACTTAGCTTGGTATGGAGGCCCTCCTTGCCTTGCACACTTTAAGAACTCTTCAGCTACATAAAACTTAATAAAACATCCACAGCATGAACACCAAATATAACATTATAAATAGTTCTTCAAATTATCTCAAAGTCTCCAATAGTCTCAATACAAAATTACACATATTCTGCATGCTTGAATGGTCCATAAACTTCGTTTAAATAGGAAAATCATAAAAAAAAACTTAGCTATAATGTCTCTAACATTCCAATCAATCCTAATCCCATCCATATAGGTCAAAATCGTCCATTTTGGTTCACAAAATGAAGAAAAATCCCACAAAATAATAAATCTACCCTTTTTTTGATCCGGATTTTATGCAGGAACGCAACAGAATAAACACATAACCATAAATACAGAGATGCAGCGGAAATAACACTTCATTTCATTAATATCAAATAACAGAAAGATGCTTACAGACATAATGGAAATAAAATAGCTAGGGTGCTGGTAGCGAATCTCTGAGAAGAGATGTGGTGGTTACAGACCTCTGAACTGTGTTACAATGAGGCTCGAGGGCCTATTTATTGTTGAGAAACAATGTAGAATCCGAAACGTCCAAAACCCTAACCGCAGGAGATGAAGCGCCAAAACTGTGGGCGCCCGGTTGGGTAAATTGGTGGTTCAACTTCCCGGGGGCGTAACTTTGG
The DNA here is from genome assembly GCA_034641835.2 of Pinus albicaulis. Classification (NCBI taxonomy): domain Eukaryota; kingdom Viridiplantae; phylum Streptophyta; class Pinopsida; order Pinales; family Pinaceae; genus Pinus; species Pinus albicaulis. Next base: position 849,656,017 of record CM076569.1, on the reverse strand, counting down.
CATCCGATCTCCGTTTGACGCGCACAATAGCTCGTTAGAAAGATCTATCTGAGGACTATAGCTGTCGGGACGAATTTGATCAGCAAATTCGTTGGCGCTTTCATACCCAAAAACGTCGTTTAGGGCCTCAAAACGGCTCCGGAAGTTCAGGACCCGAAAAACTGCTAAAAATAGTAAGTTGTGCCGAAATCCGAAAACTCGAAGAGACAATGGTGGGGGGCCAAGGCGGAATAGGTGGGTGGCCACCAATATCCACCGATCATTAAGCCCCCAAAACGGCTCCGAGAGGAGGACCCGAAACCGCTAAAATAGTAAGTTGTGCCTAATGTGAAAATCGCAAGAATTGATGGTGTCGTCCAAATGGAATAGGTGGGTGGCCACCGATATCCCCCTGGATCATTCCTCCCTCATTAGGAAGAAATGTTCCCCATTGCATTGAGATCCTCCATGAGATGAGGTAAATTCTGTTGAACTGAGTATTAGATGTGTTGAAGATGTCATGGACTCGTGGGTGGACATGCTGGATGCGTTTAGTAAATTTGGTTTCTTTATCAGCCTTAGATAGTAAATGTTTGGATTCGATATGTGTAGTTGCAGGATGTATGGAAACATCAGGCGCTGGTGCGTTGGGAGTCAGATCAATGGAGTGCTTGTCCTGATAGTGTAGAGGAACCTCTGGGAGTGAGGAGAAAATGTCATCAGATTCTCCATGACTTTGTCCATTCGTCAGAAATTAGAAAAGGAGCCCTGCTTCGAGGTTGTGGCCACAATATTCTTTCTTCCTCGAGTACGAAGGAAATGAATTTCGGTCTGGGAAACAATCTTACCGCGTTGTTTTGCGCAGTCAAAGAGATGGCAGAGGCGGTAGCTACCTCCTGTATTCGTACAAGTTATTTCCCAAAGTAATACACAAAGACGAGGCCTAGACTCATACACAAGATGTCGTCTCCATAAGTATGGTTGGCCCAATAATACATCGCCCTACATCAAGAGGAGCAACATCACACAATACCTCATCCGTGAATGGCTTGATATCAGAGGAAGTCTCCAAGATCGCCGCTGATGAGATCTTCCCTCCCCGGGTGGAGCCACCTAATGTATACTATTGCGGGTGTGCTATGGTTGGTAGGCCGAGCCGCTTCACGACGTCTGCTGAAATGAGGTTCTTTTGGCTTCCGCTATCGACGAGAAACTGCAGCCGAGAACCCTTCACCCACATCTGCGACTGGAAGAGGCGCTCCCCCTCCTCTGGATCCTCTGGACCCTCCTTCTGGATCTTGGTGGTGGCAACAATGGCACTGGGATTCGCATCAATGATCTGCTTCCCTTTGTCATTACCTTTGTCTGGTTCTAACTCAGGATCAGAAAATGCATCTGATTCGGGTGCCTTTAGTTCAGCCACCAAAGACTGTTTGGCCCGACACTCGTTTGTGCTGTGAGTGGGGCTGTTATGAAATTCACACCACTTCCCCGTGTCCTTCTTTGGATTTGTGGTGTTGTTCTGAGTCGCATTGCTTTGGCCTTGCCCCTTGTTCTTCGGTTCGGGGGCACCTTTCGGATTCGCAGATCCAAAGTCTCGCTTTTTCTGCTTAAATTTCTGCTCGATCTTGGCGGCATAGCGATATGCCGTGCCAAGCGATGTAATGTCGAGGAACTCCATTTCCTCCTGAATGTGTTTGTGCAGACAGCCGCGGTACTTGAGCACCAAATGTCTCTCTGAATCTTTAATACCCAACTTTGTGCGTAGGGTATGGAACATATTCGTCAGTTCGTGCACATCTTGATCCTTTTGTTGCCGCAGCGTGGTCCATTGGATGTATTTGTCCTCATAGCTCCCCACAGGGTAATATTGTTCCTTGATGCCGTCTCGAAACGAATTCCAAGTGGGTGTGGTCGAGAACAGAGAGGGTTCCCCTTCGCCCTCTTGCTCACGGTAGGTTTCCCACCAGTCTTTGACATGGGGGGCGCCTTTGAGGAGTGCAAAAATAATCTTTTCTCGGTCAGAGAAGTCATGGACCGAGAAATACCCTTCCAACAAATTTAACCATTTTTCTACAGCGTCTGCATCTATTTTTCCTTCAAATATAGGAATGTCAAAGTTTACCCGTACCTTGAAGGGAGTGGCGCCTCCAGAGTGGCTGTTGGATGCAGATGCGCCATATGTGGGCAGTCGTTGAAGGATTTGAGCAAAGTTATCCATCATCACGTTCCTTTGTTTCTCGAGAGCCTCCTCGAGCAGTATTTTGATAGGATCTCCTGCTCCCTCGTCTTTCTTTTCTTCCGCCATGGGAGTGTGGAGCAATAAAAAGGTGTCTTTGTAACTCCTAATTACCTCACATTAATTGTCAACCCAGGGACGACTTTTTGTTTCAAGAGTGTACTCAGTCTGAGGCGGCTATTTACTCAAGAGTAATGTTTGTGAAGATGTAGTATAGAAATACAAATGCAAAAATAATAAATGCTTGAAAAGAAATCTAATTACAAATGACAGAAATGTAAAGACTACACTACAGCAACCTTGCTAGACATCGATTAGGGACGCAGTAGTAATAACTCTTTCCCCTAGAAATCGATGTGAGATGACCAAATCTGGGGACCTGGAATGATTAGCTCTACTCTCTACAGTTTAGAGATCTCAAAGCAAGTGAAAACAACTCAAAGGAAATGAAATCTAAAACGCAAACTGGAAAGGAACATCAATCTAAAAACAATGAACATGAATTGAATAGCAGCGTAAAATAAACAGTGAATTCAATTCATAACCAAGCAAACTAGATTTCTACTCTTTAATCCTGTCGACAGCCACGCAACAATCAACTATCGTAATTCATAAAAGGAACAACAACTGGAATTAGATACAGAAAAACAACATTTTATAACAATTGAATCATGAATCATGCTTCTTGTAAAGAATGGAATAACAATGACTCTGTATTTGATCCAATTAGCAATAACTCAATTCTTTAATTGTAATAAACGAACTTCACACAACATAAATAAACTAATAGAAATACAAACAGCAGATCGCTCCACCAGGGCCGGGCCCTCAACCACCGGTGAAGCGTTGTTGTGCTTTACTCCAGCGCTTGAGAAATGGAACAACAGTGAACTCCTTTATTAATCAGGCATTAATAATGTTTACAAACAGCTCACACTCTCTTAACAAGAGTCGATGCACAATTCTGCAAATTACAATAAGAAAAGTCTCTCCATCCTCAATCATCCCCATCTCTGATCTCTGTTTTCATTTAAATAGAGAGAGATCAGAGAGAAGTTACAAATAAAGATAAGTACAACATGATTTACATTACAAAATTGGATTGTTTCCAACCAGTTGATAAACAAGAACAAGGCGAATTTGGCTTTGCAGCTGAGATTTGGAGGACGGCCGCAACCACAGATCTGAGAAAATCGTGCTCAAAGAACTCTGCGAATCTCTCAACACAGGCCGAATTTGGGCAAACCGTTCTTTGCTAAAGTTAATTGGGTCCGTTCTGGACAAAACCCATGTTCCCGATTTTCCAGATTCGTCTTCATTTTCTCAGAATCTCAACTACAAAACTGTCACTCCTTATTCCAGCGCATTTCTGAGTTGGCACTTTTAATGATCAAATCTTCAATCTGGAAATTACCTTGGAGGCTAAAAATGGTGAATAATGTTATAACCAACTTATTGAAACTATCATTGATAAAATAATTCATAATCATCAATTTATTAGAAATAAAAGAAGATAAATAATATTCATCCATAAGAGCATAAATCATTTATAAAATGGATTTAAATAATAAATTATAATAAATGACGTGATGAAGAATGGTAGAAATGGGTGGAATAAGAGTTCACAAGTGATAATAATAATGGCATATTAACGGCCCAACATACCCCCACACTCAATATGTTGCATGTCCTCATGCAACGAAAACTGAATATATTGCATGTCCTCATGCAACCCAAAGACAAAAACCCATGTGTTAACCAAGCAATAAAAAAATGTTCATCTCAGCTCATGAAATGGATAGAACAAATGAATTCTTCCTTAATTAATGAATATTCACTTTTAGTAATCTTGATGAAGGCATAACAATTTTTATATTGACATTCAATTATATGTATATATGAAGTTGCAACAAAATATGATATAAGTAACAGCAAACTTCATTAACCATTTTCTCAAAAACTACAAACCAGCTTTTGTTGAAATTTGGCAAGTAAATTTATAATATATGAATGCCTTTATGATCCAAAAATCAGATCGTTTTGATGCACGGATCATGGGATATAAGCAAAATGGCTGTAGGTGAGAGTGCATGATTTCCAATTTATTTTGAAATTATCTGGGTTTGTATTAATGATACGTCTGTGTTTTCCAGAAATCACAAGAATTGAGTTCATGGTTTTTTTTTTATAAATATTATGGAAATCAATTTCTGCATTGTGTAAAAATGAAATTGTATGCCTTAAATGAGAAAGAAAATTGAAAACATCCATCATGCGTAGCAATTCCTCCCCCTCTCTGAAGAATTAGCATGCCCTCATGCAATGCTAGAAAACAAATAGAGGTGGTTGCCACCATCTGTTGAATTCTATGCTTGGTGTAAAACAACATGGAATAATGGAGGTGTTGAGAATGAATAAGAGTAACAATGGATGATAAAGAATATGGATGACATGGTCATAAGAAAGAAATGAAGGAAAGGAACACTCCCCCATACTCGAAAATGATATGCTGCTGAAAAATAGGGAGTGGTATAGATGTGGACTGAAGGATGATAAATGATGCTCAAAATGGATTTTTATGAAATTCTCCTAAATTCGTAATAAATCAGAAAATTATGCGATTTTACCTCAAGTTTTACCTCCAAAAATGTGGAATGACATATATGGACTGGCAGTTGTTGAAGCTGATGTAGGCAGAGTTGGTGCTGAAAGTGATGCAAAAGGTAGAATCCAGGCAAGCACAGCATGTCGGAAGAATTGTGCACGTTCGCGAGTTGCTCGAGCCTCTTCTGTTAGTGCAATAGTGTGGTCATGCTATGAATAGAATTCTGCCCATACTTGTTGTTTTCCTGCAAACAAAGCACTATTTGGCATACAATGTTCTTGAATCCATAGTGTAAGCAATAGATAAGATGCATGCACAAATTTCAATCAGAAAAACTTATGTATACATGCAATACTAATATTTTGGCAAATCAACAAGTGATGGTAGAGTGCAGTAATCATATCGCATGCAATCCCATAATGCATACATTCCCCCTCCAATTGGAAAAGGAATTCCATGACCATAAAGCATATGAGAGGTGTTGTGCTGACGGCAAGGCACGAGAATGAACAATATATCAGTAAATGAAACAGAGTACACATATCAATGATAAGACAACGAGAGTTATGATTATAATGAGAGCAGAGTGTGTAAAGATAGTTATGAATAAGAGATAGGACGCTTTGAATTGATGATAGGTGATGAAAAAGAGAAAAAGAACAACAATATGCCAAAAAGATGCTTTACTGATAGTATGCTAGCTGAAAATGATGTGATTGATCATAAAACAATTTCTCATGCATAAAGGTTCAAAATAGGGAAAAAAAATAAGGAAATAACTTCTCTGATAAAAAGAAAAAAATAAGAAAAGGGTATTATAGTAATAATTGACGATAAGATATAACTTCAATACCATAAGCAGAGCCGCTGCTGCCAGCAGGCGTCCATAGCCTCGGCAGGGTTGCTTTTTAACCCATATGAACCAGAATCCTCAATTTATAACTAAAGAGTTACATTGTTGTTCTACAGAAGAGATCAATGTGCTGGCGTGGTAACCAGATAACCACACTGCCATTCACTGGGATGTAGCAAAAGTGATCAGGCCGGCTCGTGATGAGACCTCCTGTTCCAAGGATAATTGGGCTATCCAATGGATCATAACCCTGGTGTGGTGGCCATAATGGGAATGTCACTTTGTTACAACCTTATGAACATGGTAGGCTGGCTCGTACTGAGACCCCCTATCCTCCATCTGCGAACAAAATTTTGTTATTATTACACATTTTTATGATAAAAAGAGGGAGGCTCAGTACTCCTTAAGAGCAGGGATGGTGGAAGAAGTTGAACATGTCAATAGAAAAAATATACCCATAATCTCATTTATTACAGACAGAGAAGATTATAACCAGGAAGGGTGGAACCAGCATGGTATTAAGATGATCAATCAATATCATGTTCAACAGAAAACAATGCAGTAAAGTAGTATATAAATAATTGTGTCTCTTTTTAAAATAATCTATCATCAAGGAGCTGTCCTGTTAAAGATCATAACATGAATGATATTAACTTGCTTCAATAGAATCCATAATTCTTGTCCTCATAAAAGTAGTGTACTTCATGCCATGAAAGGGAATCAGTAAAATGTGGTTGAGATGAACTAGGAATAATCCCACAAGAGGAAGGAAGGGTTTCTCCCAAAGTGTTGCTTCTTTGAAGGAACAACAAAAACACTCAAAAAAAGTGTTGTTCCTTGTAGGGAACAACAAAGGAAATGCACACCAAAAAGAAAAAATACACACAAAAAAAGTGTGAAAATGCAAATGTCGTTCCTTTGGAAAAAGGAACAGCAAAAACACTCAAAAAAAGTGTTGTTCCTTGTAGGGAACAACAAAGGAAATGCACACCAAAAAGAAAAAATACACACAAAAAAGTGTGAAAATGCAAATGTCGTTCCTTTGGAAAAAGGAACAGCAAAATGGAAGTGTCGTTCCTTTGGAAAAGGAAAAGCAAAATGGATAGTCATACAATGCAAACATGCAAAAAAAACAAATTAGCTGTTCATGGTATTGATGCTGAGGATGAGTTACGCTTTGAATGAAGCAATACCTGAAACACAAAATATAAGAGAAATTAGAAAAGAAACAACAAAAAAACAATATGTAAATAAATAAATTAAGTTACAACAGCTATGATGTTATGTCAAAAAAAATGATTTATTCGAAAAATGTTTTGGCAGCAAAGACATGACATGAATCTTCAAATGGAAATCAATTCTTCATTTGTTCTATTATGAATCCGTTGGGTAATGAGTTAGATGAAATTCCTTTGTTTCATAAAATTTCTTTCAAAAATCACTCGTCCATAAATTGACCTTCTTTATTTTCCCAAGACCTGCAAAAAATGAGTGTCTACCTGTAAGAAAACATTAAATCATGGAGAAAGAGAGGTGCGCGGGCTCCCCTAATCCAAGAATTATGCAAAAAACTAACAAGTAGTTACTCTGTAAAACAAATCCACGGAGAAAATAACAAAGTAAAATTTATTTGTTACCTGCGGGAGAGCAGTGGCCAATCATGCTAACCTGCAGTGTTTTAGTCACAACTTCTTTGTTTTTCGTCCAAATTGAGTGATTCCAAAGCAAAATGAGAGCTAATTCAAAGGGTTATCTCCAGTAGCAACAGGTTTTAAAAATTCAATGCTATGATATGTCAAATTTGTTTAGAACAACCTGCATAATAGAGTCATTTTCGATTACCCAATCTAGACCAACGATTGATATTTCAAGCATAGATTCTTCGTTTGATGTCGGATTCAAATGATTCAAATTGGAAATGAGAGTAGATTCATTTATTTATCTCCAATAGAAACAGGTTTTGAAGACAAGAAGAATTGATAGGTCAAATACTGTAAGGAACAGCCGGAAAGACATAGTTTTAAGGGTGCTGATTTACGATAGACAGTCAGTATTTTGATCATAAATTCCCCATACGATATCGAAAATGAGTGATTCCAATTGCATTGGAAACTAGATTCATAGGGGAATCTACCATAGAAACAGGTTTTAAAAATATGGTCATTTAGGCCTCCAAAACTGACTGTCCCAACTCTGTTCCTTAGCTGCCCGCTAGACATCCGGTCAATGTTTTGGTTCTAACTTTTTCGTTTCAAATCCAAATTGACTGATTCAAATTGGGTTAGAAAGTAGACATCAAGGGCTATCTAGGGTAGAAACAAGTTTTAAAAATATGGTCATTTAGGCCTCCAAAAACCGACTGTCCCAACTCTGTTCCTGAGCTGCCCGCTAGACATCCGGTCAATGTTTTGGTTCTAACTTTTTCGTTTCAAATCCAAATTGACTGATTCAAATTGGGTTAGAAAGTAGACATCAAGGGCTATCTAGGGTAGAAACAAGTTTTAAAAATATTCATTTTTGGTCCCTCAAAACATGACTGTCCCGACTGTTTTTCCAGAAAGTTCATCAAGCCCGCAAGCCAAAAAAATGATATTCAAGCATTTTTTCAAATTGGTGATAAAAAATGAATATGAGTGTTTGTAGAGCTATTATTTCCATTATAAGTCATCTACATACAAAAATGAATTAAAAAAATTATCACCAATATTGATTTGCATAGCATGTTGCAATAAAAAAACAACTAGTTTTACATAAAAAAACAAAATGCATTTATTTATTCCCTTATTTATTTTATTTTCTACACTAACCTATTTTGACTTGAAAAATGAATATGACTACGTATATGAGTACTTCCAGTGGAGCCATTTTCGAAATAAGGCTTCATGTATACACATACCCAAATTTGAAAAATGCATATTAGTGAAAATTAGGGTACGAGAAGCCAACTTCCCTTGAAAAAATGGTATCAAAAATTGTTGAAGCATAGAGTGATGATGCAAACACGTGATGGAGTGAAACCAATCTTCAATATATCCGTTACTTTCTTGATTTCCCATCATACCATGAAGTTCTTGAGCATTTAAAATGGTTTGTTGGTGCAACCTAGAAGAAACCTCATTTGCTTCCATAGCTTCTACAATTTTTGAATTTGAAACATTCTGAATCTCATTGTAAGTTTTCTCTAATGGCACATGTGAGATAGAATGGGTGGGAAGGGTGGGTAAATTTGGCAGATCAACATTGTAAGCATGTTGTACTGGTTTATTATGGTGAGTGTGTGGAATTAGTTGAGCAGGAAATTGTGTATGGAATGGAGCATTGTGATGATGTGGTTGGTTGGGTTGAGTGGATAAATTTGATATGCAAGCAGGATGTTGTGAAAGAGCCGGTGGAGAATATGGAGAATGTGCTTGTGCTACAAGATGAGGGAGAGTAGTCATGCAATCAGAAGGTGAACCATGCCAAACTTGTAGATAAGATTGGTGGTTATATTGAAATTGACATGGCTGCCCTAGAACATGAGTATTCCATAATGGATTATGCAAGTAAGAGAATGGAGAAGAAGTGTTTTGAACCATACATGTTGACCTTGTTGTAGCTTCCTTATCTCTTTGATATGCTACTTCCATCCTAGATAAGGAAGAGTGAGTATCTATGGGCTGCTCCTTTCGGTCATGAGGGAAAAACACTTCATCAAATTCTTCATTTTTATGAACCTGCAAAACGTCCAATTTTGAACTTAGAGAGCTAATAAAATCAACTTTAAAATTTTCAAATAAATCATTGATTTCAGCTCTTATGTCTCCTATTCTTGTAGCAGATTTGGAAAAGAAAGAACAAACATCTCTAGAATTCTTACCAGCCTTGGAGATTCCACTTGAATACCTTATGCACAACTCACAAACATCATCATATGATAACTGAAAAACATCACCTTTTCCTATCAGATTTAAGAGTTCTAAAAATTCATCTTTGATTCCTTTAAGAAGGAGTTTTTTTAAGATCTCTTTTTCCAAATGCTTATGCTTTGATTTTTGAAGGTTATAATGAAATCGATCTACATAATCCTCCAAACTTTCATCTTCCCCTTGTATTATACCGAAAATATCTTCATTGGATTTGCAATAGTCTTGGTACTTCTTCAAGAATATGTTCTTCATGTCCTCCCATGATTGGATGCAATTCCCACCTAGGCCCATGAACCATCGGAGAGCTGCTCCTTTTAGAGTAAGAGGAAACACTTTCAATCTTTGATCATTAGTACAATAATCATATCCTCTACAAAGTATTTCGAACTCAAATAAGAATATATCTGGATCTTCATTTGCTAAACCATGAAAATTTGGTAAAGATGGGGGGATTATGTGCATTTGTGTCACTCCTCCTAGATCTTTGATAGGAAATTCAAAAGTAGAAACGTGAGCCATTTCTTACCATAGTATAAGATGTTCTTCATGTGTTTCTTTGAGGCTCCTTCTTCAAATGTTCCTGTCAATTAGTTAGTGAAATGGGTGGTGCTTACATCACCACTTGAGTGAAATCATGTGATTTGTTTTTCAAAATTTCTATTTTTTTTTTTTTTTTAAGTCATTCACACAAAAATTCAAACATCTATTTCTACCCAACAAAGCAACAACAAATCTGTTAGGAAAGCGGACAGTGGAGCAGGGCTTTTACATGCTCCGCACGTAGGTTCTTACCTTCCGTTTTTAAGATCCAACTCTTCCCTAGCAGGCACTCATCATATTCACACTACTCTTTAGAAATGGCTACACTCTCCCCGGCAACGGCGCCAAAATGTGGAGCGATAAAAAGGTGTCTTTTTAACTCCTAATTACCTTCACATTAATTATCAACCCAGGGACGACTTCTTATTTCAAGAGTGTACTCAGTCTGAGGCGGCTATTTACTCAAGAGTAATGTTTGTGAAGATGTAGTATAGAAATACAAATGCATAAATAATAAATGCTTGAAAAGAAATCTAATTACAAATGACAGAAATGTAAAGACTACACTACAGCAACCTTGCTAGACATCGATTAGGGATGCAGTAGTAATAACTCTTTCCCCTAGAAATCGATGTGAGATGACCAAATCTGGGGACCTGGAATGATTAGCTTTGCCCTCTACAGTTTAGAGATCTCAAAGCAAGTGAAAACAACTCAAAGGAAATGAAATCTAAAACGCAAACTGGAAAGGAACATCAATATAAAAGCAATGAACAGGAATTGAATAGCAGCGTAAAATAAACAGTGAATTCAATTCATAACCAAACAAACTAGATTTCTACTCTTTAATCCTGTTGACAGCCACGCAACAATCAACTATCGTAATTCATAAACAAAAGGAATAACAACTGGAATTAGATACAGAAAAACAACATTTTATAACAATTGAATCATGAATCATGCTTCTTGTAAAGAATGGAATAACAATGACTCTGTATTTGATCTAATTAGCAATAACTCAATAAATAAACGAACTTCACACAACAGAAATAAACTAATAGAAATACAAACAGCAGATCGCTCCACCAGGGCCGGGCCCTCAACCACCGGTGAAGCGTTGCTGTGCTTTACTCCAGCGCTTGAGAAATGGAACAACAGTGAACTCTTTTATTAATCAGGTATCAATAATGTTTACAAACATCTCACACTCTCTTAACAAGAGCCGATGCACAATTCTGCAAATTACAATAAGAAAAGTCTCTCCATCCCCAATCATCCCCATCTCTGATCTCTGTTTTCATTTAAATAGAGAGAGATCAGAGAGAAGTTACAATAAAGATAAGTACAACATGATTTCTATTACAAAATTGGTTTGCTTCTAACCATTTGATCAACAAGAACAAGGCGAATTTGGCTTTGCAGCTGAGATTTGGAGGACGGCCGCAACAACAAATCTGAGAAAATCGTGCTCAAAGAACCCTGCGTTTCTCTTAGTACAAGCCGAATTTGGGCAAACCGTTCGTTACTAAAGTTAATTGGGTCCGTTCTGGACAAAACCCATGTTCCGGATTTTCCAGATTCTTCTTCATTTGCTCAGAATCTCAACCGCAAAATCGTCACTTCTTATTCCAGCGAATTTCTGAGTTGGCACTTTTAATGATCAAATCTTCAATCTGGAAATTATCTTGGAGGCTAAAAATGGTGAATAATGTTATAACCAACTTATTAAAACCATCATTGATAAAATAATTCATAATCATCAATTTATTAGAAATAAAGGAAGATAAATAATATTCATCCATAAGAGCATAAATCATTTATAAAATGGATTTAAATAATAAATTATAATAAATGACGTGATGAAGAATGGTAGAAATGGGTGGAATAAGAGTTCACAAGTGATAATAATAATGGCATATTAACGGCCCAACAGGGAGGTCGTCGGGGTTTGCGAGGCTGATCTTGCAAGGGTTCAACCAGATCGAGCCCTAACTCCTTATACCCTGACCGCGTTGGGGACATGCAAAGAAAAACAAAGAAAGAGCAATCTGGGCCTCCGATACCACCGATCCGGATTTTATGTGAACTTACCAATAAACATATAACCATAAAGACATGGATGCAGTGGAAATAATGCTTCATTTCATTAATATCAAATAACAGAAATATGCTTACAGGCATAATGGAAATAAAATAGCCAGGGTGCTGGTAGCGAATCTCTGAGAAGAGATGTGATGGCTACAGACCTCTGAACTGTGTTACAATGAGGCTCGAGGGCCTATTTATTGTTGAGAAACAATGTAGAATCTGAAACGTCCAAAAACCTAACCGTAGGAGATGAGGCGCCAAAACTTTGGGTGCCCGTTTGGGTAAATTGGTGGTTCAACTTCCCGGGGCATAACTTTTGCACCCGATCTCCGTTTAATGCGCTCAATAGCTCGTTAGAAAGATCTATCCGAGGACTACAACTTTTGTGATGATTTGATGATCAAATCGCAACAAATATCATACCCAAAAAACGTCGTTTAGGGCCTCAAAATGGCTCCGGAAGTTCAGGACCCGAAAACTGCTAAAAATAGTAAGTTTTGTTGCAACTTGAAAATTGAAAGAACTGAAGATGGGGGTTCAAATGGAATAGGTGGGTGGCCACCAATATCCACCCGGATCATTAAGCCCCCAAAACGGCTCCGAGAGTGGAGGACCCGAAAACCTGCTAAAAATAGTAAGTTGTGCTGAATGTGAAAATCTGCAAGAATTGATGGTGCTGGTCCAAATGGAATAGGTGGGTGGCCACCGATATCCACTTGGATCATTCCTCCCTCCTTAGGAAGCAATGGTCCCCATTGCGTTGAGATCCTCCATGAGATGAGGAAAATTCTATTGAACTGAGTATTAGATGTGTTGAAGATGTCATGGACCTGCGGGTGGACATGCTGGATGCGTTTAGTAAATTTGGTTTCTTTATCAGCCTCATACAGTACATGTTTGGATTCTGTATGTGTAGTTACAGGATGTATGGAAACATCAGGTGGTGGTGCATTGAGAGTCAGATCAATGGAGTGCTTGTCCTGACAGTGTAGAGGAACCTCTATGAGTGAGGAGAAATTGTCATCGTATTCCTCCATGACTTTGTCCATCTGCTGCAGCCGTGAAAGGGAGCCCCGTTTCGAGGTTGTGGCCACAATATTCTTCTTTCCCTGTGAGCGAGTCGTAAGGAAAATGAATTTCCTGGTCTGGGAAACAATCTTACTGCGTTGTTTTGTAGTAGTCAAAGAGATGGCAGGAGGCGGTACTACCTCCGGTATCCTGTACAAGTTATTTCCCAAAGTAATAATAACAGCACGAGGCCTAGACCCATACACAGCATGTCGTCTCCATAAGTATGGTTGGCCCAATAATACATCAGCTACATCAAGAGGAGCAACATCACACAATACCTCATCCGTGAATGGCTTGATACTGTATGGAAGTCGGCACTGCTGGCGGATGCGGAGATCTCTCCCTGGGTGGAGCCACCCAATGGTATACGGCTGTGGGTGTGCTATGGTTGGTAGGCCGAGCCGCTTCACGACGTCTGCTGAAATGAGGTTCTTTTGGCTTCCGCTATCGACGAGAAACTGCACCGGAGAACCCTTCACCCACATCTGCGACTGGAAGAGGCGCTCCCCCTCCTCTGGATCCTCTGGACCCTCCTTCTGGATCTTGGTGGTGGCAACAATGGCACTGGGATCCGCATCAATGATCTGCTTCCCCTTGTCATTACCTTTGTCTGGTTCTAACTCAGGATCAGAAAATGCATCTGATTCGGGTGCCTTTAGTTCAGCCACCAAAGATTGTTTGGCCCGACACTCGTTTGTGCTGTGAGTGGGGCTGTTATGAAATTCACACCACTTCCCTGTGTCCTTCTTTGGATTTGTGGTGTTGTTCTGAGTCGCATCGCTTTGGCCTTGCCCCTTGTTCTTCGATTCGGGGGCACCTTTCGGATTCGCAGATCCAAAGTCTCGCTTCTTCTGCTTAAATTTCTGCTCGATCTTGGCGGCATAGCGATATGCCGTGCCAAGCGATGTAATGTCGAGGAACTCCATTTCCTCCTGAATGTGTTTGTGCAAACAACCGCGGTACTTGAGCACCAAATGTCTCTCTGAATCTTTAATACCCAACTTTGTGCGCAGGGTATGGAACAGATTCGTCAGTTCGTGCACATCTTGATCCTTTTGTTGCCGCAACATGGTCCATTGGATGTATTTGTCCTCATAGCTCCCCACGGGGTAATATTGTTCCTTGATGCCGTCTCGGAACGAATTCCAAGTGGGTGTGGCCGAGAACAGAGAGAGTTCCCCTTCGCCCTCTTGCTCACGGTAGGTTTCCCACCAGTCTTTGACATGGGGGGCGGCTTTGAGGAGTGCAAAAATAATCTTTTCTCGGTCAGAGAAGTCATGGACCGAGAAATACCCTTCCAACAAATTTAACCATCCGTCTACAGCGTCTGCATCTATTTTTCCTTCAAATATAGGAATGTCAAAGTTTACCTGTACCTTGAAGGGAGTGGCGCCTCCAGAGTGGCTGTTGGATGCAGATGCGCCATATGTGGGCAGTCGTTGAAGGATTTGAGCAAAGTTATCCATCATCGCGTTCCTTTGTTTCTCGAGGGCCTCCTCGAGCAGCATTTTGATAGGATCTCCTGCTCCCTCGTCTTTCTTTTCTTCCGCCATGGGAGGTCGTCGGGGTTTGCGAGGCTGATCTTGCAAGGGTTCAACCGGATCGAGCCCTAACTCCTTATACCCTGACCGCGTTGGGGACATGCAAAGAAAAACAAAGAAAGAGCAGACCCGCTCTGATACCACTGATCCGGATTTATGCAGGAACGCAACAGAATAAACACATAACCATAAATATAGAGATGCAGCGGAAATAACACTTCATTTCATTAATATCAAATAACAGAAAGATGCTTACAGACATAATGGAAATAAAATAGCTAGGGTGCTGGTAGCGAATCTCTGAGAAGAGATGTGGTGGCTACAGACCTCTGAACTATGTTACAATGAGGCTCGAGGGCCTATTTATTGTTGAGAAACAATGTATAATTTGAAACGTCCAAAAACCTAACCGTAGGAGATGAGGCGCCAAAACTGTGGGCGCCCGTTTGGGTAAATTGGTGGTTCAACTTCCCGCGGGCATAACTTTGGCACCCGATCTCCGTTTGACGCGTTCAATAGCTCATTAGAAAGATCTATCCGAGGACTACAGCTGTCGGGACGAATTTTATTAGAAAATTCGCTGGCGCTTTCATACCCAAAAAACGTCGTTTAGGGCCTCAAAACGGCTCCGGAAGTTCAGGACCCGAAAAACTGCTAAAAATAGTAAGTTATGCCGAAATTGAAAAACTGAAAGAGACAATGGTGGGGGGCCAAGTGGAATAGGTGGGTGGCCACCAATATCCACCTGGATCATTAAGCCCCCAAAACGGCTCCGAGAGTGGAGGACCCGAAAACCCGCTAAAAATAGTAAGTTGTGCTGAATGTGAAAATCTGCAAGAATTGATGGTGCTGGTCCAAATGGAATAGGTGGGTGGCCACCGATATCCACCTGGATCATTTTTACTAGGGATTCCAGAAAGATAAGTTAAGTTTGACTAGTGTTGACCATGCATGTTTTTGCTCAGTTTGATTGAAACAATAGGTATTTCTCCATCCGTGGTTCCCAATATTTCCAAATATATGCTTAGATATTTCCTAGGTGTCCTGCACATATGACCTCAAGGAATTTATTACGAGAATTTTTAATGCAGTCCAAAATTACTCTTAAAACCCAATTTTTCCAAAAAAATTCTAAAAATTGAAAAACTTAATTTAATTACCCGAGTATGCATAATAAGGCTAAAATGAGGCATATATGGATGGAATAAGATGGAATATGGTGGTAAACATATAGATTTAAGATAGGAAAAAATGACCAAAATTGAGGACGAACAGTGGCTACATCAATTATGTGAATTCTTAGGCATGATGGTTTTTTGATGGTTCGAGGAAGTTTGTCTCTATCATAACACCAATTTTTTTATGGAGGAACTTGGAGATATATCACTAATATATGCACACAACACTATTCTTTTATGAAGTCTCACAACTGTGGTGAAGTCTCACAACTATGGTGAAGTCTAGACACTATGAAGTCTCTACACCATGGTTTTGTAAGTCTTGACACTATTGTTTTATGAAGTCTCAATACTAAAGTGTAGTCACGGCACTGAAGTGGAGACTCAACACTTTGGTGAAGTCTCAATGCTATGAAGTCTCAACACCATGGTCTTGTGAAGTCCTAGCACTATTGTTTTATGAAGTCTCCGCACTGAAGTGAAGTATCGACAATATGATGAAGTCTCGACACTATTTTGAAGTCTCATCATTGTGAATTATCAGCATTGTGATTTTTTAAAGTACCGACACTATTTTTTTGTGAAGTCCCAGCACTGAAGTGAAATATTGGCACTATGGTGAATTTTTAGCACTCTGAAGTCTCAACACCATGAATTCCTAGCACGTAAGTGAAGTATTGGTATTGTGGTGAAGTCTCAACACTATGGTTTTGTAAAATATGAGCACTATTGTTTTGTAAATTTTTTGCAGTGAAGTGAAGTCTTGTCATTATGGTGAAGTCTCAGAATTGTGAAGTCTTGACACCGTGGTTTTGTAAAGTATCAACGCTGGTGTTTTTTAAAGTATAATGTTTGAATTCTCGACACTAAATTATGAAACGAACCCACATGTATACGCGCTTTCACCGTAATGAACCAGCCTATAGATTTGTAAATATTCAGGACGGCATGAAGTTTCATATCAACAGACTTACTTAGATCATACCCTTCACTTCAGCAAACATGCACCAGATCACAGATCTAAACATCTCATAAACAGATCAAGAAAATACATAGTCATTTCAGGTCTAGAGACCCTGATCCATCATTGTATTCATAACTACATCATTATTTCAGATCCATTAGTAAACTGAAACCCATTTCATGCATATATAATTTAGAGTGAATTATTCAATCAAAACTCATACATTTTCACACCTTTGCACTATGATCTTCTTCTCCTTATATAGTTTGATCATTTCTCAATACCATGAGCCAAAACTACACAAGTGTCAATGGTATTCTTGGACAGAATCAAATAGACGATGCAATGCTCAATATTGTGGGCTAAAACCCTGGTAAGCCTCCCCTGGTATCATAAAATGAGTGTGTAAGTACATAAGTGACTTGGCTTCTTCGTACCTACGTGTATACGCAACTTATCTTCATCAAAACTATGTATAGCCTAATTCTAGATGTATACGCGGGTTGCCTCATCAAACCTACGGGCACACTTGGGTTGCCTTCATCAAACCTTCATATATATTGTGAAATATTACTTTTATCATTTATCTATCACTACTTGGAATTCATTTTTATGTCACATCTTAATTGACCTGTAGATACATCATTTTTAGATATTTAACAACTAGGTTGCTATCAAAAGGGAAACTCATCAAGTAGGTTTCCATCAAGGACAAATTCATCAAGTGGGTTGCCATCAAGGACAAAATATTACATCATATTGCCAACAATATATCCCTTTGTACTTGATGGAAACCACGTTGGTGTTTGATCAACACAAATGATAGATACATCAATCATAATCATTATTCAAACACCAAGTTACTCTCCCCCTTTGACATCAAGGGCAAAGAGCGAATCAATACCAACACAAGGTTTCTCTTTCCTTGTAGAAAGAAGAGCTCTATAGATCTGATGTGCACTATATTGACCATGCTCCCCTTGAGCTCATACTAAATCTTCAGACAGATTTTTCAATGAATCTATAACTCAACTGAGTATGACCTTTCCTATCACCAAGGACTCGTACTTACATCAATGATCCAATCAAGTGGAATTACATATTTGGCTCAACTACCCAAATAAGAGGGCTTACAAATTTGACTCAAATACCCAGCCAAGTGGGTTTACATATTTGAACAAGTCCATACATGATTGATTATGATAATACATCAAGTTACAAATATGAATTTTAATAACCAAGACCAAAATATCTCAAGAGAGAGATCATAATTCAAAAAGAAACATAATGCCAACAATGCATTCTTCTCAGCAAGGCTAATGCTCCCCCTAGACTTGTGCATCCTAAACATTCTCAACCATGTCATCAAAGCACCTTCATCAAGCATATATATATCAAAAAAGAAAATGCAGCTTGAAAACCATCACTGCAGTTGTACCTATCAGTTCCAAACCATGTCTGTCAGTAAAATCATGGGTAAATTTCAATCTCATCAACCTATGACCGGGTCTAAAATTTCAACATCATAATATATTTCCATAGAGATCAGTTATCAACTCAATCTCTGTCTTCATCAAAGTGAAATTTCCATTTTCCTTTTGAAGAAACATATGAGGGAATTATCATGAAATAATATAGAGTAGTGAAGCATCATATAGCATGAGAAAACACCATAGACTTGAGTCAACAATATATAAGAGAACCAATTAGAAGATAAGACAATGTAGCCATGTCTTCAAGTATCATCCAATAGTTGTAGCATAAGCACATCAATAACCAAGTCTTTGGGTTCTTTGCAGCAACATAATATTCTTGTCAAGAATAATTATCATACCAGAACTACTTCATCAATAATCAATATGTATCAACCAATCATCCATGTGATCTGTTATCACCAAGGTCTTCATGTTTTATAATTATTTCATAATATTGATGTAACATGTGTCGGAATCAAGTACAATAGGCCTCATTCATGACAAAAGTCATCAACAACAAAATCTGCATGTTCTGTCCTCATATCTAAATCATTAGACTTGCATCAAATCCACGTGTGAAAATAAAGATAATCTTATGCAAAAAGTGATCAGGGCTCATCCATAATCTCATCACAAGCAATTTATGTATCATGAAAACATCATTCGAACATGAGCATCATAATAATTAAAGAATAAGCAAACACAATGCCAACAATGCAACATTAGTATTTAGGCTAATGCTCCGCATGAACCTGTGCTACCTATTCATAGTCAAGACTGACCATATCAATTCCTTCGTCATATCAACAGATTGTAACCATCAACATCCGACCAAGAAAATTAAATCATAACTGACAGCAGCATATCATAATCTGTTCTTAAGACCGACTCACTATTTTTCTATCAGATAAAAACATACGCCATTGTATCCAATGGAACTCACGTGTAGACGCGACTTTAGTTTATGAAACTCGTGTACATAAAGTGAAATACAGAAAATTTCACAACTCCATCTCCCCCCTTGACTTATACATTTTTTACCTGTCTTTTGTTGTCACATCAGATGCACTATCAGAAATATAAATAATCAGAATTACCAAACCATCCTTTATACATTGTAGTTGATGATATTATTCTTTCAAGAATAATGGACTGCATTGAGCATTGTCTTCTTTCAGTCTGAGTTTGAATCCTCCTCATAACTGCGAGAGCTCAGATCTTTAAACATATATAATTTACCAACGTTTTTGTATCCCCTTGTTGTGACTTCTCCAATTTCTTCGTCCATAAGCTTACATTTGGTTGATTTGAATACAATTACATTTCCTTTATCTACCATTTGGCCTACACTTAATAGGTTTTGTTTTAGGCCTTGAACTAATAAGGTATAAATTTCCCTTCTATTTTTTTTTAATTATGGCTCTACCTTTTCCCAAAAAAATTGTTGGAGCATCATTTGAAACAATAACCTTACCATCTTGATTTTTCTTGAGAGACTCCATCTTACTCTTATCACCATTCATATGATGAGAACATCCGCTATCGATGTACCATTCATCCTTAAATTTAATTTCACAGAGAGAAGAACACATCTTATCTCTTCTTCTTTATGCTTGTTAATGTTGGTTGATCCAACTTTCTTTGGTCTTACGATATTATTTTTTTGACTTCCATGTTGTCTTTGATGATTCATTGATTTGTTCATGCATTCCTTTTATACATGACCAAAATTGTAACAAGCATAACATCTTATGTGAGCAGAAAAGTGAGCAAAGGTATCATAATAAGCTTGCCTCATGTTCCTTCTATTGCAATCAATAGCTTTATGTCCAAATTTGTTGCATGAAAAATAATAACCCTTAAAGAAACCTGAGTACATGGGAGTTGTTGACCTTTCTGTGTGGAGTCTATTTGTCTGCGGTTGAAACAATATTCTTCTGCAATTAGCTACAACATGTCCATAATTATGACATATAAAGTATTCAACATTATTGATCAAATGAGAAAATTGATTGATACTTATATAGTTAGGAGTGAATGATTTCCTTTGAGAATTCATGAGTTGACCTTTTGTCTCTTTAAACATTTCAGGTTTTGCATTGATATCCTTTGAATCTTTAGCACTTTCTTGTGAACTAGATTCTCCTTTAACAATTTCATGAAAACCAAGACCAAATTTAATAGAAGGAGACCTTTGACTACTAAGAATATTATCCAAAATATTAGTACTATCTTGAAACCTCAAGTGTTTCTCCTTTTCTTCTAATTTACCTTTTAAAATGTTTACCTCAACCTCCGATCTTTGGCATTGCTTCTTCATAATTTCTTCGACCCTTCTTCCTTCTTCTACTTATTCATTCAATTTTAGAATCTATTCTTTCAACCCATTTTATTCTTCTTCAAAAGTTTGTATAATTTCTTCATTCTTCTTGTTTGATTTTTCCAGATCTACTTTGAGAGAGATGATTTATGCTTCAATTCCTTCACTGTGATTAGTTACTTCATTCTGTAGGTTTTGACACTGATCTATCTGTTCTTTGTTTAGTTGCTCAATTGAATTTCTTTCTTGTAACTTTTCATTTAATCTAGAAATAACATCTTTGAAGATACATTCCCTTTCATTAAATAGAATATGTTGATCTTCAACTTCATTCTTGAGATTAGCAATTTCTACTTCTAGATCCATATCATTACTTTTGCTTTCGTATTCACTATCTTCAACATTGCATGCACATGGAAGGAATCACAAGAACAACAATCAATACATGTTACATCTTCTTCATTTTCTGCTACATACGTTTTCTGAGATATCTTCTTCCTTTGAGTAGCCTTCTTCTTTTGCTTCCTTCCCGTTGTGGCGAATCTCCTTCAGGTGATCAAGCTTCTATAGAAGGACCTGCTCTGATACCAATTGTTGGGAAAAATAATGAGAAGGAGGAGGGGGGGAATCAATATTTACAAGAATCACAATATTTTAATTTTCTTGTACTAATTTATATACGCGATTTTGATTAGCCCAACTAGCGTATGTACGTGGCTATCTTAAAAGAAACTTATGCATACCCAAATAACTTATTGTTTAGATAAATATTCAGAAAAATTACTTAGCCCAGATCATCAGTTATGTATCAGATAGTTAAGTAGTAAACATGTGCAATAATAACATAATAAATCATCACACAAGAGCATCACACATGAACACCAAGATTTAAGGTGGAAACCCAAATCGGGAGAAAACCACCGTTGTTGTTGTCTTTGTCTTAAATATTTATTATATATAAAACTGCTTATAATGTTTTACTAATGGAGACTCATATCTGTACGCAGGCACCCACCTGCAGAAGGCTACAACCTTCTCTCATTTTCCAATTGCTACTAGAAGGGAGCTCCAAAACCCTAATCTCGTTTACCAGCTACCACTAGAAGGGAGCTACTACCCCCTTATATTTTTTACCAGCTACCACTGGAAGGGAGATACTACCCCCTGATCTCATTTACCAGCTACCACAGGAAGGGAGTTATGACTCCCTCACTAAGGGTTCAACCCTCAGCACCATCGTGGACCACATTTCATAAATTTTCACACTGGATCCAACAACTTCAACACAACACGACTTGTAGGCCTCTTTCATTACATAATCCATGTTGAACCCTTTGACATCAGATAAAAAAAATATCAAGACAAACACTGATTATTATACTGTTGGAACAGGGTCTCCTACAAAGCTGCGAATCTGGTCCATTTTTTATATTTTTTATTATATTTATTCTAACGCAGGGGTTTTGGGGTGGTTCAAAGCCCCTAATTCATTGTAAGCGGGTCAAGGGTAGACCAAGAGTCTACAAACCATGGTTTGTGGACCACTAGATGCGTAGGCTAAAGTAGTATAAATAATTGAGCCTTTTTGAGTCGATAGGGAGAGAATGGATTGGAATTGATGCTACGTGCGAACTATTAGATCTGTCTAGGGTTGGTTTGGGTAGGACTCCTGTTGCTGTGTGCGTGGAGATCCTCAATCCTGCTGTGTGCGGACCCCGCTAGGTTGTGTGCGTGGGCTGGTTTTGGGTATTGTAAGTAGATCTGAAAGAATAATGAATGCAGAAGTATTGTTGGAAGATCTGAATCTATTGGAAATTATTGTTGATGTGAATCTGTGATATCTTCTTATGCTATATATGCTTCTGTGTTACTGATTTAAGCTACGAAAAGTGACTGTGTTATTTTCTTAAGCTGCAAAATGTCTGTATTTATGATATGTAATTATGATTAGCTGCGAATTTGTTGCTCTGTTCTGATAATTGGTAAGATGCACGTGGATGCGAAGCCCTTGAATAGATATGTATTTGATAATGGCTTGTTTGGGATAAGTTGCACGTTGTGCTGCTTTTGCTGCGAACCCTTCTGCGAATAGTTCTGTCTGGTACAAACCTTTGGGGCTGCGAACTTGACTTACCTACTCTCTCTTTCTTATGGTGCAGAAATCTGGTTCCAACACCCTCCCATACTACTCCGGGTGAGACTTTGGTTTGCGAAAGCAGGTCACTGCCAAAAGGGCCAGTAGTATAGGGGTTTTTTGGCAAACCTTAACCTCCGAACCTGAGTCAGGACCCCTCGAGCCAACAAATGGTTCTGTTGTCGGGACTGGGAGCATTTTGAGAGAGATCGGGTAATGCCAAGGCCGTATTAGAGACCTGAAGGAAAAGGAATCGATGAATGGTTTGAGAAACAAGTTCAGGAGTTCGCAGTAAAAGAAAATCGAAGTAAGAAGTTGACCACCAAAGAGTGGAAGAACAAGTATATTTTCATGGAGATCTACGAGATCTTCTGTGTAACAATTGCGATCAATTCGTCTCCTATTCTGAAGTGGAGCAAGGTTTTTTCAAGGGTTTCTGGGGTAAGTTTCTGAAACCCTTACCATTACTGATCAAGATATTACTATGCGAACAAAGTTTTCTATGTAGCCACACCACTTTCAAACCACCATAGGGGAAAGAAGTCACCTACACCTCCGCCATCGCTAGAAGACAACATGGCTGTGCACATGAAGTTACCTATCTTTAAGGGTGTGGGAGATGAAGACATGGATCAGTTCTTGTTTGTCGCAAGATCCGTATGGACTGTGCAGAACGTAGCTAGTGATGCGGTGAAAAGGGCACAACTATCCCTTGCCTTTGAAGGAAGAGCTTTGGACTGGTACATGGGATACATTGGCCAACACGCAAACACAACCATTGAAGAGATTAAGAACGCCTTAAAACAACAGTTCAAGAAGCCTAAGTCCTACTCGCAACTAGTGATGGACCTAAAGGATTTCAAGCAAGGGCCTTCTGAGTCTGTGTGGGAATCTGATCAGCGAATGAAGAAGGTGATCAGAAAAGGAGGATTTCAATATGATGACAGACAACACACATAATGGTTCATCGCCATGTTTCTGCCTCACCTGCGCGTACTTATGGGTCACCAAACTTTTAAATCACAGGAAAAATCCTTGAAGATTGCTATGAAGTTAGAAGCTACGCCTAGAGAT
Organism: Pinus albicaulis; assembly: GCA_034641835.2. Classification (NCBI taxonomy): domain Eukaryota; kingdom Viridiplantae; phylum Streptophyta; class Pinopsida; order Pinales; family Pinaceae; genus Pinus; species Pinus albicaulis. The sequence goes on along the minus strand of CM076569.1, from coordinate 849,632,048 downwards.
GAGACCCAGCTGGGCGTCCAACAGATCTAAGGACAGCTGGAGACGATGCACATGGAGATCCAAAATCTGCGAAAGGAGCGAGGAACAGAGGCTAGCCTTGAAAGATGGTGCGTACGATGCAGGGTGAATGGTCACACCAAGGATAACTGTCCTCTGTTAGCAGACTACATGCAAGTCGGGGAACCTAACCCGTTGCGCCCTAGGGAAAATGCAGGATCAAGTGGGCCAGCACTATGGTGCGATGATTGTCATGTTTTAGGGTTGCATGATACAAACCATTGCCCCTGCCTTGTTGCATATGTCCCAGAGGTAAAGCAGTAATGGTATAAGTTTTTCAGGTTGGGGGGACATGATGAACAGAAATTTCGGACATATGATTTGATGATCGATTGAGGAAACTTATATAGAGAAAAATCAGACCCTACATCGCCAAGATCCCCCGTAGGCATAGGTGGATCCCTGGCTAGGGGTAGGGGAGGGGGGCGAGGTGGAAGCGCAGGTCGGGGACAAGGCCAACTAATCTGTTATAACTGTGGAGAAGTTGGGCACTTTGCAAGGGATTGTCCGAACCCTACAAGGCAGTCCTGCTGATACTGCAGATATCTTGACCATGCAATTGAAGACAGTCCAATCTTGATAGCAAAGATGTAGGAGAAGCATCCAACACCTACGTAGAATATGCATAGGGTTAAGGCTGAAATACGAGACAAAGCTCCAAGCGTGAATGTCGTAACATGCAGTGGAATGGCCACTGGAGGACCTGGGGAGAAGGCTGCGACTAAACCTCTGATCCGACAAGAAATTGTCAAACAAGAAGGTTTGGACCTAAAAAAGGAAAAAGAAACATTTGTCACAGCTCGTAAAGAATTTGCTGAGGCAGAGGCATCTACTTCTCGAGCACCTACGAACCTCAAGACAGACGAGAAGGTCAAACCCTTCTTGCAGGCATGTATGAAGCTGCTACGCAACCCCAATTTTATGGAGAAGATTCAGACATTATTAGATAGTGCGCAGCATGACCCGACCTATCCCCAAAGATCAAGGATGTGCACAAAATATACAGATATAAGAAACGCACCGAGAGGGAGATGCGGTTGATAGCGCAGATCGATGACTACGAAATGGATCAGGTTATTTTGGACCTGGGGTCAGATGCGAATGTACTACCAAAACTAACATGGAAATGAATGGGAGAACCTAAGTTGGAGTGGTCCACTATCCAGCTGCATATGGCCAATCAGCAGAAGATCATTCCCTTGGGGACACTATCGAAGATTGTGGTAGATATCACAGGGGTCAAGGTACAGGTTGATTTTGAAGTAATTCATATTGTGGAAGATGCAGACCCCTACCCTATGCTCGTAGGATTGGATTGGGCCATCGATATGGGAGGCATCATTAACATGAAGAAGAGAAGCATAGTATTTGAAAATAATGGTACAAGGGTGATAGTACCATTAGATCCTACAGAAGGCGAGTGATATACAGATCCGGTGTGTGACAAAGAAGATGTAGATCACATTTATATGTTTACTACGCAGGATGAATATTGGATCAACCCCACGGCGGATGGAGTACTCTGCTAGGAAAAGGACAGTGAATGCTTCTCCGAATCCGATGGGGAGATAGAGAATTGGAAAAACTGGTTACATGATGTCTCTTCATTGAGATGTATTCCGGTCACAAAAGACTTTCGCTGCATTTCCTCAAAGGTGAGAGACCTACCTTATTTTGATGATTTTCGTAAGATTAAGGAATTTTTGAAAGCATTTGAAGCTGAGGTTCCGAAGGAATGAAGGCTATGGGCCCTTAATCTAGCCATGCATGGAACACCTGCACACTGGTGGGACACCCACAAGGAAGCATTCCAGGATTGGGGGGAATGTTGGGATATCATGATCTTGCGATTTGAGCCCCCAGCTGACATACGAATCAAAATTTTCCTTGGGCCAAGAGACCTGCACGAGAATCTATTCGCTTGGATGGAGAAGTGGTGTGACAGAACTACCAAAGAGTGGATTCATCTGTTAATTCATGCCTTGGGACCAATTCCCACCACATGGTATTTGGATACGGAGCTACATTAGTGCACCTGCCACTAGGAGACATTAAAGGATGAATTTATAGGGAAATTTGGGTTAGTAGGTGGAAAGGAGGCACTTGACGCGACTCTGTAGGACATTGACACAATAGTATGGGGTAAGTCGCACCCATATGTCGGCCCTGAGGTGTTAACATGGGAGACGCAGATACTAGATATGACCTGCTACCATAACCTAGCCCTAAAGGAGTGTGAGGATGGTCCACGCGCTGTCTCTATCTCGAAATCGGAGGGGACGCGCCTAGTTACTAGACCGCTCAGGCTGCAAATGTGTAGCATTGAGACATATCCTATGTTGGCTAAGATTTGGGATGCGGATATAGTGGGTGAAGTTATCATGACTCCTACAACAAGGAAATAGCTGCGATCAGTCCTTGGTCATGTAGGTTATTATAGTAAGTTCATTGGAAAATATGCACTGATCACAACACCTCTACGAGACTTGCTTATGAAGGATGTCCGGTTCTGTTGGGATGATGCATGTCAAGCGAACATGTCTCTGGTTTTGAAGTACCTAGGGAACAAGCCTATGTTCAGGGAGGATGTGCAGGAGATGTGGGTGGTTAATCCAAGCGTAGCAGCTATGCTGAGCACATGGGAGGTGCGAAAACTAGCCATTGGTGCAATAAAATATGGTAAACAACAAAAGTTACCATTGAAAGGAGCAGCCGACTGGCATTTAATGAGGTGAATTTTGGGGATTTTTTACCGTTTACCTGATGGTAAGTTCTAGGAGAATTTTACCCTACTGTTGGTCGATCACAAGAACTATAAGAAGGGCAGGATAGCTCAGACAAGGGTTCCATGTTATGTGAATATATTGTACTCGTCTTGTTTGTCTCGAATGAACTTGCGCTGTAAGATTTTTGGGCCTACAGTGTCCCTCTCATGTCTGATCAACCTACTCCTTCTGACAGTAGCCACCCAAAATTGGAATTCATCTTCCACGCTAGGATGACAGCCACTAATCCTGCTAAAGCATCAGCACCAGTATCTTCAAGGGAACAAGAAATGGAGGAAGTGGTGGCAATTGAATATGAGACTGAAGAAATTATCTCCACACCAAGCCATGTCACCAGGAAGGGCAAGGAAAAAGCGTAGAGCTCAGGAAAGCCCCCCAAACCTGCAAAATGGGCGGTAGGGAAGCCCAAGAATTCCCCGAGAAATGTCAAATCCCCGCGGGCGACACCCCGGGCTCAGGCTGTGTAGGAGGAGGCCCAGCACGCCGACCCAATCAGCTAGTTACCTCCCTTTGTCCAACCGCAAAGACCCTCAACGTGCACACCAAATAACCTTGACGGCCTGATCACTTATCTGCAAACACCACTGACCCCTGGAGAGGTCCCTATCCTTAGCGACCCTTGTGGAAGACTCCATGAGGTCAAATTTGACGACCACGACTTGGAAAATTTTGAAGCCTTCCCTGACTTGGCCACCGAGTTGTACTTTGAAACAATCTATGCGAATGATGGCGTCATAGTTGTTCCCCAGCATTGGGTACGTGGGTTGGCTGGATCTAGGCTCCTAAACCTACTGCGGATACCCCATTTTGGCCACTACAACGTCACAGATTAGCTGGCCTGACAGTTGCTTGCCCTAATTCATGATGATTGCCTCTGGATTCGAGACATAATCCCCATTGACGCTACGCCGGTTCAAAGAATTACTCACCTTCCCATGAAAGGGCCACACCCTCTGGAAAGTGTCACCGTTGTGACGGAAGGCCCAATTTTGCAAAAATTGGTCGACATCGCCCAGAATGCTGCTGCCCAAAGTGAAGTTGTGCTGCCCCCATTGGCTGAAGCGATCAAAATGTTGTAGGTGTAGGTGGAGACCCCACCATCTCAGTGACTCGGGATGAGTAACAAGATTGTGCTAGGGGACTGTTGGAATAGGGTCTCCTACAAAGCTGCGAAGCTAGTCCATTTTGTATATTTTTTTATTATATTTAGTCTAATGCAGGGGTTTTGGGGTGTGTCAAAGCCCCTAATGCATTGTAAGCAGGTCAAGGGTAGACCAAGAGTCCACAAACCATGGTTTGTGGACCATTGGATGTGTAGGCTAAAGTAGTATAAATATTTGATCCTTTTTCAGTCGATAGGCAGAGAATGGATTGGAATTGATGCTACGTGCGAACTATTAGATCTGTCAAGGGTTGGTTTGGGTAGGACTCCTGTTTCTATGTGCGTGGAGATCCTTAGTACTACTGTGTGCGGACCTCGCTAGGCTGTGTGTGCGGGATGGTTTTGATTATTGTAAGTAGATCTGAAAGAATAATGAATGCGGAAGTATTGTTGGAAGATTTGAATCTGTTGGAAATTACTGTTGATGTGAATCTGTGATATCTGCTTATGCTATATATGCTTTTGTGTTACTGATTTAAGCTACAAAAACTGAATGTGTCATTTTCTTAAGCTGCGAAATGTCTGTATTTATGATCTGTAATTATGATTAGCTACGAATCTATTGCTCTATTCTGATAATTGGCAAGATGCACGTGGATGCGAAGCCCTTGAATAGATATGTATTTGATAATGGCTTGTTTGGGATAAGTTTCACGTTGTGTTGCTTATGCTGCGAACCCTTCCACGAATATTTCTTTCTGGTACGAACCTCTGGATCTGCAAACTTTACATACCTACTCTCTCTCTCTCAGGGTGTGGAAACTTGGTTCCAGCACCCTCCCATACTGCTTCGGGTGAGACTTTGGCCTACGAAAGCAGGTCACTACCAAAAGGGCCAGTAGCATAGGGGTTTGTTGGCAAACCTCAACCTCCGAACCTGGGTCAGGACCCCTCGAGCCAACATGTACCCAAAATACTCATCCAATTCCTAATACAAACACTGAACCAAAAAATCACCAACCATTGAAGAAAATAGACACTTAACCAATCACCAACTCAATTCATATAGAACAGTTAGAGCACTGTAACCAGAATATCATAACTGAAGCCAGTCTATCGCATAAACATACTGAATCAACTGCAACCCTGATCACAAAATGTATACGCTACTTTCACTTACTGCAACTGGCGTGTATATGCGCTTTCCTATGGAGCAACGTGCGTATAGATATTTATATACTGAAATTTTTAACAGTCGTTATTTTGAATTAATCACAGAATTGGATACAGACATTCTGAAGTATTGTGATTTCTTACATATCTTTGAACCTTCATACACTTAGCAGCATCAAGTATCTTTGAAATTATTCAACATGCACTCAATTTCAACTTCATACATTATTACTAAACCCATTTCAACAGACATAAAAAATACAACAACACTGATCTAATTGATCAGTCATTTATAAGAAGAAAACCGGAACATATACAATCAATCAATCATTGATTTTTATACATAATCAACTAGCAGCATAATTAGTACTCAAACAACCTAGATCTATATGAATACATCATTGATATACAACAGAGACATAGCATAAATTATCAAACATTTTCTTCAGCAATCTTCAGAAAAACCCTAACTTCCATACGTGCTTTTTTCTGAAACGAACCCGTGTGTATACGTGCTTTCACCATGATGAACTAGCGTATAGATATTTAAATATTCAGGACTGCATAAATTTTTATATCAACAGACTTACTCAGATCATACCCTTCACTTCAACAAACATGTGCCAGATCACAAATCTAAACATCTCATAAACAAATCAAGAAAATACATAGTCATTTCAGGCCTAGAGATCCTGATCCATCATTGTATTCATAGGTGCATAATTATTTTAGATCCATCAGTAAACTGAAACCCATTTCATGTAGATATCCTTCAAAGTAAAGTATTCAATCAAAACCCATAAATTTTCACACCTTTTCACTATGATCTTCTTCTCCTTATATAGTTTGGGCCTTTCTCAATACCATGAGCCAAAACTACACAAGTGCCGATGGTATTCTTGGACAGAATCAAATAGACGACACAATGCTCAATATTTTGGGCTAAAACCATGGTAAGCCTACCCTGGTATCATAAATTGAGTGTGTAATTACATACGTGACTTGGCTTCTTCGTACCCACGTGTATACGTGACTTCTCTTCATAAAAATTGTGTATAGTCTAATTCTAGATGCATACGCGGGTTGCCTTCATCAAACCTGTGGGCACACTTGGGTTTCCATCATCAAACCTATGTATACATTTTGAAATATTACTTTTATCATTTCTCTGTCACTGGATGGCTTTCCTTTTTCTATCACATTTGAACTGACCTGTAGATACATAATTTTTACATATTTAACAAATAGGTTGCTATCAAAAGGGAAAATCATCAAGTAGGTTGCCATCAAGGACAACTTCATCCAGTAGGTGTCCATCAAGGACAACATATTACATCATAATGCCAACATTTTTAGCTTCGTGGGTAGCGCCCCCGAAACCCCTCACCACAGGGGGCTCCAAAAAGTCGCAGCTGGCCCCCCCCCTCGAACCCCCTAGGCAGCATTTAATTGATGGGCGGAATTTCCACCCCATTATGAAGAGGGGTCCAACGTAGTGATACATCAATGTAAAGAAGATAATCATGCTCCACACCCAACAATATCCCACTTGGAGTCTGATTATAGCAACTCAACTGCTACTTCATTTGTTGGAAAATTACACGACTTTGGACCTGGTTATTTCCCATCTTCATCATCATACTTGAATACCAATTGAAATTGAGCATAATCTCAGTTTCTCCCTAGTTACAAATTTTGTTAGCATATCTGCAGGATTTTGGCTAGTGTGTATCTTTTCGAGCTTCAACTGTCCATCTTCCAACACTGACCATATGAAATGGTACTTGAGTTATATGTGTTTAGTCCTGGAATGAAATGCTGAGTTATTTGCAAGATGAATGGCACTTTGGCTGTCACTGTATAGCATGCCCATATCATGCTTCTTAATTACCCAATTCATCCATAAACCTTTGTAACCAAATAATTTGTTTATTAGCCTCTTTAGCCGGAACATACTTTGCTTCTATTGTTGAAAGTGCAACAACACTTTGGATTTTTGAAACCCAATTGATAGTTGTTCCACCTACAGTAAATACATACCCTATAGTGCTCCTCGTGTTATCTCTATCACCTGCCATATCTTCATCAACATATCCCTATCGAGAAATGTTGGAACCACCAAATAATAATGCTTGATTTGTGGTACCTCTCAAATATCTGAGAATAAATTTCACTACCATCCAATGTTATTTTCCTAGATTTTTGATGTACCTACTTACAACTCCCACTGCATCTGCAATATTAAGCCTTGTGCAGACCATTGCATACATTAAGCTTCTAACTACTGATGCATATGGAACTTTAGACATATAATCCATTTCTTCTTGGGTCTTGGGTCACATCTCCTTAATAATTTTGAAATGGCTAGCCAAAGGTGTACTAACTAGTTTTGCATTCTGCATATTAAATCTTTTCAACACCTTTTGTATGTATTCATTCTAAGACAATGTTAATTTGCGATTTTTCCTGCCTCTAGTTATTCTCATACAAAGGATTTGTTTTGCAGCTCCCAAATCCTTCATTGCAAATGAATTTGCCAATTTTATTTTTAGCACATTTATTTCCTGCATGTTAGACCCTGCAAAAAGCATGTCATCTACATATAATAACAATATAATATAGTTGCCATCATTTTTGTTTTTTAGATAAACACAATGATCAGAGTGCCATCTAGTATAACCTTGTTCAGACATAAACCTGTCAAATTTTAGATACCACTGCCTTGGAGCCTGTTTTAAGCCATATAAGCTCTTCTTTAACCTGCACACTAATTTTTCTTTCCCTTTTACATCATATCCTTGTGGTTGCTGCATATATATCTCTTCCTCCAAGTCTCCATGGATAAATTTTGTCTTTACATCTAACTGTTCAAGATGCAAATCTTCTGCTGCTAGAAGACTTAAAATAGTTCTGATCGAAGTCATCTTAACAAAAGGAGAAAATATTTCATCAAAGTAAATACCTTTCTTCTGTGTAAACCCCTTCACCACAAGGCTAGCTTTGTACCTCTATTTTCCTCCATCTTCTTCCTTCAGCCTGTAAACCCATTTATTTTGCAATGTTTTTTTACTTGTAGGAAACTTGACTAAATCCCAAGTCTGGTTATGTATTAAGGATTCCACCTCTTCTTTCATGGCTAGCTCCCACTTCTTCTTGGTTTTGACCTGCATGATTCTTCATAACATTCGAGTTCGCCAGAATTAGTCAACAATAAATAATATAATGAAGGAGAGTATCATTCAGGGGGTCTACTTATCCTGGTAGATCTTCTGACACCACTTTCAGGTGTTTGAGGTGCTTGTTGTTGTTTTTGTAGTTGTTGTTGTGGTTGTGGTTGTTGATTATTATTATTTTCAGGCACCTTCACTTTTTTTGTGATCTCATCAAGAAATGTATATTCTTTTTTTTTATTTTTCCTATTTCATTTCCTGCAATTGATTCTTATGCAATACCTTTTCATTGAATATTACATCTCTTCTCCTAATGATTTTGTGATTTTCATAATAATATAAGCAATAAGAAAAATCATTAACACCATATCCAATAAAGATACATTTCTTTAATTTTTCCTCAAAATTTATTCTATCTTCTTAATTAATTTGGACTAAGGCCTCACAACCAAAAGGCTTTAAAAAAGAGTAGTTTACCTTTTTACCTGTCCATGCCTCCTATTGAATACCACCATCCAAGGAACTTGAAGGCCCTATTTTTATTAGATAAACAACAGTATCTACATCATATGCCAAAATTTTAAAGGAAATATTGCATGCAATCTCATGCACCTTGCACGCTCCATGATTGTTCTATTGATCCTTTCTAACACACCATTTTCTTGTGGTGTTCTTGGAATTGTCTTCTATTTGTGAATTCCATGCTCTGAACAGTACCTATCAAACTCTTTTTTGCAATATTCACCTCCATTGTTTGATCTCGGACACATCAACTTCTTTCTTGTCTAAATCTCAATCAAATCTTTCTATTTCTTAAAAGTATTAAATACATCGAATTTATTCTAAATACAATAAATCCAAGTTTTTCTAGTCGCATCATCAATAAAAGTAACATAATAATGAGAGCCACTAAGAGATGATACCTGAGAATTTCCCCATACATTTGTATGCAAAATCTATAATTTTTCACTCTTCTTTCTTTTCCAACTGTAAGAAATCTGACTCTCTTCTGTTTTCCATAAACACAATTCTCATATAAATCCAAATCAATATTCTTCAAACCCAGCAAAAATTTCTTGAGTGAATAGTATTCATCCCCTTCTCGCTTATGTGTCCAAGCCTATGATGCCATAATGTTGCATCTTCTCCTTTGGAAGTTAAAGCATTAACAGAGTTAGAAATACCATTGCATAAATACCAACCTTTTCGCCTTTTTCTATTACCAGTGCTCCTTTAGTGACCTTCCAAGTTTTATCAGTGAAAGTTATCACACAAAATTCACTGCCTAACTACCCTATTGAAATTAGATTTATTCAGATCTGGAACATGCCTTACCTCCTTTAATAACCATTGGTTTCCATTATGTTTTTCTACAAGAACTTTACCCATTCCAACTATTTTACAGGGTTTATCATCACCCAGATGAACCTGTCCAAAATCTCCTTAAACATAGTCATGAAAATATTTATAATCAGGTGTGGCATGGAATGAGGCCCCTGAATCTACCACCCAAGAATCAATAACATTTTCTAAAGAAAGAATCAAATCATCTTGTAACACATCACCTATCACGTTTTCTTGATAATTTGTTTCTTGTTGTGCGTCTCCTTCTTTTTCATTCTGAGATTTACAGTCTTTCTTTAGGTGTCCTTTCTTTCCGCATTTCCAGCACATTATCCCTGATCTAGAATCGAATTTTACTTTCCTTGATTTACTACGATATCCTGAGCTCTTTCATATTTCCATTTTTCTTCCCCTAGTCTCTGCACTCAAAGCATTACCCAATGTCTCACGAAAGATTTTCCGTCCCATTTCCTCGCTAAGGATAGCGCTGAAAACATCATCAAAATTTAAAGTACTACATCTAGAGACATAGTTACTAATGGCCATAACTAAACCATTACAACTTTCTGGCAATGAGAACATAAATAATAGAGCCCTAAATTCATCATCAAATTTTACCCCTACAGAACTTAACTAACTGGTAACCATAATAAAATCATTTAAATGGTCAGCATCAGATCCACCTTCCGACATCTTCATATAAAATAATCTTTGCATAAGAAATACCTTATTTGAGGCTGAGGGTTTTTCATATAGTTTCGCCAATGCCTTAATTAAACCCTTTGTTGTTGTTTCCTTTGAAATATTGAAGGCTACCGATGCCACGAGGCACAACTATATTGCTCCAAGTGCCTTTCTATCGAGAATCTCCCATTCTACATCTGTCATACTCAGTGACCTTTTTTTTCCCGCTCAATGGTAGGTACATATGTTTCTGATACAGATAATCTTCCATCCGCATCTTCCACAGCGGGTAGTTTTGGTCGCTAAATTTCTTGACCCTAAACTTACCATCTTCTGCCATTTCTCCCACTCGAACCAAGAGCCCTTCTTTCCTGCGAGTTTATCATCCAAATAGACCTTTGACTCCGATACCAGTTGTTAGAAAATTATATATGACAGAGAAATGGAAAACATAAAATATGCGGAAACATAAACATAGAAAACACATAAAACAAGAGAGACACAAATATACGTGGTTCACCCAATTTGGGCTACGTCCACCCTGAATAACCAGTCCTACCTTTATATTATCTAGAAAAATGAAGAGACACAACCTGCAGCAAATCCGTTGTAATATCTTCTATTCTCTCTCACATTCCTCGTTTCTATTTCTCACTACAATACACAGCCGCAATAAAACACCCTCATAAAACAGAGGGGTTTCCTTCTAGGGAAAAAAACCATAAATTAAACATAACTTTTACCGTCAGATCATCCGCTTAATGAACAACCCAGATTGACTAGAAATTACAATATTTTTCAAGGAAATTCTACATATTTTTTTAGCTTCGGGGGCAGCATCCTCGAAACCCCCCGCCAGGAGGGGGAGGGGCTCCAAAAAGTCACAGTCACCCCCTGGACCCCCTAGGCAGCATTTAAATGACGGGCAGTGTTTCCACCCCATTAAGAACAGGGGTCCAACGTGGTGATAAATCTATGTAAAGAAGATAATCAGGCTCCACACCCAACATGTTGATCTAATTTTTTAACAATTGGTTTCCTTGTCTCCTTTTGTTTTTGTATGAAAGATGTTTCTATCAGTTTTTGTCTTCTTTTCACTTCATAGGCTAACAAGATTTGTCTTTGGTTTTTAAACTCCTGTGGTGATAATTTTGTAAGAAGCTTTCTAGATTATCCACAGTATTGAGGAACATGTGTCGACGTTACGAATCCCAACTGGGATCCCAGTTGGGATTCGAAACGTTGACACATGTTCCTCAATACTGTGGATAATCCAAAAAGCTTCTTACAAAAGGTTTGTCTTTAAATAAGAGTTAATATTTGTCTTGATCGTTCTTTTTATTCCAATTATTTTAAAGTTGGTTTTACAACAACAGGTGTAATTAGTCATAATGGTCCTACTCCTATGGATGGTTGAGTTGTTGGGGGGTTTTGTTTGGAAAATATACCTTTTTATCTCTTTCTCTAGGCATAAAGAAACATAACTAAAAAAAAACTAAATTTTGTTGTCGTTTTTGTATTATTTTTACCTTTTTAGAATCTTTCTAATTGACTATATTGAAGTATGTTTCCACAACAACGACGCCAAAAGTGTTGAGTCAATTTACTAAGTAAACTAATGCAGGTGTTTGACTTGTCAATCTGGGTTTGTAGACTTGGAAGCATGTCCAAAATATATGGATTCCAGGTAAAGTCAATTTTAGAAGACAAAGTTTAAAAGTTTAAAGAAATGCATATTACAAATATATTCTAAGTTTTAAGATTAATGGAAATTCATGTTACAAATATAAGATCTAACTAAAAAGTTCTTGATTCAAGATGGAGAAAGTGAAGGAAGAAGCTCCTAACTTAGGATATCCTGATTTTCCTTCCCCGTAGTACTATCTTCAAGAAGAGAAACTCAAGAGCAGAAGTTTGCGATGTGTAGAAAGAAAAAGAATAGGCTCCTAACTTAGGAGAGCTTGGTTGTCCTTCTTCACAATTCTACTCCAGCAACATTATTGTTGCATTGAAACTGGAAATTCAAGAAACAATTCAAGAAAGGAAACTAAAGAGCAATATTTTATGATGTGTAGAAAGTAAGAGAAGAGGTTCCTAACTTAGGAGGTCCTACTTTTCCTTCTTCACATTTCTATTCCAACATTATTACTATTTCATCAAATTATAAAGTAGAATTCAAGAAATATAAAGAGGATGAATTTTAGTTGTTGTTCATAACTTGATAGAAAGAGAATTTAACTTAAATTCTTTGTTGTCCTTTCATATGAAAATTAAATTCAAACCAATAATCATATAGAAATCATAATAAATCATAACACATCTAAATGACTTGAATCATAAATCTAAAGCAAGAACTATTGCATCAAAACTATGCTAATTTAACCAAAGTGTACTTAGCTTGGTATGGGGGCCCTCCTTGCCTTGCACACTTTAAGAACTCTTCAGCTACATAAAACTTAATAAACCATCCACAGCATGAACAACAAATATAACATTATAAATAGTTCTTCAAATTATCTCAAAGTCTCCAATAGTCTCAATACAAAATTACACATATTCTGCATGCTTGAATGGTCCATAAACTTCGTTTAAATAGGAAAATCATAAAAAAACTTAGCTATAATGTCTCTAACATTCCAATCAATCCTAATCCCATCCATATAGGTCGAAATCATCCATTTTGGTTCACAAAATCAAGAAAAATCCCACAAAATAATAAATCTACCCCTTTTTACTAGGGATTCGAGAAAGATAGGTTAAGTTTGACTAGTGTTGACCATGCATGTTTTTGCTCAGTTTGATTGAAACAATAGGTATTTCTCCATCCGTGGTTCCCAAGATTTCCAAATATATGCTTAGATATTTCCTAGGTGTCCTGCACATATGACCTCAAGGAAGTTATTACGAGAATTTTTAATGCAGTCCAAAATTACTCTTAAAACCCAATTTTTCCAAAAAAATTCTAAAAATTGAAAAAATTAATTTAATTACCCGAGTATGCATAATAAGGCTAAAATGAGGCATATATGGATGGAATAAGATGGAATATGGTGGTAAACATATAGATTTAAGATAGGAAAAAATGACCAAAATTGAGGACGAACAGTGGCTGCATCAATTATGTGAATTCTTAGGCATGATGGTTTGTTGATGGTTCGAGGAAGTTTGTCTCTATTATAAAACCAATTGTTTTCTGGAGGAACTTGGAGATATATCACTAATATATGCACACAACACTATTCTTTTATGAAGTCTCAAAATTGTGGTGAAGTCTCACAACTATGGTGAAGTCTAGACACTATGAAGTCTCTACACCATGGTTTTGTAAGTCTTGACACTATTGTTTTATGAAGTCTCAATACTAAAGTGCAGTCACGGCACTGAAGTGGAGACTCAACACTTTGGTGAAGTCTCAATGCTATGAAGTCTCAACACCATGGTCTTGTGAAGTCCTGGCACTATTGTTTTATGAAGTCTCCGCACTGAAGTGAAGTATCGACAATATGATGAAGTCTCGACACTATTTTGAAGTCTCATCATTGTGAATTATCAGCATTGTGATTTTGTAAAGTACCGACACTATTTTTTTGTGAAGTCCCAGCACTGAAGTGAAATCTTGGCACTATGGTGAATTTTTAGCACTCTGAAGTCTCAACACCATGAATTCCTAGCACGTAAGTGAAGTCTTGGTATTGTGGTGAAGTCTCAACACTATGGTTTTGTAAAATATGAGCACTATTGTTTTGTAAAGTTTTTGCAGTGAAGTGAAGTCTTGTCATTATGGTGAAGTCTCAGAATTGTGAAGTCTTGACACCGTGGTTTTGTAAAGTATCAACGCTGGTGTTTTTTGAAGTATAATGTTTGAATTCTCAACACTGAGGTGAAGTCTCGACACTGTGAAGTCTCGATATCGTGAATTCACGACACTATTGTGAAGTATTAGAAATATGGTAAAATCTCTCAATTGTGGTGAACTCTCAGCACTATGAAATCTTGACATTGTAGTGAAGTCTCAACACTATGGTGAAGTTTCGTCACTATGGTTTAGTGAAGCCTCAAAACTATGATTAGTCGATACTTTTACACAATCAGAGGTTTATGTGAAGGCACCACACTATGGTTGGGGGATGATTCGAGGCACTTGTAGGCCTGTATTCTATATATACATTTGTGTGTAGCCATGATTAGTGACTCACCAAAAATATTAGTTTGTTATATGATTTGTTATGCATTGTGAAGGTCATAGGATCAAGTTTGGCCATACTTGGTCAATTTATTTTTTATATATGGGGATATTGGTGTGCCACGCTTGACCAATTTGTAGAAAAATTAGACTGCTATGTAGATGTCGTAAAATTCCATTTTGTATAATGTGCTCGGATTGTGTCATTATGCCAAATTATTAATATTTGTACAGTTTTATATAGTCTTATATGGTTTTTGGAGGGTTTTGGGCCCATTCCAAGGCCAAATTAGATTCTGTAAGAAGCGCAATGATCAAGGTTTAGCTCGAATAGTCGTAGATGCATGAAAAATATTGATGAGGTATTTTTTATGTGTAGAATCAATGTTATATGTTTTTATGGCTTATGATAAGGTTGCAGTTGGTTTTGGGTATATGGCAAGAACAATTTTCAAAATGGGTTTAAAGTGACCATATTGATGAATAGGTAGGAACAAAGTATGTATAGGATATGCCAAGTTGATGAAAATTGTAGCATGATCGATTTAAAGACCTAGATTGAAGAGAAAGTGGATCTAGTTTGAGATATTATGAAAAGTGGTCCACAAGAATTTGAAGAAGGAGGTGGGTGCCTCCACTAACGTTGGTGCCTCAATCATGTTGAAGCCTTCATATCTCTAAGGTTGCTGCCTCAATCAAGTTGTATCCTAAAGAAAATATTTTCTTGAAGATTTTTTAGGTTGGTTCCTCAACCATGTTGTAGCCTACCACAAATAGTTTCTTTCATATCTTGGGGGTGGGTTCCTCAAGTAGGCCATTTCTTGCAAATCTATGTAATAAATTAAAGAAGAAGAAGAAGAAGAAGAATTTGTGGTTTTCTCCCCTATGTGTTTCCACGTGAAATATTGTATCCTCTTGTGTTGATGTCATGATTGTTTCTTGATTCATTATTTATTTATTATTATGCTACAAATGGTTATGGTACATTGCTACAAAATTTATTATTGGTAAAATGTATTGAAATGCTAAAATTGCCACCACGCTGATTCACCCGCCCCCCTCTTAGTGCGATATTTTGTTTAACGATGCCTAAACTTGGAAGACATTTGATTGCAAGAAAGATAAAACCAAAGTGAATTGGTTTAAAAAATGTTATGAGTATACTCATTGGGATCAAGAATAAATTGGGGGAGCAATGAGACGAAAATGTTCCTTCGAAAATATTGAGGAGAATGGACAACATGGTTGGATAAGGAAATTCAAGGAATAGAAAAAGGTGTTTATGAAAAGAGCAGTACTTCATATCTCAGTTATTATTTTCATTCTATGTTATTGAACACCGATGATGGTGTTACTTTAATGGGGTGGGGTTTGTAACATCCCCTATTATACCCCTACTTATTGTGATGATTATTGTGATGGTAATGTCAATATGGAAGGACCAGAAATAGCTAGACCTTTGATTAAAAATATAATAAGTATTATTAATTAATTAACACAAATGAATGTTGGAAAAAATTATGGATCCTTTTCCTGAGGGGAAATTAGCTTTCTCCCCTATTTTTCCTAAAATCACTTTAATTCATGAAGCCATCTTGCCCACTTGTCTTGATTGAAAATCCATGACACACCCAACTAAATAAATGTCATGGTTTCTTGTACACTCAATGGGTCAGTCATCTGAAAAATGTCATGCGACATGATCGGGCTTTAACTAAAGTAGGAAAATCTCATTGATGATTTCTATAAGTAAAGAAGTGGGATGATGCCCTCACTAGAAGGAGGAGGTGGTTGTGTAACTAACCAAACCACCTCTTGACAAGTGAAGGGGATGATTGGATTGGGTGGTACAAAGGGCAGGTAGTGCCCATTCTTGGGGCTTCGACTGGAATATTGAGATGATAACAAAGAAGAATTCATTCTTTTGAAGTCCAAGAGAGGAAGATGAGAAGAATCAATAACGTAGGGATAGTAGAGAAGAAAAGAACAGTGTGTTGGATGCTTAGAAAATTGGGGTGAGGTTAAACTTAGCAAACTTGTATTCCTCTATTTTCTAATACTTTCCCTTGGATTGATGGCCTATTTTCTTGATTATGTGATAACCCGTGTGGTTTTTTTTATATCATTAAGATCTTGTTTATGCATGTGTGGCTTGTGTGAACTTTAGTGAATGCATGGATCACTAGTGTTAGATGTTGAGTTGGTTAAGCACTGGAATAGTGGAATCCATATCCTGAAATCATGTTCAACCCATTGGTCTGAATGCTTTCTTTGTGCAATAATTTTCCTCAGGCCCTAGAATAAGCTCGGGGTGGTCAACTTTAAGAAAGGTTGCAATCTAGCTATCATATGGTTGGGTGTAGAGTGGAATTCCCTCCTTCTATTTCCAATTAAATCAATATACACAAATAAGTAATTATTGGTTATGTGTGTTACACTACAAGCTACTATTTGTCTCACTGTGCTTATGACTAATGGTTAATCATGTAATATTTATTTAATTATGTTTGATTTATTATATAGTATGGGTTGATTAGCTAACTCATGTATCTATGGTGAATATGAGCTACCTAAGCTATGTGGTTTCAACCTTATTTATCCATTTGAAGGTTAATACTGGTGGTCTGAAAACAATCATAATTAAACTATCATTTAACGTGTTTTAGTCATCTTCTATGTCTATGAGTTTGGAGTAGCTCCCTATTATAACCATGTTTGTGATTTGTATCTTCAGAGGTTTAGCTTATATGTTGGGTGATTGGAATTGCTAAAACTCTAAAAGAAATGTTGATATTTTATTGAGTTTAGAGTTGTTTTCATTTATTAAATGAATGCTTTCTATGCACGATTAACTACTACAGGGTAGTGATTTATTTTCTTGGCATGGTCATGAATGTTTAAATGACTAAGACTGTGGAACTTCCTTGTTTTGTAATATATGCTTTTCCAATATATGTATTGGAGTCTTTGTGAGATCCATTATGTGGTTAGTGTTATGTCATTGTGTTGGAAGACATTGGTGTCAACCATGGATTGTCTTGTTCAATGCTTGTAACAGGCATGATGTTAGATTCATCGATGTATTATGGCTATGTACATTCTTGGAATGTCAGTGTTGGAATGAGGATTTCATTCCTGTCATGGTTGTCAATGTAAGTAATGTTCGACTCCAAGGAAGGCTTGAGAAAATTCCTTGGAGATCCCTTATAAGTTGTAAGTCCAAGTATCACAGGAAATCTGACTTGAGCTTTGGACGAATAAGCCTCATAAAATTGAATAGAATTCAGGAATTATATAAGGGCATATATATTTAGTAAGCCTCGTGAATTACCACTAATTACTTGGTTATAGGTCAATTAATGATTGGGTTTAGTGTTAATTAGCATTGTGCAGGCCGTATTGATTATCATGTGTTTTCTCTAAGTAGGTTGATGTTATTGACGGGAGGTGCGGGGGGCAGAACTCTACGTATTTCCATTTTCAAATGGGAATATATCCATTTTTGGGGATGGATATTTGTTTCTGTGGGATGGGAAGGTCTAGAAGTTTGTTGATGGGTAAATGTATGCTATAAGGAACGGGAATATGTCTCCATGGGATGAGAAGGCAATGATTTTTGTTGACGGGCATATATATGTTTCGAGGGATGGGGATATGTCTCCATGAGATGGGTATTAATTCTAGGTAACAGCAAGGTGTCTTTGTGGTTAGTGTGATATCATTGTGTTGGAAGACATTGGTGTCAACCATGGATTGTCTTGTTCAATGCCTGTAACAAGTATGATGTTAGATTCATCGATGTATTGTGGCTATGTATATTCTTGGAATGTGGTTGTTGGAATGAGGATTTCATTCCTATCATGGTTGTCGATGTAAGTAACACTTGACTCTAGGGAAGGCTTGAGAAAATTCCTCGGAGATCCCTTAGAACTTCTAAGTCCAAGTATCATAGGAAGTCTGACTTGAGCTTTGGACGAATAAGCCTCCTAAAATTGAATAGAAATCACAAATTCTATAAGGGCATATACATTTAGTAAGCCTCGTGGATTACCACTAATTACTTGGTTATAGGTTAATTAATGATTGGGTTTAGTATTAATTAGCATTGTGCAGGTCACACTGATTATCATGTGTTTTCTCTAGGTTGGTTGGTGTTATTGACGAGAGGTGCGAGGGTAGAACTCTAAGTATTTCCATTGTCAAATGGGAGTATATCCATTTTTTGGGATGGATATTTGTTTTTGTGGGATGGGAAAGTCTAGACGTTCGTATATGGGTAAATGTATGCTATAAGGAACGAGAATATGTCTCCATGGGATGAGAAGGTAATGATTTTTGTTGATGGGTATATATACGTTTCGAGGGATGGGGATATGTCTCCATAGGATGGGTATATGCTAATGCTAGGTAACGAAAAGGTGTATTTCCCAGGAGAGTCAAAAGAAATTTATGTTCCAAGGAGCAGAGATGCCACATGATGGGAAAATTGTCTTCAAACCCAAGAATACTTATAACATAAATACTTTTAAAAACACTAAATGCTTAGCCCTATGGCACCCCTTGCGATAGGATGAGGTGGAAGAGGCGATGTAGGTAGGGTATTGCAACATGATATGCCACGTGAGAATACAGAGGATGTGTATTTGTGACATGGCATATATTTTAATGTGGCACTTTGATAGTGCGACACATGGCAATCAAGAATGTCCTTTTTGGATGGCGAAGTGACTAGTTTTCTACTGACACATGGAATCATTAGGGGATGCCATGTGGTAGGGTGATATCAACTTCATGAAACATGATGTCATAAGGACGCATTGGGAGTGGGTGACATGGAGGGTGATGTTAATGTGGCACCTAGGTGACACATGTTAGTGGTTCGCAGTGCCACTAGCTTGGGGTTTCCATGAGGTACTAACATGGAAGTGTACATGGATGGGAGGAGCCATGTCACCCCAGAGCTTGGATTAACGATGGTGGTTGAAATGTGCTTTCAATGCGGGGTGTGGAGTCAATAGAAACTACTGAGGAGACATAAGTTGTGGGATGGAAAATATCCCTATTACTTGATGTAAACACTTACATTGCACCAAAAAATTGGAGAAAAATATAATTAGGGGTTTGGCAGAATGGTGCAAAGGCACTATGACTTGGAAACCTCCATGTTAGACCACATATGAGGTGGAAGTTACACATGGAAAATCATTTTTGACGTGGAAAATCTTCAAATGGGCATAACTCTAAATCCAGAAGTCGGATTGAGGAAAAAATAATATTTCCGGAAAGCTCTAAATGAGTGATGATATTGTCCAAAGTGAGTTTCACACACTTTGGATGAGAATGAATATTGTAACCCTGTCTTCATAATGATACCATGGATTTTGGGTTAATACCCCTTGGATGGGAGTTGTTACTTTTAATTATCCCAAACTCCATGGTATCATTATGAAGATCGGCTTATAGAATTATTTCTCACCTAATGTGTGCAAAACTTACTTTGGACAATACCATCACATTTAGCTCATTGAGAACTTTTCGGCGATATTTTTTTTTCCTGGGCTAGCTACGCTGCAACCTTTCTTGAAATTGACCACTCCCAAGTCAAATCCATGGCTTGAGTGAATACTTGCATAGATAAAGGGTTCACAGAAATGGGTTGAACACAATTTTAGGATATGGAGTCCATTTTTACAGTGCTTCACCAACTCAAAAATCAACACTATTGGTCCATTCACGCATTGAATTTCACAGAGGCATAAAAAATATCTTAATGGATATAAACACAACCACACATGTTATCATTGGATCACAGAAATTAAGTGACCATTCCAATTGAAAGTATTAGAAAATAGGGTCTTACGAATCTACTAAGGTTAATATCACCCCCAATCTCCAAGAATCCACTACACTATTCTTTTCTTCTATGTTATCATTGTGTGCCTTATTATTATCTTCTTCCTCTTTTGTGGCTTCCAGAGCCCGACTTATTCTTCTTACTCCTCTTGATATGGTAGTCGAAGCCCCAAGAATGGGAACCAACTATCCCTTTTATCGCCTATTCCAATTGTGTCCCTTCACCTGTCAGAAGGTAGTTAGGTCAGTTATGCGACCTCCTCATCCTTCTATTGAGGGTGTTTTTCCACTTATTTACTTTCAATGCTTACCAATGAGATATTCCTACTTCATTTCATTCCTTATCTCATCACATAACTCCCATCATTGTACTAACCCATCAAGTTTTCAAGAAACCTCAACATTTATTCAATTGGTATGGGTCACAACTTTTCAATACATACAAGCAGGTTGGATGGCTTCAAAAATTAAAACGGCTCTAGGAAAAATAGGTGAGTAAGAAAGTTTCACCTCAAACCAAGGATCTGTAAGTTTTTCCAACCTTCAATTGTGTTAACTAATTAATAATTATTATTATATGTTTAATCAAAGGTTTAGCAAGTCATGGTCCTTCCATGCTAGCATTACCTTAACAATGATCATAATAATAAGTAGGGCTAGAATAGGGGGAGGTTACATATCAAAACCACTTTGAATAATTCCAAATGAGCATTTAAAAAATATTGAATGATTAGAAATGAAATGTATTCAAATGACACACTCATTATACATGTGAGTAAAAAGCGATAACATAGGAGGATCACATGACACAACAAGTTTTTATCACTAAAATCATGATCATTATCCAAAAATATTCAAAACATGATTGTAATTACACTAAAAAAATTATGTTAATATCATTACGTCACCAAGTTGTCATCCCAAGAAAGAAAACAAAAAATAATTAATGATATGAAGCACTTCAAAAAAAATAACCAAGAAAGGAAAATCATTAAATCATTCGTTGATATCATGAGAAATTGAATCAAATACAAGAAAAAGGAAATAATTTCAAAATTTAATTGGGTCCCTTTATTTATTCTAAAAATTAATGGGAGTAGTTGAATGCCCAACAACTAGGTAGGGCGGAAAAGAGATGGATGGAGAAGTGGGGCCGAAACCCTAATCATGGCAGAAAGATTTTTCTGCAGGTATCCTGACTCTCGCATTAGGCGACAGTACAAGGGGGGCTACGACGTGACAGTAGTATTGGGCGTTCAGAGCTCGACAGACAACTCTGCCCTCTACAGCCGTCCATGCCGTGTCTGGGAGGTGCTGCAAGTGAACGGTTAAGATTTTCATTAGTATGGCAATATTAGCGCACTCTAACCCTAAACCTGCTACCTGATGGAGGTGTGAGCACGTAGATTCGAGCTTGGAGGAGGTCTTGCACTATCGGTGGTTTCGTTTTGGCTCTAACGTTCACAATAAAGATGGTTAATGAACGAGATTCGGTCGATTTAGACCCGACGCCGGAAGACTTGTTAGCAGTTTGGGGGCATAAAGCGTTGACGAAGAACCTGGAAAGGTATATTCTGGCATCCAGTGAATTAGGCCTGAAAAACAAAGAACCAGCAGGGGGGTGAGGCATTTTGAACGGAGCGGATCTCTTGCAAGAAAGCCTACATAGCACTTTCAACTGTGCTTGGAGGGAAGAGCATGATCCAAGGTTTCATCAGTAATTGAAAACCTCTAGAAGAAAGGACCCGCACAAGCCTCGGAAAACCTATTAAAATCTCTGCTGCCAGGTATTTCCTCAATCCCATTTTACTCTGGGGGGCTGAAAGATATAGTATTTGGCTATGGCATTCAGAGCACCATAGGTCTCAAGGGTTTCTTGGGAAAGAGCCACAGATTTCTGAATCTGGGAAGAGGATCCCATTTGGATGCTCCAAGCCCCCAAAAAAACCCTCATCAGTGGTAGGGAATCAGTTTCCACGAAAATATCCTCTTTTCGTAGGGGAAAAAATCGGCAAGTTCAGGGCCGGAGGTAGATAAAGGTTTGTCTAAAACCCTAGTGTCGTGTGGCTAATGGCGTTGGGACTAGCAGGGGTCCAACAACCTGAGCCTCTAGTTGAGGAACAAGGAAGGTGCTCAGGATCCCACAGAGGAGAGAAGCTGCAGGAGGTAGCTGGGGCAACCAGACTACAAGAAAAAGGAGGCCCTACTCATGAGTCTTTACAACATTCTTTGGAAGGGCGACCTGGGTCGCCCATTCTTGAAGGACTAGATGAAAAGGTCATTGGAGGGAAAACAAGGTGGAAGGAGTGGGGTTGCAGGAAAAATGAGAAAGAATACCAAGTTGATCAGAAATAAGGAATAGAGCCCATGTTGTGTATTCGGAGTGGAAATTCTCATTGATGAAGTAATGGAAGCAACAGAAAATATTCTAGTAGGTAGAGTTAGAGGAAGGAAATACTTTGTCAATTACATCTCAGATTGGGTAGCCTCGACATGGGTGGATGCCCCTAGGAGTCCTATGGATATCCAAACCATGGCCCAGGGTTGGTTCATGATCAAGTTTGAGAAAAAGGAGCACCTGGAATGGGTAATAGCACAAAACTAGAATTTTGGGAAAATA
This sequence comes from Pinus albicaulis, assembly GCA_034641835.2. Classification (NCBI taxonomy): domain Eukaryota; kingdom Viridiplantae; phylum Streptophyta; class Pinopsida; order Pinales; family Pinaceae; genus Pinus; species Pinus albicaulis. The sequence goes on along the minus strand of CM076569.1, from coordinate 849,609,076 downwards.
ATTATTCTATTCAGGAAATGGACGCCATTGTTTGATGCTCAGAAAGAAAAAATCGAAGATACACTAGTTTGGGTAAAGCTTCTGGGGTTACAAATACCCTTCTGGATGGATTCGGATTTCAGATCTATTGGGAACACGCTAGGACAGTTCCTAGAAGCAGATATGTCTTTCCAACATACTAAGGACTTGAGCACTACCAGAATATTGGTCAATTTAAACCCTAAAAAAGGTATGGCAGAAGAAATGCACCTCAAATATAAGGAACTAGAGTTCACTCAGACTCTGGACTATGAACACATGCCCTTTAATTTCCACCGATGTCATAAATATGGCCATCTGGCAAAGGATTGCCCACTTGGACACCAAAGAAGAAGGAAATAGAAAAGGATAAACCGAGAGCCTTTTAGGCCCTTGGTTACAGAGGATCCCAGTGCATCGGAGGGGGAGATGATGGATGGGGTTGAAGGAACAGGTGGAAATTCGACAGAAAAAGCTCCTACTGAAAAAATGCCCAAGCAAAACAATCCTATTACAATGGAACAAGATCTGGAGTGAAATTCAGCATCCTCACCTTCCCATGAAGTTGTGTTTGCGGCATCTTTTCAGGAGGGTATGATACTGGTATCTTCTTCCCCTCTTTACTCCTCTTTATGTACTTCTAGTTTTTCTTGTTCAAAGCCCGGTCCTTCCAGGCCATCTCAAATGAAATATTTGCAAATGCATGATGTTATAAATTCCTTGGATAGTATCATAACCTCTATCCCGGTCACCCCTTTGGAAGCCTCCCCTATCCCTGGTCATGGATCGCCCCCTACACAGCCCAGTATCCCTAATAAACCCCCATATAACTTAAGATTTCTAATGATGAAACCCATGAAGAATGTTAGTATGAATCTTTAGTCGTAAAATATCACTTTAGCTACGCATAACAAATAGCCCTAACATCAATTATGGCTGCAAAACATCTTTAAATCTGCAATTAGATGATCCAAATAATGTTGCACAAATCCAGATCTAAGCATAAAAGACATTAAGAAGATAAAGTTAAATATGGCTCCATGCATCCAATAGACAAGACAAGAACAGTGTATTTGAAAGAATTTTTGTATTATATTAAAAGGGGGCACCTGAGAGGAAAACAAGCAAGGTGTTTTCCGGTTCTCCTCAATGGGATGGGTTCTTGAAAGTCCTCAGTGTTTCAGATCTAAAATTCCTGTCTCTTATTGTGGTAGAAAACCCAAACAAACATAGAACTCAATGGGAGCTCACAAGGAAAAAATGGAAAATGGTGACCAAGAGTAGATCTAGAGTGATCTAATGCAATGGAGGTGACTAATGAATGGGGAAAACCCTCCTATTTATAAAAAAATATTAGGGTGATCTAGAACTTGTTGCATGAATAAAATATTATTAATCAAATTCTAGAACCACCCTTTAGGAATATTTTATTATATTTGTTGGAGGGAAAAGGTCTTTTGACCTGCGTCAATTCCTTTATTTATAAACAATAAATAAATAAATGATTTATTTATTATTTTAGGGAGGTGGTGGGAATATAATTAAATAAATAATGATTTATTTAATTATTTAAAAATGATTTGGTCAAATTTAACTAGGAATATTATTAAATAATGATTTAAATATCTTATTCCTAGGAAATAATTAAATAAATAATGATTTATTTAATTAATTTCCTTGTTTTGGGTTAAATATGACCAGGAAATATAGACACATTTTATTTTACATGGTGAAAGAAATTTTACTTAGTGTAAAATTGGTCTTACATGGTGTACTTGGGTTCATCTAATGATAATGAGTTAGATGACCAAAAAAATGGTGTAACAGATTGCCCCCCAACATACGAGTGTTAGGAGCAAATCGTATGACCGAAGTACGTTGTAAGAACTCAATCACTAGGCATCAAGAGGGGAGTGAGAGAGAGAAATGTAAGGTAGTCTAATGTGCTAAAGGACTAAACCCGGAGGAGACGAGATTTACAGGTGCAACAAGTCTCTAGTTGATGAAGTGGTACTAGTGTTAAAGGTGGTGGGGGAGGCATACCTATGCCCGCCGAGACAAGAGTACAAAGAATAAGGCGCCCGGAAAACCACGGAACGCAATAAGGAAGCATGTGCTGGCCTAAATATGAGCCAGATAAATAAAATGATGAATCCCACATACATGTGATGCCTGGAATAACTGTCAGGACTTATACAATAATATTTCAGTACATGAGATACAAATACACCCAAATGCCCCCTACACACGGGGAAGGGCTCGCAAAATCTGACTGATACATGCAAATCGAAGAGGCGCTGCAAGTGGTTGAGACCGATATCATCAAATGAGAGGAGCTGCATCAAGGGTGAAAATGAATAAGTCATCCGTGCATGTGGGGTGCTACCTGCAGGGCCACCCCCTCATGAGGGTTGAGACATCTCACACATGCCCGGGAATCACCAATAGCTGCTGTTGCATCACTGGACCATCAAGTGTATATATCACGATCATGCTAGGAAGAGCTCGAACCAAGGTACACTTCCCCCTAGACTTGGCTTCTGGATTAAATGAGCTGATGTTGACAGAAGTAGGTCTTCCATAGGTGAGCCGATGAGGGAACCCCAACTAAGGCACGAGGGAAAATAGTAGAGCGACGAACAGAGAGACACTAATGATGATGATGGAAGGAGGGATACAAAGGAGCGGTTGGACGACTTCCCTTGTTAGAGCATAAAGGGCATGAATGGCTTGGCAGCGACTGACACAAAATCATGAGGGATAGGGGACAAGGGTACTGAAGGCCATAATGTGTGACACGAGAGAGGGACAAAGCAATAAAGGATGGAGGACTATAGCGGGGTACAAAGGGACTCAGGATAGACTCCATGAATGCGGTGATGACTCGACTCGGATGCTCTAAACAAGGGCGACTCGATGGTGCTACCTCACAATAAGGGTCCAATGGGGGACCATAAAAGCATGAGTACAATAGGGTAGCTCATGATGAAAATAAACACAAAAGAAGATGAGTAAGGAGGCAAAGTGGTGCCCCAAGTACAAGTGTTGTAAGTGAAGCAATTCGATTTTGAGAAGAGGTGAATAGACCCTTCATGGAAAAAATGTGTCCTGGTGAAGTATCAAAACATGAAAAACTGACAGATGCCCATTTGAGTGCTCAGTGAGAGCTTTCCAACGGTGCAGACGGTGTGTCAAACGGGGCTATGGTTTGGTCGCAACGGGCGAAAGAAAAAACAGGGGTTTTCTTCTAATAAGGCATTTTCCCTCCAAAATCATTCATTTGCTTGTGTAGTTGTGGTGAATGTGGAGAGGAGAGAAGGCCCTAAATCTTGCAGCGATCGTAGCGGACAAACCGACTGTTAGAATCGTGATCCGTCAGTTGCAGGTAAGAGGCCTAATCCTACTCTTTGTTTTTGATGGATTCAAATTTCAGATTAGGGTTTTAAATCTCAGAAACTACCCCTATTTCATCATTACGGTCGGGTCGCACTTTTTGGGGCAAAAGCTGCGACCTGGGACGCAGGTTTGGGCCTGAAAAGTGTGACCTGGCCCAGGATTTTCCCAAAAAGTGTGACCTATTAGATGTGGGAGGTTTCAGTGCTGTTATGGGCTGAGATTCAGTTTTGGTGTAAGTTAATGTAGTTTTTCTGATCTGTAGACTGACAAAAATGATGGTTTTGTGTAGATATGGCAGATATACGGATCAAGTGGAGAGAGAGAGACTTAGGTGCATTACGGACGGAAATCCAAGCGGATCAGGGTGTCCGTCGTGCACTGGCTAGGTATGGGGTTCTAAAATTTTTGGAGAACCCTTTGATAAGGGTTGGAGAGCCCTTGTTGGCCAGGATTATCAGTTATTGGGATCCAGATCATGAGGCGTTTATAATGCAGGGGCACAGGATTGAGCTAACGGTCCAAGATCTGTATTTCTTGACTAGTATCCCACCATTAGGGATGGTGGGAAATACGCAGCCAGTGTTACCACGGGGGCGTAACATTATGGAGTTTGTTGAGCGACATTTTTGACCAGGTGTCCGAGTCAAAGGGACTCGGATATCCATTGGGGATCTAGAGAGGTTGGAGACCCGGGCAGTGGCCACAGCAGTGTTATGGATCTTGGGCAGCCAGGCGTTCCATCACATCACTGGAGGGCAGATGATGATTGTAGAGAGTGTGTTGGGGGGGACCTACTATGGGTGGGCCCAAATGATGTTGGTGTCGGTGAAATGACAGCTGTCATTATGCAAGCGGCAAGTGAATCATGATTGTGCCTATGGGACGGTTTTGTGCTCTTTCTTCTTTGAGAAGATCCCAACCTTGCGACCTCGTATACAGTTACCTGATGGAGGTCTGAGAGAGCCCTGGATGCGTCGGTGGGGACAATTACTATGTAGAGGAGGAGGAGGGGCGGTCGAACGGGTGTTCCGACCAGAGTTCTTCACCCATTGGGATCAAATGCCATTATACATAGATGACTATCCTTATAGTGGGATGAGTTATTGGGGAGATCCGGACTTGCCGCTTCCTTCTAATCAAGTGTGGGGACCTAATGGTAAGTGATAAGTAACTAATATGTTATGTGCATTGTATATTTTGTGACTAGTATTCATGGTACTAAGCTTTATATTTTTGGAATGCAGATATAGCTTCGGTAAAACCGGCCGGATATATGGGATGACCGGCAGCAGCAGGAGCTACAGGTGCAAGTGGATCAAGGATAGCACAGAACGAGGATATGGCCGCTCTGTTGGAGGACATCCGTCGTAGATGTGAGGGGCTGCTGACCAGTGTGTTGGAGCGTGGTTGGCAGGATTTAGACGACTAGTACATAGAGTTATGTATTGGGCTACCCTCGGAATGGCGAGGTATCATGCGACGCATGGTGATAGCCGGACAGACTATACGTGATCTACGAGCTGCAAGAGTAGAGTCGTTGGCTCGGGATCCTCCAGAGAGTGATTAGATGTAGGGCAGGTGGTGCCCCCCAGCGTTTTATGTAGGGGCAAGTGGTGCCCCCCATTTTTGTAGTTTTGTTTTTTGTACCATGCGATGGGCATGTCATATGTTTCAGAGCGGATGGACTCTAAAAACACATGTTATAAGATATATATGATTTATGTGCATTTTTTTGATGATGTGAAATGTTATTTTCTTGTGTGTGAAAAATGCCAGTCTAGAACATGATTTGCGATTTGATCAACGTAGTGATTTTGAAATCGAGGGATATGGTTGAAAGTAATGAATCTAAATTCACGTATCAAAAGTTTTACTCGTAAATATTGTCTAAAAAGGATAGGGTTATGCACACGATAAACACCATTGAGTTGTAAGACAAGAAGCAGGGAATATAAATGAACATGCAGATGGAGGATGTGATGAGAGAGGGCATCGGCTAAGAGACCACGTACTGCATCATATTCGGCCTGATTATTGGTGGCATTACCAATGCATACCCCATTTGCAAGAACCAGGGTATGCAAAGGGGTAAAGATGGCCCATGTTGCCGAAGCGAGATTCCGGGAATAGCGACTTGCCCCATCGGCATAGCCAAGATAATGTGTGGACGAGAGGGCCGATGTAATAGTGTCACAAGACAAGAAATGGGAGGGATGAGAAAAGGGAGGGCAGCGTGAGTAGAGGATAGACATCCACGGACGGCTATGGGAGGGAGCAGTCTGGGTAGGAAGTCTAGGACTCATAAATCGACGAAAGGGAGATGAATGAGAACTATGGGATGAAGGGCGGGAACTCAGGCTGCGAAGAACATCGAAGATACGGATGGTATGATCGTGATTATGGGAGGAAATGGAAGGGCCAAGGAGACCATACGATGCTGCAAAGCTACCTAAATCATCAGTATGGGAAGAGAGGTGCAGATACAGGTCATCAAGGGGAATTACAGAAGAACAGGTAAAAATATGGTCAAAACATGAAGAGCCCGAGAATGTGTCTGAAGGAGGATCAAGAAGAATAGATGGAATGGATTCAGAGGGAATGTAATCCTAGGGTCGTGCGGATGATGATAGGTATAGGAGGGGAGTAGCAGATTCTGACATCTCAACATCAGGGGGAGGAATGTCGATGGTAGCAGGGGGATCCTCGAGGAGACCTGACGCATATTGAGCAAGGATGGGAGAGGCAGATTGATGTTTTTCAACTTTGTACTCGCGAATGACCTCTAAAGAGGCTCAGTAATGCGTGAGGTGAGGAAAATGGTGAGAATAATGGCCATGGACACCACACAGAGCACAAGGTTTGTTGGTGCGAAGAGTCTTGGGGTTCTTGGCTGCGGAGGAGGAAGAAATAGGGGTTTCAGGGACCGTAGATTCAGGGAACGCGACTTTAACCATTGGTTGGATACGGGGTAACTCAGGACAAGTATGGGTGGGATGATCGATACCATCACATAAGGCACAAGGTTTGGCGAGTGGGGGAGGGGTAGGGTTGGGTGTGGTGGCCTTGTCTTTGGATGCCCCCTTTCGAGTTTTTATTTTCTTTCCTGGAGGTGTCGCAGCATGAGGAGGGTCCTGCGGAGGGGCTAGGGGCACTGTAGTGGTGGAAGGAGCGAAGGGAATCGGTTGCACGGGTGTCACAGCAATGTATGGTTTGGGGTGGCCCGGTGGGGTCTCGGCTGGAGGGGTAAGATACCATACTGGTATTCCCAAGGTTAAATTAGGGAGGGAAAGGGTGGCCATGACGGGAACCGAATAGACTCCGGGGGGGGGGACCAAGGAAAGGTATCTGACTAGCGGGCTAATGGCCAGGAGGGACGGCTCCCATATGGTGGAGACCGGAGGGAACCGACTCAGGAGGGTAGGGAGGTTCCTGAGTGTGAGGGGGATGGGAAGGTCTAGGCAGGAGAGGGTCAGTCGGCTGAGGCGAAGTGCTAGGAGCAGGTTATGGCGAACGAGAATTAGTTTGCTGACTAGCCGAAGCAGGCGGCAGAAGGGCGGCCTGAGATGAGTGCATCATGCAAACATTTGCCAAGCTAGGATCAGAGACAGGAGGAGGGGGAGGACCTGGGAAAGTTCCAAGCAATGAGGAATCTTTGTAGACGCCAGGGGAAACACTAGTCAAAGAGTCAATAGTTTGCTTATTGGTGACAATAGAGACGGTGGACTCAGGGGAGGTCTGAGAGTTTGGTTCATGGTAAGTCAACTGGTCAATGGTGACAATCTTTCCATTATGAGGGAAAAAAACCTTTCGGTGGACTACAGATGGGACGACAGACATGGCATAGGTGTAACTACGTCCCAAAATAATGTTGTAGTCAAGAGAGGTGTCGATAACTTCAACGTTGACACAAACAATCTTACCCGCAAGGGTGATAGGACAGTTACAGAATAGGCCAATGGGCTGGGAGGCATGGCCATACCATGCACGAAGGGTGATTGTGGAAGGGGCCAGCTCAGGAGATCCAAGTTGTTTCCAAACCGAAGCGGACATCACACAGGTAGATGCCCCCTCATCAATGATACACCGAGCGATGTTGGCATTTTTTATTTTGACTGGGATCTGGAAAGAAACGGAAGTAGGTAGGGGGGGATGGTCTGACTGACGGGCATAAAAAACAATCAATTGGTCATCAGCAGGATCTACAACACCCATGGAAGATAGTAGAGCTTTCTTTTGGGAAGGGCATGACTGGAGGAGTTCTAGTGTTGAAATGGCGGCAGGAGATTGCGCCAGATCATCTACTATGCTATTTGAATGGGCAGCCCAACCAGAGGCAGCATTTCGGCGTAATGGGCCCTTAGGAATCTTGGTATGAACCTCAGCTTTGGGCGGAGGTATTTTCAAGGGACCATTGGGTGTCGACAGAGGCTCTGTAGGACCTGAAGATGGGGACTCGGAGGCAGACGGAACGGGAGGCATGGAGTACTGACGAGACCGAGTTTGAAGGTTAAGGTCGATGGTGAGAGGTTGGTCAGAGGCCATCATGAGAATCTGGTAATCGGAGCAACCAAAAGGGGAAGGTTGAGTGTTTACTGGTGTATGAGGTGGTTGAGTGGCCACGAATCCTTGTTGAGGGAAAGGATCGGTAAATACAGCGGGTTGAGAAGTATCCAGAGTGGGAGGGATAGCAGGGGAGGAACGTTGGCCCCGCACGGTGGCTTGAGACTCCCACATCTGACGCATTTGTGGTAATAGGGGACAATCGTGAGTGTAATTTCCATAGACACCGCAACATGAATAGGGTTTATTGGTGCGAAGCGGCCTGTCCGGCTTGGGCTGAGAACCCTGTGGCTGGTTGGCAGTGTTAGGATCAATACTTGAAGGATTGGGTCCACGATTACCAGAGGCAGATTGATTTCCTTTCCTCTTTCTTTGAGAAGGAAGAAAATTAGTTTCCCCCTGCTATGAAAATACTTTCCCTCGAGGGGGTAGTAAGTGCAGTTGCGGGGGGGGAGAAGGAAAAGGAGTGGGAGGTCCAAATGCTGGAGGAGTTGGGACACCAGGTTGTGGGTACGGATAAGGGGTAGGATGGGCAACATTGAGGTAAGCAGGAGTGTGGGCAAAAGGAGGAGGCATGCCGTATCCTAGATACATGCTACCTGGAGGGGGGAACGTGCCAGAGGGGCTGGCCCCTCCTGGAGGGAAACCATAGCCCAGAGGAGGTTGAACAGAGGTATGTGATAGGGCTCCAATGATATCGTCGGTAGAGTGAGATGCCCTCGAGGCATTAGGGCCGCCAAGCTTGGGAAGGTCAGGAAGGATGGTATAAACATAACCAGATTGGGCATAGATAAGGTCATATTTCAAGGCTATTTGGAGGGTGGCTTCTTCGGTTTGGGGAAAATGGGATGTGACATATTTTCCAATGGGAGGTAAGAGAGAGCGAAGGAACCAATCCATGTAAACCCGATCTTCAAAGGGGGGAGCGCTACACAAGCTCCGTCTTCGTCGCCATTCCTGGACATGAGCGGAAAGGCGGGTCAAAGAGGATTGATGAAAAGAAGTTAAGAGTTCAGTACCAGTGTTGTATCGTAGAGGGAGCTGGAAATAAGATAAAAAGGCTTGGGAAATGGTCACAAAATTGGTATGGGAAGAGGTGGCTTGATCAACATACCATTTAGAAGCTTCGCCGGTAAGCGTGCGTTGGAACAAACGAAGACGGATAGAGTCATCGGTGATGGAATTGGAGGAACACCACATGTCGAAAGATCAAAAATGGTTAGAGGGATATTCACTATAAAGGCCTTCGAACTTGGGAATGTCGAAGGGAAGCTTGGTTGGCATAGCAGTCCAACTGACATCGTGGCGAATAGGATCATTAATCAGCTGATTGAAGTCGGGGAGACTGAGACCGGCCATATAAGGGAGCAACGGGGAAGTAGAGGTAGGTCCCATAGTGGTTCCACTGGAAACGGATCGAGAAGTAGAACTGGGGTTAGGGCTAGGTCCTGAACTAGACATGTTGGAGGTAAGAGGGGGAGAACCAAAAGTAGGGGGGGAACCCGAACAATCAGAGGAAGAGTTGGAGTGCGGACTCGGGGGAGGACTTACTCGATGACAACGGGAAGGAGGAAGTCTACCAACCGGAAACTGAGGGTGAAGGCCAAGAAGTCTCTGAGACAAACGCCTTGGAGGTGTAATGATGACGGGAAGAAGAAAAACTGACAAGGGCAGGGAGGTGTAAATCAAGTGAGGTCAATGTTGAAACAATGGCAGAGAGGTGCAGTGTCAATTGATTTTAAAGTCTTTTCCAGGTGGTGTTAACCAGGCTCTTCTTCGCTTAGGGTCAGTGTGTGGCGTGCGTTAATTTTAATTGATTAAACCTAGATGTTTTGAGAGTAAAATAAAAAATTTGCTGCGTAACTGAAAATAAATCTGTAGTAAATAAGACTGAAAGAACAAAAAATTAATAGCTACCAATGCATCAATCTAACCCAAGAAGGTGGGTCTTTCAAAACTAGCCTATAAGAGGGAAAAAATCTAAGCAAAGCACGCTGAAAGGAGGCTAATAGATCTAAGGCCGGGAGGGACAGGGATCTAAAGGAGAATTCTTCTGGAAAGAGGTGCAGATAACAACAAAGAGGCAGAGGCAAGGTTGCTGCTAAAAAGGAGGAGATCAGCTAAAAAAAGAAGGGACAAGGAGGTGGCCCTAGAAATTAACAAAAACAAAGCTATATGAGGTGATTTGAAAGGGATAAGAGCTGATATAAAGGGATCTGAAAATGAGGGATCAGATCTAAAAGAAATAAGGCTGAAACTCTAGAAATTCAGACTTCTGAAATAGCAAAAACTCTCCCACAAAAAGTGGAGGGTACTAGAGCCCTAAGGGGAAATATTCCCACTTAGGTGAGTGAAAAAGATCAGAAATAGGTCTAAACAGGCAGAGACAAAGGCTGGAAAACCCTGACAAAAGCTTCAGACAAACCCAGAAAAAGTTCTGGAAAATTGCAGAAAAAGGTGCAGGTCGCAGGTTCTGACCTATTTTCAGTCTAGGTCGCAGGTTTGGGGTAGAAAAGTGCGAGCTCAAGGCCAGGTCGCAGTTTTTGGGCCGATAAGTGTGACCGGCAGATCCGGGTCTCTCGACGGCAGATTTCAGAAAAAAAATTTCGTCTCAGCTGCGGCTGATGTCTGTCACCTGCGCAATAACGCCAGAAACACACGGAAGTTAAAAATTTGAATGTTTGAGGGTTTTAGAGGTTAAAAGCATCATAAAAATAGGAAAAACATAAAATTGAAGAGAAACCCTAGGGTCTGAAACAGCTGGATATGCAGGAATAGATAAAACGACAGCGGTCGCAAAATAAAACCCCTGTGGAGTCGCCAATTGTTAGTATGAATCTTTCGTCATAAAAGATCACTTTAGCTACGCATAAAAAATAGCCCTAACATCAATTATGGATGCAAAACATATTTAAATCTACAATTAGATGATCCAAATAATGTTGCACAAATCCAGATCTAAGCATAAAAGACATTAAGCAGATAAAGTTAAATATGACTCCATGCATCCAATAGACAAGACAAGAACAATGTATTTGAAAGAATTTTTGTATTATATTAAAAGGTGGCACCTGAGAGGAAAACAAGAAAGGTGTTTTCCGGTTCTCCTCAATGGGATGGGTTCTTGAAAGTCCTCAACGTTTCAGATCTAAAATTCCTCTCTCTTATTGTGGTAGAAAACCCAAACAAACATAGAACTCAATGGGAGCTCACAAGGCAAAAATGGAAAATGGTGACCAAGAGTAGATCCAGAGTGATCTAATGCAATGGAGGTGACTAATGAATGGGGAAAACCCTTCTATTTATAACAAAATATTGGGGTGTTCTAGAACTCGGTGCATGAATAAAATATTATTAATCAGATTCTAGAATCACCCTTTAGGAATATTTTATTATATTTGTTGGAGGGAAAAGGTCTTTTGACTTGGGTCAATTCCTTTATTTATAAACAATAAATAAATAAATGATTTATTTATTATTTTAGGGAGATGGTGGGAATAAAATTAAATAAATAATGATTTATTTAATTATTTAAAAATGATTTAGTCAAATTTAACTAGGAATATTATTTAAATAATGATTTGAATAACTTATTCCTAGGAAATAATTAAATAAATAATGATTTATTTAATTAATTTCCTTGTTTTGGGTTAAATATGACCAAGAAATATAGACAAATGTTATTTTACATGGTGAAAGCAATTTTACTTAGGGAAAAATTGGTCTTACATGGTGTACTTGGGTTCATCTAATGATAATGGGTTAGATGACCAAAAAAATGGTGTAACAAAGAAGGAGGTGATTGGAGGATTTGAGTCTAATCCAATTTCGGATGGACCTAGAAAGTTTAGGGGTAGGAATCCAATCTCTCCAAGGCACAATTTAGGGCCAAGATTGACATTTCAGATGGGAAGAATCGTTCCCTACCTGGGGTGCTTAGAGCAGAGCAGTCCCCCTCCCCGGGTTATTGGTGATCATCCTCTCTTTCAATTGAAGGTTTTTTGCTAGTCAACTCAAAAAATTAACACTGAGAGCTTTGATAAAGTCCTATGAGCCGGAGGTCCTTATGTTATAGGAGACCTTGGGGATGGGGGAAGAAGTGGTCGGAACACTCTTTAAGATGTTCTCGGGGTGGTATTTTTTGGCGATGGGCATAAAATCTAGAAGGTTGAAGGAAATCTCCCCTTGGGGTTTTGAAAATGATTTAGCCATGGAGGTCTAATCAAATGATCTCTCCCACCCTCTTCTACTTTTAAATGTTTATGGCCCTTGTGTGGAGAGGGTGCCATACTGGAACAAACTCTTTGCAAAGTCATGTCTGAATAATTATAATCTCATTCTGGGAGGAGACCTAAATTATTCCTTGGGGATATCCGAGTCTTGGGGTCCTTCTGCTCGTGCAGACCCTCTCACTGACTTTTTCCTTAATAAGTTGGTCTCCTCTCACCTGGTCGATGCAAACCTAATCAAACCCAAGACCAAGCGGAGGAATAGAATAATTGGTGAGGATAAGGTGGTTAATAAGCTGGATCGATTTCTCCTTAATGAAGAGCTGGTTGCCAGATCCTCTGTCTTTAGGCATTGGGTTGGGGAAGGGGGCATATCCGACCACCTGCCTATTCTCCTTGAGATCAAAGGTCTGTATAAGAAGCTGGGGGCACCCTTCACGTTCAACTCTTCCTGGCTCGAAGTGTTGGGTATGTGTTATATTCTTTCCACGACTAAGCACGCGCGGGGGGGCGATAGCCCCCCCTTTGCGCTGGGCACAACGGGGGGGTCATAGGGGGGGCGGTAGCCCCCCTTGTCGGGGTCCGGGGTAGCGCCCCACCAAAAAATTTTGGTCCTTAATTTCCGATGGGTAGTCCGCGTCCATGGTTTTGTGCATGGTTTTGCACATGGTATTGGGGCACAATGGTTTTCGGTCCCTGGTATTTTTGTAGATCCGGTCAAGGGAACTACGGTTATGTTCTAATCCAGGGTTTATGGATTGGGGTTTATGTATTCTTCGACATGTATATATATGTGTTGTAACACTAAAAGGAATGTAATGAAAAATCAAGCTGGTCGTCCCAATTTGGGATCCAGGGGAAAATCTTTGTGTTTATCTGTTTTATGTTTTATGCTCTCGCTATTGTTTATCTTCTGTTATAATATTCGTGAGTAGATAATTTCTGTTCAGGGTTAAAACCTACATTTGGTATCAGAGCAGTTTTGGCTTCAAGGGGACGCCTTTGCTGCTGAGGGTTTTTTTCTCGGGCCTGTGGTAGACCCTGTTCAGTGGGAGATCTACGGGATCAATTCTTGCGGTGAAAGAAGATGGCGAGCAGCGGGAAGATAGAGATCAAGAAATTTAATGGTTAGAGTTTTGAGTTATGGAAGCTCAAGATGGAGGATCTGCTGGTGGATAAAGATCAGTGGATTGCGGTAGATCCAGGTACTAAACCAACGGCAATGTCAGATGAAGACTGGAAGAAACTGGATCGGAAGGCTAAGAGCACAATACGGTTATGTGTCTCAGATTCAGTATTGTTGAATGTATCTGGGAAAGCTACAGCGAAGACCTTGTGGGACAAGCTAGGGACTTTGTACCAATCTAAGTCTCTGGTGAATAAGTTGTTCCTGCGGAAAAAAGTTGTATAACCTGAGGATGAAGGATGGAGACTTGGTGACAGAGCATCTGAACGCCTTCAATACTGTGGTAAGACAATTGTCATCTGTTGATATTAAAATCTCAGATGAAGATAAGTGCATCATTTTGTTGTGTTCTCTACCAGATTCGTGGGACAGTCTGGTTATTGCAATAGGTAGCAATACAACCACCTTGAATTTTGATGACATTGTCTCAGCCTTGTTGTCGGAGGAAATGAGACGGAGAAATATGGAGGGTCAGAATGTAGATGCCTTATCTGTATGAGGAAGGTCCCAGAACAGAAACAAGAATAAGGTTTCGAGTGGGAGATCTAAATCTAGAGGGAGATCTAAATCTCCTAGAAAGTTTGTAAAGGTGTGCTGGAAATGCGGAAAGGAAGGGCACTACAAAAAGGACTGCAGATCTAAAGCTCCTGAGAAAGGAAAGGGATCTGATGATGCTCCTTCTGCAGAGGCAAAAACCACCTCGGATGAAGGTGGGGATGTGTATTTGGCTTCTTTTTCAAATACACATGTAGATCATGAGTCATGGTTGATTGACTCAGGTGCATCCTTTCACTTCACTCCCCATAGGGAGTGGTTCTGCGAGTATGAGAAATGTGATGGTGATGTCTTCCTAGGGGATGATAGGAAGGAAAAAATCGTCGGACGTGGAAAGGTCAAGCTGAAGCTACAAGGTGGAAGGATTAGAACACTTCCTAGTGTTCTGCATATTCCTGCATTGGCTAGAAATCTGATTTCTGTAAGCAAGATGGATGATGCAGATGTAAAAATAGTGTTCGAGAAATATGCCTGCAAGATGGTTCGGGGAGCACTGGTATTAATGCGGGGAGTTTGGATTGGAAATTTGTACAAGCTACAAGGTAGCACTGTTATTGATGGGTGTAACAGTTCTGTGGTTCCTGAAAGTGGGACGGAAAGCCTAGCTGTCTCTGGAGAAAAGACCATGCTATGGCATCAAAGGCTTGGACATATTGGAGAGAAGGGCCTTCGGATACTGCATAGAAATAGTATGGTAGAAGGTATGTCTAATTGTTCTCTGGATTTTGATTTCTGTGAACATTTTGTATATGGGAAGTAGAATCGGGTGAGTTTTCCTTCTGGTGCTAAGAGGGAAAACAAGATATTAGAACTTGTGCACAGTGATGTGTTTGGGCCTGTGTCAGTTCCATCACTGGGAAAGTCTGTGTACTATGTTTCATTCATAGATGACTTCTCAAGGAATACATGGATATATTTATTGAGGAAGAAATCTGAAGTCTTTAACAAATTTAAAGAATTTAAGGCTCTGGTGGAAAACCAGATAGAGAAGAAGATAAAGGCGTTGAGGACAGATACTGGTGGGGAGTTCTGCAAGAAGGAATTTGAAGAGTTCTGTAAGAAGTGTGGTATAGCACGGTAGAATACTACTCCATACACACCTCAGCAAAATGGAGTTGCAGAAATAATGAATAGAACACTGATGGAAAAGGCTAGAAGCATGCTCAGTGGTACCGGGTTAGGACAAGAATTCTAGGCAGAGGCAGTGGAGACTGCATGTTACTTAGTTAACAGATCACCTTCATCAGCGTTGGAGGATAAGAACCCACATGAGGTATGGAATGGTAAGAAACCATCTCTTTCACATCTAAGGGTATTTGGATGTGATGCATATGTACATGTTCCAAAGGAGAAAAGGACCAAGTTGGATAATAAATCTGAAAGGTGCATCTTTATTGGGTATAAGGATGGTTTAAAGGGTTACAAGCTTTGCAACCCAGAAACAAGGAAGGTTGTGTACAGCCGAGATGTGGTGTTTAGAGAAGTGAAAGATGTTGTTAAAAATGAAGTCCTACTAAAGGAACTTGAGAATATGGAGTTTGAGCTAAAGGAGGATGAATTAGACTCTACAACAGAAGAAGACTCAGAAGATGAAGAGCCACAAACTCCAGCTTTGAGAAGATCAGTTCGGGAAAGAAGGCAACCAGAAAGGTATATTCCATCTACTTTCTGTTTAGGTTTTGCCTTAGCTATAACTGATGATGAACCCAAAACTTTCAGGGAGGTAGTAGATACAGAGGATGGAAAACTTTGGAAGGATGCCATGGTTGATGAAATGGCATCCTTGCACAAAAATGATGCATGGGATTTGGTGGAGTTGCCGGCTGGAAGGAAGCCCATTGGGAGAAAATGGGTGTTTAAGAAGAAGATGAATGTAGAATGCAAGGTGGAGAAATACAAAGCTCGGTTGGTAGCGAAAGGTTATTCCCAGGTGTTGGGAATTGATTTTGGTGATATTTTTTCTCCTGTTGCCAAATTTACTTCTATTAGATTACTTTTATCTATTGCTGCTACATTTGATTTTGAGATAGAACAGATGGATGTGAAGACAACATTTCTTCACGGGGATATAGAAGAGGAGATCTACATGAAGCAACCTGAAGGTTTTATGGTGAAGGGTAAGAAAGAACTTGTATGCAGGTTGAAGAAGTCTCTGTATGGGTTAAAACAGTCACCAAGGATGTGGTATCAGAAATTTGATACCTATATACGGGGACTTGGCTTCACCAGAAGCAAGGAGGATCACCGTGTTTATTTTAAATTAATTGGTGACCGTGTTATTTATTTGGTATTGTATGTGGATGATATGTTGTTGATTGGAAATGACAAAGAAATTATCCAAGATTTGAAGACCCAACTGTTCTCCAAATTCGACATGAAGGATCTTGGTGCCGCAAACTATATTTTGGGCATGGAAATTAAGAGAGATCGGGCAAAGAGGAAGCTCTGGTTAAACCAGAGGAAGTATGTCGAGACTATATTGCAGAGGTTCAATATGCAGGATAGTAAACCGGTGAATTTTCCTATTCCTGTAGGTGTAAAGCTGTCTGCTGAACAGTGTCCCAAGACACAAGAAGAAGAGGAGTATATGTCTCGTGTTCCATATGCAAGTGCAATGGGTAGCCTGATGTATGCAATGGTCTGTACTAGACCAGACATTGCACATGCAGTGGGAGTATTGAGCAGGTTTATTTCAAACCCAGGGAAGGAGCATTGGACAGTAGTGAAGCGGGTTTTCAGATATTTACGTGGCACTAGTGATTATGGCTTGTGCTACCATGGAAGACCAGGATTGGAAAGAATGTTGGACATTCGTGGTTTTGTTGATGCAGACTGGGCTGGAGATCTGGACCAAAGAAGATCTACAAGTGGGTATGTGTTTAGCTTATTTGGAGGCGCAGTCAGTTGGATGAGTAAAAGACAATCTGTAGTGGCTCTTTCAACTACAGAGGCAGAATACATAGCAGCCACTCATGCAAGCAAGGAAGAAATTTGGTTGCTGAGATTGTGTTCAAGTATGGGGTTGGTACAGCAATCTGTAAGGATAGACTGTGATAGAAAAAGTGCAATTTTCTTGGCTAAGAACCCTGCTTATCATTCAAAGACAAAGCACATTGATGTTCAATATCACTTTGTTAGAGATATGGTTGAGGCTAAATGGGTGTTGCTGGTAAAGGTGGACACTTTGAAGAATGTTGCAGATGCATTAACAAAGTCTGTGAGCACTCAGAATTTCTCTTGGTGTAGAGAAACAATGGGTGTTGAAGAATTGGGCCAATGACTAAGCTCTCCTGTGGCCCCCTGTGGAAAGAAAACAACAAGTGGGAGAATGTTGGGTATGTGTTATATTATTTCCATTACTAAGCACACGCGGGGGGGCGATAGCCCCCCCTGTTGAGGTTCGGGGCAGCGCCCCGACGAAAATTTTTGGTCCTTAATTTCCGGTGGGTAGTCCGCGTCCATGGTTTTGTGCATGGTTTTGCACATGGTATTGGGGCACGATGATTTTCGGCCCCTGGTATTTTTTTAGATCCGGTCAAGGGAACTATGGTTATGTTCTAATCCAGGGTTTATGGATTAGGGTTTATGTATGCTTCGGCATGTATATATATGTGTTGTAACACTAAAAGGAATATAATGAAAAATCAAGTTGGTCGTCCCGATTTGGGATCCAGGGGAAAATCTTTGTGTTTATCTTTTTTATGTTTTATGCTCTCGCTATTGTTTATCTTCTGTTATAAGATTCGTGAGTAGATAATTTCTGTTCAGGGTTAAAACCTACACAAAGATGAATCTTTCAACATTTTGTTCCATGAAACATGGAGGAAAGGAGGGATAGACGAGCTGGGTAGTATGAGCTTCCTATTCATGGAGAACCTTAAGAGAATGAAAAAAGCCACATTGGAATGGGAAAAAGCCAAGAAAATCAAGGAGGAGGAGGAATTATGGAAGATAAACGAGGAACTCGACTTCCTTGAAAGACCGGAGGGTGCCAGATATGCCTCCATTGATTCGAGGGACAGAATAAGGAGCCTTGAAGCATCAAGAAGGAAGATTTTATTGGAAGGGGAGGAAAGATGGCATCTCAAAAGCAGGGCCATTTGCTTGACAGCAGGGGATGAAAATATGAAAATTTTCCATAATTATTCCAAAGGAAGGAAAAATATTAATACTATATGGGGAATGCATACGGAGGAAGGAAGTATTGTACGAAATTTTGAGGACTTATCTTCTTTTAGAGTGAAGCACTTCAAAACACTGTTCAAAGACCATGTGGAGGCTTCAATTGCTGAAGTGATCAGGGTTGCTCAGTTTTCTCCAAGATATATAGAAGAAGAAGGGAATGACAACATAATGGAGCCTGTCTCAAAAGAGGAGGTGGAAGGAATCCTCAAGGAAATGTAGAAGGACAAGAGCCCAAGCTTGGACAGATGGACGGTGGAATTTTTCCAACACTTCTTCGAATATTTGGGAGAGGACCTAGTAGTAGTGGTTGAAGATTCAAGGCGCATGGGTTCCATCTATCAACCTTTCAACTCCACTTTCCTCGATCTCATCCCCAAGAAGGAGAATCCTAAATCCTTCGATGATTTCAGACCTATCTCTCTCTATTCTTGCATATATAAAATCATTGCAAAGGTGATAGCAACCCGCCTAAAACCTTTCCTCTCTCGAAGCATCTCCTTTGAACAATTCAGGTTTCTAGATGGAATACAAAGTCACGAGATTGTTGGGGTAGCTTAGAAAACCATTCACATCATAAAAAGAAGCTGAAAAAAAGAGCCATAGTAAAAATAGATTTGTCCAAGGCCTATGATAGAATCAGTTCGATGTATCTCTGCCTACTGTTGACCCATCTTGGTTTCAGGATTTATTTCATCAACTGGGTGATGGGGTGCATTATGTTAGTCATCAGTAATTTTTTCCTTCATAAATGACTAAATGATTTCCCTATATTTCTAGAAAAAAATTTCATGAACTTTGTGAGTTCTAGAAATCTCACTGCCTTCATCATCGTTAAGATGATTTTTTCACTATCTCATCATCCCATCACGTTAAGCTCAGCTCACCCACCCCAGAAGACCCATCATGGGCTCATGTCACCATTTTTGTCTCTATTATGTCACCTTTGACCTTAATTCTCTATTTTTATTTTAAGCCTAAAACCTCTCTACTGCTATCTAGGGCCACCAAATAGCCATCCCTCCTACATCTCCAAAAATTCCTTATGCATTGACAGTCCCAAAACTATCTCTGTAGGCTCTTTAGATAAACCAAGTACATTGGATTTTGGATCTTCAATACATTAGTTTATCATAAACTCTGTTTTACACTTGATGACCTCAAAATCTAAGTTTTCAGTCCAAAATCCAAGTCCTAGGAAACTCCCACTAGGTCACCTAGGGTTTCACAGGTCATAGGGTGGATTTGGTGTCCTTAAAAAGCTCTGTTTTTCCTGTGTAAAGATACTGCTTTCAAATAAGAGGAGGGACAAGTAACTTTGTCCAAAATTGATCAAAGGGTCATGCAAGAAAGGCCTCCTTGGCCTAGTGCACAAATTCTGCAAGGGACAACTGCCTTTGCTCATATTACTGCAAAAAGATCAAGATGACCATCAACCTAGAAAATAGGTAAGGTAATAGGGTGAAATCACCACTGAAGAAATCCACAGAAAAGAAGAAGGTATCAAGGCCTATGTTTGAAGAGAATTAGGTTTTGTGACTGATTTGGAAAAACAAGTGAACCAGTGCAAGGAATCAGTTCAAGGGCTACAAGGACAAAGGTCACCTCAACTCCATCTAGTGCACATTGAATATTTTTAGAAATAGTTAATGAATTTTGAAAGGTTTTAGAGAACTTAGAAGACAAAATTATTTAGTTTTTTCTAATAGCCCTAAAACCTAGGAGTTTGGGAAGAATGACAAACAATTCAAACAATGATGATAGGGCCTCTTTCATAACAAAAGATGGCATTTCAGGGGGTATTCAAGCTGCCCTCTAGGGTTTGACAAAGAAGCACTAATTCCACCTCACCAAAAGGAAAAAATGGCAAACGGTATCAGTACAAGGGCCTGACTTTTCAACGTACAGTCAGAGGCATTAAAAAGGATCAAAAGGAGGCAAACATAAGGTAAAGTGCCAAGGGATAAAATCATTACTGAGCATGAGTTTACTATTGGGAAAATAAGGTGTCAAAATTCCAAAAAAGGCACTAAGGGATAAAAGGAAAAATTTGTGTAGGCACCTACAAAAATAGAAGTGGCCAGGGGGAGACGCAAAATGGTTTAAACTGCTAACTTTTCCCACCAGAGATATATCACTGTCAAAATGATCAAAGGAACAAACATGTAATTGGTCTAAAAAGCATAGAAGCCTCCAAAAATGGTTCCTTATCTAAAGTATATTTTGCAAGAGATATATTAGCCATGAGTGACACTTCTGCTGGACTGTTAAAGATGGCTACCTACAGGAATATTGATAAGGTCAAACAAACCTAATGTATCTCACAATGGCGGCACATATGAAGACTAAAGGAATTGTTGATGCCAACTGCTAGGGTTTTCACACCAAGAGATTTTTCACTACTTCATAATAAAAACATGACAGAATATCAGTTAAAGGAAGGTTAGAATTATTCTCTTCAGTCTCATCCACCAAGCAATCAAAGGCATCAAAAATACATGACTGTATATTCCAAGGTTTCCAAAATCTGGGTACGAGGAAAAGATTAAGCTTGTTAAAGAGTTTTTTAATACAATGGAAACATCAAAATGCTCCAGCCAAGGAAAAGACCATTTTTTTTAAATTTTTCCACCTACAGGACAAAAAGACCAAAAGACAGTGAAAAAGTAAGAAGGGAAACAAACATTAGAAAGTGGGTTTGATCAAGAAATTATTTTTCAAAAAAGAAGTATAAGGGTCTTCTTTCCCTCTCCCCAACTAAGTTTGTGTCTTTGAAGGAGAGATAGAGAGTCGTTGGAACGATTTCAAGGGTTTTTTTGCAAACTGGTTGAATTTTCTCCAGTGTTGCGCATAGGCGGAGGCAGTACGCACAGAGCCTTTAGCGCTGCGCACAGGGGAGGAAGATATAGTGCTAAAAAGCACTGCGCTATGCACAGAAGGGTCGGCACTACGCACAAGTGGTTGTGTTGTGCATATGCCCAGTTCGGAGCCCGACTTTCCCACAGCCTCCCAACGCTACGCACAGCCCTGCCAACGGCCCAACCCAGCCCGACATTGTGCACAGAGGGCCCGACAGGAACGGCCAGTCGGGTGGCGCTGTGCACAGAGGAATTTTGGCCAGGATTTCCAAAAAGTGGCCAAAATCACTCTTTTTCTCCTCATATTTTCCTTAGGCTCCTACACAAAGTTTGAAAAGGTTGGTGGTCACTTTCCTTTGCCCTCCAAGTATTCTTTTTGCATTCATAATAAAAGAAGGGTAACCAAAACCTGAATTGGCTAAAAACCCTAATCTTCATGGCAAGCACTTATTTAACCTTCTAGGGCAAAATTTACCAGTTGGAGAGTCATCATTATCATAAATACACTCAGTACAAACTAAGCCTCCTTCTAAACTCTGAAATTATTCCTAGACTTCTTCCATTTTTCCTCCATTTGTTAAAATATGCCCTCACCATCACTCATTTTTCCTCCCTAGACCTAAAGCTCTCACCAAGCTAAAAACCATTTTGTTCAAGGATAAAATCAGTCACTATGTCCGAAGAGGAGGTAAATACCAGTAGTGATGAAGGCCAAGGGCCTATCAAGCCAAAACACAAGGGAGGAAGAACTAATAGGTTTGAGCCCTTGGATATAATTCAAATCACCTCTTCTCCCATGATCCTTGCATGTTTTCAAGATGTTGGATGATATCAGTTCTGTGAGAGGGTTAAATAGGTCCAAAACCACTCAGATTTGACTAGGTTGTTTATTCTCAACCTACAAAACCACCAAGTCAACCTAGTAGGAGTAAAATTTGAACTATCATCTGAATCCATTGCTAAAGCCACGGGGATACTAGATGTGGGTGAGATATGGTTCAAACAGAAAAAATTGGCCTTAAGCTACTATGAGCCCTTCCTCAAACCTAGGTATCAACAGGGTTGCAAGAATTTTTTCCCCTTCTCCCACTTGCTAGATAGATATGCCTCACTGATGAGGCAGATCATCAAGTACTTCACTTGTGAGGGGAGGTACTCTAGGCTTTAGTCATATCACATAAGGTTGCTAATGCACTTCACCAGGGTTAAATTTCTAAACCTACCATACTATCTCTACCGGAGCATTGACAAAATGGCTTCAGTAGTCAAATACGTTTTCACCACTCCTTGGTTAAGATGATTTTTTTGCACCAACTATAGCAGCACGGAATCCCTTGGGAAGTTTTTATCTCACATGATGTATTTTCAAATCCCCAAGCCTTCATTCAGCAAAATATGCCTTCCACTTCACACCCACTTACCTCCACTCCTCCATCACCCCCCAGAGATCATGTTCCATCACCTCCACTCATGCCTTCTCCACAAGGAAAATCGCCTCTTTATCCTTCTCCAAAAGCATCAAATGAGGAAAAAAGTGATAATGAAACAAGTCAATAGGAGGCAGAACAAACAGAAATGAAAGACAGTGAAGTCAGTAATGATGATGAATCTAAGGAGCAGAAAAAAAGTGATGACATTGACATTGATGGGAAAGAAAGCAGCCATGAGGCACAAAGCATGGAAAAGGATAGTGAGGCACAAAGCATGGAAGAAGAGCAGGAGGATAATGATGACAAGGAAGAGGGAAGTGAGCACAACAGTGATGAAGACAAATATAGTGACAGATCAGAGGGAGGTAGTGATGATACAAATACAAATGAGTCATCCCAAGATGAATAAAAAGACCCTAATGATGAGCAGAATGATAACCAAAGTGAAAATGATGAGGATCAGGATGAGCCAGAGTACATGAACACAAATTATGAAAATGAAGATGACAGTCAACAATAATAGGAGGATGAAAGTCAAGAGGAAAATGTGGATGAGCATGAAAATAAGCACAGTCATAGTACAAACAGTGAAAATATGGATGAAGATAATGAACATGAAGAAACAGAAGGTGACAATGAGGAAATAAAAGATCAAGAAGAGGAAACCAGTGAGGCACAAACAAAATTTGATGAAGGGGACAGTGATAAAGAAAATAACCTTGATAAGACAGTCAGTGATGAGAAAAATAGCAAAGAATAAAGTCATGCCTGTCATGATAGCAGTCATGACAATCATGACACAGATCAGCCTTCTAATGATGAACAAGGCCAAAGTGAAGCTTATGCGGAGGTGGATGGTCAAATCCAAGACCAAGGTAACAACAATGAAGACAACAAGGAGGGTGATAATGATGAGGGTGTTGAAGGCAGCAATGAGGTTCACAACTCTCTCAATGAACAAGATGATGATGTACACAGTGATGGGATGTCTAGTAGTGAAAGTGAGATGGAAGAAGAGTCTACACACAGCATTCCAAAAGGTGAGAAAGAAGGCTTTCCATCAGATGATAACATTCATGACAAGGACCCTAGAGTAGGAATCATTAGACCTTTTGATTTTTCATACCACAGGGGGAAGAGGGATGTGTTTGCTACCTCAAAAAGGCAAGGGGCCATCTCTTCTCTAGCTATCAAACCATTGGACAAAGGTAAAGAAACAATGGATGAAAATTTTGAGGATCAACATGATGAAGAAAGAGAATTTGAAATTATACATATTGATAGTGAGGAAGAAGAGAAAATATCGAGGTCGCTCCTCCAAAGTAAGAATGCCCAAATAAGAGATCTTCAGGTAGAGTTGGATAGAGACAAGTACAAATATGATGTCTTAGATTGGGAGAACCGGAAAAGGAGTGCACACATGGAAATTTATAAGGTAAGGGCACTCAGGGCCCGGAGACAAGCCATAAATTCAGAGGTGCAATTAGAAGAGTACAAGGGGACTCATCCAGATAGTGAAGAAGAAGAAGAAGAACGTCCTAGAAGGAGGCAAAGGACCATTGGGCTGAGAAAATCCTTGGCCAAAGAGAGGGAGGAAGAATCTACCCTAGCTGAGCAAATTCCTATCAGTGATCTACTTGACAGAGACATAGAGTTTGATAGGGAGCCTTGGGTTGAGAGGGCCAATATGCATTTAGAAGATAAATTGGAGAAGGCAAACAAGGCCCTTGAGCTCCAAAGGAAAATAACTAAACACTATGCCCTCATAAATCAAATTGCTAGGGAAAAGCTCAAGAAGGAATTACTTGAAAATAAAACACTAAAGGAGGAAAAAAGCCATGATAGCCTTGGATTTTTGTCTGAGGCTTCTCAACAGGTTTCCAAGACCTCTTGAGGGACCACTCCACCAATTTTGGGCAAAATTGAACAAAATTTTGTCTTTTTGAAATTCTGAGGCCTCTGTGCGCAGCACCCTTGGCACTGTGCACAAATATTATGTATTCTCAGCTTGAAAACTTGAAATTTTTGGATTCCTCTCATCATTAGAAGTCTGATAAAAAAATTTCAGATCATTTGAAGCAGTTTTGACCCCCCAAAAGGTCAAAAAACACCAAAATTTTGACCATTCTGCCTCATTTTCAGGCAAGGTGTTGAGCATAGAGCAGTGTTGGGAGAATGGGTTTTTGAATATGAAAATGGCACTCATTTAGGAAAAATAAAGAATTTTTGGAAAGTATACTCATCAGGCTTTCCAACGATCCATCACGAAGCCAAATCCGGCATCGGGAAGGGGTCCTAAACTTAGTAAAAAATAAACCCTATTTTCTGTTGAAGTGGCGCTGCGCATAGAGACTGTCTTAGTGTGTTTTGGACCAAAATTCAACAAAACACACTCAATTATTGCAAAATGATATTTTTGAGTTTTTTAAGGCAGAACACTCTAGAATTAGGTGCAAATAGTTAGTTTGGTATTTATTTCTTAGGATATTATGTGCCTTGGGCCTTGCATGGTCTCTTGGCCATAAATGACATTTATGTTTGAATTTGACATTTTCCTACCATATTTATGGTTTTAGTCCTCCTTTGCTCCATAAATAGAGCATGAGGCTCTCATGTATTTTTTTGGCTTTTGATGAACTTGGAGAGAAATACATAGTTTCTATGAGCTTGGAGAAGAAATTGGTTTTGTGAAGTTGATGAATGGCTTGCTTGGATTGATGATGGAGAAGCTTGTTTGCAGCATTCCTTAGCTTGGTGAATGGTGACGTCTTCTTAATTTTTTTATGTTTTCTTGTTATCATTATGTTTCATCCTTCTTGGTTGCTATAAATCAGAAAAGTATAGGTTGAGACATGCTCTTTGAGGCACCTCAATCCTCCTGTTTGTTATAGCCTTGATGTTTTCTTCTGGTTGGTCATCTTAAGGAATTCTTGATTGCTCCTTAGGTCCACCTAAACTTGTCTTGTTTCATATATGGATTAGTATGCTAGTTTACAAGTATGATTCACGGTATGCCCTGCTTACTTGAAGCTATCCAAACTCTATCTTGAAACATCTCTTTGGAATATTGTTTGCTAGGTTAAGTCAAAGAGGTCTCATTCGATCTTGCCCTTTGTCCATGTCTACCAACTTGTTTCAAAGTTCTTTATAGCCTGATTTATGATGTTTAGGAGTTCCCTCTTCATAAATTTAGTTATTTGTGTTGTCTTATATGTATTCCCAAATTATGAAGGTGAATTTACTAAATTTAGAAGCTCTTATGCTTTCTATGTTTCACTGGAATGTTTATCTTGGATATTTATCAGTTTAAGTATTGTTCATTGAGTTCAATGGTTTTCCCTACCTCATGAGTTATATCTTTTAACTATCTGTATTTAAGGCGTCCTGGTTTTTCCCAAAATTGATGTTCAATCCACCTCACACATTACCTAAAGGATCCACTAGCCTTGATAGATTGGCCCTGCAACAGACTCTGATTCATCATTGAGACACTCATGACTTTCAGTGACTCCATAGCCCGATGATTCAAAGACCTCTCACTCCACCTATTCCACTTGACCGTCTTACCCAATCAAAACAATCAACAAAGCCTACACTTAACCACTAGCCTAAAATCAACTACCTAAAGAAAAATGAACACATCCTTTGCACCCAATAGAGAGAGCCCTTTCTGAGTCCAGGAAGGCTATGTCCTAGGACTCCAAAGACTGGTTCCATGTTACCCTGTCATTTGGTATACCAATTTTCCAAATCGCAGGACACTAATACATTACATCTACCAGTATTTCCATCTTGATCAATGGAGCTGCTACTCATTTTTTTTATATAAAAAGAGGCCTTCGCCAGGGTTTCCCCTTATCCCCCCTCCTCTTCCTTCTGGCTGTGGAAGGGCTTAGTCTGATGATTCATGATGCAAAAGTAAGGGGAGAGTTAAAAGGCATTCAGGTAGCAGTCAACCTATCCATAACCCACCTTCTCTTTTTCGATGATATTCTCCTTTTCAGTAACGGAAGCATAGAAGATATCCAACGGATAGAAGAGGTGCTAATTAACATCTTCTTAAAGGCTATTGGCTTATGTATAAACAATCAAAAATCTACAATTACGTCAAAAGGCTTATCCTGAGCCGAAGTGGGTAGAATCTCAGAAGTGTTGTCGTTTTAAGTAAAAGCCTTCCATGACAATTTCAAATACCAAGGTTTCCATCTAAAGCCATATTCTATCGAATACAGGATTGGCACTGGCTCATGGAAAAAATTGAGTCAAGGATGAAACATTGGAGTTTCAAATGGCTCTCTCATGCAAGGAGGCTTGTGCTGATTAAATCCATTGCCATGGCCATATCGGCATACTGGGATGCCCTTTCTTGGGTTCCAAAATGCATCCTTTCTTCCATCAACAAACTCTGCAGCATGTTTTTATGGTCAGGGTCAAAGGCGGAACAAGTAATGCCATGGGTGGCATCAGAGAAAATCGTGCGAACGAAGGCCTAGGGAGGGTGGGGAATCAAGGAGATCCCCTATTTCACACCTCCTTGGCTGCAAAACTGGGCTGGAGACTCATCACTCTAGAAAAAATTTGGCCGTTAGTAATAAAAAGGTAATAAATCGACCTAATGCCACTAATTTAATGGTTGTGTCTCCCCAATAATAAATTGAAAAATGCATCGATTGTATGGAAAGCAATGTTGGCATCGGTCAAGATCATCAAATATGGTTTGGCTTGGCATGTTGGAGATGGTACACAGGTAAGGTTGGGTCGTGATCCATGCGTGGGTTGCTGTGAGGGCTATGCCCTTTCCAGAGAACTAATTGAGCAGTTGGATCATTGCGGCTTCAGCACTCTGAGCCATATTTCCCTGCATGGTCAGATAAATATGTGGATACACGCATGGATTTTAGGGGAGGCCCTTCAACTTGAAGACAGGTGGAAAGAGGAGCGGCAAGGATTCATCAGTGAATTACATAGGTCAAACGTCAAAATTCAGGAGAGGCCATATGAGCTTAGATGGGTACACTCTCCCACGGGTCAATACACCCCGAAACTCGGCTACAAATGGCTAATGTCTCAGAAGGGTTGGGGGGAGCAGGAGTGGTGGTACAAATCATTATGGGAGCTAAAAGGTTTGGCAAAATTAAAACTATTTTTCTGGTGCATTCTTCAGAACAAAGTTCCCTCCTGGGACTTCCTTCAATAGAGGGGTAAGATTGTTCTTGGTTGGTTCTCTTTGTGCAAGTCTAGCCATTACTCGATACACCATATTTTTCTTAATTGTACATATAACATCAGCCTATGGATAGAAACCCTGAGGCTCCTTAAGAATAGGAAGGACAATTTGTTTCAGAGGCATGGCAGAGATGGTGGCAGGAATCACCAAACGATGGGGTGAGAAACATCCCTCTCATTATAGCCTGGGGAACATGTATTGCAAGAAATCGAGTCATTTTTCAAGACATTCTTTTTCCCGTCAAACTTCTTATTGCGGAAGGGGTTTATATTTTTGAATACACTCCCATCCCAATGGAATCTCAACATGTCAGAGTTATACAAGCGGAAGAAATTAGGGGAGACATCTTGTGGGCATATTTTGATGGGGCGTCTGATCCATAGAACAGATGTGGAGCAGGCCTCTCCATACACTTCCCCTCTAGTATAGTGTACAAAGCTTCGGTTGGTCTGGGGCATGGGACAAACAAATTTACAGAATTTAACGCCCTTCATCTCCTTCTATGCTGGCTCTCCTCTTTCGAGCTGAGAGAAGCCCAAATCTTTGGACACTCTTTGAACATAATAAAATGGTTTAATGGACCTCAAAGATGCCTAAATTACATTCTGAATCCTTTATTAGATGAGGTAATAGTACTAAAATCTTATTTTAATCACATATATGCTTGTCACATTTACAGGGTATGAAACAGTGAAGCAGACCTCCTTTCTAAGGAGTGTGTTCAGCAAGATATGGGGATCTGGGTAGCAAAAGAGGCCAATGGAGAGCTCTTCCGAATCATCGAACAACATCCATCCGCCCGCTAGATCTAGATTTTATACTTACTTTTTCCTTGTTTTTTCTATTTATCAGCGTGTCCAAAACTCTTGTTTTATCATACTTTATATACTTCCATTTCACCACTGAACCATATACTGAAAATCCCACAGTCTTTGTCTTATATTGTTTGCCTCTTAAGAGGAGATCCAAGAGATGGGTATTTTTCTTTTTTTATTATGTTGGATTGTAAATCACGATATCTGAGAAGGTCTTTACCATCCAGGTTATGTTTTTTGTGGAAAAACAGTGACAGGTCTGTTTTCCACCCCTATTTTGAGCGTTATGTTCCTAATATTAGGGAAGCCCGAGGGCTAGAAGCAGATGTATCTCTGATGATTTCTTTTTGAAAAGGATGGGAGGATTGGAAATCTTTCTTCCTCCTAATCAGTTGCAACTCCACCTTTTTTCCTTTTTTAAAAAAGGGAGAAAAATTCAGTTCATCGAATGCCACGTGCATATACTATGTAACTTTCTATATACTCAATAGAATGTTTGATTTTTTCTTTGGAAAAAAAACAACTAGGTAGGGCCAAAAAGTTGCTTTACCAATACATACACACACAGAATACAACATATGCAAGTTATATTTGACTTTGGTCGAGATGCCTCCCCTAGAGTGGAAAATGAGACATAAGGACATAGTATGGAGCTTTATCATGGTGCAAGTAACCAACTTTCCAATGAATCGCTTTAAAATTATGCATCTAACAATCTTTATAATTCCCACCACCAAGCAAGGTCACATTGCATTAGTAGTACACATGCATATAAGTCAAGGATTAGTAATGACATGTAACATTGTTGAGACACCTTCCCCAAAGTGGAACATGATATATAAGTACATATTATATATCCTTATTTTAATTAAACAAACCATCTTTGAAAACACACCACCTTCAATGTGAGTCTAGGAGTTGCTTTTACTAGTGAACATACACACAAGGAAAGGTTGAAGTACATTGATGGGCCTCTAAATTGTATATATTTGAAGTCCCATTTGATCATTAATAGACACTTAAAATATGTATTTAACCACCTTAATTTCACATTATATATTTAATTCATAGTATTAATGGGTCCTTAGAAGTTTCATTTATCCCTTCTTATGATGTGCTTAGTATTATTTATTTTTGTAGAATATTATGAGAATATTGGGAAGATTTTGAAGATTTGGAAGATGAGATTATCTAGGGAATTCCTCCTTGCTACAATATGGAAAAATATTGGATAATAAATTGACATGATATTATGAAATTATTGAACATATTTATGGAGATCCAGTGATTGCAAAAATCTAGGAATCTACTCCATGTCATTTAATGAAGACTTCTGCTGCTAGGGACAAAATCCACTAGTTAAGGGATTTTTGGGGGAAAATCATTCCTCCTTTTAGTCAGTTTTATTCCCCATCATTGTGTATAATTATGAATTCGATTTAGCCTCTATGGGTTAGAATTTTTCATCATTTTTATGAAGAACACTTAATATTCAGCAGTACTTCTATTTCCACCTCGAGTAGTGATGTACTTGATTTGTTCTTACTCATGAAATACAACTTAATTTCAGATTATGAAGCTTGGTTTTCTTCATGAGACTCTAAATATACTTGGGATTGGCATCCCAAGAGCCACAAAGCCCTCTTGTGCACCATTTATTTTATTTCTCTTCTTTTTCATCATTTCTTTACTTAGTTCATAGTTTTCGTAGTAGTAATTTTTTGCTAAATATTAGCATGTGTTAACAAATATTTTATATTTGTTTCCAATTGTATTGAGTCCAAACAAAATTATACTTAATAAAAAAATTTATCCCACAACATTTTCACTTTATTAGCTTAGGAATTTGGTTACTTAGATTGGCTTACTAGTTCATTTTTCTAAAAATTTTGGTTTTAGTAATTATTTTCTACTAAATTTTAGCATGTGTTAACGAACTTATTTTGAGTTCATTCCAGTTGGAGTGAAGCTTAAAAACACCCAACGTAATAAAAAAATTTACCCCGTATAATTTTCACTTGATCAACTTAGGCATTTGGGTGCTTGGATCAACTTACTTGTTCACTATTCTGCAAATCTAGTTACCTAAGCCATTAGTTTGATTTTACTCTTGTGCAAGATGGGATACTAATTATATATAAGTTTGGGAAGGTAATTTACACTCTTATAAAAAATTTCACCATGTTCCACCACCTTCATATCGCTTATAGATTCCTTAGAAAGCTTTTGGATGCAACCTTATAGCATCTTATAGCAATCATGTAACATCCTATAACACTTCAAAGAATTGGTCAAAACTCAGCCATAATTTCCTCTTAAGCCTAATTTTTTCTTTCCAACACTTAGCAACATCCCCCCAAGCCTTGGGATCCAATTGGAAGAGACCATACACCTTTTGAACATAATATTTTCATCATTGTAGCTTTAAATATACAAATATGATTTACTATTTTGATCATGAGTTAAATATCATAGAAATAGTTTGCATTGATTCCTTTGAGAACTTGATGGTTTTTGCAAATAGATTAGAGTTTACTTTGAATGCAGTAGTATATATTTTCTTTATTGCATTTGATTCCAAGCAACTAGTCTAGGTTTACATTCCCTGTCATTTAATTTTTGTGAAACATAATTAGGATTTTCTTTTCTAGCATTTCATTTTCTGCATATAGAATATAGTTTCCTTATGCAGTAGGACAAGAAATGTTTCAATAATTTCCTTCCTTGAAAATTTAGATTCAGTAGATTCCCTTCTCTGATTTTATTAAATTTTCTTTGCACATCTCAATTCACTTCAATGCATCATATCAACTAAAGGACATATTTCTTGTTGCAGACATAGTGCTCACACCTCTTAAGTTTGTACGAAGCATGAGTTGATAATTAAAGTTGGTAGCCTTGGGATTTACAACATTATTGTTTTAATATTAGGGAACATCACTTTTTGGCACCGTTTTTGGGGAGATGTGAAAGTATGCATTATTTTCTTCCTTGCTTGATTCATTTTTGTTACATTTTGCAAAAAATAAAAATAAAAATAAATGCATTAAGCATATTTCATTTCAAAAATAGAAAATTGCATTACATTAGCCCTATCATTAAAATATATATATATATATATATATATATATATATATATATATATATATATATATATATATATATATATCTTCAATACCACAACCCCCTACTTGATCACGTCGTGCGGTAAGAACCAAATCACCATCCACTTTTGTAGGTAGAAGAAGAAGAGGCGGCAGATGAGGTAGAAGAAATGGATGGAGATGATGAAAATGAGGAAGATCCTCTTGGATTTCCCATTCAAGATATTGATATCAGTGTTCATATGAAGAAAATCAATCAATGTAGTTCCTTCTCAACTTCCATGGTATGATGCAAGAGGATTTAGAAACCTTTCTCTTTGAATTTGAAATACTTTGCAGATATTATGGTTACATATTAAACACTCAAAATTTGAGATTGTTTCTGGAAACATTGAAGGATAGAGCTCTTAAATGGTTCTTGATTTTAGGGACTAATTTAATAATATCATGGAATGATATGAAAAGGACATTTCTAGAAAATATAAATAAATGACCT
Organism: Pinus albicaulis; assembly: GCA_034641835.2. Lineage (NCBI taxonomy): Eukaryota > Viridiplantae > Streptophyta > Pinopsida > Pinales > Pinaceae > Pinus > Pinus albicaulis. Next base: position 849,577,020 of record CM076569.1, on the reverse strand, counting down.
TAAAGAGGAAATCTATAGAATGACTCAAAAGAATATGACAACCTTGAGGATCTAATAGAGAGATTCATATATAATGTTAAGAAGGAAAAATTACATCATTTAGGATTTGACACAATAAAATCCCTCTTCCTTAGAACAATTAGATATGAGTGGATTGATCTCCTTGATATAATGAGTAGAGGTGATGTATACCAATTATCATTTGAAGAAATTTGTGAAATATGCAAGTGCATATTAAGAGGAAGGGAAAGAGTAAGTAAATTACCATTTAGATTGATAAGTCAAGTTGAACTTGGTAATTTGGTAGAGAACTTTAAAACCAAAATTATTAGAAATCTAAGTGAACAAGTAGATATGTTAAGAATGTAAAATGAAAAAAAAAATGATGATGAAAATTTTGTTATCTGTGCAGAATCACATGCTACTAAATATTTCCTATCATTACCATGGTTGAAGGAAGTTTACCAGGAGAACGGTGGAGAAAATTAAACACTAAATCAATTATGTTATGTAGCTCCAAGAAGACAATGGAAACCTAGTTAACCTAGTATGATGCAAGGTCCAATTTAGAATTTGAATGTTATGCACAAAAATATCAAAGTAATTGGAACATACCCTTTCTTTGGAAACCTTGGCCATCTCAACCCAAAAACCAGTCTTGGCAACAAGGAAGGCAAGGACCTTATGGGAGAAATACAAAATATCCTCAATTTTTCCCTCAATATTATCCATACCCAATTCAATGATATCCGTACCATCCAACTCCACCACAACTACAACCCCAACCACATCCATCTCGAATATCCACTCCCACTCAACTCCCTGCACAACCATTTCCGAACCCAAAAAATAAAGTAACCCATCCCACTTACAACGTTGAGGTAGAAAAATTCCAAATAATTTCTCTTGATCTAAATGGTATTCATATTAGATCAGGAAGAGTATTGCAAAAAAATATATTCTCTTGATGTCATTGAAGAAAAAAATCTAGAATAAGAAGATCCAAAGGAGACTAAAGAATTATGCACCACATTTGATGGAGAGAAACCATTTGAGCCTGAGATTGAAGAATTTATATTATTCTTAACATCAAATTCTTTATGTGTCCAAGAGACTAATCAACAAAAATTATAATATCTGAATGTCATGAAAGAAGAGGACAAATAAAGTTATCCAAATGAGCAAGTTAACCAAGGCATCACAACTATATTGAAATCTAGTCCCAGACAAACATTAAGTTGCAGCAACACGCTCTTCTTCAACAATTTATAATCTCGTATCAATCAGAGAAGTTGATATCATGTTGGTATATCTCAAAACACATCTTTCAAACTTGCATGTGATTATATTTGCAATAATAGTACTTACATGGCTCCATTGGAAGATTCTCATGCTTAAAAAAAGAGAGAAAAAAATCTCAAGTAAAAACCTCCTTTGCAAAGCTTTAAGATTAGGTCATCACTAACTCGAAAAGCTTTGTGAGGAAATTAGTGAGTTGAAAATAATAATAATAATAATAAGATCATAGGTGAAAACCTCTTCTGACGTGCCTAGCGCACCTACTAGTTTAAAACATCACTAAGAAACCAATAACCATAAAGAAAAAATGGAAAAAGGGGAAAAGAAAAGAAAAAATAAGACTTATTTCATTTCTAGTTTCATCTATGTGTTTTCATGTAAGTACTCCCCACATGCCCAAGGAAAAGAAACAAGTTAGCGCCACAAATAAAATGAGTAGTGAGGCAAAGCGGGTGAAAGTAAAAAATGATCAACCTTAGGTTTCTACCATATACTCAAACTACCAAGAAGTACAGATCAAGGTATTTTCACCCCCTTTACATCCTCCTAACATGATTCCATACCTTTAAGCTCAGCTCATCAATTTACAACTCATTTGGAGCACGCATTCCTGAAATGTTACTGGATTTTCCTATAATGCAAGAGGATACACATAGCCCCACAAAAACGAACAACAAGGCCAATTTTTTGATATTTGAATGGGAGGAAGGTTTCTTTGAACTCAAAATAAGTATTCCCATCTATCCCAAGAGCCAAAACTCCACTCTTGCCACCCTACACCATCATTTCAAGCTCGTTGTAGTCTCATTAAGAAGCCTATTTAGCAAAAAACTACATCAACAAAATTTTCTTGTCAATTTGACTTTGGGAAGGAATAATTAACCTTATAAATTAATATTATATCCACCCCCGAGTAAAAATTGGAATCTGAGCACTTTCAGTTTTGGCCTAAAATTTCCTCATACATTTATAACATGTTTTCAAAAAAATTTAGATTCAGTTTTCTTCATCATTTGAGGAAAATAAAGGAATGTTAATACTCCTAATTTCCTTCCCCATTAATCCAATCAATCACATTTTAATTTCCACCACTTTCAAAATTTAGCTTTTTTCCATGCACTAGTTTTTCCTCTCGTCACAATCGGCATTTGATCCCTCCACTTCTTTCTTTTAGCCATGGAAAATTGTATTATAACCTTACCCGATGTCCATTAAGTGTCCACAGAAATAAAAACTCGAAGAAATGGTGATTTTATGGAGTCTTTGTGACTGCTACAGGAAATTATGTTTCTTGTAGCAACCTTCAAGGGCCCAACAAAACCACCACTTTATAGAAAGAACTAGAGAGAAGAGGCCAGGAGGGAATTAACATCATTAATTTATTTTGAAGAAGACTCTAGCAAAATGAAAAAGGAATATTGGATATCCATGCGAGAAGGACAAGAAGATCCAACCATGGAGCCAAGTAACCAACCATGAAGAAGAAAACCTTTGACAAAAGTCATCAAAGAAGTTAAAAGCCTCCATGCAACACCTGCAACACAACCTTTGGCTCCAATAGTACATGAAAAACAAGTCTTCAATTCAAAGCAACAACACCATCAATTATCTCCACAGGTAGTAAAGGTATGTAATTGAATCCTTTGGGCTTCATGAGTGTTATGTAGTTTTTCTTCTATGTGTCTAAGTATCGGGGATCAATAAAGGCAGTCATCCACAAGCTAAATTCTTGGCCAAACTCAATATTTACCCAACCTTGTTTCCATCTCCCATTAGCCTCGTTTTCATTACCACCAACCTCATTTTCATCACCATTACCCTCATTTCCATCACCCTCATCCATTTCCAACCTTCACCTATCATTCTAAAGCCTTTCCCATTAATTTTTCTCGTTGTCCTATAGTTGTTATAAGAAAGTTGTGTGCTACTACAAGATATTCTAGAATTGCAAAAAAACATAGGGAAAAAATTGTCTTGACCATATCTCAAAAACCATACATCTATTTTTTGGCTTGTATTATTAGGAAATGCATAAGGATGATGGTAACATAATTAAAAAAATTCAGCAAAATCTGGTGCATATTTTTCAATAAATTGACCGTAATTACCTACATCCATTTTTCATTTTTCTCAAGATTTGTGCATCCACTGGCCAATATTTTTTTATGGGGAGATTCATAAGGATGATGGTAACATTCTCAAAAAAATTCATATGAATACAATCTACCGTTTCAGAGATATGGGTTAAAAAAATATGCTACAGGATTGAGGCAATTTGCTACTTGATTCGGACTGTATGCTACGAGATTGCTCTCAAGTGCTAAAGGATTGTCTAGAGGGGTGAAAATAACTCGATCTTGAGAAATTTTGGCAAAAAAACTCTAGATTCAAAAAGTAACCTCCAAGAGAAAGGTAAGTACTTTTTTTTCCTCACCTCGTGTGGACAAGAAGCCTCCATAATTTTTTAATTTTTTCCCACAAAACATCATGTAGCAAATATTTGAAAACAAAAGAAAATTGGAGTATGAGTCTTTCTTATTAATTGAGCATGATAGTAGGGAAATGGACTTATTTTTTAGTTGGCATGCATTTTTTCCTACCCCTAACCAATTTTTCTCTGAAAGGAGTTTTCACAAAGGTTGGGAGGAAAAAAATATCAAGAGGAACCCTTAGAGTGATTTGTGGGAAGCATAAGGGACGCCTAGACTTATGTGGGGCATAAACTATGTGATCCAAGAAAAATCCAAAGGCATTCCACAACTAGAGATTATTCACCATTTTTCAAAATTGCAGCTAGATGGGTTCCTTGAAAAATTAAAGGGGTACGGTGATGAACTTGCATTAGAATTTACAGTTAACCTAAGGAATCCAAGTGACCAAGAGTTTGTGACAATAGTGAGAGTATTGGAAATACATTTCAATGAAAGTGATATAAACAGGATCACCATTTTACCTACAAGATTGCATTCAGACAAAGGATCAATAAATGAGGCAATGAGTGCCAAGAAAGCCTTCTTTTGCAAGGAGTCAACACATGGTGCTAAAATAGTTTGTATAGAGTGATACAGGAAGAATACAAAGCGCTATATGATTTTGTACAAAGTGCTATGGGATTCTATACAGAGTGTTATAGGAAGAATATTGGGTGTTATAAGAGGCTAACTCTACCCAAAACATTGAAGAACAAAGGAATTCATCATGATAGAGGATAACAGAGTAGATAGAGAAGTATACAGGGAAAAAAATGACACCATAGCAACAAAGGCAAGTGGAGGATAGTCAGAAGGAAAATGATTGAGTTGCTCAAGGGTGAGAAATAGTTCTAGTAGGGGAGAGATGGTGGGCCTATTGTATATATTTTAAGGCCCATTTGATCATTAATAGACATTTAAATATCTATTTGACCCACTTACTTTCACATTATAGAGTTAATTTATAGTATTAATGTATCTTTAGAAATTTGATTTATCCTTGCTTATTATGCGTCCAATATTATTTACTTGTGTAGAATATTGTGAGAATATTGGGAAGATTCTGAATATTTGGAAGATGAGATAATATAGGGAATTTATCCCTGCTACATGATGGACCAATTTTCGATACTAAATGAACAAGATCATATGAAATTTTTTAACATATTTTGGAGATCCAACGATTGAGAAAATCTAGGAATCTGCTCTATGTCATAGAATGAAGACTCTTGCTACTAGGGACCAGAACCACTATTTGAGGGATTTCTGGGGATAAATCAATTCTAGCTTTCAAAAAAATTGATTCCCCATCATTTTGTATAAGTACCAATTCGAATTAGCCTCTAGGGGTTATAATGTTTCATCATTTTTATGAAGAACACTTGATATTCAGCAGTTCTACTTCCACCTCCAACAGTGATGTACTTGATTTGTTCTTAGTCATGAAAGAAAACTTCATTTTCAGATTCTAAAGCTTGGTTTTCTTCATGGGACTCTGAGTCTCCTTTTTCTTGGCCATCCCAAAAGCCTTAGAGCCCTATTGTGTACCATTTCTTTTATTTCTCTTCATTTTCAACATTTCTTTGCTTAGTTCGCAGTTTTCTTAGTAGTAATTTTTTGCTAAATTTGAACATGTTTTAATGAGTCTACTTTTATGTTTTTCCAATTTAATTAAGTCTTAAAAACATTATACTTAATAAAAAAAATTATACCATAGAATTTTTACATTAGGAATTTGGTTACATAGATTGACTTACTAGTTCATTTTTCTGAAATTTATGGTTTTAGTAATAAATTTCTGATAAATTTTAGCACGTGTTAATGAGATTATTTTGAGTTGATTCTAGTTGGATTGAAGCCTAAAAATACCCAACTTAATAAAAAAAAATTACCCCATAGAATTTTCACTTGATCAACTTTTCCATTTGGGTGTCTGGTGTTGAAAAATGTGTAACTAGGTTCGGTCTTCATAAGTATGAAATGTATTTTTTATCCTTGTAAATTATAAAATGAAAAGAAAAATCATTATTATAATTTTGGAGCATGGGTTTCATGTTCAAGTTATTTTATTTTATAGGTAAAGCACCCATTGAGTGTTTCTAGGGTTTCCTAGTTCAAGAAGTCAAAAGAGTCATTGTCATAAGTTGAATACCCCAATGGGCACATTGTAACTTGTAAATAAAATTATTTTATTCTTTAAAAGTGTCCAAATACACTTCAAGACCAAGTCGGCTTGGAAGCTTGAAATTCAGCCTAAATGAAGAGCCACATCCACCCTTGAAGAACACACACACACACACACACACACACACACATATATATATATATATATAGATATAGAAGAACGATCCTACATTTGGCACTCTCACTCATCACTCATTCTAGGGAAGAAAAACAACGAGAAGGAAGTGAATAAGAGGAAGGACAAAGGAGATTTTTTGGGGTTAATTCTCTCTCTCACGTACTAAAGAGGAATATGGTATATGCGCAAGACCTAGGTCATCCATATACAAGTTTGATCTTGGAGAAAAGGAGGAAAAGAGGTCAAGTGAAGGTCGCCAAGGGTCTCTCTCAAGCTTTAGGAGTCAAGGAGAGGAAATGAAAGGTTAGAGGAGGGCTCTAGAAGAATATCAAAGTTACCACGTGTGGTATAAATAGTTGCAAGGAGGCCAAAATTTCAGATCTTCAATAGGAGGTCAAGAATCTTGTAACAGGAGGCTAAGAAAGTGCTACTAGAAGAGATTTCACTAGGTTTTTCTAGATCAAAGTTGGCACATCATCTCAAGAGGTTGGTATTGTTATTGGAGGGTATTGGTCTCAGACGTAAGGTCATGGAATTCGTCAATTGAATAATATATAAGAGAAGGTATTTAAGGGTTTTCCTCTCAAGAGGAGAGGTTTTGGCCCTGGCTTGCCTCCTATATATTGTGTTTTTGTTATTTTATTGTTTTCATAGTTGTTTGATGTTTCACGAATTTAATAATAAGGAAAAAATATAATAAGTAAAAAAGAAACACAAGCAGTTATCAAGTAAAAGAGAATTAAAAATAATTATTTCCCTATTAAATTCTCAACATTTGGATCATCTTACTAGTTCATTATTCCGCAAATCTAGTTACCTAGACCATTAGTTTGACTTTTTTCCTTTTGCAAGATATGTATATATAAGCTTGGAAAGGTCCTATAACCTCTTATGCAACCTTCCACCATCTTCCCCCACCTTCAAATCGCTTCTAGATTCCTTAGAATGCTTTCATATACAATCTTGTAGCATCTTATAGCAATTGTGTAGCAATCATATAACATCTTCTATCACTTCGCAGAATTGACCAGAACTTGACCATAATTGTCTCTTACACATATTTTTTTCTTTTCATTGATGAGGCCCATCAATAGGTACACTATGAGGGTCATGATGTCATCATCCAACCTTAAAACTATATTTTTCTCACATTTATTTACATTTATTTACATTTATTTCTCACGTTTCTTAATGAGAAGTGTAAAATGTGTTTGTCATAGTATGTGGCCTAATGTGCAAGAAAATGGAGAATTTTTTAGATAATTACTATGTAGGGGCTCGAAGGAGACAACAAGGAGAGAATCTAGGGGGTTTTCCACCTCCTTAACTCCCTAAATCAACTCAGGATCACAACACTATCTCTTATCAATTCGAGTCCATAGGCAACCAAGCCACTACTAGTGCAATTGAAGCTAAAGGAGGACAAGATCCACCATTTTCAAGATGAAGGATGAAATCACTCATAGTTTCAAGGGAGTTGTTGCAACTAGCATTTTTGTTTAAATAAGCAAGAATAAGAGCTCATAAGGATTCAAAATTTGTTTTCATTAGGTGTAGCTATTAAGCTCAAGATATTGGCACTGTTATTTTGAATTTTATCTTATCTATAAGACTTTTATTTTATGATAATGAATATTTGGTTATTAAGTTGCATCTGAGGTAGCTTTAGAGGGCTGAAACCCTTGGGTTTGGTCCCAACCTAGTGGCTTAGGTCCCTCTTGTGTATTTTTGTTTCTCTTAGCTTCAAATATTTCTTAGTTTCTTGCATTTCAGTAGAGATTAATCTTTCAAAATATTTGGTTGCTGTAACACCCTTCTCCCACATCTACCTAAGTAACCAACCAAATGGGGTAAACATGTGACGAAGAGTTACTATGATCTGATTCAACCTCCCATGTCACCTTATGGAAGTGGAACTGACACCACACAACCACACAAACCTTCTGCACATACTACAGGACACCTAGGAGCCATACCAACCTGTCAGGAAGCTAACCCCTAATCCAACCTAACATTTTTATGCTTCAAAACCCCAGTCGATCCCTTGACATGGGAAAGAGTGTGACTAAAAACCTCCAATCGCATGCACAAGATGGGTATGCATGCGATTGGGGACTTTTCCCAGTAGTTTTGAGCCTGCGGCCCTGATTTTTGTGCCACTTTTTCAAACCCAGAGCCCAGGTCACTCCCCAAAATTCCATGACACTTTCAGAACTGAAATATAATAGCAGCATAACGATGTAAATGAAAACACTTTAACAAGGACTTGACTGGACCCCTACTAGCCATGATAGGCATTTTTTCAAACATGTCACAAATATGTGATATACAGGTTTAAATAACATATCTAAGCACAGGGTTCTCATACTTATATGTGAATCACTAAGAAGCATTATTTGGTCATCACATTAACTGCATTATCATGTATTTGGTCATAGATACATTTTTCATTCATTTACAAATCAAAACATGATGAGAGCCATACATCATCATTGTCATAAAATACATTCATAACCATCATATAAAAAATGTAAATGAAAATCACATAAAAAAAATATAATCCACATAATAACAAGCATATTTATGCATTAATACAAGAGGAAAAGAGTTATCATTTCCATGAGAAAAATGCAACCGAATCTGGGACTTCCACGTTCCACCCAAACATAGACATGGCTGAGCCAAATCTCTCTTCATCCAATCACCCCGTTAGGGTCCTATAATAATAGGATTCATAATTTTTAATTGACTATGATTATTCTTGTAATATTGTACATAATTTGCTTTCTGCAAATTGTTTTCCCATATTAAAAAATGTAAAGAGGGTAAAATTCCTAAAATAAAAATCAAAGGACTAAAAGAAAAAGATCAAAAAAAAAAAAATATGAACCCCACCAAAAAAGAGATAAAAATAGATCTTGAAAGTGATGCAAATTAAAATACCACTACTTTTTACTTTACTTTGAAAAATAATATTGTGTGCAGCTTTTCAAAACTGCCACAAATCCATGATGGTTAAACAGCTTAATATTGACTCATTCATGCTGATAGTTAGAGAATAAAGATCTAGCCAAACTGTTTAATCTTGGAAGATCAGTAGTTAGGTAGAGAATAATAATGAGCTTAATAGTTTAATTTGAGCCATTGGAAGTCATAAGGTTAGAATTAGATAGTTTTCTTATCAAACAAAAATAAAAAAGGGTTCAGCAAGCTCAAATGCACCCATATAAATGAAGAAAAAATGTTAGGGTAAATGATAGGTAGTCAGAAGCAGTTTTCACAAAGCATGGATAGCAGAAATTGGTCATTTCATATTACTAACTTCCTTCTAAACTCATTTCCCTTGTAAAAATACCCCTTCCCCTTCATATTAAACTTTCCCCATTACTTCACCCATTTTCCTTTCCTAAAAACCACTTTTCCTTAGTTAAAAAGCATATGTTTATTTGGAAAAGTAAATTCCTTTACTAACTTCCCTTTTAATTAAAATACGCCCCCAAAACCCCCTTATCCTAAGTCTTAATGGTTTAAATGATAAGATGGGCCCCACTATAGAAAATCCTTCCCGATATCAGTTTAAGCACTAATTCTTAGTGTATTTTATTAATCCCGCAGATATACACATTCCCGAACATATTAAATATCCCACATCATATTTCATTAACCTCCCTTTATATTTAAAACCGATTAAATATAGATATTTAAACCCATACTTTATTAAACCCCGTATATATTAACTCCCTATTATAAATTCTCGACCCCATATATATTAGGAAATTGCATATGCATTATAATCCTATCACATACATATTTCCTAGTCCCACATTGCATACCTCAGTGCATAACTCTTCCCGGGCCCCGCTTATCAAACACCTCCTATTCGCCCATCCGTCAGATCAAGATTGATCAAATCCAATGGCCAATAGCCTCTTTCACATTCCCGATTGAGAAATCGTTAACACTACTGAGGGCTTGCGAAATAAGTTATTTCGCAGCCCCGCTCCTCTGCTACGTGGCAGCCATGCATTGTATCACATCCCTCCAACCAAAACCGTATACCATCTTAACGCGATGCGAAAACTAGCAAGTGGTTTTCCACCCGTTGCAATGATACTGCCCATCCATTTGAATTTAAGCTCATGCTTAAAGATTAACTATTGTTGGTTAAAAAACAAATAAAGACCGTCGTTTCAGTATTTTCACCATTTCTGTTCATATTTGCGCAAAGATAGCTCTGCCAACCTATTCCAAAGAAAAAGAATATATGTCGACCTGTTTTTAAGCCGACTTCAACCAAAATTCAACACTTCTCACTGCTAAAGCCTGTGCAGAACCTATTTGAAGCATTATAAATACCATTGAAGCCTTAGAAAGCCTCTGTTTCTTCTAGGACCTCTCTGCAAACAGAAATTACCCTTTTTCCAGGTATTCCTGAAATACCAAGACCTGTTCTTAAGCAAGAAAACAGTCCTTTAATCAATTGAAGCTTTGCATACCATAGAAAAGCCACTGTTGCTTCCCAAACCCTTTCTACAGACCATAATCATTTTTTCAGAGGTATTCATGAGGTCCTAAGTTTATTTCTTGATCAGATAGATTAATTAATTGATAAAAACAAAAAAATCCATGGCTTCCCAAGGCATTGTAACAGTCAGTTCCCTGTAACCTCCAGTTATTGATGTTGAACATACCCCCCTTGTAGACAGAGACTTCAAAATTAGTGACTCTGTCATTGATTCCAACCTCCTTGAGCTCCAATGCTGGAGCCATGATAAATTCATGGATAAAATTAATGACATTCATCTTTGGGAATCAAATTTACCCAAATATATCCTCCCACGGACTTTCCAATTCCCAGAAATCATCAGGCTTTGTCAAGTTAACTATCTACCAAATGAAAGATCCCTCTCTGAGCATTAGGAAGGCTAGATCCTAAGCTTAAAAGTAGGTTTTTGGTTACCTCTAATATTTCTTTGAACAAAAAAGCATAACAACCCTAGGAATGATTGGAGTGATAACATTCTGGCGACCCTACTGGGGAAATGAGTCCTCAACTTAAAATAAACCTTAAAAAAACACCTTTTAGAATTTTTTTACCTTAAAGGTTATTTTAGGGTTGTTTGAGAATTCTTTTATTGTAAATTAAAATCCTGGCTTCCAAAAGAATATACTACACCAAGGCTCATCCTGATCCACAGCCTGCTGTAATTATAGATGACCCGGACAAAATTTTAAGAAAATAGAAAAAAGTAGAAAGTTTAGAAAGCACAAGTCAATTAATCAAATCTAATTCACTCCCTAAAATATTATCAAGTTTACAAGATATAGAATTTGATTTATCTTTTGAACAACCTTTGTTTATAACTAAATCTAAAAGTTCAATATATGACAGTGTAATAGATCCTAATTTCATTTCATTTATTTAAACTAAGAAGGAGACTGTTTCACTTGATTCAGATCAAAAAGCTCTAGAACCTTTTGATAAGCTTGAAGCTTTGACTGCAACTTTGAATAAGGATATTGATGAAGCATTTTTTCAGCGTTTTGTTGAATTAATTGATTTATCTGCTTATACCCCTAAGCCTCCAACATTCATTCAGAGTCTATAAATTCATATTTATTTAGTACCACTTCATCTATTATTTCCACTACACCTCATTCCAGTGAATCATTCATCCCCAAGCTTCCCCTTCAACCTAGAGTTTTATTTCCATCTTCAAACACTTCAAGTTCACCTTCTAGCATTTCTGCTACATTTTCTAGTACTTCAACCTCATTTCCAATTAAATCTTCTAGTATCCCAAGATTATCTACAAGTACTTCAACCTCATCACCAAGCACCACAAATTTACCTCCTAGCCAAGCTCGAATCTTAGCCATGGCAGCCAGATATGCACCTCTGATCTTACTAGCTCAATTACATTCCATGCCCTAGGATTACCAAAGCAAAATCTTTCAATTTGATGGTACTGGTCAATACACTGCACAACAACATGTTAACAAAATGACCGATTATTTTGAATTGCATGAAATAGATGAAGATGATGTTCAAATGAGACTGTTTTCCAAAACTTTAGCTGGAGATGTAAATAAATGGTTTAAAGCTTTACCTGCCAATCATATTGCTGATTTAGAAGCTTTTCATAGATTATTTATCAATAGATGGGAGAAAAAGAAGAATCCTTTACAAATATTATATGAATATGAAAACATTAGAAAAGATCCTAATGAATCAGTTTAGGACTATTGTACTAGGTTCAACAGCATCTATAATGCTATTCCAACAAACATTAAACCCCCATCAGATCTAGATTTAATCAAATTTCCTGATGGTTTTGACAGTGATATGTCATACCAATTGAGAGAATGAAACCCAGAAACATTACAAAAAATGAAAAGCAATGTAGTTAGTGTAGAAGCAAACTTGTTAGCCAAAAGAGCCAGAATGAGAAATGAAAGAAGAGTTACCATAAAAGAGGAATCATCCACATCAGACAGTAAAATAGACAGTTTAGCAAAAACTATGGAAAGAATGATGGATAGATTAGAAATTATGGAAATAAAACCACAGTGGGATAATCAACAAAAAGGTCCTCAAATAATAAATCCAAACTTTAGAAAGAATCCCAACACTGGTAAATCTAGAGAATCATCACCTCAACAACAAATAAGACCACCTTTCCAAGAGAACTATGCTGAAAGTTCTCACAAAAATGAAGAATATGATGATACTCAGATTAACTTAATGGGAATAAATGATGATAATACTTATTTTATTACCCAAGAAGAACGAGAATTATTCATGCTACAACAGTTACAGTTAGAATCTAGGGAATCATTTGATTATAAACAAGGTCATGATACTACCATAAATGAAGTTCACAAGCAATATAACCTTAGGAGTAAGAAAAACACAGAAGCTCCTACTAAGAAAATTGCCCAAACTCAGACCAAGAAAACAATAGAATCTCCTGCAACCAAAGTACTACAAATTCTCCCTAGAGAAACTCAGCAAAACTCTAGTTCAACTTAGAAAAATTCCAGTCCTAACCAGAAAATTTCTAGTCCAAAAATTACACCCAGTCCTAAAATTGTAGATATTACAAAAACTGTTGTTAAAACATTAGTTGATCCTCAAAAATATGTTGCTGCTAAAAAAAAACTTCTACTAAAACAATAGCTTCTGCTAAAACTTTAACTGATCCCAAAACATTTGTTGCTGATAAAAAATCAACTAAGCCTAAAACAGCTATTGAAACTTCAAAATCTGCCAAAACTACCATTGCTACTCAAAATGTCCCAGATAAGAAGATTGAAAACAACAAAATAGTGGAAACGCAAATAGAAAAACCAACTGTAGAAAAAGAAGAGAAAAACACTCAAACTACAGTTAGTAAAGAAGAAATCACTCAATTAGGAAAAACACAAGTACCATTCAACATCCAAACTGAAATTTCCAAACTGAAAATACCAATTCCTTTAACAAAATTGGTAAAACATCATTTATACAAATCACAGATCACTGAAACACTGAACATAAGAGAAGGAGAAGATTTTGTTAATCTGAATGATGACCAACTAGAATTAATATTTGGTCCTGATGTGAATGGTAAAAATCAAGAAGGTGGTGTTCCTCCTTTCTACATTAACTTGAGTATTCATGATAATATTTTACACAATGTTATGCTAGATTCTGGAGCATCCCACAATTTAATGCCAAAATCTATCATGGAAACATTGAATCTAAGATCATATACCATATAAATATCTTTTCTCTTTTGATTCCAATAAAGTTAAATGTCTTGGCTTGATAAAACATTTGCGTGTCACTTTAGTCCAATACCCAGCCAAGAGTATTGTCATGGATATTGTAGTTGTTGATATCCCTCCAAAGTATGGAATGTTATTATCTCGCTCATGGGGAGAAAAACTGTAGGTATCTCTACACTTAGACATGTCTTAAACCACAATTTTTGTATTTGGTTAGCCCAAAAATATTTACAGAGAAACCTTAATGAAGTACATGGTCAGTAGTACATAACAACCACATAACTATCCTATTTATTCTGTACACTCTGATATGGATTCTTTCATTTTGTGTAATTCAGACACTAGCACAGATAAAAACACAACATTAAAACAGAAACATAAAGAAGTTCATAGTGATAATATATTTCATGAATTAATGTGGCACTTATATTTTGATGGCTCAGTAAACAAATTAGGAGCAGGATTAGGATGTTCGATCTATAACATGGAAAACAATCATTCAGAGGGTCATGCCTTTAGGTTAAACTTTAAATGTACAAATAACATGGCAAAGTATGAAGCTTTAATCTTAGGACTGTAGATTGTTAGAAAATTAGGAGGCAAGAGAATTTCTATCTTGGGAGACTCAAAATTAATCATAAAACAAATCAAAGGAGACTATCTTGTGAATAATGTTAGACTAAGCCAATATAGAGAAACTATTCTAGATATGATTAAAGATATACTTGAAACTGACTTTTCTGTTATTCCTAGGAAATAGAACATGCAAGCACACAGTTTAGCTACCTTTGCTAGCACCTGCAAATTTCCTTTTCAGCCAAATCACCAATACACAACAGAGGTAAGACACAAGCTTATTATACCAGAAAACTTAAAATATTGGAAGATTTTTTCACAAGATGCTCAAATCTATAATTTTATGAATGCTGAGGGGGAATTCCAAAACTATAACATAGATACTGATTGTACAGTAGATGAAACTATAGATAGCGAGACAGATGTAAATAACTTAGATTTTACTGAACTAACTAAATTTACTAAAGTAGAAATAGATAAATTAGAAACTGTAGAAATAGAAGAAATAGCAAATGATGATTATGAGATTTTAAACCTTAAAAATAAATTTTTACCTAAGGGATTAGCCCCATTAGGAGATATTTTTTATTCAAATGGTGTAGCAAGAAAACCAAAAAATGGAACCATTAAGATCAGACATAGAATAATGTAACATAGGAACAAAACAAAAGCATAAGCTTATTAAATTATCCAAAGCACTACCTTCAGAAGAAAAGGTGAAATACATAAATTTGTTTAAATAATTTCAAGATTTCTTTTCCTGGAGTTATGAAGACCTTAAGTCTTATGACACCAGCATCATACAACACAAAATACCCATCAAATAAGATCATAAACCATTTAAACAGAAGCTTAGGAGAATAAATATAGTTCTTATGCCTTTGATTGAAAAAGAAGTAAAGAGGATGTATGAAGCACAGATCATTGCACCAATCAGATATTTAGAGTGGGTCTCAAACTTATTTCCCACTAGGAAGAAAATAGGGGAAATCAGACTTTGTGTTGATTTCCAGAACTTAAACAAAGTGTCACTAAAAGATAACCATCCTCTTCCCAAAATGGACCATATTTTACAGAGGGTGGTAGGATCATCCAGGATTTCATTGCTTGATGGATTCTCTGGATATAATCAAATCTTAGTTCAACCAGAAGACTAACCAAAGACAACATTTACTACTCCATGGGGTACTTTCACGTATATGAAAATGCCTTTTGGATTGATGAATGTAGGAGCTACTTTCCAAAGAGCTAAGGACATAGATTTTGCCAAAGAAATTCATGGTTTTCTTGTCATTTATCTAGATGATATAACAGTATTTTCCAAAACAAACAATGAACATCTAGATCATTTGAGATAAGTGTTCACTAAATGCAGAAAATTTGGTATTTCTTTGAATCCCAAAAAGGCACTCTTTAGACTTGAAGAAGGTAAAATTTTAGGACACATAATCTCAAAAGAGGGAAATAGGATAGATCCAACCAGAATAGAGGCAATTTTGAACATAAGTCATCCTAGAAATATCAAAGAATTACATGCATTCATAGGTAAAATTAATTTTCTCAGAATATTTATTTCAAATTTAGCAGAATTAATTAGAGAATTTAATAACATGTTAAAGAAAGATTCAACACTTAAATGGACAGTAGAGGCCAAACAATCTTTTGAAGCAATAAAAAAATCCCTTGCAAAAACACCAGTCCTAATAAGTCCTAATTTCAAAAAAGATTTTATAATTTTTTCTTTTGCTTCAGAACATACTATTGCAACAGTCTTGTTGCAAAAGAATGATCAGGGTTATGAACAACCCATTGAATTTTTCAGAAAATCATTAAGAGATGCCACATTAAAATACAACATAATGGAAAAACAAGAATTGGCTTTAGTAAAGGCTATTAAAGATTTCAGAGTGTACATTTTATACACACACCATTGCATATGTCCCAAATTCAGTAGTAAAGGAAACTCAGAATGGACTTGATGGTAAGAGAGGCAAATGGATTGCCACTATTTTGGAATATGACATTGAAATAAAGCCTACTAAACTTATTAAAGGCCAAGGTTTAGCCAAAATCATGGCTGAATCTAACTGTAAGGCCTTAGATATAAATTTTATTACTCAATTATATGATCAGGAAGAGATGGTGACTCCACAGATCAGTGAACCTTTCTTAGCTTCACCTTGGTATGCAGATATCATATTTGTTTTACTGAACTTACAAGCTCCTCCTGGTTTGTCTAGAACTAAAGATAGATTCCTAAAATTAATAGCAATGAAATATTCTATCATAGATAATTCTTTGTTTTGGAAAGATCATGGTGGCATTCTTTTAAATTGTTTACTAAAATATGAAGCTGATAAATTTATGCAAGGGTTTCAGCAGGTGACTGTAGAGGACACATTTACTAGAAATCGACTGCTGATAAAATCTTGAGGGCAGGTTTTTATTGGCCCACTCTTTTTGCAAATGTTAGAAAGTATGTGACCTCCTGTCACAAATGCCAAATCTTTGAAAGGAAGAAAAAACTATTACCTTTACCCCTCAAACCCATCTCCACAAAAATGCCATTTCATCAATGGGGTCTAGACTTCATTGGTGAAATTCACCCACCCTCCTCAACCCAACATAAATGGATTTTGACAGCCACTAATTATTTCACCAAGTGGATAGAAGCCAATCCTTATAGACAAGCCACTGATTTTTTCGTTATCTCATTCCTTGAAAATAATATCCTTTCTAGATTTGGATGCCCCCAAAAGCTCATTACTGATAATGTAGTTTCCTTCAAATCTAAAAAGATGATTTACTTTTGTAACAAATACCACATTAACCTTGGCCACTCCACTGCCTATTACCCTCAGGGTAATGGACTTACAGAATCCTCAAACAAAATCCTGGTTAATATCATCAAAATTTTGTTAGAAGACAACAAAAAGACCTGGAACAAGAAGTTGGTCAATGCCTTATGGGAAGACAGATTAACTACAAAGAATTCCATTGGTACATATCCTTATCAGCTAGTATATGGGATGGATGTTTTTTTTCCATCCTCTTTATGGGTGCCAATCATGAAGATGATCCAAGAACTGCAGGTAGAATCAAATGATATCCAGAGAAGGATAAATCAGACTATACATTTGCAGCAAACCAGGGAAGAAGTCTATGTCAAATCACAAGTTATCCAAGATAAAATCAAAAATATATTTGACAAGAAAAAAAAGGAAGATTATTTTTACATAGGTGATAAAGTGCTTAAATGGGATTCTATAAGAGAAGAAAAGGGTAAACATGGTAAATTTGATTTCCTATGGAAAGACCCCTATATCATTTATGGTTACAGAGGTAACAATGAATTCTTTTTTAAGGAAATATATGGATTAGATCTGCTAGGAGGACCTGTCAATGGTAGGATGTTGAAGCATTACTTTTCTCCAGACTAACCATTATTTCACTTTGTTTACTTTGATCGTTGTGCATAACATTGCAGAGTTTAGAGTGGATTGGATGTTTTTCTTACAAAGTTGAAGCCCGAAGAGAAGGCCCTAAGATTTGAAAGAAGTAAAATCATAAGTATCAATAAAGCAGAGCTCAAAAAATAGTTTCAAGGCAAGCACAGTCAAAGTTCCAAGGCTATTGATCTTAAAGTTCTTGACATTTCACTAGGAAATTCCATCCCCATGCAAAGCCACTGTTAGGGTCCTATAATAATAGGATTCATAATTTTTAATTGACTATGATTAGTCTTGTAATAGTGTACATACTTTTCTTTCTACAAATTGTTTTCCCATATTAAAAAATGTAAAGAGGGTAAAAATCCTAAAAGATAAATCAACGGACTAAAAGAAAAAGATCAAAAAAGAAAATAAAATTTGAACCCCACCAAAAAAGAGATAAAAATAGATCCTGAAAGTGATTCAAATTCAAATTCCACTACTTTTTACTTTAATTTGCAAAATAATATTGTGTGCAGCTTGTCAAAAATGCCACAAATCCATAATGGTCAAACAGCTTAATCTTGACTCATTCATGTTTTAAATTTCATGCTGATAGTTAGAGAATAAAGATCTAGCCAAAATATTTAATCTTGGCAGATCAGTAGTTAGGTAGAGAATAATAATGAGCTCAATAGTTTAATCTGAGCCATTGGAAGTCATAAGGTTAGAATTAGATAGTTTTCTTATCAAAGAAAAATAAAAAAGGGGTCAGCAAGCTCAAATGCACCCATATAAATGAAGAAAAAATGTTAGGGTAAATGATGGGTAGGCAGAAGCAGTTTTCACAGAGCATGGATAGAAAAAATTGGTCATTTCATATTACTAACTTCCTTCAAAACTCATTTCCCTTATAAAATACCCCTTCCCCTTCATATTAACCTTTCCCCATTACTTCACCCATTTTCCTTCCCTAAAAACCACTTTTCCTTAGTTAAAAAGCATATGTTTATTTGGAAAAGTAAATTCCTTTACTAACTTCCCTTTTAATTAAAATATGCCCCAAAAACCCCCTTATCCTAAGTCTAAATTATTTAAATTATAAGACGAGCCCCACTATAACAAATCCTTCTCGATATTAGTTTAAGCACTAATTCTTAGTGTATTTTATTAATCCTGCAGATATATACATTCTCGCACATATTAAATATCCCACATCATATTTCATTAACCTCCATTTATATTTAACATCGATTAAATATATATAGTTAAACCCATACGTTATTAAACCCCGTATATATTAACTCCCTATTATAAAGTCACGATCCCATATATATTAAGCAATTGCATATGTATTATAATCCTATCGCATACATATTTCCCGGTCCCACATTTCATACCTCAGTGCATAACTCATCCCGGCCCCACTTATCAAACACCTCCTATTCACCCATCCATCAGATCAAGATTGATCAAATCCAATGGCCAATAGCCTCTTTTTCATTCCCGATTGAGCAATATTTAACACTACTGAGGGCTTTCAAAATAAGTTGTTTCACAGCCCCACTCCTCTGCTACGTGGCAGCCCCACATTGTATTGCATCCCTCCAACCAAAACCGTATACCATCTTAACGCGATGCAAAAATTGCCAAGTGGTTTTCCGCCCGTTGCAATGATACCACCCATCCATTTGAATTTAACCCCACACTTAAATATTAACCACTTTTGGTTAAAAAACAAATAAAGATCTCTTTTTCAGTATTTTCACCATTTTCGTTCAGATTTTCACAAATATAGCTCTGCCGAACTATTCCAAAGCAAAAGAATATATGTCGACCTATTTTTAAGCCAACTTCAACCAGAATTCAACACTTCTTGCTACTAAAGCCTGTGCAGAACCTATTTGAAGCATTATAAAGACCATTGAAGCCTTAGAAATCCTCTGTTGCTTCCAGGACCTCTTTGCAAACAGAAATTACCCTTTTTCCAGGTATTCCTGAAATACCAAGACCTGTTCTTAAGCAAGAAAGTAATCCTTTAATAAATTGAAGCTTTGCAGACCATAGAAAAGCCATTGTTTCTTCCCAAACCCTTTCTGAAGACCATAATCATTTTTTCAGAGGTATTCTTGAGGTCCTAAGTTTATTTCTTGATCACGGAAAGAAATTAATTGATAAAAACAAACAAATACATGGCTTCCAAAGGCATTGTAACAGTCAGTCCCCTACAACCTCTAGTTATTGATGTTGAACATACCCCCCTTGTAGACAAAGACTTCAAAATCAGTGACTCTGTTGTTGATTCCAACCTCCTTGAGCTCCACTACTAGAGCCATGATAAATTCATGGATCAAGCTGATGACATTCATCTTTGGGAATCAAATTTTCCAAAATATATCCTCCCGCAGACTTTCCAATTCCCGGAAATCATCAGGCTTTTTCAAGTTAACTATCTTCCAAATGAAAGAGCCCTCTCTGAGAATTAGGAAGGCTATATCCTAAGCTTAAAAGTAGGTTTGTGGTTACCTCTAATATTTATTTAAACAAAAAATCATAAAAACCAGAGGAATTATTGGAGTGATAACACACCCTTGTTCCATATTCCAAGCATGAATGTGGGATATCATAAAACACATCAATCAAAACCAAACTAGGGCTTCTAGAGGCCAAACTACCTCAACCCTTATCCAGTGATTCCTCCTCGTGATCAGAAATCACTAACCATCATCAAATTGGTCTCTACCCAAGCTGTCTAGGGCTCCAGAGCATTTTTTCAAACCAAGGCTTCTTGGACTAGTAACTCAACCCACAGTTGTTGCCAGGATTACATAGCATTTATCTAACCAGGGCTTCCAGGACTAGTAACTCAACCCACCAAGGGCTTCCAGAGCATTTTTACAAAAAAGGATTCAAGGAATAGTAACTCACCCCAATTTGTTACAGGGCTTCCAGAGCATTTATCCAACCACGGATTCTAGGAACTAATAACTCAACCCACAGCCAAAGGCATAATAAAACCAACAAAAAAAACAATGAAATGAATCCACAACACCATGGCAATCTATGAAATGGAAAGGCTAGGAAAATCCATTGTTGATCCAGGAAATCCTCCACGCCAATGACATATTAGGATGAAGAAACCACATGCATATGCCATGCATGCCAAAAATAGTGAGGAAAACATACATGCAAATAGGTACCTGCAAAAAAAATCATTTTAGTTGTTGATCCCAATGCCCTCTTGCGCTTTCCTGCTCTTCATTTTCCTTCTTTCTCCAAATCTCTAAGTATGCCACACTCTCCAGGAGTGCTCCAATAAACTCTAAGTGTCCAAGAGAATGAGAGAGAGAGAGAGAGAGTGGAATGAAAGCACCAAAATTGAACTGACAGAAGGTTAAAACCAAAAAAATCTTAACCACTGATCCTGTTAGCACTCCAATTTTTTCAAAGATTTTCAAAGTTTGGTCATAATTCTCCAAGGAATCAATTTACCTTTTTAGTTTGTTTGTAAGATGAAAATGTCGTTGTCAAGGTGTAGTGGTGAGAAAAATTCATTTCTACCTTCATTCATTTCATTTTCCCTCTTTTACCTTTAATTTTTCCAAAAAAACACAAAGTCCAGCATTTCATTTCTTTCAAAACCCCTTTTTAACTATTAAGATTCAATTTTTATAGTTAAAAAGTAGCTCCTCACACCCAATAACATCCATATCATATTATGCCCTTTTTACCTTACCTTCTATTGCATATTCCAACCTTATACATGTAACCATTGTCGAATCCTACAAACTTTTTGATATGCGATATTTTTGGGACCCATTATTTCTTTTTGATCTGTTTCATAACATTTGAAATGTTTTAGAAAAATCTTTTATATTATGATTCGGAAGAATTTTACCATATTCATTGACTTAACGAAGTTTTCACTTATCCACTTTTAAAATTCGTTTAATGGGCCCCACCTACCTTTTCACATCGCATTTTCGCAAAGTTCACTTACCGCATTCACTTCTACTTCTTCATTTTCCTGATTAAGATATTGAGTGGGACCCTTTCCTGCCACATCATTGTCGCTAATCGCATATCGCAACAATCCTCGCCACATTCATTTTCCACTCCACAAATATTTCGATGAGATACTAAAGGGACCCACCTTTCCCATCCATGTCACCATTTCCCCATCGCACATCACAAGCTCAGGAGGAAAGGCACTCGGGATCATATTATAAATGTCAAAGTGTGATGTGCGATATTGGTGGGACCCAATCGCATATTGCAATTTGAAAGCTCAGGGGGATAAGTGCTCAGGAATCCGTTATAAACGCTGAAATGAGATTGTGATTTCCTCCAGCCGTTACATCTCGTGATCTTCCCTGCCCTTTGATCCACAGTTCTCATGACTTTTCGGCCCCCCTTCTCCATTCTTCTTTTAACACTACGGGGAGGTTCCGAAATGTTGTTTTCTCCATCGCTCCTCCTGCTACGTATCCTCCTCTCCACATTTCACACCTCCCTCGGTCTAAACCTCCTTTCCACATCATCATCCCCATCGCAAATCGCATTCCCTCCCACTTGTGTCTTTTGCTTAAACATTTCTGACCCTGATCTATGATTGCGATATATGTATAAAAAAATTTCTCCTCCCACTCATAATTTATTTAATAATCTCTCCTGCTAATGAAATGAAACCCCGCTATCTCTTTCAATCCACCTCCATAACTTGTTTAACCTCCATATTTCCCGCTCCTCTTTTCTTTCTCCTGTTGGCCCACAATTCAATGTGTATCCTTCTCATATCTTTCACATGCTCAGTCCTTTTGTTTGGAACCTATCTATATGGCTTTTTCCACTCCAACAATATTTCCATGTTTAATTCGAGACCTTATCGTGACAAACAAGAAACCAAAGGAAAGGAACAGCGACAGAGTTTCTCTGAAACAGATTTCTACCATTACTCTTAGCACCAACACATTTTCACAAGGCATCATGCAAAATTCAAAGAACAATCACATGTCACTTTCACTGTTGTTTACACTTTTTGTGGAGTTGGTTGCACCATAACAGAAGAGGATTCTTCCCATAGACTGTCACATCGTACAACCACTTCGAATTGTTAGCCTTGATGTTGTTTATTTTGATTATGTCATAGCACTTTGTATTAAATTTTTAGGACAAGCCTCATCTCTTGCATGATATTATAATAAATTTTGGGAATAGGTTTACTACTTTTTTGGAGATGACAGTTTTATATTTTTTGTATATATGTGACAAACTTCTATGTAAAAAAGTTCGTGGTTTTAGTATCTTGGCTCATATTATCAATACTCTTTTGAGTGAATAAAATGTAAAGAAACTTCTGAGGACTTATTATCAATCTGGTGTGTGTATTGTTAATTTTCACTTGTGTTTCCATATCCTATTATCTTCAGTGGCAGTTTTCAATCCCTCATGTTGTTATGTGTTTTTATCAGTCTCTTGACATGTTCATGTGTTTTATCAATTTTTATTAGTCTCACATAGTGAGATTTCTTGATAAAATATACATGATGACATTGTAAAGATCATCACTTATAACAGTTATCTTCCATGATATTTCAGTGAGAATATTGTAAGTCTAGAAATAGCTTTATCTTGTTGGAATATTGACAAATTTCTACTTGTGTTATTTTCTACCAAAAGCAGTGGATTTATTCTTTGCAGACCCACTGTTTCTTCTTCCATTTCACATTCTCTTCCCCTTAAGGCTACAAACTCACTCTTTTGCTACCACATTAGACCCAATACCCTCATTAGTAGAACAATGGATTTGACTGAAATCTCTTTTCAGTGAATGGGAGTTTAAACCACCTACCAATCTTATAAACCAAATCATTAAATTGCCTTAGAGTTTAGGATGTGTTTGTTCAGGTGCTTGAAGCAGTCCAAGTGTTGATTCCAGTGCTAACATCTTTTCGTGTGTCTACCGGGAGATGAAGGCCTTGAAATGAAGTATTCTCTTGAGTCTCTTGTTTTGAATTGTTGATAATCAATTCTTGATGGTGAACAATAATTGGTGACTTGAAGAAGACCGCAAATTATTTCACCTGGTGACTCCACAAAGAGGAAGAGGGATTTCAAGACTTCCTAATACAAGGAGGAATTAGAGATCACCTACTGTGACTCCAATTGTTAACCTAGAGAAGATCATTAAAGATGAAAAATGAAACAGAGATCGGTTGAGGCCACATCCCAGTCAGTGAAGAAGGTACACAAAAAGTACGTTCCAAAGAAAAATGTACCTTTATCTACTTTAGGATCAAAAGAAGTTTTAGTTTCAAAATATTTTGCTGAAAAATCTCAAGTTGAAACTGCTTCCCTAGAAAATAAAGTAGATGTGTTAACCTAGGCTCAACTGAAAATTTTTCTCACTCATCACGAGTAAATCTGAGATAAGTATTGTTCCATTCAAAGAGAAAAAATAAAAGTTTTTAAGTATTAATAAATAATCAGAAGAGTTTTTGCTGACAAAAGGAGAGTTAGAGCAAGTATTGGCTATTTCACCTTTCCTTGATAGGGATGTTTTTACTGAAGAATACTTTAATACTATTTTAAATTTCCTTCAAACTCATCCTGAATACTAGTCTCTTATTACCCCTCAGCAAGAGTATTTTCCTTTGTCTCGAAATCCAGCTAATGGTTCATCCTCTTCTCATCAACCAGAAGAGAATGTTTCTTAAGGCCTCACGATTAACTTATCTTACTTCCTAGCTCAGCAAAATAAAGTTGAATTTACCTCATCTCCTCAAGAGACAACATTTGAATCTAATTCTTCTATAGAAGGTGTAGTAAAAACCTCCTTTGTTCATATCTTTGAAAATCCATTGTTTTCAACCCCAAAACTTGAAGAATCAGCCCGAGAATTCCAATTTTCTACTGTCTCAGGTCATATTCAAATTCTGTAGGTTGTAATTCCTAGTTCCCAAACAACTACATCAACTAGTCATCTATCAGTTGTACATCAACAAGCCATGGCTCAACCTACCCTCACAAGGATGCGGCAGATAGTGGCTGCAAGATATGCGCCACTTGTTCTCCCTCAACCCTTGCATCCACTTCCTCAAGGAGATTACTTGAAATATCTTCCAAATACACTAGGGAGGGAGAAGGAGTTTATGTTGAGGAACACTTAGTTGCTTTCTATAGTTATGCTGACAACTAGAACATTGATCATGAAGATGTTTGGTCAAGACTCTTCGTTCAAAGTCTAGATGGAGAAGCTCGTAATGGTTTAGAATTCTTCCACCAAACTCAATAACAGGAATTGATGAATTGGAGGGAGTATTTGTGAAGAAATGGGGTGATAGGAAAGACTATGTGTACTACCTTACAGAATTTGGAACTCTAAAAAACATGGTAGATGATTCATTGGCTGATTTTACCAAGAGGTTTGATAAGATTTATCAGAAAATTCCTGAAGAAATTAAGCCTACTGAGACTACAGCTATGATAAATTTTGCAAATGCTCTAGATTCTAAGTTTTCTTTATGGTCGAGAGATAAGAAAGTGCAAACACTGATGGATATGCAAGAGGATGCAATTGGAGTGCAGTCTAATCTTATGGCATCTAATAAATTGAAAATGGAGGAAGAGAAAGTAGCAAAATACAAAAATAAAATGAAAGAAGAAAAACCTTCTTCCTCTAAATCTCTTACAACAGAATAAAATATTGATCAAATGTCCAATTTGATCAAGGAACTTGCTTCTAAGATGACAAAATTAGAGTTTGAAAACAAACCTACTGCTAGAGCCAATCAAAATGAGGCCAATAGAAATCAGGTTCCCTTCAGGAGGCCTTTTCAACCTCAGCAAATCCTACAACGCCCAAGGAGGAATGTTGATGATCAAAATGTTCATCCTCCTTTGAATAATTTTGATGAAGAAGAACATCAAGAAAATGAAGAAATAAACCTTGTGGGAGAAACATCACAGTCAACATGTTTGAATTTGCAATAATATGAAGACCAATCAAGGATTTATGTGTTTTTGGATGACGAGAATGCCCAAATTTATGCACAAAATGATAAAAAATAGCAAGAAGTTCAAAACAGAAATTATCCTTTGAAGTCCAAAGGTCATGTTCAGCAACCTCAACAAAAATCAGATTCAGATAAACAAGATGCTAAATATAAGGCCAAGGTCAATGGGGTTCCTCCACCTCAAGATTCTGCCCCAATTGTCAAAATCACTACAGAAAATAAGGAATTAGTTCCAATTTATTTCAGTTTCAAATCTAAATTGAATATAATCAAAATTTCGGTCCCACTTCTAGAATTGTTGAAAAATCCAACATATAAAGAGTATTTTAAAAGTCTACTACAACCACCCCTCACTCCCGATTCAGTCAACCTTGAGGATGAGAATCCCACTATTTATCTAGGCTATCATGTCCAAGACAAAAATGATTAAAACTCACCACCTTTCTACCTATCACTCAATATACATGACAAATTGTTGCATAATTGTTTACTAGATTCTAGAGCTTCTCATAATCTGATGCCAACGAAGGTCATGGATAAATTAGGATTAGATATCACTAAGAAATACCATGACCCATACACCTTTGATTCCAAAAAATTCAAGTGTCTAGGAGTGATCAAGTACTTGGTTGTTTCTCTTACCCAGCTACCTATGAAGAGCTTCATGATGGACATCATAGTTGCAGACATACTTTCTAGATTCGGGATGTTGATTTCCAGATATTGGTCTAAAAAATTGGGAGGGACTCTTCAGATGGAAATTTCATATGCCACAATCCCAGTGTTTGGAGGGGAATTCAAAAGGCTGTATGGGGAAACCCAAATGGCCTACATCATTAATGTTGGTACAGGGTCCCCTGGTTGCATTTTGATATGTTCCAACGCTGTGTTTTGATATAAATTTTGTAATAATTAGTCTATTGCAAGGGCTTTAGGGTGGGTAAAAGTCCCCAATGTATTGTAATGGGTCAAAGGGTAGACCAAGAGTCTGCAAACCACAGTTTGCAAACCATAGGATAGCGCAGGCTAAAATGCTATAAGTAGATGGATAAATCAAGTCTAAGGGTAAGCAAGATGATTTTGATGCCAGTTGCGAACTGTTGAGATCTTTTTTGGGTTATAATTGGGTAAGGACACCTGCTGGTTGTGTGTGTGGAGATCCTCAGTCTTGCTGTGTGCGAACCCCGCTGGTTGTGTGTGCGGGTTGGGAATCGGTTGTGTAAGTGGATTTTGAATGCTAATGAATGAGAAATTTGTATATGTGTTAGAAGTATTGGTTTTTCTTTGTGTTACTTCTATGATCATATTGATACGCACATGGATGTGATGCCATAAGAAAGGGTTAATTACATAAATATGGTTATTCACAGTTTCTTTGCTTATGTTTACGTGCTATCTGTGGGTTTATGAGCTACATATTCTACAAGTATACTATTAAAGGTTCTGTGATAAGACTTCATCTGCGAAAATCTGATAGATCTTGAAAGGGTTGCCTTAAATAAATCTTCCTCTCTCTGGGTGCGGAAACCTGATTCCAGCACCCTCCCATAATACTTTGGGTGAGACCTTGGCCTACGTCAGCAGCTCATTGTCAAAAGGGCTAGTAGTATAGGGGTTTGTTGGTAAACCTTAAATCTGAACCTGGATCAGGACCCCTTGAGCCAACAATTAGTGATCAGCATAATCCTTAAAACAATCCCATATATGCTAAAGAAAAGGAATTGGGGTCATCAATACTATACCTTGCTACTCATGATAACAATTTCCAGTGTGAAATAACTAAAAAATAGCACTTTCAAGGTACAAATGAGCAGCATTTAGAGGGAGGACAGATCTATAATTTTTACTTTGATGGAGCCTCATCAAGAGAAGGATCAAGAGCCGGTGTAGTCCTCTTTTCTCCCTCTCAGATTAGGGTAACTATATCATATAAACTGCAATTTTCTACCACTAACAACACTATTGAATATCAGGCGCTTGTGTTGGGTATGAAGGCAATGAAATATTTGTGAACATAGCAGCTAATTGCTTTTGGTGATTCAGAGTTGGTAATAAAGCAAGTGAGAAACAAATACCAAGTGAAAAATTCCAAGTTGAAAAATTATAGGAATGAAGCCTGGGACTTGATTGAGCATTATTTTTCAGCATTTAATATAAATTTTGTCACTAGAGAGGAAAATCAAATGGTTGATTCACTAGCTATTGCTGCTAGTAATTTCAAATTTCCTTTAGATGTCAAGGTAGTCTATCATACAGGGAAATTTTTAAGGATGGGCATTTATCTTAAAGTTTAAAAATTTTGCAAATCTTAGTAGTCCCCAATATGTGAATTGTAAAAAAAAAATTGTTATTTTTTTAAAAATATCTAGTTTTGTAATCATGTTATATTAGTATATATAAATTTTTGGCGATTTTTAGGGTAAAATATTTTTATACTTTAAAATTTGGGCGAATCAATTTAAAAAAAAAAAAATGGGAATTGGTGAATCTTTTTTTTGGAAAAAGCATGGAAAATTATCCCACATGCGAATATTAGCCCCTAAAATTTTCCATGAGCCTATGATTTTCAAATAAAAAACAAACCTTCAATTCCTAATAACATAAAATATTGGCAAGTATTTGAGGATGACAAGGAAATTCAGAAATTTTTAGAGTGTCTTGAAGAGTTTGTAGATATACAAATTGATGATGAGCAGGACATTGTTGAATATCAAAATATCAAGCCTTTTAAGAAAACCATGGTTGTGAAGAACATTATAGATATGAAAAATAACTATATTCCTAAAGGCTTAGTCCCTTTAGAAAGATTGTTCGATAATAATTGTGTTTTTCTCAAGCCTGAAAGTAAAGTTGATGGAGAGAGTACAATAGAATGTAACATTGGCACAGAAGATCAGCCAAAATTAGTCAAAGTGTCCAAATTACTTTCTCTTGAAACTAGAACAAAATATATCAAGCTACTGAAAGAATTTGCTGATATTTTTGCATGGTCTTATAGTGAGCTAAAAAATTAGGATAAAGGAATAATGAAGCACAATATTCCTTTGAAAACAGATGCAAAGTTTGTAGCACAAAAAATCAAACATATCAATCCCATGTCGGTCCCAATAATTGAGAAAGAAATCACAAAATTATGGGAAGCAAAGATAATTCTGCCTTTGAGATTTTCTAACTAGGTAGCTAATATAGTCCCGGTCTGGAAAAAGAATGAAGAGATAAGAATTTGTGTCAATTTTCGCAACCTGAACCGGTGTTCATTAAAAGATAACTATCCACTGCCCAAAATGGATTATATTTTGTAGAAGGTTGTAGGATCCAAAAGTTTTTCAATGATTGATGGATTTTCAAGCTATAATCAGATTTCAGTTGAGAGGAAAGACAACATTTACCACACCCTGGGGTACATTCATGTACAACAAAAAGCCATTTGGTTTGATGAATGTAGGCGCAAATTTTCAGCAAGCAGTGTATATTTCCTTTGTGGGAGAAAAATATAGATTTGTAGTTATCTATTTGGATGACATCACAGTCTATTCAAAATCTGATTAAGACCACTTGAAATATTTGAAACAAGTTTTTGAAAAATGCAAGAAGTTTCGTTTTTCCTTGAACCCAAAAAATTCATCCTTTGTTGTCCAAGAAGGGAAATTATTAGGACATATTGTAACAAAAAGTGGCATCTGTATTGATCCAGGAAGAGTAGAAGCTATTCAAAAGATTGGTTTGCCAAGGAATAAAAAATAATTACAGTCATTTTTAGGGAAAATCAATTTTCTGAGGCACTTTGTTCCAAACTTCACAGAGCTGAACAAACACATAAATGTCTTGCTAAAAAAAGATGCAGAAATTAAATGGCGAGATGAAGCAAATAATTATCTTTTAGCAATCAATTCTGCCTCGACTGAAGCTCCAGTTTTGATTAGTCCTAATTTTGAAAAAGATTTTCTGATTTTTTCATATGCTTCAGAAGAGACAATTGCAGTTGTCTTGTTACAGAAGAACAAAGAAGGTTTAGAGTATCCTATCTCATTTTTCAGTCATGCTTTAAGAGATGTTGAATTAAAATACAGCCTGACTGAAAAACAAGCATATGCACTAATTAAGGCTTTGAAGTATTTTCGATTTTATGTGCTACATTCAAAAAATTTTGATTTTGTGCCAAATATTACTGTTAAAGATGTATTATTACAACTAGATACAGATGGCAGGAGAGGATGATGGTTGACCAAAATTCTGTAATTAGATATTGAGATGAGACCAAATAAATTGATAAAAGGTCAAGGCTTGGCTCTCTTGATGGTTAAATCTAACTACAAGTATTTAAATCTGAATGTAGAGGTAGCTGAAGGAGAATATGGAGAAGTTATTTCTAATTATACTGAAATATTTCATTCAGATTGGTACAAGGATATAGTATACTTTTTGTTAAATTTCAACTATCCCCCTGAAATGGAGAAGTCAAAAAGGAGAGCTTTCAAATTGAGAGTTGTGAAGTATTGCATTTTGGAAGACCGTCTTTACTGGAAAGACCATGTTGGAGTCTTATTAAGATGTGTAGATGAAGTTGAATCCCAAGAGATTATGACAAAGATACATGTAGGAGTGTGTGGAGGGCATTTGTATTGGAAAGCCACTACAAATAAAATCTTAAGAGCTGGCTATTATTGGCCAACTCTTTTCTCTAATTTTTTTTCCAAAGGAGTTGTGTTGAATGTCAGAAATTTGCTGGTAAACGGAAATTTCTACCATTACCTCTTATTCATATTTCAGCAGATGTTCCTTTCCAGTAGTGGGGGTTAGACTTCATCGGTGAAACTCATCCACCTTCATTGGGACATCATAGATGGAATCTCACAGCTAAAGACTATTTTTCTAAATGGATTGAGGTTGTACCAACCATAAATGCTACTGATACGGTAATTATCAAATTTCTGTTGGAAAATATTATGTCCAGATTTGGTTGTCCACAGAAATTAGTAACTGATAATGTAATGGCCTTTAATTCTACTAAGATGTACAGCTTCTCTCAGCAATACGAAATTGGATTGACTCATTCCACGCCTTATTACCCTCAAGGTAATGGATTAGCCGAGTCATCCAATAAAATTTTGGTGAGGATCATTAAGAAAATGTTGCCTGAAAATAAGAGAAATTGGGACACTCAGCTGGTACATTCTCTTTGGGAAGATAGGGTAAGTGTTAAAAAATCAATCGGAATGTCTCCCTTTTAGCTTGTATATGGTACTGATGTTGTAATGCCTTTGAAATTAGCTCTTCTTTTGATGAAGTTCCTGCAAGATGAATTTGATGATGAAAATCCAATCCAAAGGAGAATGTTGCAGTTGATATAAGCACACCAAATCAGAGAATCACTGATGGATAAAGTACAGAAGTATCAAACTAAACTAAAATCTGTTTTTTTCAAAAGAGAAAATCAGCAGTTATTTCAGCAGAATGATTTGGTGTTTCATTGGGATTTCAGGAGAGAATACCATGGAAAGCATGGTAAGTTTGACAATATATGGTTTGGGCCATTTAGAATTGTTGAAGTTTTGGAAAGCAATAATTTTCTACTCAAACATCTGGATGATGATCAACTGACTAGAGGCCCAGTTAATGGTCATTTTCTTAAAAATTTCTTTGTTTATTTAGTCAGTTGATTCATTCCATTTTAAATATCTCGTATGATGTGTCAATAAAAATCCATGCTCAATGGTGTTTGTGTCTATATATATGGTCAGTTTTGAGTCCAGTCAGTCAATTCTCAGTTCTAGTCATAATTTTCAAGAAGTCTTCTAAGTTTAAAGATTTTTAAGGCACTGATACTACAGTTATTGAAGCCTCATAGGGAGGACTTCATCCCCAATAGGAGCCACTGTTAGCACTGCAATTTTTTCAATTTTTTTCAAATTTTGGTCATCATTCTCTAAGGAATCAATCTGCCTTTTCAGTTCGGTTGTAAGATGAAAGTGTCGTTGTCAAGTGTAGTGGTGAGAAAATTTCATTTCTACCTTCATTCATTTCATTTTTCCTCTTTTACCTTTCATTTTTTGAAAAAAAACCCAAATTCCATTGTTTCATTTCTTTTAAAACCCATTTTTAACTATTAAAATTCAATTTTTATAGTTAAAAAGCAGATCTGCACACCCACTAACAGCCATATCATATTATACCCTTTTTACCTTACCTTCTATCCCATATTCAAACCTTATACAAGTAACCATTGTTGAATCCTACAAAATTTCTAATATGTGATATTATTGGGACGCATCATTTATTTTTTATCTGTTTCATAACATTCGAAATGTTTTATATAAATCCTTTATATTATGATTCAGACAAATTTTACCATATTCATTGAATTAATTTTTTCACTTATCTGCTTTTAAAAGTCCTGTAAAGAGCCCCACCTACCTTTCCGCATCAAATTTTCACAAATTTCACTTACCGCATTCACTTCTGCTTCCTCATTTCCCCGATTGTGATATTGAGTGGGACCCTTTCCTACCACGTCATCATCACTGATCGCATATCGTAATAATCCTCGCCACATTCATTTGCCACTCCAAAAATATTTTGATGCGATACTAAAGGGACCCACCTTTCCCTGCCACGTCACCCTTTCCCCATCATACATAGCAAGCTCTGGAGGTTAGGCGCTCAGGAATATGCTATAAACACTGAAATGTGATTGTGATTTCCACCAGTCGTTACACCTCGTGATCATGTTATAAACGCCAAAGAGCGATGTGCGATATTGTTGGGACCCAATTGCATATCGCAATTCTCAATCTCAGGAGGATATGCGCTCAGGAATCCGTTATAAATGCCGAAATTTGATTGTGATTTCCATGGGCCGTTACACCTTGTGATATTCTCTGCCCTTTGATCCATGGTTCTCATGCCTTTTCGGCCCCCCTTCTCCATTCTACTTTTAACACTGCGGGGTGGGGGGGTGGGTGGGTGGGTCTGAAAAGATGTTTTCTTCGTCGCTCCTCCTACTATGTATCCTCCTCTCTGCATTTTGAACCCTCCTCAGTCCAAACCTCCTTGCCACGTCATCACCCCCATCTCAAATCGCATTCCCTCCCGCTTGTGTCTTATGCTTAAAATTTTCCAACCCCGATCTGCGATTTTGATATATGTATAAATGGTGTTCTCCTCCCACTCATAATTTATTTAATAATCTATCCTGCTAATAAAATGAAACCCCACTATCTCTTTCAATCCACCTCCATAACCTGTTTAACCTCCATATTTCCTGCTCCTCTTTTATTTCTCCCACTGGCCCACAATTCAACGTGTCTCCTTCTCATATCTTTCACATGCCTAGTCCTTTTGTTTGGAACCTATATATATGGTTTTTTCCACTCCAACACTATTTCCATGTTTAATTCGAGACCCTATCGTGACAAACAATAAACCAAAGCAAAGGAACAGTGGCAGAGTTTCTCTGAAAAATATTTCTACCATTACTCTCAGCACCAAAAAATTTACGCAAGGCATCATGCAACATTCAAAGAACAGTCACATGTCACTTTCACTGATGTTTACACTTTTTGTGGAGTTGGTTGCACCAGAACAAAAGAGGAGTCTTCCTATAGACTGCCACATCATACAACCACTTCGAATTGTTAGCCTTGATGTTGTTTATTTTAATTATGTCATATCACTTTGTATTAAAGTTTTAGGATAAGCCTCATCTCTTGCAGGAGATCGTAATAACTTTTTGGAACACGATTACTCCTTTTGTGGAGATGAGAGTTTTATATGTGACAAACTGCTATGTAAAAAAGGTTCATGGTTTTAGAATCTTGGCTCATATGATCAATACTCTTTTCAGTGAATAAAATTGAAAGAAACTTTTGAGAACTTATTATCAATCTGGTGTGTGTACTATTGATTTTCACTTGTGTTTCCATATCTTATTATCTTGAGTGGCCATTTGCAATCCCTCATGTTGTTATGTGTTTTTATCAGTCCCTTGACATGTTCATGTGTTTTATCACTTTTTATTAGCCTCACACAGTGAGATTTCTTGATGAAATATACATGATGACAGTGTAAAGAGCATCACTTATAACAGTTATCTTCCATGATATTTCAGTGAGAATATTGTAAGTCTAGAAATAGCTTTCTCTTGTTGAAATATTGACAAATTGCTACTTGTGTTATTTTCTACCAAAAGCAGTTGATTTCTGCCTTGCAGACCCACTGTTTCTTCTTCCATTTCACATTCTCTTCCCCTCATAGGCTACAAACTCACTCTTTTGCTACCACATCAGACCCAATACCCTAATTAGTTGAACAGTGGATTTGACTAAAATCTCTTTTCAGTGAATGGGATTTTAAACCACCTACCAATCTTATAAACCAAATCATTAAATTGCCTTAGATTTTAGGATGTGTCTATTCAGGTTCTTGAAGCAGTCCAAGTGCTAATTTCAGTGCTAATAGATCCTCAGAAGCCTTTTTCTTAATGAGGCCTCTGTTTTCTTCATTTTCCATTATTTTCTTCCATTTTCCTCCTCACATGCGACATGTGACCTTTCACCTCCCTTTTCTCATATTTTCCATTATTTTCATAAATAAATGTCAATAAATGCAACTTTTCCTCTCCAAAGCCGTACCCACTTTCCATAGCCATAATAAACAATACAAACACTCGTACTAGGATTTTTTTGCCCAACATTCAACTTGGAATACGTGTCCCATGGTCATGGTTATTATTTTTCCTTTATTAAATTTTATTACATGGAATTTTCACCAAGGTAGTTACAGAACCCTCCCCCTTGGGGGAACACCGTCCTCAGTGTTCAACGACACCTACAACCAACAATACAGTTGTAAGAAAAACATATTTCCCATGGAACTTGATAACTTAGCTCATTGCAGTATTTACAATGATGAACCTGCTGAGAAGAAAACCAACATGACAACATGAAAACTATAACATCATAATGACATGACACTCGTACCACTTATTGGATATTTATAACATATCTCGTGGGGGTATTTACATCCATATACATAGGTACATATACCAAACATCATACCAAAATATACAAAAACATACACCAAAACACGTGCCAAAAAATTCTCTCAACCAACGAATAAGGAAGGATACATAGCCCGCATCTGATCCACCATCTCCCATGTAGCTTCATCATGCCCAAAATACTTCCATTGCACTTTAACCTGCTCAATTTCTTGATTCTGGAGCATGAGCGTATTTCTATGCAAAATTCACTGAGGTTCCGACCAGAATTGTCCTTTTGGATCCACCTCCAATATATACCATTCAATCACATGATCAACATATTTAACATACTTCTTAAGCAATGACATGTGGAAAAAATCATGGACATTCATTGTAAGAGGCAGTGCTCGTCGATAGGATATTGGCCCAATCCTCTAAGGAATATTGAAAGGTCCACAAAACTAAGGTGCCAACTTGGCACATGATCCAATAAGCAAGGAGATCTTCTTAGGCTTGATGCACAAGTACACTTGTTCCCTAACCTGAAACTCCTTAAACAACTTGTTCCAATATAAATATCTCTTCTGCCTATCGTGTGTTTCTTTTAAATTCTTCTTGATTACCTTCATTTCATGTCACATCTATTCCAACATACCTAGTCCAATCAATGCCCTGTTAATTGGATCACTCCAATCGATGGGATTATCGCAACTCCACCCATACAATGGCTCAAACGTACTCATCATCATATATTCCTGATAGCCATTTTTGTAAGAAAACTCTACCAGTGGAAGATACTCTTCCCACTTTCGCTATTGATGCATCACATACATCCTCAACATGTCCTCCAATATCCAACTAACCCTCTCTGTTTTTCCATCTGTGTGCGGATGATAAGTTGTATTGAAGCCCAACTCAGTGCCCAAACCTGCAAACAACTCCTTCCAAAACTTGGAAGTTAACTTTGCATCCCTGTCTAACACAAGCTTCTGCGGAAAACTATCCAATATGACAACATCCTTAATGAATACATGTGGTACATCATTCGTTAAGTATGTAGAATTCACTAGAATGAAGTGTGCTACCTTCATCAACCTATCCACCACAACCATGATGGAATCATGCTATATATATTTCCTTAGTAAACCTGTGATAAATTCCATGGAAATGACCTCCCATTTCCACTGTGGAATCAGAATCGGTTGTAGTATTCCACCTAGATCTTTACACTCTACCTTTACCTATTGAAAATCCAAGCACCTAGCCACAAACTTTGCTACGTCTCTATTTAAAGTCAGCCAATAGTAAAACTTCTTTACTATTGTCAACATCTTTTGATAGCCTGGGTGACCTGCATATGGTTTCACATGAAACTGCCTCAAGATCACCTTCTTGAGTTCACCGTTGTCTGGCACATATATCATGTCTCTAAACCTAATCAAGCCATATGCGATGAGATGATATTTCACATCTTGTGCACATGTACCTATACATGTATATGTTCTTGTACCAATAACGATACCTATACTTGTACATGTACCTGTATTCTACTGCAATCTATGCCTAAGCTCCATATAACTGACATCATGTTGACCTGCCTACAAGGTCCTAACCTGTAGATTGGTCCCATAGGAGCTCATAGTTTTTATATGATTCACTTGTATTTTCCTACTAAGAGCATCTGCAACCTTGTTCTCTTTACCTTTAATATACTCGATCTCAAAGTAAAACTCACGAATCGTGGACAACCACCTAGCTTTCCTGGCATTAAAATTCGATTGGTTTAATAGATACCTCAATCCATTGTGATCACTCATCAATATGAACCGTATTCCTAGGATATAGTGCCTCCACATATTAAATGCATGAATTACCACTTATAACTCAAGATCATGTGTCAGATAGTTTTGCTCGTGCTCATTTAATTTTCGTGACTCATAACATACCACTTGCCCTTCCTGCATAAGGAATCCACTAAGCCATCTCTTACAAGCATCTGTACATACCAAAAATTATTTTTTAGGATGTGCAATATTCAACATTGGAGAATGTGTCAGCAACTGCTTTAACCGCTCAAAACTGACTGCACATTATTTTTTCCACTCAAAATTTTTACCCTTCCTTTGCAATTATGTGATAGGATAAGAAATCCATGAGAATTTCCTGATGAACCTCCTGTAATAACTCATTAACCCATGAATCATCTTACCTCATCCACATTCCTAGGAGCTTCCCACTCCATGATATCCCTTATCTTTTCTGGATCCACTGCTATGCCTTCCTTGGAAACAACATGTCCCAAGTAATGTACCTTTGTCTGAAAGACACTACATTTGTTGAGCTTAACATACAACTGATTCTCTTTCAATAAGCTCAATATTTCTACTAAGTGTTCGACATGCTCTTATTCATTTTTATAATATACCAATATATCATCAATGAATACAATAACAAAATTTTTCAGATAAGGACACAACACACTATTCATCAAGCACACAAAAGTAGCTAGAGAATTAGTCAAACCAAATGGAACTACAACAAACTTATAATGTTTTTACTTGGTCTGGAAAGATGTCTTGTGAATTTCATATTATTTAATGTGTACTATATGATATCCTGATCTCAGATCAATCTTCAAGAACATTTTTCTCCATTTAATTGATCAAACAAGTTATCAATCCTCTGAAATGGGTACATGTTCTTGATGGTTACATTGTTCAACTTCCTGTAATCAATGAAAAACCTGAGAGTACCATATTTATTCTTCACAAAAAATACCAGTGCGCCCCATGGCGATAAACCTTGCCTAATGTATCCTTTGTCCAACATTTCCTTCAACTACAACTTCAACTATACCAACTCTGGTGTGCTCATCCTTTAAGGTGCTTTAGATGTTGGCACTACCCCTGGTACCAACTCAATGGAAAGGTGTACTTCCCTATGAGGTGGAAACTTTGAAATATATGTTATAAATACATCTTGAAACTACTGTAAAACTGGGTACCTGCTCAAAAAAAATTCATCCTCAACTTCCTTACCTTTGTCACTAGAAATATGCACTGGAAACAACACACACTATTTTTTGCGACTACACTTAGCCTGCATAGTTGTAACCATTCTCACTGATGTTGATTTCTTCTTACCCTATAAGACTCTATGTTCCCCATTTTCATCCAATCACTTAATATCTTTGTCATAACAATCCACCTTGGTCGTATGAATATACCACTAGTCCATACCTAAAATCATGTTATATTAACCCAATGACAATACATTCAAGCGTGTTGTAGGAATATCATTCAAGTCAAATGCAAAAGCTCTTACCCAATGATGAAGTATCTTCTTGGTACTTGTAGCCAACTGCACTAACCAAGAATTTGCATGCACTTCCTTATTCAAACACACTTATCCATCAGTTCAGGATTAACATAACTATAATTAGATCCAGGGTCAATCAAAATAGAAACAAATTGATCACAAAATTATTTCCCTCTCGATCATATACACTTGGTGACCTGCCTACCCATTATCCAACATTGCATAAATCTTAGGAATACTCTATCCAACATCTTCCATTGTTTGTGCCTCCTACGCACTGTAGATCTACGGTCTACCACCCTGATGCTATGGACAATCCCTCCTACAATGATATTTGCCACAAATCCAACATTGTATAGGCTTCCAACCTTCATCCTTATTTTTCTCCTCCGATCGAAGTCCATTTTCTATGTTATATGTATTAAACTTATTAGGTGGTGCAACATTCTCTTTGTTACCTATATCCCGAGGTCTTGCTTGCTTATTATCCAATTTTCCTTTATTTTTTTAATTACCCTTCCAATCCTTCTTAGTCTCAAATCTATGCTTTGATTGCTCATAAAAACGCTTTAGTTTATGGATGGCCTCCTCAAATTATATAGTCTCATCAAACTCAATCATGTCTTTGAATGCTATCGGAAACACACTAATGAATCTCTGAATCTTGGCCTTCTCCTCCTTAACGTAATACACATATATCAACAACTCTATAAATATTCTAGTGTACTCCTAATCGGTCATAGATCCCATCTTTAGCTCATAAAATTCCTTTTCCATGTCATCATAGTATCTCTTTGATAGATACTTCTTCTGAAATAGACTCTTGAATTTTCTCCAAGTCAATTCCTCCTTATAAATATCCCTAACATTCTTTACATCTTCCCACAAAATATATGCTCTACCTTCGAGGCTGAATGTAGCTATTATGGCTTTCATGTTTTCTGAGTAATCATGTAACCTTAAGAACTTTCTCATACCGAGAAACCATGCTTCTGAATCATGTGATTTCTTCATTTCCCTATCAAATGCAGGTGGTTTTTCTTTCTTAAAATCATCTAGAAAATATCCCCTGTCACTCCTCCTGTAAGGATGATAATGATGATGATCATAGTGCCTATCAGAACCAAAACTAGAATAGTACATGTGTCTGTCACCTCTCCTATCTGGAGTGTCTAAGAACCTGTCATCTTGTATCATGTCATATATATCCGACTTATTACCACCATGATACCTACTACCATATGCCCCATTATTCCCATCATCCTATCCATAGTTGATCCGAAGTGGCCCCTGTCAATGAAACTCTGACAAACTCTGAAGAATTATTGCATTAGCCTCTGCTTTTTTCTCCTATGCATGTATTATTATTTCAATATCTTCATTACAACTCCTTATTTATTCCTTCAAAATTATCCATGTGTCTTTTAATTCAGAAGAGTTCCCAACACCATTCTAATCATCTGATTCGTAGGGAGAATATGTGTAGTCTACCATCTTGCTGTCATCTTTAATTTATTCTTGTATGGCATCTCATGTCAGCTAAACCAAATCACAGTAAACAAACGTACCTTAGAATAATTCAATGAGGATATCTCATCTACAAGATCAACCAATCAATGCAATACATGTCTAGATATGATCATAACAACACACAGAAATATAACATATAGGTATATACACACATAAGCATCATTCTAGCTAGAGTCCAGTCATCAATGCATGACCATATCAACCACACATACCAAGACCTCATGCATCACAACAACAACCATAACAATGTACACTTGAAAATATGTAAGCACTTGAAATGTATAAACAACATATAATCAGTCATGCACTCATGAAAATACATTTTACAACAACACCATCAACTTTCAAATAGTGACATCACTGCAACCATGTCCAAAACCATTTGGGTGCAATAATAACATAGACCACAAGTATGAGAAACAAATATGCCACTGGCATGAATGCATGACCAACACACTTCCCATCCAGTCCAAGGGGTGAAATATGCTCTAATACCACATGTAACACCCTCCTTCCACATCTACCCGAGTAACCGGCCAACTAGGTTAAAATTATGAAGAAGAGTTACTATGATCTCATTCAACCTTCTAGGTCACCTTAAGCAATTGGAACTAACACCACACAACAACAAAGACCTTCTGCACATGCCACAAGACACCCTAGAGCCATCCTCACCTTCCAGGGGGCCAACCCCTGATCCAACCTGACATTTTCATGCTTCAATACCCCAGTCGCTCCCTTGATATGGGCAAGAGTGTGAATGGAAACCTCCATTCGCATGCACAACATGGGTATGCATGCGACTAAGGACTTTTCCCATTAGTTCTAAGCCTACAACCCCGATTTTTGTGCCACTTTTTCAAACCCAGAGCCCAGGTCACTGCCCATAATTCCATAACACTTTCAAAACTGAAATATAATAGTGGAATAATGATGTAAAAGAAAACACTTGAACAAGGACTTGATTGGATCCCTACTAGCCGTGACATGAATTTATTCAAACATGTCACAAATATGTAATATATAGGTTTAAATAACATATCTGAGCATAGGGGTCTCATACTTATCTGAGAATCGCTAAGAAGCATTGTTGCCTCATCACATTAATTGCATTATCATTTATTTGGTAATAGGTACATTGTTAATGCATTTACAAATCAAAACATGATGAGAGCCATGCATCATCACTATCATAAAACACATTCATAACCAACATATAAAGAACAGAAATGTCAATCACATAACAACCATATAAGCCATATAATAACAAGCATATTTACCAATAAACACAAGAGGAAAAGAGTTCTTAATGACATAATAAAAATTCCACCAAGTCTGGGACTTCCACGTTTCACTCGACCATAGACATGGCTGGGCCAAATATCTCTTCAGCCAGTCACCCTCATGCCATATTCTAAGCATGAATGTGGGATCTCATAAAACACCTCAATAAAAACCAAACAAGGCTTCCAGAATCCAAACTACCTCAACCCTCATCCAATGATTCCACCTCACGGTCATACATCACTAACCATCATCAAATTGGTCTCTACCCAAGTTTTCTAGGGCTCCAAAGTATTTTTTCCAACCATGGCTTCCAGGACTAGCAACTCAACCCACAACTTTCACCGAGCTTCCATAGCATTTATCCAATTAGGGCTTTTAGGACTAGTAACTCAACCCACTAAGGGCTTCCAAAGTGTTTGTAAAATCAAGGCTTCCAAGACTAGTAACTCAACTTAAGTTCTTACATGGCTTCCATATCGTTTCTCCAACCAAGGTTTCCAGGAACTAATAACTCAAACCACATCCACATGCATAAGAAAACCAACCAAAAAAACAAACAATTAAATGAACCCACAACATCATGGCTATCCAAGAAATCACAAGGCTAGGAAAATCCACTGTCAATCCAGGAAATCCTCCATGCCAATGACATATCATGACTAAGAAACGACATGCATATGCCATGCATGCCAAAATTAGTGAGGAAAAAATACATGTAACTCAATACCTACAAAAAAAACTCATTGTAGTTGTTGATCCCAATGTCCTCTTACACTTTCTTTCTCTTTCTCTTCCTTCTTGCTCCAAGTCTCCAAATATGCCACACTCTCTAAGAGTTCTCCAAGAAACTCTAAGTGTCCAAAAGCATGAGAGAGAGAGAGGGAATATAATGAGAGCTCCAAAAATGAACTGGCAAAAGGTTAAAACTGATAAAATCTTGCCCATTGATCCCCAGAAGCCCTTTTATTAATGAGGCCTCTGTTTCTTCATTTTCCATTATTTTTCTTCATTTTCCTCCTCACATGCAAATTCTGACCTTTCACCTCCCTTTTCTCCTATTTTCCATTATTTTCATAAATAAATGTCAATAAATGCCACTTTTCCTTTCCAAATCCTTAGCCATTTAATTTTCCAATTTACATAGCCATAATAAACCATATGCACACCCATGCTAGGATTTTTTTTTTCAAACATTTAGCTTGGAATACGTGTCCCATGACCTTGGTTATTATTTTTCCTTTATTAACTTTTATTACATGGAATTTTCACCATGGTTGTTACAGTTGCAACATCTACATCAACTATCTTGTGTGAGAATGAGTGGAAGGATTCACAACCATAGTCCAAAAGTATTATGTTTATGTTTTCTTGGAAATATATTAGTGTTAGTTGTCTTATTTTACATTATCTTGTTGTATCTTAGAATTCAGTTTAGTAATTATATCAGAGTTCTAGCATAAACTAGATGTTATTCAAATCATATTTTCCATCATAATTTGTCTCATTTTTTCAATGATAAATGGATGCATGAATGTAATTTATTGCAAGGTTTTGTTGATATGCAGGAAAGGGCACATTTACCACTTCCATCTTAAGCTCCTTCACCTTCTCTTTTCACCTCCAAATTTTGTCCCAAAACTTTTTTTTATAAGTCATTTTTCATAGATACACCTTGAGCACTCATCCTAGTGCAAGATAGGCCCTGAACTTGGCTAAGGTATTACCCCAACCTCCCTTCATTTTCTTCAACATCCATCCACCTCTCCATACCTTAAAGACACAATTTTCACCTTCAAAAGCCACTCATAAGCCCTCTTGTAGCATTGCATACCCTCATGTAGCAATAAAGGGCTCCTATAGCAACCTTGTAGCACCACTTTCCTTCATTAGTTTTTATCTCCACTACAAATTTGAATTAATCTATATGAATAATGACCCCCAATTGTGATTTTATGATCAAGGGAAGCTCTTAGGCCACTCCAAAACTTTCTTTTATTCACTGCAAAAACTTAGTAGAGTTAGTTTATTTATCACAAATATGATGCAAGTTGGTTAATGATTTACAAGAAAGTGTGAACTAGGTTGATGGTACATGCAATTCTAATTGGTAGTGTGATGAATTATGCAAGAGAAATTAGCTTCCTTTCTACAATTAGATTTGGTAGTTTGATGAATGTTGCAGGATAAAATAGCTTTCTTTCTCCAAGTAGTTTAGACTTTATCCTTTAATGAATTGATTAGTTAGCATTTACATGTTGAATCAATGTAATTTCCCCTTTCATAGCTATAAGTAGCTTTCAATTGTACCTTCATCAGTAATATTTCATTCTAATTCAGTAGGAGGAATGGTCTCGGAGCACTTTTCTAATTTCATAGTTAAGGGTGGCATGAGTAGAATCCCATATACTATGCATATAGCACTTTCACCTCTAATTTTTTATGAACCCCAGGTTGATAAATAGAGTTGAGGATCACTTGGGAGTTGAAACATTCTTGGTGCAATACCAAGGCTCAGCACTTTTTGGCGTCATTACTAAGGAGGTGTCTAAGTAGATGATTGTTTCTACATAAGTATTTTTTTTAGCTTTATGTTTTGCATTCAGTTTTGAAAAATTGAAGAAAACCAAGAAAAAATTTCTTTCATGCCTCATAGGAGTAGGGATAATCAAGGAAAATTTCTACCAAAAAACCCCCACACCCTCAATCAGTCAGCCTTCACTCTTCTCCAGTGACTATGAGCTTCCCTCTCTGATTACAGGGGAGTTAGAAGACCCTCTAGGTGAGAAACTTGAAATTTTTGAAGAACCTATTTCACCTGCCCAAG
Organism: Pinus albicaulis; assembly: GCA_034641835.2. NCBI lineage: Eukaryota > Viridiplantae > Streptophyta > Pinopsida > Pinales > Pinaceae > Pinus > Pinus albicaulis. Next base: position 849,533,217 of record CM076569.1, on the reverse strand, counting down.
TTATGGCTGAAAGTATAAACAACTATATTTTCCCCATCATAGAAACCAATGGAGATGATAGAATGAATAACATAAGCCATGCTTCCCTTCTACACTTCCATGGCCTAACCTCTAAGGATCCCGACACCTTCATGTTTGAATTTGTTGTTGTTTGTAGGACCTATGACTATGCCTCTAATGAATAGAAGAAAAAATTGTTCCCATCTACCCTTAAGGATGAAGCCTTGCATTGGTTTATGGGTCTTCCATGGGGTAGCATCACTACATGGACCCAAATTAAATAATAGTTCAATATAAATTACAAGGATTATTGTAGGTCCAAAGAAACCAAGGAAGAAACATTTAGGATGGCCATGGGACCTAATGAAACTTTACAAGACTAAGAGGAAAGGTTTCCACTTAACTATAGGAAGGCCAACTGTACCCTTGATCCTGCATTACTCAAGCTATTTCTTCTTTGAGAGATCTGGGAGTAAGTGTTGCAAACCCTCAACATGTTATCTGAAGGAGATATCTTCAATTATCCTATGATGACATAAAAAAAATGTGCTAAAAAATCACTCTAGGGTTCTTAGGAAGAAGGGTAGGGATAGTCAAGGCTTGGTCAGTTCTTCTTCCACCACAAAATCCATAAAAAAATTAGATAGCGAACATGTTGGAGGATTTAAAAAGTGAAATAATTCACACCTTTGCATTACATATGGATACCATGCAAATCAAGAGAAAAGAGGAGGATGCAGAGAGGGCTCTAGCTATTTTCTGCCCTAGATGCACTAGAAGACACCCTAGGAATGAATGTCATAGAATTCTACTCATTATATGAGGAAAACCATGCAACATAAAAATTATCTTCTTTGACAGACCTTAAAGTTGTATACCAAGGGGTAGAAGGTGAGTCAGAGAAAATTTTCTTCATTAATCAAAGGAGTCCTCAAGGACCTCAGCCATACCAATAGAGAATCTAAGGTGCACATTATTCTTATTACAATTCAAATATGAATATACCTTTGCAACCTTTGTACTCTTCCACTCATCCATCATGGCCCACGCCTCCTTATTGGCCTTATGCTCCTCCATATCCTCATCAACTTGTCAACAATCCTTTTCAGCCATATCCTTCCCAACCTCCTCAATGGAGAAACCCATCACAAGGGTGGAGACCTCAATTCAACCAGCCTCCTACTTTACTACCTTCGCTAAAACCTTAACCATAACTAAATCATCCTACTCCACCTAAGCAACCTCAAATTCCTTCTCAACCAAATCTGAAACCGAACAACAAGTAAGAACAAAATGTCAACAATGGAGAGAATTGTTGAGGATGTAATGGTCTCCATAGATTCTTAGGAATATCCTACTGATCTCCTGGTTCTCTAGCCCAAAACCAATTTTAATGGTTATCCTCTCGTCTTAGGAAGACCTTAGTTGGCCATTGATGATGCCTATATTAGTTGTAGGGTTAGGAACATGAATATTAAGAAGAGACCCTTATCAAAACAACTGGTATTGTATCCTCCTTCTAAACCCTATATTGAACATTATTTACCCTTGTGGTTAGAAGAAGAGGAAGAGGATGAATTGTATCATACAAGACTCTACCCAATCTGCACTCTAGATAGTATTCTAGGAGGGGGGGAACCTTATGAAGATGACCTGATTGATCATATCATTCAGAACCAACCCCACACTACCATTCCACTTGATGAAATTGTTAAATAATATGAGGGTAGTCCTTGGACCGAGTTATGATCAGTTGACTCAAGTCCTAAACATGTGAAAGTTGTAGAGTTTGGCCCATCCAAAACCCTAAAGATAAACCCCTCTCTCTAAGACAAATAAGAAGATAAATTGTGCAAGGGACCAAGAGAACACTTAGATGATTTTTCTTGGGATTATAAGGAAATTAAAGGGGTGCATCCCTCAATTTTTACTCATCATATTTACAACAAAGAGGGATGAAAACCTGTGAGCCAAACCAGAGGAGAATGCACCCAACTCTTAAGGACATTATGAAGGAATAATTGAAAATTTTGTTGGATTTAGGATTCATATACCCCATCTTAGATAGTGAGTGGGTGTCCCCTGTAGTTTTAGTCCCAAATAAGAATGGGAAGTGGAGATTCTATGTTGAATATAGAGAGCTTAACAAGGCCACAAAGAAAGACAAATTTACTTTTCCCTTCATTGACCAAGTCCTAGATGGTTTTGCAAGAAAGAAATTATTTTATTTCTTGGATGGATTTAGTGGTTACAATCAGATTGAGATCAGCCCTGAAGACCAAGAAAATACCACATTTTCATGCCCTTGGGTTACCTTTTCCTATAGAGTTCTCTCATTCAGTATATGCATTGCCCATGCTAATTTTCAAAGGGTAGTTTTAAGTGTATTTTTTGAACTTGTTCATGACACTGTTGAAATATACATGGATGATTTCACTCCTTATGGGTGTGACTTCCAGGAGGCTCTCTCTAATATGTGAAAAGTATAGAATAAATGTATATAAATGAATTTATCATTGAGCCCTGAGAAAAGTGAATTCCTAATGAATGCATGGATTTTCCTTGGCCATTCCATATCCAAGGAAGGGATACAGGTTGTCCCAAACAATATTTCCATCATCAAAAGGGTCCCTACCCCTCAAATGTAGAGAGATGTTAGGAGTTTATTGGGATTATTTGGGTATTGCATAAGGTCCATTAAATACTTTAGTAAAGTGGCTTCACCATTGTTTGGATTACCGTCCAAGGATTCAGATTTTTGTTGGACTAGCAACTATCAGGAGGCCCCTGAAATATTAAAAGAAAAAACTAAACATTGCACCCATCCTTAGGGGTCCCAAATGGGCATTGCTTTTCCATTTCCATACCGATGCATCGGAAAAATATATGGGGGAAGCCTTGGGAAAAGTAGAAGATAAATTTCCTTATGACATATATTTCACTAGTAAGAATATATCTCAATCTCAATAGAATTACACTGTCACAGAAAAAGAACTCTTAGTTGTAGTACATTCTTTGAAACAATTCAAGTACTATATCAATGGATATAAAACTTTTGTTCATATTGATCATGAAACCATTAAATATTTGTTATGAATAAACCTGATGTGAATTCTAGGATAATTAGATGGTTGTTATTGTTGCAACAATTTGATTTGACTATTATTAAAAGACCAGGGAAAGAGTATGTGGTTCTAGATTTCTTGTCGAAACTGAATTTTCATGTAGGTAATGAGGAGATGGTGAATGATAAAATTCCAAATGAAAACCTCTTTTCCATATTGGTGCTTTCTCCGTGGTTTTCTCACATAGCCAACTACCTGTTTTCTGGGAGGTTTCCTCCTAATCTATCATCTAGGGAGAAGAGAAACATTGTAAGGAAAAACACCCCTTTCACTTGGATTGGGGGATATTTTTCAAAATGGGACCAGATCAGATCTTGAGGAGATGTGTAAGGGAAGAATAGGTCTTTGAAATCCTCTCAACATGCCATGATAAAACTTGTGGGGGTAATTTTTCTACTAAGAGGACAACCTTTAAAGTTCTACAGGTTGATTACTATTGGCCCACTTTACATCAAGATGCAAGGAAACACGCCACCAAATGTGATCAAAGGATCGGAAAACACACACACACAACGATGAGATGCCCTTACAACCTCAAGTTTCCTTAGAGCCATTTGACAAGCAGGGCATGGATTTCCTTGGGCCAATTAATCCACCATCAAGACAAAATAGGTACATCATTGTGTGCACTGACTGCTTGAAAATTTTGGTTGAGACCAATGCAGTGAAGGTAGAAACTGAGTAGAAAGTTGTTGAGTTTCTGAGAGAAAAAATTTTGTAAAATTTTGGGTATCCAAGGGAGATATTCACTGGTCAAGGAGCACAATGCACATCAAAGTTGATTGAGGTTCTCATGAAGAAGCATCATATCAGACACAAGACACCCAGTGCCTATCACCCTTAAGAAACTAGGCAAGTAGAGGTCACAGATACATCATTGGAGAGAATCCTCACCAAGGTTGTTAACAACAACATGAAATATTGGGAAGACAGATCAAGAGAGGCTACTTGGGCCTATAACACCACTTGGAAGACCACCACTGGGTTCAATCCATATTATTTTGTTTATGGGAATAAATCGTTGTCTTCTATTGAGTTTGAATATAACACTTTGATAATGGCAACCCAATTGGACTTAGATGTCACCAGAGCACAACAAGAAATAATGCTCCAATTGAATGGCTTAGATGAGTTCAGAATGAAAACTCCCCTACACACTGAAGTCTTAAAATTGTAAAGGAAGGTCTGGCATGACAAGCATATCAAGGAAAAGAATTTTAAAGAAGGGGATTGGGCCATGTTATATGATTCTAGGTTCAAGTATTTTAAAAGGAAACTAATGGCAAGATGGTTGGGTCCATACCTAGTCAAAAAGTGTAATGAAAATGGATTTTTCCAGACCAGAACCATTGATGAGGAAGGCATTCCCTTGCTTGTAAATGGTCATAGCTTGAAGCTATATAGTAGACCTAAGTTAAAAGAAAAATTTATCATTTCAATCAAAAAATAATTAAATATGATTGGGAGTTTCATAGCTTCCAGTCCACAACATTCCTAGAAATTTGAAAAAAAATAAAAAATAAAAATAAAAAGGCCTGGATGAAAAACTCTATGAGGCATCTTAGGCCAACTCCAAGGTCAAAAAACTCTCTGAGGCGGCCTAAGAGAAAAAAAGAAGAAGAAGAAACAATAAATGTCCCTAGGTGAAAACCTTCTCTGAGGCACATAGGGTAGGAATACAGGTTGAAAACCCCCTTAGAGGCAACCTGTTTATCCCAGGAAAAAACAAGAAAAAAGAAAATAAGAACACAAAGAATAAACGTATACCATGTCTACTAAATTTTCTATTATTTTGCAGGATTGCACACAATGGCAGATTCCATGCCTACGAGCCAAAAACTACAAGTTATCATCCATCCTTCCATCCATCCACCTCATATCCATCATCTCCATTAATATTACCATCTCTCTCCACCATCCCATCAACAAGAAATTTGAATTTCATGACCTCCTCTCTGTGATTCTACAGGAAGGACCCGTATTGCTACAAGAAGGTCCTGTAATGCTACAGGAGGAGCCTTTGAAGGTACAAGAGGGTGATTCAAGTAGGAGGATAGACCAAAATACCATTATGGCTCTAATAAATGATGAATAATGTTATCTAATTATTTTCGATCATCCATCCATCACCCATCCACTCCATTTCACCAACAAATTTGCTCAAATTCTTCACTCTGTCCTACTTAAAAAAAGAGAGAGAGAAGCCATCATTTTATATTTCTACAGTGTCTATAGTAATCCTTCATGACTTTAACACTATTCTTAAGACATGTCATCATCTCCCTAAACACCCTCATGAAAACTGAAGACTCCAAGGGAAGATAAATGGACTACTACACGAAGAAAAATCCTCCTTTAGCGGCTTGTGAAAACACCACAGAGATCATTGATATATTTTGTTTTCCACCATCAGAAGGGATGATGAAGCCTTATTTGCAATTATGAAGATACACATCACTCTCAGGGAGGATTTCCACCAGCAACAACATCTTGGACATCGGAGAGGAACATGCACACGCATAATAAAAGAAATAGTCGAGGTATCATCAAGAATGGAGACATCCACAGGAAATAAGTCAAAGATTCAACTCCCTTGATATTAATGATATATGGTCCAACTCCAACATGTAAACCTCTGGAGAAATTCGATCCACATGTAAGCTCAATTATCGAAACCCTCACCTCCTCTCTATGCATAAAATGACTAAAATGTGTTTTGAACAAGGAAAGGTGATTTAATAGGCTGGAGATGGCCAGTGAACTTGGCCACCCTCAGATAGTAAACTTAATTTTATGGTTAGTCTCTCATACAACGTGGAAGTGTCAAATCAAAAGTGATTTGATGTCATGAAGGTGGGGTTATAATTACAAGGGAAGGAGGAATGTTTGCAAAAAGTGGGGACAACGATCTAAAAGAGGAAACCCATGTAAATTCCATGTCACCAAAACACTCCAAGATTTCAACTAAAAAATGGAATATTATGTACTAGGTCTTGAATTCTCTTGCACATTTTCTCATTTAAAAAATAGATAGACAGAGGAAAAATTTATTGTATGCCACTGAGGATATTCAAACCCCATTCTGCAACTGCTACAGGAAGGAGCTACAGGTAGTTTTTAAATTGCTACAAGAGGGCCGAGACTCTACTACAAGAGGAATTAAAGGGTGAGAAGGGGCTAGAATGGTTCAAATTGGCCTCAAAGATATCATAAACATCCATAGTTGCTTGAAAACAAGAAAGTAAAATCCACCACCCTTGTTGTTACACCCAATTGCATCGAAATTCTAGCTAGTGACAATATAATTGTGAAATAGAAGGTCTCTCTAAGGATTGTAGTGGTTAGAAACAAGACGATAATTTTTTGACAAAGATTCTAGCATCATTTTCACTCATTTCTACTAGGGAATTAAGCAATGTCTCACCACTGAAGTTATTAAAAAAAAAAGTAAAACTTTCCCTCAACTAAAAAACCAAGGAGGTAAAACAATAGAGATGGGGGGAGGATTCAATGGAAGGGAACCCTTAGACACCAAAAGGATTCACCTACACACTCCTGTAGTAAATTTCTTCAGAAGACACCAATGGTTAGGTTTCTTTGAGTTGTTGAAGGGATGCGATGATGAGCTCGCTCATGAATTTTCCATGGAATTTCATTCCCAAGGAGCAGACAGTGCCAACACTGTTTTAAGAGGGTTAGCCATCTCTCTCAGCCCTGAAACCATTATCAGAGTGACCACCCTACCTCTAGGGATTATATGGAGCAAAGAAGACAAGGAAATGAGTGTCAAAACTAGAAACAATTTCTCCATTTTGAGAAAGAAGCATGTTTAGGATAAGAGTGGAGTCAGAAGGGAAATCCTACCTTATCCTTTGGATGAAGTGGCTTACCATATCCTCAAGTATATCTCTTGTGAAGGACTAATAAGTGTGGTATTTTTTTACCGTTTCATATTACTCCATGAGTTTACATTCAAGGTAGAATTTCCTCTCCCTCAAAGACTTATTGTTCCCCACTTTCTCCTACATTCAATCATAGAGATGATTCAAAATGTGAGAGAGGGAAAACACTAGAATTTAGCTCACCATGGCCTCATAAGATTGATAGTGGTGGATCCTTTAAGGAACTTGAGGTTCCATGTTCTATGTACTAAATTTTTGGACATAGATAGGGATAATTTCATAGCAACAAAAGGCAATACCCCTGGGGAGACACCAACCTCTAGTATTGGAGGAAGAGTGGGAAAAACAGAGGAGGAGAAAAAAAATAAAAAATCAGAAGAGAGAAAAACAGAGGAAAAAGAGGCTGAAGTAACAGAGGAAGGAGAAGCAAAAAGTGAAGAAGAAGTAGGGGAGAAACAAGTAGAAGAAACAGCAAGCCCCAAGAAAAATTCTAAACCCAAAGAAGCACAGGAACAACCACCTAAAACAATTATATCACCAAGGTTTAGTGAACAAGAAGTAGCTACAACATTAGCTACATTGGGCACACCTATCAAGCCTAAAAGGAAGCAACCAAGACAAGGTCTCCTCTATTTTAAGACCAGAAAAAGCACCATAATTAAATAAGGGAAACCACAAACTCCCACAAGGGTCCCAATCATCATTGAAGAATCACCAAGTAAGCAATAAGAGGTTGGACCCACTAAAGGAAAAATTGAAGAGGTCACCCCTCCTAAACCCAAAACTAAGACACCTGTAGCATCTGTGAGTAGGACCACCACCAGTTCAACCACCTTCAAGAATCCAAAGTGACAAGCTTCCCTTGAACAAGAATAAAAAGGGAAGCTACAGGAGAGGAATATTTTTCTACAGGAGGGAAAGAGTGTGCTACAGGAGGGAAAGAGTGTGCTACATAAGGGGAAAAGGGAGCTACAGGAGAAGAAAAAGGAACGACGGGAAGCAGTAGCCTCCCCAAAAACATTTGAAAAGGACTTCCCAAAGCTCTAAGAGCCTAGTACATGTTGAGATTTTGTATAGTTGGTGTAGCATCGGGTGTGCTCTAGCCCTTAAATTTTGTGGAGGGGCTAAGACACACTTGAACTCCAAAACCTAGAAATTTTTTTGAGAAATTTCAATTGGTATTCAAGTTATTAAAATAATTAATTATTTTAATGGATTTCCTAAGTCTAAACTTAGGAAAATTAAATAATTAAAGTGAATTAATTAACACATGTTAAAATTTTATAAAAAGACACAGATTAGGAAGTATTTTAATCTCAGTCGTTGATGAATGTTTTAATCTCGGACATTGATGAGGTCTTCAAAAAAGTATAAGAGAAAGGATTGAGGGTCAGTTGGAGATAGACACATAGAGGCAGAGCACTGAAGCTAAGCTGAGATTATAGGGCAAGGTTTGCTAACAATTCTCAAAATTGTTTCAGCTGCAGAGAGGGGAGTTTAGACAAAGGGGATGGTCTGATCCTAGTGTCTAGAATCAACAAGATACATAAGCTTTAGAAAGGCAGCGCAAAGAATCAAGAGCATCAGCAACAAGAGGGCAATAGTTGTGCAGCGTAAAGGTAGCTTCAGTTACGCAGGTGTTGCACAGTCACTCCCATGACAGCGTAAGGCAGATGGAGACCCTTAGGGGTTACACAGAGACCCTCAGGGGCAGCGTAGGGATAGCGTCACCCAGTCTGGGGCTACGTAGCCCTTTTCAGTCTAGCGCTGAGGGGTTTTGGAGCTGTAGAGGTTGACGCAGGGGCTTCAGGGGCAGTGCTAGGGTTTCTAGGGCCTAATTTTGGCTGAGTCTTGTAAATCTCATTTGAGGGTGTGGATCAGTTAATATTTTGGCTTCAGAACATCTGGAGAGTTGCAAATCTATATTTTCTCTGCCAGGTTTTCCAGATCTGGAACCCAAATTTGTTGTATTCGGAAATACTCTTAATAATAAACCCTCCAGTAGCCAGAGACCGTTTTTTCCACATTGGGTTTTTCTGGGGACTATTTTTCCATAAAATCACTGTGTCGCTTTGCCTATTTGTGCATGTACTTTTTCTGGATCTGAATTGGTGAAAGTCTTTTATGTGTTTTTCTTCGATATTAATCTGGATTTTTTAGTTAATAACTTAATTTAAGTAAGAGGAGAATAACCAGATCAAACAATAGATTTATTCATAAGTAACATTCAAAAATTTTGACATGGTATCAGAGAAATTGCAGATCTAGGAGGGTCACTAGTAGAAGATTGAAGTATCTTGCTATAGAAATCAGTAGGAAGTGCAGCAGCAGCAGCATAAGGGCAGATCTAAAGGGACAACACACTTTTCATAGGAGCAATGTTACGCAGAGGGCAGGGTGACACAGTCTTACAATGTCTCTCAGTAGGCCCACACACTTATTGCGCAGAGGCAATGCAGAGACAATGCTAGCATTGTCTGAAGCTAGCTAATGTGATGCAGATCTGAAGCTATTAGATCTAGAAGTGCCTGAAGAAGAGCTGCAGAACTTCAGAAGGTGCTGGTGGGGTTAAATTTCTTAAGTTTTCAAAAAAATTAGCCTAAGCACTAGAGACAAAGAGCAGGAGGAGATCAACTTCTCAGAGAGTTTCTATCCAAAGAAACTTGCAGATCGATCAGAGGATCAAAGAGATTTCAATCATTGTTTGATTTGGCAGATTTCCAAGAAGGAGAATCAGTTGTCAAAGGGAGCAAAAGGTGCCTGTTTTGCCAAGGACCTTAGATCCAAATATTTAGCAGAGAGAAGAGGAGCTCCACAAATTTCTGAGAAAATGGCTCCTCATGGACTGCATGATCAGGATAGATTGGATGGCATATCGAAATTCTCAGTTTGGAAGGATATAATCCTGATAGTACTATAGGAATATCATTTAAGAGACCATACAGAACAAGTTCTGGCCACGTCGACCGATGCAGATCTCCTGAGGAAGCATAATGAAGTTGTTGGGCATGCCAAGTGGCTGATAATGGATGGAATTAAGGACCATATTGTCCCAAACATAACTGAGAAGAAAACAACTAATGATATATGGAAGGACTTAATAGCCCTATATGAGGGCAAGTCCGTATAGATGAAGATGCTTTTGGAGACTCATATGAGGTCATTCATGATGACCAAGGGAGAATACATGGAACATTTTCTTTCAGATTACAGTCGATTAGACACCAGTTGACTGCCACGGGTACTAAGGTGGAGGATCATGTGATGGTCAGGACTTCTCTCAATCCGGTCAGAGATTAATGGGAAACCTTTGTCCAAAGTATCTTGGGCAGAGCAAACCTTCCAGATTGGGATAGCTTGTGGGCAATCATGTGTCAATAAGAACTCTGCAGATTCACCAAGAAGAAGTACAACACGAGATCGAGTAAAGTGAAGAAGCAAGATGAAGAAGATGCAACCTTGGCATCAAAGAGATAGCAGGGAAAGAAGAAGAAGGACCTTTCAAAGATCAAGTGCTTCCAGTGTGGCGAAATAGGACATTCTGCCAATAATTGTCCTCAGAAGAAAAAGGACAAGGAATCTTATTCTTCCAAGACTATTGTGGTGGATGATGGGTCAGAAGATGATGCAGCCATGATCGCTCATGAACCACGAAAGTGGGGTGACATGGATCTGTAGAGCAGATACATAATGAGGGTGGGATCCTTGAGTCAACCCTAATCTTGGATCACATGTAAGCTACGGGAGACTTAAGATGGTAGTGGGATGAGTCAGGAGATGGTTGCATAAGGTCACAATGAAGCAAAAGGGGGAGCTGAAGAGCTGAAGAGGGAGCAACGTACTGCAGAGGCAACAACATCAAGGAGGTAGCAGCGTAGAGGGTTATGGGACTTCAAAAACGCAGAGAGGCTGAGCTCACGCAATGCAAATATGTAGCAATACATTGTCTCCAGGAGGACAACGTAAATCAGCAGACAAGGAGCTTCAGTGATAGATACATCATGACTTATCTATCAAAACAATTGGGCAGGAGTCTTTCAGTTGCTTACTTCTCGGAAACCGAGTTGCAGTGCAGTAGTTAGCAGTGGCAGTGTTATGGGCAGCATGATGAAACAATTTCAGAGGTAGCTGCAGTACATATGTGGCAGTGTCAGTGGCAGTGGGATGGGCAGCAGTACAGGAAACAACAATGTAGTGGATGGAGGGCAGCAGGCCAAGCATCAGCAACACAAAACCAACAACAAGATCTTGCAGTGCATGGTGTGAATGCATTTCTAGAGCAAACTTCGTGCTAAGAGGGAGTGTTGAGATTTTGTATAGTTGGTGTATCATCGGGTGTGCTCTAGCCTTGAAATTTTATGGAGGGGATAAGACACATTCTTGAACTCCAAAACCCAGAAAGTGTTTTGAGAAATTTCAGTTGGTATTCAAGTTATTCAAATAATTAATTACTTTAATGGATTTCCTAAGTCTAAACTTAAGAAAATTAAATAATTAAAGTGAATTAATTAACACATGCTAAAATTTTCTAAAAGACACAAATCAATATGTCTTTTAATTTGAGTCATTGATGAATGTTTTAATCTCAGCCATTGATGAGATCTTCAAAAAAGTATAAGAGAAAGGCTTGAGGGTCAGTTGGAGACAGACACATAGAGGCAGAGCACTGAAGCTAAGCTGAGATTCTAGGGCAGGGTTTGCTAAGAATTCTCAGAAGTATTCAGTTGTAGAGAGAGGAGTTTAGACAAAGGAGATGGTCTAATCCCAGTGTCTAGAATTAGCAAGAGATAGAGAGCAACGTCAAAAAGGTAGTGCAGAGAAGCAGGAGCATCAACATCAAGAGGGCAGCAGCTACATAGCGCAGAGGCAGCTTCAGCTATGCATCTATTGCGCAGTTACTCCCAGGGCAGGGTAAGGCAGCTAGAGACCCTCAGGGGTTACACAAAGACCGTCAAGGGCAGCGTAGGGACTGCATCACCCAGTTTGGGGTTACACAGCCCTTTCCAGTCTAGCGTTGGGGGACACATTAGCTGCAAAGGCTGATGCAAGGGATTCAAGGGCCGCGCTGGGGTTTCTAGGGCTTAATTTTTGCTGAGTCCTGTAAATCCCGTTTGAGGGTGTAGATCAGTTAATATTTTTCCTTCAGAACAACCAGAGAGTTGCAGATATATATTTTCTCTGTCGATTTTTCCAAATATGGAACCCAAATTTTCTGTATTCAAAAATATTGTTAATAATAAAACCCTCCAGCAGCCAGAGATAGTTTTTCCCGCATTGGGTTTTCCCAGGGACTATTTGTCCAAAAAATCACTGTGTCACTTTGTCTATGTGTGCATGTAGTTTTTCTAGATATGAATTGGTGAAAGTATGTTATGTGTTTTGTTTCGATATTAATCTGAATTTTTTAGTTAATAAATTAATTTAAGTAGGAGGGGCATAACCAGATCTAAAAGTAGATTTCTGCATAAGTAAGACTCAGAAATTTTCACTATCCATAGCCTAGTCTGGGTCTTACTATAAGCTCATATAAGGAGGGAGGATCAACCCTGAAAATTTTTCCACTCCACTCCTCTATGAGCTAGAAATAGAGAGAGGAAGGACCCATAGGTGGATGCAAATTTCCAAATCTAAGAATGTGGCATATGTGGGACTTATGGAAGAAAAGGTCATTGAGATGGGAAAATAATTGGCCAATTTGAGACTCAAGGAATATATGATGAAAGAGAAACTACAAGCAGAGAACATACAGCTTAAGGAGATGCTGTAAGAGAAATAAACCCAACTACAATGCAGGAAGCCTTCAAAGTCTTATGCTCTCTTTCTTAAAGAAAAATGGATACACTAGCATAATATGGCTCTCTACCCTTCTAAGACTACAAGAAATTTATTGAGTTTTGCAAGCAAACTAATATGGAGGAATGGGAAAAGGCAGTTTAATTCTACATGCACAACTTCATTTTGACTGATCTGAATTTATGGGACCCCAATTCTATATTGGGATACATGTAGCTCATGGATTTCGCATCTTAGTTAGTTCATGAAGATAAAAGGGTCGAGGAAGAGAAAAAGAAATGACACAAGAGGAGAAATAACCTTTGTACATTAGGGCCAAGCTATTGATCCCTAAGGCTTTCATTACTAATCATAAATGTATCCCTTCTGATGCAACTTTGGCCCCAAAATATATTACAAACTTGAAACAAGCCATCCTACACTTTGACAATACCCTTAGACTGTTGGGAATAGAAAGCCTGCTAGCTTTTCAAAACATATGGCATGCCTTACCCCATAGTTTACATGTCAAGGAATACCACTCATCTGAAAGGATAAGAAAGGACTTAGAAAAAACACCATTATACAAGAGAGTCATGAAGAGATTGAAAGTCAAATGGATAGGAATAAAGCTCAGTACACCTTTGCTACTAGGATTGCAGGAAGGAAAGGACCAAACAGAAGAGTAGCAGGAATGGACTGAGATTGAGAAAAATGTAGGATTTTACCTAGAAGAAGGCATACCATCTGAGGTTCCTTGGGATGTCAAAGATTCCACCAGGGCCTTGAGAGATCTTCACATGGATGATTGAGTTTCTCATAGGATGAGAAACACCTTCAGCAGGGGCTGGTTATGAGGCCCATCAATAGGTACATTTTGAGGGTCATGATTCTATCCTCCAACCTTAAAACTATCTTTTTCTCACATTTATTCACATTTTTTGTTATAGTATGCTTAGTGAGAAGTGTAAAAGGTGTTTTTCATAGTATGTGGCCTAATTTGGGTTAATTGTAGGAAAATGGAGACTTTTTTAGATAATTACTATGCAAGGGCTCGAAGGAGACAACAAGGAGAGAATATAGGGGGTTTTCCACCTTCTTAACTACCTAAATCAACTCGAGATCACAAAAATCTCTCTCATCAATTTGATTCCATAGGCATCCAAGCCATTACCAGTGCAAGTGAAGCTAAAGGAGGACAAGATCCACCTTTTTCAAGATGAAGGAGACAACCACTCCTAGTTTCAAGGTAGCTACTACAACTACCCTTTTTTATAAATAATCAAGAATAATATCTCATTAGTATTCAATTTTTTTCAGCTACGTGTAGCTATTGAGCTCAAGAGATTGACACTGTTATTTTGAATTTTATCTCATGTAAAAGACTTCTATTTTTTGATAATGAGAAGATGGTTATTAAGTTGCATATTATGTAGCTTTAGAGGGCTAAGACCCTTAGGTTTGGTCCCAATCGAATGGCTTAGGTCCCTTTGGTGTATTTGTGTTTCTCTTAGCTTCAATTATTTCTTAGTTTCTTTCATTTTAGTAGAGATTAATTTATCAAAATATGTGTTTGCGGCCTCTACATCACCTCTCTTATGGGAGAATGAGTGGAAGGATTCACAATCACAATCCAAAATTATTATGTTTATGATTTATTGAAAAGAGATTAGTGTTACTTGTCTTTTTTTACATTTTATTTATGTAGCTTAGAAGTTATTTTAGTGATTAGATCAAAGTTCTAGCATAAACTAGATGTTATTCAACTCAACTTTTCCATTGTAAGTTGTCTCATTTTTTCAATGATAAATGGATGCATGCATGTGATTGATTGAAGGGATGTGTTGATCTACAAGAAAGGGAACCTTTACCACTTCCATCTTGAGCTCCTTCACCTTCTCTTTTCACCTCCAAATTATGTCCCAAAACTCTGTTTCATAAGTCATTTTTCCTAGGTACACTGTGAACACTCATCCTAGTGCAAGATAGGCCTATGAGAGGCCCTGAGCTTGGATAGGGGCTTAAAAAAACCTCCCTTAATTTTATTAAACCCCCATCCACCTCTCCATACCCTCAAGACATCATTTTCACATTCAAAATTGACTCGGAAGCCTTCCTGTAGAATTACAGGCCCTCCTGTCACGCAATACAGGGCTCCTGTAGCAACCATGTAGCACCACTTTCCTTCATTAGTTTTGATAACCACTACATATTTAACTTAGTGAATATGAATAATGAACCCCAACTGTGATTTTATGATAAGGGGAATCTCTTAGGCCACTCCAAACCTTTCTTTTCTTCACTGCAAAAACAAAGTAGAGTTAGTTTGTTTATCACAAATATGATGCAAGTAGGTTACTAATTGACGAGAAAGTGTGAACTAGTTAAATGGTACATACAATTTTTATTGGTAGTGTGATGAATTATGAAAGAGAAATTAGCTTCCTTTTTTCAAGTAGATTTGGTAGTTTGATGAATGTTGCAAGATAAAATAGCTTTCTTTCTACAAGTAGTTTAGCCTTTGTCCTTTCATGAATTGATTAGTTAGCATTTCCATGTTGATTCAATGGAATTTCCTCTTTCATAGCTATAAGTAGCTTTCAATTGTACCTTCATCAACAAGATTTCATTCTAATTCAGTAGGAGGAATGGTCTCCCAACAATTTTGATCTAATGTCACAGTTAAGGGTAGCATGAGTATAATCCCATCTACTGTGCATATAGCATTATTAACTCTAAGTTTGTATTGACCCTGGGTTGATAAATAGAGTTGAGGAGCCCTTGGGAGTTGAAAAACTCTTTATGCAATACCAAGTTCCACCATCCATCACTCAGCAATGTCCTCCCAAGCCTTATAATCCAATTGGAAGAGACCAACTATCTTTTGAACATCATATTTTTGTCATCATAGCTTTAAATATGCAATTTCGATTTATTGTTTTTATCATGAGTTAAATATCATAGAAATATTTTTCATTGGTTCCTTTTTAGCATTTGATGGTCTCTGCAAATAGATTAGAGTTTACGTTGAATGCAGCAGTATAAATTTGCTTTCTTGCATTTCATTCCATGCAACTACTCTAGGTTTACATTCCTGTCATTTAATTTCTGCAAAATATAATTAGGATTTTCTTTTTCTACAAATATATTAGAGTTTCCTTATGCAATAGGACAAGAAATTTTTCAATCATTTCCTTCCTTTCAAATTTATATTCAATAGATTACCTTCTCTGAGATTATAATATGATTTTTGCACATGTCAATTCAATTCATTGTATCATCTCAACAAAAGAATGACGCATTGCATGTTGCACACATAATGTCGACACCTCTTAAGTTTGTACGATCCCAGGGTTGATAATTAAAGTTAGTAGACTTTGGAGTTGCAACATTATTGTTGTAATACTAGGGCTCATCACACATAACAATTGGATTTGGTCATGAGACCTTCCTTGGAGTGGAGCATGAGACATAAGGGCATAATATGGAGTCTTATGATGGCATTAGAGGAAATTTCAGCCTATAAGTGCCCATGAAATTTTCATGTAATTTCCATGTCATAATATGTAAACCAATCAAAATACTTTAAATTTAAAAAGAGGTACATGTAAATATTTTGGAGGCAAAAAGAAGAAAAAATATATTTTTAATTGTATTTTTGGTTTATGTTCTTATAGGTTTACTCAAATTTCAAATGTAGACACTCGTTGGATATGGAATTAAATTATACATCCAACGAGTACCCATTATGCATACTTTTGAGAAGACTCGCATTGATAAAAAAAAAATGAAGATACATTAAATATGCATGTTGAACACACTTTTTTAATGTATCTTCATTTTTTATCAATGTGGGCCTTGTCAAAAGTATGCATAATGGGCACTCTTTGAATGTGGAATTTAATGCCACATCCAATGAGTATCTACACTTGAAATTTGAATAAACCTATAAGGAGATAATCCTAAAATACAATTTAAAAAAAAATATCTTTCTTCTTTTCCCTCCAAATTTCATAACTCTTATTTTATTATTTTAACTATTATTTTATTATATATCCTTAGGAGACCACTTTTAAGCTGAAATTTCCTCTATTGTGCAACTAAAAAACCTTACCAATGCATCACTTTCAAAATGACGTGTTGACACAAACATAGAACTACCTACCCCAAGCAAAGTCAAGAGTCACTTTTACCAATACACATGCACACAAGGCAAAGTTTAAGCAAGATACAAACAACTTTGGTTGAGAGACGTCCCCCATAGTGCAAAATGACATAAGAATATACTATAAAGCTTGATCATAGTGTAATGAACCAATTATGCCAACACATTACCTTTAGAGTAACATGTTAACACAACATTACAACTACCACTCCCAAGAAAGATTGAGCATCGTTTTTACCAATTCACACACACCACAAGGAATCAACGAGATTCCATGTAAAAAGATAACATGGCGGGATGGGGTTGACATTAATATGAAAATAGGACATCACATGGAAGGATGACATTGATATTAATAAAAAATTAAAAGCCCATTTTTTTAGGTAAGGAAGGCGTAAGATAAGTATTACTTCATATCCACACCACACCTAAAAGAGTATAAATAAGATCCTTTTAAACTTTGTGAATAATTCACAATGTGGATACACCCATCTATCTTAATCCTCTGAAGGTCAAGCAAGACCCCCCTTTGATATGAGAAACATGGAGGCGAAGAGTGTGGTCTTGAAATAAGTATGGAATTATAATTTCTTCTGGCTTGCTCCAATGAAAAATTATTTGTATAATGGATAGATTCTTGTAGTAATAAATGATATATACTCCATCCACACATATAAATTGTCATGAATATATCATGTCATTTCGATAAGGAAATCCATGTATAAATTATTTACTAAGTAGCCACATGATTTTCCAAAAAATTATAGTTCCACCAAAAGCTTGATTTAAATAAAAAGTAGTTGAACAATCTAATCAGTTAGTATAATGGGTAGATGGAATAGTAAAATAACATCATGTTGAACTATAGTTATATCTCACAAGAGGAAAAGGATCATGGAGCCCAATTACTGTGTGACATTGATATCATCTTATTGGCATAAATATTCCTATATTTTATATGATGACCTCTTACTTCCAAAAATTCCTATATTTTATATTATGACCACCTATTAGCTTGAAAAGAAATATGTTTTGTCAGTAGAATGATGGCACATCCTTTGAGACTTTCAATATATTTATTTTCCATTAATCTTGTAAAGGTATTCATTTAAGAAATAAGGGGTTCTTAAAAATAAGAGAGTGAGAAATTGTGACGTACATATTTAAATATAGGAAATTTACATAGTTCTTTCGAGAGGGGATCTAAAGCCCAATATGGGGGAGATTTTTTCATGTTATGTTCCATTAAAAAAAAACAGAACTCATCTCAATCATACTTTGAAAAATTACATGTAATTTTTCTCCATCAAACACACACACACACAAACACACTTCAATATGAATATCAAATATCCATCACAAAACATGAAATTGGAAGCAAAAAAATTCAAGAGGCGTAGGTGAAGCCATGTGTTCATCCCATTTATTTGTTGCCCATGGATTTGACACTAGATGGAACTCTCAACTGTAGAAATTTGTAATGTCAACCTCCAGTCTTGAAATTAATGTGAAACCATAACTCCTTCCCTCTACAAACAATGAAATTTCTTCTATATATTTAAATATATAATATAGCACATAAAATAGTTCCAATCGAACAAAGAAACAATGGTGTTGACAAACTCTTCAATTTAATTATGTGGTTTGTGCATTTCTTCTTAGAAAATTGATTCACACATACACATATATACACATATAACATTGATCAAATTCAAAAATATCAAAAAAATAGAAAAATATAATTAAAGAAATTGATTTATCGAAAAATAAAAGGTGAACCAAGTAGTGTTTCTCATATATCCATAAAAATAAGGAAATCACATATCAAAATAATGAACAGTAACTGAGCGAACAAGTCAATGCAATAGTGAACAAATATTTCAAGTAAGATTTTCTCAAATGTTAAGATGATAAAACTATGCATTATCTTAATATTTGTTTGAAATGATCAACACCTCCACCCCTACATCTAAGCTCAATGTTGATGATTTTCCTAGATCCATTTTAAAGAATGTGTGTAAAACACAATGTATGTCATGGAAATGAAAAGTTGGAGTCTCGAAATTTTGTGAGCGTGTTTGCTTCAAATGATTTCATAAGGTGACCATGGTATGCAACAATGCCATAAAAAATCTTGCAACAAATAGTGTGCCACCAATATATGTAGTATATGTACATGTCTCCATTCAAATTGACTCCACATTCATTTAAGATTTTCAAATAATAACATATCGTTCATTAAAATTTTGGAAGGGGAAAACACCCATTAATTAACTCCATTAATTCAACAATCGTCAAGTGATATCAAACTAGAATAAATCATGGTCCAATATGTACATATATATCTTTGAGTCTTCATGGATAAAAAGTTACGTCTATACCAAACAAAATGGGGCTTTGGCTACAAAGAAGAAAACATGATCACTGAGGTTTCATTTATAATCATTTCAAGTTTAAATTTCATTTGTTGAACAATTTCATTATTATTACTACTGAACATGATATGATAATTATTATTTTTTATTGTTAACCATGATTTGATATCCATTTATATTCAATTTCCATGAACGTAGAAAAATTTTCTAACTACATTCATTTAAAAAAATGGAATTAATAATGTATGAAGTATCATTCATGGTTAAACCCTAAGGAATGCCTTTAATATTGTTTTGTATTAGTTTCAAGCTAATGTTGAACTTAATAGTTGATCTAGATTGTATCTCTATATAGTTTTACATCCATCTCAATGATTTTAGAGTGGATAAATTGGAGGAATTATCATATAGGAGTAGCTTTATCATTAGGCCTGATTTGGAGAATTGGGGTCTGAAACCTTTTAACGCAATCTTGAGGCCTTAAATGACATTTTTTATGGGAAAATATTGTTTCTTAAGTGCAAGACCCCACAGTGGATATTACAATAAGAGACATTCCCAATGTTTCAAGAGATACATCAATTAATTCAAAATTTATGCCTCTTGGAAGTTGGCCCATCATATTGACCACCATAATTTAGGAGGATGCCAATTCAACCCCCATTACTCATGGAAACGTGGCTAGCCACATAAAGGTTTTGAATAAGACTCTAGAAAGGTAAAATTTCTAATTTAAGTCTAGTGTTGAAGTAATTAAATGTAATCCCTCATTGGATATCGATTTATGTTATAATCAAGCCAATAGGAGGAAAGGGGGTTCCATTCATTTCAGATTTTATCTTGTTCCACAGTAGAGAAAAACAACTTGGGAGTGGGAGTAAGAGAATAATAGAGTGGGTTTACTTTCTATAGTAGAATATTAGGTTACATGTCTCAAGTATCTCCACAAGTAATGTCTTCTCCTTTGTATTTGCATTATTTCCATTCCAAAGAAAAATAAAACATAGCAGTTTTCCCTTCTAAATGGATTTTCTCTCGTAATGGTTTCCCAAAGCATATATTGTGTTCATTTTGGTTGTTGTGTGAATTTATTTTATTGTTCTATATTTTCCACAATTCATTTATTAAATGCATGAGAGAAAAAATAGTAATTAATAAATCTGGAATCTAAATAAATTAACCTTCTTAGTATATATTTCAATTTAATTTTATCAAATCTATTATGATGAACTATGTAATGAAATATCCACAATAGTTTATAAATAATATTGTTATCTGTTGGGCCTCAAAATAATCCCTATTTTCACTCCATTATCCATCAATATCTTCACATTTTACCTTCATGTCACCTCCATTCTACCTCCATATCATTACATTCACCTCATTATTGAGTCATAACTATGTTTTTCCAAAGTTTATTAATTCTTAATATTTTAAAGTGAATTTATGGCTAAAACTTAGAAAATAATATGTTTATACTTATACCTAACAATTAGCATGAGTTTGTTGACATGTGTAGGCACAAAGGAAGCTTCCAAGACACCTTTATGTGGCCTTGGATGATCAAATTCGAATTTAAGAAGATAAACCTCATGGAAAAGATCATGGAGGATATCATGGAGGATAGGGTTATGTGTCTAGATGGTTAGAGATATTAGTGGATGATCATTATGAGTTTGTTACTCCTCTCATTGTATAAATAGGAGTACCTCCTCCATTCCAAAGGGAGGACTCTTAGAGCATTGTATCCAATTGATGATGGAATAGAATAAAGCTTCATTTTTCATATATTTCCATTATGTAGTTTTAGATGTAAATTGTGTTTATGGAATTTCTGTAGTTTTAGATATAAGTTTCCTTAATGTAGTATATGGAATAATTTGTCTTGTTCTTAAGAGAATTGAGCTCACTCTAAAAGGATGAGAGAAATCATTCATAAAACCAGAAATTGTCTTGATATAAGTTTTTTTTATTTTGTTAATTGTAATTTGTTATAAGTTGATGTCTATGTTTGTTATTTAAGGTTTGATATATTTGTATTAATATATTAATGTATTAATATATTAATTATATTAATATATTATATATTGATATAATTGTATTAATTGTTATAGTTGTAGTTTGTTATTATTTTTTTTATTTAATTTGTTGTATATAATTGTTGTTATGTTTGTTGTTATATGATTGAATTAATATATTGTTAGGTTATGAAAAAAAAAAAAAAAAAAAATTGTGTTTTGTGACAGTGGTTGTTTTAAAGGATTTGAGGGGCGAATATTGGCATTTTATAAAGTAAAGAACATTGGCATAAAAAAACTTTGGTGAAATGCATATTGAGAGAATAATGGAATTGGATGAAACCGCAACAGTTGGTACAAGGGAAAAATAAAAAATAAAAAAATAAACACACTTTTCACAAAATTCACGCAGATTTGAAAATAAATAATGGAACACTTGGAAACAAATTTTAAAAATCAATTGGAGGATTCAATTCTATTTCGATAGCATCAAGATGGTATAAACTCATCACATGGTTCTTGTATGCTTTACAGAACAGAATTGCGAAGCACATTTCATGAGTTATCTGACAAGGAGTATTATTTTTCATGGTTATTTTTAAGAATGGATTGATTTTAATATCATGATTAAGTCAATTTCAACACCTTTGATTGTCCTTAATTTGTTTTATTTGGTATAAATTTTTTGCGTAAGAATCATGTAGAAATGCGCATTCCTTCTTGAACAAACTTATGTTTTCTTTCTGCCAAGTTTTTTTTACAGGTTACAGGACGACAAAGCGATCATTACGGAGACTACATTGTGACGACAATTAGTCTTCCAAAGACTAAATTCATGAAAAATTCTCAAGACAAATCCATCTCCACAACCATTACCTTCCACCTCCCTTTTTGAAAAGATTTTGAATTCCACCAATTGTAAATCCATAAAGCATATCATTTCCATGTCCATTTTTCACAGCAAGAGTTCTTCTTCATTCACCATGCATTTCCTTTCATCTATTCCTAACTCATCAATAAAAGCCATTTTCCATTTCCATTTCCATTTTCATACCATTTTTTTCATTTCCGCCAATAAAACCCTGCTTGAGTCAAAGTCCTAGAGTCTAAGTATCATTGAAAAACACCTAGAGGCTTGCATGCCTTAATGGCAAGTACTATTGCCAATGAACAATGGGAGTACATTAATATCCCTTGTTCGTTGGATCTTGTAGGTGACTCGACCACGACAAATTTATTCGTACCTACAAAGATGTGTTAGGCATCCTGACTCCCATTGGAATCAATGGTGGGAGCTCTTGTGTTGGTTAGGGGCATTCATTAACGGCCACTAAGTCAACAACTTCTTGCTATGTTCGACATCGACACATTTAATCACATAGCAAGATTTGTGCCATCGAGCGTTGAAGACTTGAAGACCCATATTTTGCAGCAGATGAAGCCAATTTCCATTCATTGTATTTCCATTCATGGTATTCATTGTATTTCACTTGAGGACAAGTCAATAAATAAGGTTGGGAGGAAAATGTAACTTCTATATTTTGTATACCTTCCAAGCCTTATAGATT
This sequence comes from Pinus albicaulis, assembly GCA_034641835.2. Classification (NCBI taxonomy): domain Eukaryota; kingdom Viridiplantae; phylum Streptophyta; class Pinopsida; order Pinales; family Pinaceae; genus Pinus; species Pinus albicaulis. The sequence continues at coordinate 849,510,292 of CM076569.1, read as the reverse complement.
TTCAGCCATATTCAGCAAACTCATCGGATTCATCATCCAGCAGCAGATACAACTTTCAGCCATGTTCAGCAGACTCCTCAGATTTTTTATCTAGTAGCAGCGGATTCCGCAGCTGATACGACAATACAGATCCATCTTTCATCCACCATTTTCACAACAGTTTGCAGTCACACATGCACGACTCTCACCTATTTTTGGAAGGGTAAGTTAAGGTATGCTATTTTCTAACTTTTAACCATTAAATTCCTTGAAATGTTAGAATAATAATTTTTGGAAAAAACTTCACTTCCTTTCCTTTCATTGCCAAAGCCATCCGTTTAGTGGGAAGGATACATTTACATACATGCTTTGTCACATTCATATCCACAGTTATATATCACATTCTAAACCCACTTGCCTTCAAAATATATTTACTATTACATGAGCATACAAATGGCTTTCTCTAAAGTATTTAAAAGTTAATTGGATGCCAATAGAATCATGGTTGTTACACAAGAACCAACCATGATGCATTCCAACAAAAATACTCTGCCATAAAAAGCACATTATCATTATGCAAAGATCATACAATGAACGCAACAAACAAAATATGGTTGAAACACAAGAACCAACCAAGTTGTAGTTCATCAAAATAACGCTTTGTAAAAGTTAAATGATCTCATGCAGAGTTTAAGCCAAAGCTCAAGTACCAAATAGTGATGTAATAGATTGCATGAGGACATGCAATACCTTCAGTTTGGGGGTATGTTGGGCCTCAAAATAGTCTCTATTTTCACTCCATTATTCATCAATATCTTCACATTTTACCTTCATGTCACCTCCATTCCACCTCCATATCATTACATTCACCTCATTATTGGGTCATAACTATGTTTTTCCAAAGTTTATTAATTCTTAATATTTTAAAGTGAATTTGTGGCTAAAACTTAAAAAATAATATGCTTATACTTATACCTAACAATTAGCATGAGTTTGTTGACATGTGTAGGCACAAAGTAAGCTTCCAAGACACCTTTATGTGGCCTTGGATGATCAAATTCGAATTTAAGAAGATAAACCTCATGGAAAAGATTATGGAGGAGATCATGGAGGATAGGGTTGATGTCTTGATGGTTAGAATATTAGTGGATGATCATTATGAGTTTGTTACTCTCCTGTTCTGTAAATAGGAGTACCCCTCCATTCCAAGGGGGGACTCTTAGAGCATTGTATCCAATTGATGATGGAATAGAATAAAGCTTCATTTTTCATATATTTCCAGTATGTAGTTTTAGATGTAAATTGTGTTTATGGAATTTCTGTAGTTTTAGATATAAGTTTCCTTAATGTAGTATATGGAATAATTTGTCTTGTTCTTAAGAGAATTGAGCTCACTCTAAAAGGATGAGAGAAACATTTTATTTCATATTAGATTTTGTTTCATTTCATTGCTTAGATGTTTAAGGATTTGTGTGTGATTGATGAATGAATTATAATGGAATACTTTACATGTCTCTTAAGGTAAGAGCTTCTTTCATTAATAATTTATCCATCTTAAGTTCTTGGTTTTAATCTCTGATTCATTAAGTGGTAATTGAGGTGAAAGTGGATTTCTTGAGTCAAGAACCATTTCAATATTATTCCTCTTTTTAAACTAATTGAGTTAGAGTTATAGAATATATTACTTTCGGCTTTTGAATAGCCTTGTCTTTATTTCAAGTTTCTGGTTTTATGAATGATTTCTCTATGATACTGTAGGGAAGGACAACCAGGACCTCCTAAGTTAGGAGCCTGCTTATCTGAGAACTTCCCTTGCATATTATATTGAATCATAAACAATTTAGTTAGACATAGAGTTTAGCCTTGTCTTTATTTCAAGTTTCTGGTTTTATGAATGATTTCTCTATGATACTGTAGGGAAGGACAACCAGGACCTCCTAAGTTAGGAGCCTGCTTATCTGAGAACTTCCCTTGCATATTATATTGAATCATAAACAATTTAGTTAGACATAGAGTTAGTTGCCTACTCCTGCATATATATTGCTGGCACCATCACAAGCTCACGAGTTTCCCTGGTCGATAATTTAATGCAGCAATTTGTTCAAATAAATTTCCCAACAGTATCAAAGCGTGTTTCTTTATGGATTTTGTGGGAAATTACAGGGGACCCAAGAGCCAATATAAATAGAATCATAAAACCCTAGTCATGACTAATGAATTTGTTCATAATATCCCTCGAGAGTTGGTAGAAGAAACATTTTTGTAGCTATAAGTGAAGGTCATGGATAACCTCCTTACAATGGCTCTAGAAAACAAGCTTATATTTATAGAATATGGAGGTTCCAACTCATATGTCAAATCAGAGGGAAACTCAAAAAATTAAGAAGATTCAAGGAAGGAGTGCATGAAAGAGCCCAAAAAAGAGAAAATGTGTTCAAGTGTCATTACCCATTCATAGTCCCTATTTAACATGGAAGTGAAGGTTGACATCAAGCCATATCAAAGTGAGGTTGACACTTTAAAATTGAATCATTTGCCACAACAGCTATAATTCACCACTTATTTGAGGAACATAAAATATCATTTTCTAGATTAATATTAGAGGGCCCCGCCCTAAGTTGGTGGGAAATCCATACAAATACACTTAGGCTGGAGGGTGATCCCATAGTAACTAATTGGGAGGAATTTAAAACCCTCATAAAGTCCCAATTCTACCCTATTGGGTATGTAGACAACTAGTGGATCTAATGGCACTACTTTAGTTAGAGGTAGGAGCAGAGTGTACTGAGTACAAAACCAAATTCAGGAAGATGTCCATTATGTTGGGTATCTCTCCCAAGGGCCCAGATAGACTCCTTAAGTATCTAATGGGTCTACACACCCATCTATGAAATAAAGTGATGTTTTTCAATCCAAGAACAATGGATGAGGCTTGTGCATAGTCACAATACTTGGAAAACCTAGGACGAAAGAAAGAGCATTCAAGTGGTACAAAACTAAAAAAAAACACTAATAAGATTCCAAGAGAAGAAAAAGAAAAAGGGGGGATGGAAAAGAAGGAAAAATCTAGTACACATAAGTGCAAGGATCCTAGAAATCATTGCAACATTGATGACCACATGAATGAGAAGTGCTAGAAATTAAATTTAGAGCCAAATCAAAAGAACTAGAAAAAGGATGGGAAGAAAAGGAATCTTATCGCCACAAATTTGAGCAATTAGGTGGAAAGTGACTCCAACATGGATGACAATATTTTCTATACCTTTTATAAGTAGGTGAATATGAATTTCCTTCATCATCAAGAAGAGAAGGATATGACCAAGCTCTTCCACATCAAGTCAAGGAGACCAATATTGATGTCATGTTTGAATGAAGTTCATAGGGTAATATCATAGCAATGGATCTAGTCAAAAAACTTGGATTGGAGGTTTGAGATCATCCTACCCAATATCCATTGGGATGGGTGAAAATGAATCTAGAAATTAAGGTAACAAAATAGTGTTGGATAAAATTTGCTATCAATATTGATTTTATTAATGAATTAGAACTGGATGTAGTTCCACTTAACGTATATGAATTTTTGTTTAGGATTTCCTACATGTACGTGTAGGATATGATATTCATATAAATATCCAACCAGTACTACCTCATCAAGAATGGAAAGTCATTCATCATCAACACATGAAAAAACAAGCCCAAGAGTTCACTAGTAAGTTCCAACCAAGCCAAGAAATTGATTTGTTCTAGAAAAAAATATGATTTATTGTTTTTAAGAGAAAATCAATCTAGTGAGGAGTCAATAAGGGTATATGACTCCTTAGACACGTGTACTAAAGAACAAATACAACAACTATAAGGGTTTCTACAGGCATATAGGGGAGCGTTCTAGAATCCCAAAGGGCCACCACCCAAAAGGGAAGTGGAGCATGAAATCCATTTATTACTATATTCTCCATTCCCAAATATTGGCCTGTATAAATGATCTATTCTAGAAGCAAGTGAAGTGAATAATTAGTTAAATCAAATGCTAGAGTAGGGAATGATTCAACCAAGTACCTCTCCTTGTGGGTCACCCATCATAATTGTTCCAACTAAAAATGGGACTTGGCGAATGTGCATCAATTACAAAGAATTAAACAAGATTATTCTCAAGAACAGGTACCCCCTACCTAATATTGATGATTTGTTGGATTTGTTGTAGCAAGAGAAATACCTCACCAAGCCAAATTTAAAATCAAGGTATGGTGCAAGTCAAGGAATAAGGCACTTGGAATAACTCCTTTAAAACTAGGTAAGGTTTGTTTGAGTGGTCAGTCATTCCATTTGGTCTACTCATTACACTAGTTATGTTCATGGGACTAATTAATTATATATTAAAACCTTAGATAAATTCATTTGTTATTGTTTATTTGGATGACGTATTGCCTTACAATGCTACCTGGGAGGAGCAGATCTCACACTTGATGTAGGTGTTAGAGATTTTTAAAAAGCACAAACTACTAGAAAATATCAAAAAATGTGAGTTTGAACAATATTCATTGGTGTATTGTGGCTATGTGACTAATGGAGATGAACTTAAGATAGATTTTGCAAAGATGGAGGCCATCATGAAGTGGCATGTGCCTCCAAATGTTTCTGAAGTTAGGAGTTTCATTGGAACAACATAGTCATAGTAACTGAAGAAATTTATAACTGCATTTTTAATAGAAGTTGTACCACTCCACATTATAACAACAAGTGGAAAAATTTTCCAATGGGGAAAGGGTTAGCAAAATGTATTTGAAGAATTGAAAAAAAAAAAAAACCAATCATGCACTAGTTCTTTCATTATAACATTTGTGAGGGCCCTTCAAATTGGAGATAGATACAAGAGGGTATGATATGGGACCAATCCTAATGCAAGGAGGAAAGCATGTATGCTACCATTCTAAAGTATTGCACATGGAGGTTCTTAACTACCCTACCTATGAAAAGGAGCTACATGCTTTGGTGCAAGCTATCAAAAGTGGAAATGTTATTTGATGGGTAAAAATACTATCATCCATAGAGATCATAAGCTGCTACAATACCTATAGGCCTATAGTAAGTTACAAGAGACTAGACACAACAAGTGGATGTGATTCTTATAATAGTTTCATTTAGTGATCAGGTATATGTAGGAAAGCACAAACAAGTTGGCTGACATGATTTCAAGGCCACCCACAACAAAAATTATAGTCTTGGGAACTCTTATGCACATGGAGCCTTTCACCCATGATGCAAATTGCAACAATTGAAAATTCTGAGTCATGCAGACAATAGAGCTAGCACAATAGACTAGAAAAGCCATGTGTTCCTAAAAGTGAGTGACTGCAACTAATTATAGAGGCTCACACCTCAAACTTTGCAAAGAATTTTGGTGTAGGGAAGATATTGGTCAACTTACAAAGGTATGTGTTCTAGCCTAAAATTAAATAATATATAGTTATATCATTAGAATATGTATGCTTTGTTGTAACAGTAAATATGGTATATATCATCCCTTAGGTATACCCACTCATCCTTGGGGAAGAATTTCTATGGATTGTTTTGGATAGTTACCAAAAAATAGGAAGGGAAATGAATACCTCTTCGTGTTAGTTGATAGGTTCATAAAGGTGTGCACTCTCATTCCCTTAAAAATACCATCAAACAAAAGAAGTAGAAAACTTGTCACATGAAGAGGTTTGAGTGCACTCTGGGATATAAAGGATTATCATTTCATATAGGGACACCATATTTCTAGATTCCTTTTGGACTACATCGTGGAAAAATATGGAAAAAAAGTTGAAGAAGTCTATAACATTCCATCCACATACATATGGGAAAACAATAGTCAATAGGACTTTGGTGAATATTTTGAGGGGATATAATCGAAAGCATCCATAGATCGAGGTTAAAAATATGGTATATATACAACACCCTTATAACTAAACAATCCATACTTCTATTGGTAAGTCCCCATTTGGAACCTTTTTTTGTATATTTTCCACCTTCACCTTTGGATATTGAACATGTGAAGCAAGGAGGAGTGAGGGAGGATCTCACAATGGATGATTTAAGGGAAGAAAATTTTGTTGATAAAATTAGATCCATTTTCAACTATGGGAGACACTAAAGAATTCATATGAAAAATACAAGGCTAGGCATGATCAGCACATAATAGAGAAATCATTCAAAGTGGAAGACTGAGTATGGTTACAATTAAACTAGAAGAGGTTATACGATCATGGTACGAATATTAAGGATTTGTGATATGGTCCTTTCAAGATACTAGAAAATGTGGGAGATAATGTCTATAGACTTATTTTACTCCCATACATGTGTCACTTAATTAGTGGTGAATGTAGAAAATATCAAACTCTATCAGCCTTAAAATGTCGGACCAGGAAGAGGAGCATCTCCTACCTTCCATAGAGGACTTAGCTCTAGATACACAAGTAAATTTGATAGAGGATACAATTTTGCAGAAGAGTTCAAAAACTGAAAGATAGGGGCAACATGACCTTTAGCAAATTGGGTTGAAAGGACAACTTCAAGGTAAATAAAAGTGTTAGTCCATGGAGAAGATTGAGGAAAATTTGTCTCACCTCATTCAATAAAGCTTTTGGCAACCAAAATACTTCCAAAATGGGGAGATATGATCTGGATTGTGTAACTATATAAATTTTCAGCCATATTGATGCTTTCAAAGTGGAAAAAATGGAGAAATAATCTTACATGAGTATTCTTATCAACAGCACCTAGTTTGGAGAATTGGGGTCAGAAATATTCTAGGACCATTTGAAGGCATTAAATGGCAATTTTTAGGGGTAAAAAATCCCTCTTTAAGTGTTAGGCCCAATCACACTATTCTATACTCATAGACCTTTCAAATGGTACAATAAATACATCAATTAGAGTTTGTGTGCAAAAATTATACCTCTCAAAAGTTCATCTATCGTGATTGAAGACCATGATTTGAGAGGATCGCATATCAACCTCTGTTACTCATGGAAATGTGGTTAACGATGTGAATAATATGAATAAGACACTTTAAGGGTCAATTTTGCAACTTTAATTGAGATTTGGAGTCAAACTTAACCCCTAGTTGGCTATCGACTATGTTATAACTAGGTTACTAGGAGCAATGTGGATTCCACCCATTTTGGATTGTATATTATTCCACAATAGAGAATAACAACATGGGAGTGGGAGTGGGAGTGGGAGTGGGAGTGGGAATGTGAGAGCATAATAAAGGGAGTTTAGTGTATGTAGAATTATATCAAGCCACAAGTCTTAGGTAGCTCCACAAAGAGTTCCTTTTGCTTTTTATTTGCATTATTTCCATTCCAAAGAAGAGAGCATAGAGATACCTCACCTTCTAGTTGGGTTTTCTCCCATAAGGATTTCCTAGAACACATCTTGTGTTCATTTTGGTTCAAGTGTGATTATATTTTGTTGTTCTCTATCTTCCACAAGTTATGTATTACATGCATAAGTAGAAAAAAATAGTTAATAAATCTATAATGTAAGGAAATTAACCCTCTTAGTATAGGTTTCAATCTATGTTATCAAATATGTTATGACGAACTATCAAGTGTAATATCCATAATAGTTTACATATGAATAGTATATAACTTGGCCGTTTAATATACAAATGGTTTAGGTTTAAGTTACAATTTGTATTTAATAAAATTCTTTAAAATTAAAGGATGATGTGTAGAAGTTGTGCCATTGCTAGTGGCAATACATAGGCAACATTTCCAAGTTAATGTTATGATTAAAATACTAAACAAAAAACTAAGTCCTCTAGAAGCCTCTCCACTAAAGAGTTACAATATTTCCTACATGTGAATTGTTTTACAAAAATTTGAAAAGGAATATTACACATAAAAACATAAACAAGTTCATAGTTGGGAACTTGATCTGAAATGATTGTATTAGTTTTGTTGTGCGAAGGATTTTTCAGTTTTAAAAACGTGTGCATAATTGGTTCATTAGTTTGCATAAGGATTGAGGAGTTTAAACATGAACTATAGATCATTTTTAGTGAATTAGAAGCATAAAATAAGCTTAAATAACACTGAACAGAATTGTAAAATAGATAAATAAGTCACCACATGAAATTTACACAGCAGGCATGATGAAGCAGTTCACCCCTCCTGGGCTACATCTGCTGGTCCAGCTCCCAATGGCTTTTCCATCTTTAATTATGCTCAAAATTTTGCTATTACATGTAGTTACAGTGCTCTAATGGTTTTTTTCTCTGCACCAATGGCTCCATAATACTCCAATTAGTAAAAAATGATTCTTCATTCACTCAGAATGGTCGAAAATTGAGTCTCCTACTCTTTTTCCCAGTTTCACCTAGGAAAGCTCCACTAAAAGTGGAGAACTCCATTTAACTGGAGTTAAAATTGGCATACCCAAAAATTTAGGGGCACCCTCTAACTTACCACCGAAACTGACTGCGTCATAAATTTCACGGTTTGGGCAGTGGCCACATGCGCACCCCCAAAACCGTTAGTTACAAACAGTTAGCGGAACTCATGCCGCAACTCCAGTTTAAGGTTTAAACCGCAGGTTTATGGTTGTGTTAGCGCTGACCACGTGGAGGGTTGGCATTAAACATTTGCATGTGATACATATGACAGGAATGATGGCGGTTACATTTACTGTGCGGTTGTTAATGATAACGGCTGCAATGTGACTTAATATAACGGGACCACTAGCGGGTTGGGACCATCGGCGGTTCCCAACCCCCAAATGTGTTTTCAACAAATGTTAAATACAAGCTGACTCCTTATGAGGTTAAGTAACTCGTGTAGCATGGATGGAAAAGTGTGTGTGTGCCCGTCGGGAGGTCTGGGGGTCGATTCCTATGGACTCTCAAAAAATTGTAACATGCCATTTCAGGGACACGTGGCAGCCTCAAGGCTAGCCATGTGGCACCTTCTAATTGGCTCTCCCAAACCCTTACAACAAATAAAATTGTGAATTCTAATTCCTTTCTTCGATTGGCCCGAAGAAAGGAATATTCTCTTTTATTGATTGTGCATCCCAGTCAAACCAGGTCAAACTGTCGTAATTTTACCTGTTTGGCATTTCAATTAGAACGCAATATCTTCCTCATACGACATCAGTTTTTCGAATCGTTTGGGACGTCGAAATGAGGAAGACGAGATATATGCAACCATCCTAGTTTCAACCCAATCCTATAAATTTTAATTTTGAGCAAAATTTATGAACTCCTAATCATTCCTCCACATTGGGAAGCTTTTGGACCCCAAAAGACTTGATTACATGTTCAGTAGATGAGGGTACAGCTCTCTCACCTTTCCAATCTCCATCCATTTTACCTTGCTTGGTTTAGTGCCTTTGAGCCCAACTCGAAGGTAGTCAACACTTCCCCTCTTTGATGCTCTTGTCCTCCTGTCAAGAATTGTATCTTCTTTGAGCTCATCCAGAAATTCCGGTGAGAAATATTCAATAGAAGGTAGCTGAACATCACTTCCTTGATCATCGATCAATGGTGGCTCATACAAGCGTAATTTTTCAACATTAACAACTGAATACATTTTCATGTAAGAAGGCAATTCAAGTTGGAATGCATTATTACCAACTTCCTTTATGATCTTGAAAGGACCATAGCGAATGGGTTTGAGCTTTTTACCTTCCCCTTGCATCCTTTCTTTTCTAATGTGCAACCATACCTCATTTCCCTCTTGAAACTTGTGATCAACCCGGTGTTTTTCATGCCTCTCTTTGTATTTTATTTGACTTTTCTCAAGCTATTCTTGAACTTGTTGATGTAAAATATAAATTTTCTCAATGAACTTTCGAGCCTTATCAATATCACTATGGCCATCAATTGAAACATCCTTCCCAAAGATGAATTCTAATGGTGATTTTGGAAAATACCCGAAGCATACTTCAAAAGGTGAGGTTTTTGTTGAAGAGTTCTTTGCCCGGTTGTAAGTGTGTTGAATGTAATGCAGTTGTTCATCCCACAACTTAGGCTGTTTGCTGCAATATCCTCTAAATAGATTCACAACTGTTATGTTCATCGCCTTCGTTTTTCTATCTGTTTGTGGATGAAAAGTGGTACTCTTTTTCAACTTTGTGTCCATCATTCTCCATAGATTTGACCAAAATTTCCCAATGAACCTGGAATCCCTGTCACTAACAATAGAAGTGGGAAATCCAAAATGAACCCAAACATTTTGAAAATAAATTTCAACAGTTTGTTCAACAGTAATTGTTTTCTTACATGGCATAAGTATACACATTTTACTGAATCTATCCACAACTACATAAAGATAATCATGTTTCTTTCTTGACATAGGTAGACCTCCAAAAAATTCCATGGAGACACTCTCCCATGGCCTTGATGGTACCGGTAGTGGCGTGTACAATCTAAGCTTCCTATTACTAGGATTACTTGTTTCACACATAGAACAACCTCTTATAAAACGTGACACACTATCTATCATGTGAGGTCAATAACAATACCTTTATAGATGCGCCATTGTTTTTCTTACCCCAAAGTGTCCAGCACCAAGAGAAGAATGAGCTTCTCTCATGACACTTAGCCTCTCTCCTTGTGGAATACATAGCTTGCCCAAATTAAACATCAAATTTTTATGCATGTGATAATATTTTTCTTCAACTTGATTCCCTTCACTCAAACTACCAGACACATCTTGGAAATCAATGTCATGTGCATATTGTTTTATGTAACTCTCATGTACAACAGAATCATTTTTTAATAAAGTAGAAGCACTAATGATTGGTCTTGAAAGAATATCTACAACTTTATTGAATATACCTTTCTTGTACCTTATAACCAAGTGAAATTGTTGAAGAAATCCCATCCACCTGAAATTTCTTGATTGCTATAATTTTGTTTGCGACTGCAGGTACTGTAATGGTTGGTGATCGGTGTGTACAATAGTCTCCTTACCCATCAAGTAGTGTTTCCACTTCTTGACACTTTGTACCAATGCATATAGTTCTTTTTCATATGTAGGATAATTAGTCACAGCACCATTAAAAATTTTTGAATGAAAGGCGATAGGCTTACCATGTTGCAAAAGGACTGCACCCATGGCATAATCACTAGCATCGGTTTGTATCTCGAATGGCTGTCTCAAATTTGGTAATGCAAGGACTGGATTTGAATTGATCTTGTCTTTTAAAGCTTTGAAATATTTTTTGGTTTTCCTCCCCATTGGAAGCCTTTCTTCACACTTTTCACTGCATGCATAGGAGCTGCGGTGGAAGAAAATTTAGCAATAAACTTCCTCCAATATTGAGTTGCACCTAAAAAACTTCTTACCTCGATAACTGTTTTGGGTGTGAGCCAATTCACAATGGCCTCCACTTTAGAAGGATTAATCCTCAATTATCATCCTCCTACAATATGTCCCAAATAGGCCAAAGAAGTCTTTCCAAACTCACATTTTGATATCTTAAGAAACAATTTCTCTTTCTTCAAAATATCAAGCACTCTATTCACATGCAAGACATGATCTTCTCTTATTTTTCTGAAAATCAAAATTTCATCTAAGTACAAAATAAAAAAATTCATCAAGGAATGGTCGCAAAACATTATCCATAACCCCCATGAAAGTTTTCGGTGCATTACATAAACCAAAAGGCATAACTAGCCACTCAAAGACCTTGTTTGGTTTTGAATGTAGTTTTCCAACATCACTTTCTACAATTCTTACTTGATGATATCCACTTCGTAAATATAACTTAGTGAAAAACTTTGCTTCTTTCAGTTGATCAATCAAATCATCTATTCTTGGGAGTGGATAACAATTTTTTACAGTAATCTTGTTCAAAGCTCGAAAATCTACACACATGCGCCAAGTCCCATATTTCTTTGGTATCAATACTATGGGTGAACCACATGGCGAGGTGCTTGGCCTTATGATTCCTTTATCCAACATCTCTTTTATTTGCCTCTTTATTTCAGCATTCTCTATTATCGACATGTGATACATACCGATGTTTGGAAGAGGACAATCTTGTTGCAACTGAATCTCATGTTGAATTTCCCTTTTTGGAGGCAATCCTATTGGCTCCTGAAACATCTCATGATGTTCGTTAACTGTTTCGGGGAATTAACACCCTAGAGGTTGGTTGGGATACAACCTCCACAGAGCAGGGGCGTACTACTTAACAGAGACTCACACAACCATGCACGTTCAGAAAAACTAAATAGAGCAGAATGAGAGGTTTACCCGTTGGTCCTACGTTTGAAGTAGATCCATGTGGAGTCCAAACTCCCTGCAACCGTCCTTCCTCCTTAACCTGAAATACAAGAAGAAACCAGCACAAAGGACAAGTTGTACAACATATATCTACTCTATATGTTAGTGAGATTCATATAAAACATTAAATAAATCATAATGAATGCTCGTATAACAAATATTCTTCATACATTAAAGCATACACTAACACGTTTATTTCGGGAACAGCATGATACTTCTGTATTATAAATAGTACGTACAAAAGTAATCAGGAGGAGAGATCACCTGATCCTTCCAAGGCCTTCGCAGACCGTCGTCCGGATCCGTCCAGCCCTTGCCTCGCTAAGACTCCTTCCAAACTGGTGCATACGAGATAACATATAAATGGATGTGTATCTCAAGGAAACAAGGGTTTCCTATAATGAACTGGGAAAGTGCAGGAGGCACGGGGAATCAAACTTGGATAGGGAATACCAACAGAGTATAATATCAATAATTCTCTCTCTCCCCCCTTAGGCCATACACATGAGGGCTTTTTATAGTCCCTCCAAGTAGTTTCAGCAGTTGGAAACAGTTGGCCACGGGCTGGGGTGGTTGAACTACCTGAGTAACCATCAACCCAGCGCGAAATTAGGGATTTTTTATATATTTTTTAATCATTTTAATGGCATACGCGGAAAAGTCTAGCTGTACTCGCGTATACACGCGGAAAAACACGGGCATAGTCGCGTATGAGGGATTTTACACTATTTTTAAGTGAATTTGTCCAAGTCTGTAGGAATGGGTGCCCAAAAACCATGAAGCAATCATGAATCATGTCAAGGTGAGAAATGATGCTATAACAGATGCCCCCTAATATATGAGGTCAGAAGGGGTACATGATGGCCGAAATGTATTATGCACATAGAAAGAACTCCGCAAGGACAAGAGAGGACTTCACCAGATTTCAGCCTGCCAAAAACCAATGAAAGAAACCAGAGAGTCAACTCATGCTGAGGCGGGCATACCCATGCTCAGTCAAAAATATATCATATGGAAAGTACTGAAATAGATCCAACATGTATACAAGTATAGCTGAATTGTAAGTACATAATGAATCATCTGAGCATGGCCCGGAAATACAAGTCTGAATCAATGTCCAAGTATCACATATAGAAAGCTGATCAAAGATGGTGCAACTGGATGTCTGATCAAGTAACTGAATCTCCAAGTACCGGATCATAAGAGGTGGATCAAATGGTACAATCACGCAACTCGGGAGCCAACATATAGGATGCTACTGTACTGAACTGCAACATATAAGGGTGGACGGCATCACTGGCAGAAACTGAATGGACTGTCAAAAGTGAACCGAAAAATGTTGATGCAACCCGAGGTCTTCACCGATCACTATGGCACAATTCTACACAATGGGAATAAATGAGCTGAAGTCGACCATGTGAGAAATCGTTGGATTACCGGGCAATGATGTATCCCGTTAACCAACGCGAGACAACCCATCGATAATGATAATGAGTGTCAAGGTGCCCCAGTACAATCTGACAAGTGCGAATGAATGAGTTGAAGTCGAACACTTGAAATAATCTACCAATCAGGAGGCAATGATGAATCCCCACTGTCGATAGCGAAGAGTCTGCCACTGATGACTGCAAACCCTAAGGTACTTACAAAAAGACTCTAGACCTTATTCCCAGAGCAATGAGTCGGAGTCGATGGGAAAAGATCTGCTGGAAGGAAGGCATTAAGGCATCCCACATCAGTCCAGCGCGAGTGTAACCCGCAGGCCAAGATTTGGAAGGAATCGGACGAAGAAGAGTGATGGAACCAAAACCGAAGTACGTTTCCGACGTGCACAAGATGAAGCTAGCGCACGAAAGAAACCCTCTGAACCAACCAATAATGAAAGCTGACACAGAGGCGAGAAATCCACCGATAGGGTCAAATGGAAATCAAGGTACTGCACGGATCCCAAGTGTGATAATGTGTGCTGACGTCGAACACAGGGGAAACCACTCAGTCAAAGACCCATGATGATGATCAAATGCTGAGCACGAGGTCACCTATCAATGATGGAAATAGGCCCAAGGTGCGGCTCTAGGTTTGCTCTCAGAGAAATGTGTCGTAGTCGATAAGAGACAAACCCGCCGGCAAGAAGTCAATGAGGACCTTCTCAAACCAGCACGAGCAGAAGACCAAAACATCTGATGTGATAGAACATGATACTGACAAGACCGGGAAGGCCGACTGAATAATGAGTCAAGAGACACCGCAGAATGGCCGACTCAAGCTAGACTTCCCTTGAACAAAAGCACGACTCGTGATGACCATGGCAGTAAAAAGTGACACTGTATAAGTCTGTCATGCAGGAGGCAGAACAAACTCTCCATATGATTGGAAGAGATAACCAATCGGGGGAGAACTGACAAGTGAAACATGGTAAAGGCTGAACCTAGGTCAAAACTAGAACCATCCCAAATGAAGGAGATATATATAAGTATATGTGCTTTGTTCAAGGGCAACAAACTGACTCTGTACTGCCATCAAAACAACGAAGATACATCCCGTTCCCGCTCTTTTTTGTTATATTTGATTTTTTTGTCTTTTTCATATAATAAGCCTGAAAAAGAATAAAAGAATGCTATGGTACAATGGATAGAACGAGTATCAAGAAAACAGATGCACTAGTTCCTGGGATTGGAACAATCCTATGCTCAATGCAAGGTGGCGAAAACTGGTCAGTGATACTCAGAGGAACGTTCCATCCATGGGTATAAAGGTGTCAAGTCGTGATAGCTAAGTGCATGCAATGGTTAACTTGTACGGAAAGTCAAGGTCAAAAGTTGGCTTAAACATCGAGTCCAAATGAAGCCGGCTAAAGGCCAGGATAAACAAGTAGCCAATATGCAATGCAGTAATACAACTTAACGACACCAGGGAGCCTCTAGGGTATAAGCCAGAAAAATGATAAGTGATGAAGGAGAAGAATGAAGCTTCAACACGAAAGACATGGCGGGACTAAAGAGGACTCCCGAGCCTACATAAAAGCAGCATGGGCAACAAGTGATAGCGAGGACCTAACTAGGAAGCCCATGTAAAGGAAGGCTCTACCATCAAGTCATGATTTAAAAATCGGCGAGTGAAATGGGTGTAATGCTCATGACCTGATGGGATCGACCCTAAGGCAAGTGATCGGTATGGAGGCTAGTATGCAAGATGCAACGGAAAGTGATTCCCTAACCTATATGCCAGTGAAGATCATATACCTGCCGTGAAGAGTCGGAAATCATGGATCAAAAACCGGGAAAAGTCTCAAAATCGTCAAAATGTACCTGAAAACATACCAAACTGGGCACTTCCAAGCAATCAAGTTATACAGCATAAGACAGATCGAAAAAATAAGCATAAGGAATTTTTTGCGAAAATTTTCAATTTTTAGCCATAAATACACAAATTACCTCTCAATTGGTTCATTATTGCATAGCTGATTTGGAAAAAGAGCTCTGGAGCTAAAAACTTGTTTCAGCAAATCAGGAACAACCGACCGTCGGAATTCAGCGAAACTTTAGGTAGGCTCCTTAATCATCCTGTTTATTCATTTTGTCCATTTGAAAATTAAAATTAAGTGATTTTTTGCTTAGAAACCCTTGCTAAAAAATGCGTATCTGCGCATACGCGGGTTCAATGAAGGCAAGTCGCGTATACACGCGACTGTGCACAGGGAAAGTAGCGTATGCGCAGGTCCGATTTCAAAAAAGCGTTTCTAATGCAAATTTTGATGAAATTTATCAGGATGACCATTTCATGGAGGGAACGTGAGCATAGCGCAGTAGACCAAGAGGTCATGCAGGACCGCGCAGCGCAAAACATCCTCCGAAATTGCGGATTGTTGAAATTCTTTAAAATGCCCAATATGAAAAGTAATGTGCGATTGCTTGAAATGCTCGTAAATTACTGGGAGCCAGATCGGGATTGCTTCATAATTGATCAGATGCCACTACGCATAGAAGTGGAGGATATATATTTCATCACTGGACTCTCCAGGAGGGGAGACCCAGTAGACCTTCACGGAAAACCCCTGGGAGGGTTAACTGTGGAAGATTATGTCCACTTATATTGCGTAGATAATTCCAAGAAGGTTGGAACGCAGATTGCCATTAGAGATATCAGGGATTTTCACATGAAGATCCTCCTGTTCACCATCGGCAGAGTGGCAGGATCTGCCTCACTACATCAGGCGTCCAGGACGCAAATGAGTATAGCTGTAGAGTGTTTGATTTACGTCTACGATTGGTGCACAGCCCTGCTACAGAACATGAAACAACAACTGACTTCTATTCGCCAGGTAAAAACTAAACACTTTGGCTATGGGACCATTTTGACAACATTCTTCTTTGAGAGGGTTCCAGCTTTGAGACCCAGAGTCATCTCGACTATCAGCAGCCCGCGGGACCCAAGAATTGCCCGTTGGGCAGACATGATGAAGAGACTGGGGGGCAGCGAGGTACCCCGAACCACGTGGGATGATGAGTTCTTCCTGTGGTGGGGAGAACAGATCATCGCAGTGGACGACTATCCCTATGCTGGGATGGACTTCCGAGGAGATCCAGATCTAGCACTTCCACCCGGCGCAGCATGGGGAGCAGTCGGTAAGTTTTTTGCAAAAATTTTTGAATTATATGATTTTTTGGATTTTTTCAAATATGTATGAAAAAATGAAAACAAACATGTTTTTGATTGGATTCATAATGACTGAAAATTAAACATGATCATGTTTCAGATGTTGGACCAGTTCGTCCTGAGGGCCTACCGCGCCACAAGCGCTGCAGAGGTGAGGCGGAGACAGTGGATTCCGACAGGACTCTCCAGGCCGTGCAGAGAAACTTGGAGGGACTGAACCGCCAAATCCCTATGGCTGCCGTGGAGGACTTGCCGGAAGCCGTCCAGAGACGGGTTGTAGGAGTACCCCGGGACTGGGTTAGACTATTCCGCCGTGTGGCCACTGCAGTTATGTTCTATAGGAACACGACTTCTGGGCAGGGTCCTCAGGAGTAAACAGATTTTATATGTTATATGACTGTATATTCCTTTTTGAGACTGAACATGATGGGGCATAAGCCCAAGTTTTGTACGAGATTATGGATCCAAATTTTGTAAAGTTTTTTGACACTCCGATGATATATACAGCGATATTTGATGTGATGTGATAAATGTATCAAATGTATGATGTTTTTTATGATTAAAAATTTATTGTATTGAATGATTAATATGCCAATCTAAAGCTTGATTAGCTAATGAGTCAGCAAACCAATTGTCAGCTCGAGGAATATGAATGAATTTTAAAAATTGAAATGACCTTTGTAACAAACGTACCCTCAAAAACAATCGTAATAAAAATGGATCTCGTACCCGATAAGTGTTGTTCAACTGCGACACCACCAGCTGGGAGTCCAAGAAAACTACCAACGAATCAACACCCAAAGATATTACCTCCGAGAGTAGATGAATGACTGCAGTGTATTCTGCTACGTTATTGGAAGCAGGACCAATGCAGACTCCTCTTGATACCAACAGCTGACCGGAAGGATAGTGAAGAACCCAAGCCGCGGAAGCTAAGTTCCGGGTGTGTCTACTAGCACCATCGGCGAAACCAAAATGACTCATGACATCAACACAACCTGCCAAAGCAGATCAAAAACATCACCATCTCATCAAAAATCGAAAATCAAACAGATATGTACAAAGCAAAAACTATAAATACAAAGCAAAATGCCAGGCCAAAGCCTAGGCATAATACTTTTTCAAATAGAGCCTGTTTCGGGGCTCCGCCAACGGGGGAGGCAACCAAAGTATTGCCTCAACCTTCAAGGGATCTACCCCTATCCCTTCCGAAGGCACAAAGAATCCCAATGACCGAGTGGATGTAATCGGACGAAGCTTTTGCCTGACCGGCTTAGCGTTTTCATACGTCTTGATCTCATGCTGGACAATAGATGGGTCTATGCCAGGCATTTCCTCATAAGACCAAGCAAAAACATCCCTATACTCTTTGAAGAGCTCGGTATAGATTTGAATCTCTTCACGGGAACATTCAGCTCCAATGAAGACATTCTCGATAATGTTGGGATTCCTGGAGATGTTCACCGGGATAGTAGGAGAGATCACAGCCATGTTCCCTTCAGCATAAACCTGTGCTGGTGCTAAGGGGCTCAAGACTGGGTGAACAGGTCCAGGAGACTGAGGACTTGGAAAACTAGCTTCGACTTCGCTCAAGTCGGGTAGGAAGTAAGACCGATGATGCAAGTCATCCCACGGTCTCTCTATACCTGTCATTGCTTCCAGGATGGCCTCTTCAGATGGAAGAGTGGTATCTAGACAATCCTGGGCAGAAGAAGAAGTAAGTGTCCAAGCCGGAGCCACATCACCATCCAACTCTTCCGGCGAAAGAGGAGCTGGATCAGACTCTGCAGTGTCAACAACAGACTGATATGCAATCTCAGCTGCAGAAATCGGGAATGCCATTCCACCCACTTGCCCTTCCTCCAAAGTGGCAGGTGGGGAAGGTAAGGTCCAAGGGTCCGAAAAATAATGAGTTCGAAAGAACTCTCTTCGAAGGGGAGCCTTGGAGGATGAAATAGCATTGATAGACACCTTAGGAGGAGGAAGATCAAAAGATCCCATCAGAGAAGAATACATTCCAACTCCCAGATTCTCGATAGGTGCCTTAGTATTGTCCAACTTAGGGATAGATGAGTCAGGAGGCGCATCCAGGTCTACAGGAGGACAGTCCAGTTGATCCACCGTAACTATCCTCCCTTCGTGGGGGAAACATACTATTCGAAATAATGAGGATGCAATGGCATCCATCTCATATATCCAGTTCCTCCCCAGCAGAAGGTTGTAGTCCAAGGCTGCATCTACTACCTCAACTTCTATGTTAACGGTTTTTCCCCCAACACAGATGGGCAAAGCCGGGACAATACCATGGGGCCTGTGAGAATGGCCATCGAACGCAGTAAGAACAGTGCTAGATGGAACAGCTTTGGGAGATCCAAGTGTCTTCCAGCATGCGAGAGACATCACGCAAGTAGAAGCACCCTCATCAACAACCGTTCGAAAGATATTGGTCTTTCGATACGATGATCTAATATGAAATGCCATGTGATGAGGAAGTCTCTTCTTAAAGTTAGCCATATCAAAAGTGATCAGAAGAGAATTTTTCGGATCAACAGCCCCAATGGCAGTGAGCAAAGCACTGCGCTGAGCCGGACAAGACTGGAGTACCTCTAAAGCTGACATAGCACAAGGACTCTGTGCCAGATCTTCTACAATCGAGTAGTTCTGGGTAGCCCTCATGTTCGGATTAATCGTGGACCGCTTAGAAGATGCTTTTGGCATCCGAGGCATAGACTCAACAGTTGGCTTCGTAATGTGAAGCGGCTCAGTAGCATCAGGAACTTCCTTAGCTTTCGAAGATTCCTCTCCACCATAATCACGGGATCTCGTAGTGACATCCACGTGAGCACTCATCATAAAGATATTCGATGGAATTTCCCCTTCCTGGGCACCTCCAGAGGAAGCCCCAGGATTTTGGTTCGTGCCAACAATTAATTGCTGCCCTTGGGGAAAAGGGTTTGTTAGCACAGCCTGGGAACTAGAAGAACCCTGCTGGGATAACAGGCGCTGAGCATCCTGAATTTTAGGGCAAAGGTGTGTGAGATGGTCTCCAGTACAAAGCTTGCACGGAAACTTCACTTTCTTTTTCTCCTTTTGACCCTCACCAACACGCTCGTTGGTTTTATTTGCATTGCCCTTCCCATTCTTGCCCTTATTCTTGTTATTACGTCCCTTCTTCTTCCCATCGGATTGTTGATTTCCTTTGGGTTCAGAAGATTGGACGGCATTTATGGACAAAGGCTGGGAAGGGGATGAATCAGCAGGCACAGCCTGACCAGAAGGAGCAGATTGTAAAGACAACTGCTGCAATTGAGAAAGCAGGCTGGCTGCACTACTATTGACTGATCCGACAAGCCCGTCACCATGCGGACCAGGTTTAGGTTTCGATAAATCCAATTTGGAGTGAGGAGCATTGGGTAAATACTTATAAAGCATCCCATACTGAGAATAGATCAACTCTAACTGCTAGGCCCTAAAGATGGCCTGCTCCTCGGAAAATACCCCAGATAGGGATACATCCTTTGAAATGTCTGACTGAAGCGATTTCAAAAACCACTCGAGAAGGAACTCACCTGGAATATGGGCTTTGATAATCCTCTTCCTTCTCCTCCATTCCTGAATGTGATCAGAAATGTGAGTTGCCTCATCCTGCTTAAAATTAGCCAGGAGTTCGGTCCCAGCCTCATATCTGACAGGCAACTGAAAATGGTTTAGAAATGTGACAGCCAGTTCTCCAAATGTGGCAAAACTGCCCCCAGTGAGCTCAATATACCATTTGGCAGCATTTCCAGTTAGGGTGCGTTGAAATAATCTCAACCTAATCGAGTCATCGATCAGGGAGTTCGAAGAGCACCATAAGTGGAAAGTGGTAATGTGATCCGCCGGATCCTCTCCATTCTTACCTTCAAACTTTGGAATGTCTGAAGGAAGTTTGGTCAGGACCGGAGGCCACCCCGGACTATACCGAATCGGGTCATTAGTTAACTTCGACAAATCTGGCAAGTTTAACGTTGCTAGAAATGGTAAGCGAGGCGGAGCCTGAGGATTCCATCCTTGATGGGATGGATTCCCAACATTCTAAAAAGAATAGCCTGGATTTGATGAGGCACCAGGCTGCCAGAAAGGACTCGTAGAAAACAGAGAAGAACCTCCTCCCCACGCCGAGTTACCAAAGCCCAGACCAGTTCCCCCCGCTGAAGTGTTAAATGAAGAGGAGAGCCCCTGATAGGGGTTCCAAGCATTAGACAAAGGAGAAAAGGTCTGATATGCACTCGACGAAGGGAAAGAAGCATTCCCTTGATGACCTGCGAAGAACTGGTTCCCTGCCCCAGCCGTAGTAAACACAGGATTCCATCCCGTAAAAGTAGTCGAAATTTGCCCCCCAGACCAAGGGTTGAAACTCTGGGTCTGGGACGTAAACAGAAACGACCCTAAAGAAGGATTGGAAATAGGGATGTGCCCAGTCCCAAAGGGGAAACCCTGAAACGAAGCTGATCCACTAGCCATGTTAGACATGGGCGTAGATCCAGCTGAAGCAGCAGAAAAGGTAAAAGAGGGACTTCCACTAATGGACATCCCTGAACAAAAGGGACCAGAATGGGAAGCATGTGCTTGGGTGAACCCAGAGCCAAACACAGCAGCACTAGAAGCAATCGAAGACGAAGCAATAGTGCCCCCTGCTTCAACAGAAACAGGAGTCTGAATGCCTGCAGCACTCATGGTAGAAGCCGCGTTCCCAGTCGTGGCCATCGAAAGATAAGAATGATATGGAAGATCCGGCGGTCTCTCAGACTCCGGTCCGATGTACTGAATAACAAACGGATGATCAGGAGGAAGAGGAGATGGACCTGTAGCAGGAGGCTCGGGTACGTCTTCAATTTGAAAATCTCCTTCCTGAGGAAACAAAACTCGCGAGGTGAGCGGAACGCTCCTCTCGGGACCGACACCAGAATCAGCTACGAAACCTTCAGACCTTGGTGGAGGATCACTCTCCACTGCGTCAGACGCTACCGGATGGTAACCACCTGCTAAATCACTCCTACGCCTTCTCGAAGAAGGCTCTGCACTCTCGGGAGATAACCCCCGGATTCTCCTCGAACGTCGAGGCGCTTGATCAACCACTTTTATAGATTTATTAAATTAGACTCAAAAAAGTGAAAAGCTAGGCAAGCTAGGAGCAAAAGAGCACTCACTAAAATAAAAATCCCTGAGAAACAGCAAGCAAACAGCCTCCAAGTATTTCCGCTCCGGGTGATGAGGACCGGACACCAAAATACAGGAAAGCGAAGTATAGGGCCTTCCGAAAGCAGTCTAGGATGATTAGGGCCCAGAACAACTAGCGAAGGTATCAGAAACAGTTACGCCGACCTCCTAACGACAGCCTTTGCCGGCTCAAGCACCCAAGCTTCGCAAGGGCACCCCCGAGAAGTACTGCTGAAAGTGATGCGACGTCTGCCTCAGGTACCACGGGTATTCCCCCCCGCAGTCACCTGTGTGGAACCTAGGAACAGCAACTATGGACACCAATCCGTATCAGAAGTTGGGCGGAACGGTCTTGAGGTCAGATTCAGCTAATCGGAGGGGGGGTATCCCTCTTCTTAACCTTCACTTCCCCTCGCGCTTGACTCTCGGATGAGAGCTTTCCCAGTCCACCTCGCGGAGTTGGATTTCGCTCAATTAATCAACTTCTATGTTTGTTTGAGCGGCCTTGGGGAGTTAACTCTCCACTCACCTATTCCAAGGCCCTACAACCTAGCTAGTTGGTGATTGACACTTAGAAAAACTTGCTAGTTGATTTTAGATTAAATCGCTTATTTTAAGGGTTGTTATATTAAGTCACAAGGATATGGAGATGAAACCAATGGTGTTTTGACGCAAAAGAAATTAATAAAAACTTAACTACATGCACATGCGGTTCTTTGTCTTTCGATGAAAAGTAATCTCTATATAAGTTCTACGAGACTAAAAATTGTATTTTTCTTTTCGAATTGCAAACTCACACTCACAAAAACTAAGAAGCTAACTAAATGATTCAATGCACCTAATGCAAATCACTACAAGCATGTAAATCCTAAGATGCAAAAATCTCTTAAAACAAAGTGAAATTTCCCAAAAAGCTCCTTCAGTTTTAACTCATCTTTTGTTGTCCAGAAAGCCAATTCTTGAAAACAAGAACTCTTAATATAAGACACCAAAAACACTTAACAATAAGAAGAAGAAATCAAATGACAACTTCTCCTCAAAATCAAGCCGAAAACTAGAAGCAAGAAACTTCACCAAAGCTCCAAAATATATAGCCAAACGAAAATGAAAATGCAACAACAAAAACAAAAACAAGAGACAATGTTTTTTGAGTTTTTGAAATGCAAAAAACAAAAAGCAAAACAAATGTTTTTTGGGCTTTTTAGTTTTATAAAGCAAGAGCTCAAAAAAACCAAGCACAACTATCAAAATCCAAGCCAAAACGAGACCGAATTTCAAGCACAAACTTCAACAATGCTCCCAAACCTTATAAAGCTAATGATAGCAAGATCAATAAGAGCAACGGAAGACCAAAAACTCAGCCAAACAGCCTAGACAAATAGTGCAAACTCGCTGCAACAAAAGACTCCAAAGAAGCAAGAAAAGTTCTTCGAAAATTGCAACAAAACCCTAGCCTATGGAACTCAAGAAAACCAATCGAAAACGAAGCAAAAATTGCAATGCAAAACACAACATAAAGATAGGAGCGAGTCAGTGAGCAGAAGCTCTCTGTTATGATAAAGCAGAACAGCCAAGAATGCTTAGAAAGCGATCTTGGAACTCAATCCAGGAGTGCCAGCACCAACAACAAAACTTTTTCCAAAAGACTAGTTTCCACTCAAACGAAAGAGAGAAAAGACATGAAACCACTTCCTTCACACTCCAGTAAGTACAGAGACTCTGCAGACACAGGCCTCCATAGCCAGAAAGGACCAAAAACTCCAGAATCCTAAAAATTCAAAATCTGCCTAGGTATACGCGGCTTCACAGCTGTGCAACCAGAGTGTATACGCGTCTGTTATAAGGGAAACTCGCGTATACGCGGTTTCCTTCAGAAAAACTCGCGTGTATATGCGACTGTGTGCAAACGAAGAAGCGTATGCAAAGGTAAATATTGAAAAAAAACAAAAGAACAAGCCTGGAAAAGATACCAAGACTTCAGACTGACTGCAAAAAAACAAACTGGACTGCAAATGACAGATAAAACTGTAGGCAACCTACCAAACAGCTGAAACAACCCAACAGGAGAATCACAAGAATGTGATCCCCATTGGAGTCGCCAGTTCTGTTTCGGAGAATTAACACCCTAGAGGTTGGTTGGGATACAACCTCCACAGAGCAGGGGCATACTACTTAACAGAGACTCACACAATCATGCACGTTCAGAAAAACTAAATAGATCAGAATGAGATATTTACCCGTTGGTCCTACGTTTGAAGTAGATCCACGTGGGGTCCAAACCCCCAGCAACCGTCCTTCCTCCTTAACCTGAAATACAAGAAGAAACCAGCACAAAGGATAAGTTGTACAGCATATATCTACTCTAAATGTCAGCGAGATTCATATAAAACATTAAATAAATCATAATGAAGGCTTGTATAACAAATATTCTCATACATAAAAGCATACACTAACACATTTATTTCGGGAACAGCATGATACTTCTGTATTATAAATAGCACGTACAAAAGTAATCAAGTGGAGAGATCACCTGATCCTTCCAAGGCCTTCGCAGACCATCGTCCGGATCCGTCCAGCCCTTGCCTCGCTAAGACTCCTTCCAAACTGGTGCATACGAGATAACATATAAAGGGATGTGTATCTCAAGGAAAACAAGGGTTTCCTACAATGAACTGGGAAAGTGCAGGAGGCACGGGGAATCAGACTTGGATAGGGAATACCAACAGAGTATAATATCAATAATTCTCTCTCCCCTTTAGGCCATACACATGAGGGCTTTTTATAGTCCCTCCAAGTAGTTTCAGCAGTTGGAAACAGTTGGCCACGGGCTGGGGTGGTTGAACTACCTGAGTAACCATCAATCCAGCGCGAAATTAGGGATTTTTATATATTTTTTAATCATTAAAATGGCATATGCGGAATACAGCTGCTGACTACAGATAAATAATAATTTAAAAACACAAAAGATAGTCGACATCCAGGGATTTACACCGAGCTATCAATTTGTCCAAGTCTGTAGGAATGGGTGCCCAAAAACCATGTAGCAATCATGAATCATGTCAAGGTGAGAAATGATGCTATAACATTAACCACATCATATAATTCTGATTTAAACTTAGGATCACATCCCTCAAAATATTCAAGATTAAAATCAAATTTAGGCTTAATCATAAGAAGAAAAAAATTCTTACTTGAATTTACCAACCTCTTTACCTTTCCAACATTTACCAAAGAAAATTTTGTCTTCTTGCGATGTGTTCTAAAATGAAATCCTTGCCATCTATGAATAAATGATACTTTTTCTCATGGCGATGGAAGATCTCTTTCATGTCATACAACTAAGGACTCCCTAATACAATACCAGCGATGTCAAGTAGAACCACATCTAATTAAACTGTGTCAACAAAGCTTGCATTGATTGCAAACCTCAATATACATTTCTTTGAAACCTGTAGATTTGCATCCTTAAAAATCCAACCCAATGGATATGGTTTTGGATGTGGTATGGTCTCAAGGTTAAGTTTCTTGACCAAATCTTCATAGATTAATTTTTCTTGTGTCCCAATGTAAAACAGTGTGTCAATGTTGGTATGCTTGGATATGACCCTCACATGAAACAATTATATTCTTTCTTCTTCATTTGGAGTTTTTATGTGACATTTTTATGTACTGGTACTGGGTTTAGTTTCAATTTATTGTCCCTTCACATTCTTCAATCCCATGGATGTAATTTTAGTTTCGTCACCTGAATCAGATCCTAAATCATGTTGAGTTGTAGTAGCAGTTTTATGTTTCCGTTTGTTATTGGGTTTCTTTGGCCTCAAATCTCGATGTAATTTCCAACAATAAGTTTCATCATGGCCTTATTTTGAACAATGTTTACAAGTCACTTTTTCTCCCTCTTTATTAATAGATGCATTATTTTTTCTTTTACCTTTTGAGGTATTTTCCTTGGCTTTACCCTTAAAAGGTTTCTTTCTACCCTCTTCAGAAATGTTCTTCCCTCTAGCTTCTAGATGTGTGGCCTAAACACAAACTTCATCTAGACTAGTGGGGTTAAACATGATAATAGTATGTTTTAGGTAGCTATGTAAGCCGCCTATGTACTTTAGCAAAGTTTCTTGGCTATGAAAATCCACCCCCAATAAGAGAGCTCTTCTCCTAAATTCCTGGGTGTATTCTTGCACATTTTGTCCCTTTAATTGCCTAAAGTTCTACCAGTTCATGATGGATTTATACATATGAGTTAATGGATAAAACTGTTGTTTAATAGCAGTAATGAAATCTGACCATGATAGAATAATCTTACCATGTTTCTTAATTTCCTCCTTTGTCTTGGCTTCCCACCAAACAAGTGCTGCATCTTCCATTCTCAAAGAAGCTAATTGAATTTTTGTATCATCATCTTGAAGGTTCTGTATTCTCAAATAAACCTCCAATTGTATAATCCAGTTATCTATATTTTCTGCATTGACTTCACCATTAAACATTGGCAATTCGAACTTAATATCAAGTTTTAATAAAGGATATTTTTTAGTGCTCTTGGATTTGTGTGGCTTATGTACTGAAGAAGAAGTAGAGGATGATGAGGATGATGATGAGGGTGAAGATGATGGCTCTCCATTTCCTCCATTTCCTCCATTTCCCTTCTTTGACTTGTCTTCATCATTTTGACCTCCTAAAGATCCGTGTCCTTCCTTGTGAAGTTTAGATCCTTCTCCTTCCAGTCTCTCATTCCTTTCTTGATAAAGGATTCTAACCATCTCAGTCATGTCAAGAAATGCTTTCCTGGACACTCTTTATTCCTCCTTGGGATCAAATTCTTCATGGATTTCTCCTTCCTCATTAGGCATGCTTAATGTAGCTTCTACTTCTTTAGGAGGTGAACTAGGTGGTGGAGATTGTGGCAATCTTGCTCTCCTTTGCTTTGGCTCCTTTTGAGACCCTTTTTCTTCCACCAATTTGCCTTCTCCTCTTTTGAGCTTGAGCCTCATAAGCATCTAAAACTTGCAAACAGTTAAACAATTATTTACACTAAACAACACCAGAGAATAAAATCTTGCTCTGATAACAATCTGATCTGAAATGATTGTATTATTTTTGTTGTGCTAAGGGTTTTTCAATCTTAAAAACATGTGCATAATTAGTTCATTAGTTTGCATAAGGATTGAGGAGTTTAACCATGAACTATAGATGATTTTTATTGAATTAGAAGCATAAAATAAGCTTAAATAACATTTAACAACAGTGTAAAATAGAGAAATAAGTCACCACATGAAATTTACACAGCAGGCACGATGAAGCAGTTCACCCCTCCTGGGCTACATCTGTTGGTCAAACTCCCAATGGCTTGTCCATCTTTCATTATGCTCAAAATTTTGCTATTACATGTAGTTACAATGCTCTAATGGTTGTTTTATCTGCACCAATGGCTCTATAATGCTCCAATTAGTCAAAAATGACTCTTCATTCTCTCAAAATGGTCGAAAATTGAGTCTCTTACTCTTTTGCCCAATTTCACCTAGGAAAGCTCCACTAAAAGTGGATAACTCCACCTAACTAGAGTTAAAATTGGTATACCCTTCAATTTAGGCGTGCTCTCTAACTTACCCCCGAAACTGACTGCGTCATAAATGTCACGGTTTGGGCGGTTGTGTTACACATTATTTTGTCACCATGACATTTTACTGTCTATATGGGTTCATCAATACCTATATAATGCTCCCTTAGAAGTCTACAAACCTAAATTTCCTAAACCAAGTCCTGAATTTGGAGAAAAGCTTACAAAAATCATAAAAACACTTGTATCGTATTTTTCCTTAACCTTACCTGCGGCACCGCATCCTTTTGCTCTAAAAACTGCGGAGACGACCGCACGTTTTCTTCATTAAAAGTGCAGACCCCTATAAAAGGTAAATTGAAGGCGAAAGTAAATTCTAGAAGCCCAGTTGGTCGAATATTCTCCCAGCTGGAAGCTTCTAGAAGGCATTATCCAGTCGAAGCCTTACTCCCTCCATTATCATGAACATTCATTCCTTCATAAAATGAGCCTATTCCTTGGTTTTTAAAACTTAATCCCTTGATAAAGGGACTCTATCCATTCCATTTTGGAGTTGTAACCACTTTCCTTCTCCTATAAATTTAAGCTTTGGTTCAGTCTCAAGGGTACATGCTCACATATGTAAAACTTCTCTATACATTTTGTATACACTTAGTACTTGCTTTGTACTTGGTAGCTACGATAGAGAAGGGAATTGCTGAAGAAACATACTCTTTTTGCTAGCTGCGAGAACGATTACATGCTCGTAGTTAGGTTGGTTCGAAGAGTGGAAGGGCTTGTCAAACCAAAGGAAAATGCTTGTTCCGGACCCTGGAAGGATGTGTACGACATCAAGGCGAACGCAGTTGTAAGACTCCTTCTTTTATTTAAAGATAATACAATTGGATCTTGTTTTCTCAATAAATTGCTTATGTATTTACTTGAATGACTTATTTCTTAAATTCCTTGATCATTAAGATAGATTTGTGATTTTTGAATTAGTATATTCTACAAGTGCTTTTGATTCTCTCCCATGTATTTTTTTGCAGATCTTAAGAGGTGAATTCTTGGAGCGACGAGGAAGAAGAATTCAACTAGCATTGGATCACAGGTAGGTCCTTTCTTCATCATAGAAAATTCTAAATCATATATAATCTAGAGAAAGTAGTTTACATTTGTCCTGTTTGTTTCTAGCTATCCTTGTGATACTAGGGAGATCTTTCTTGTCTGCAAGAATGATTTATCCGCCTAACAAAATGGCGACTCCAAGGGGAATCTACGTGTATCATGTTGTTGAAATGTTGGAAATCGCTTGGTTCTCCGACAATTAACCGATATCCAACCATCCTCAAAGCTTTTGATGGAAGAGGATTCCATCTGTATGGTATTTTATAGGATCTACCTATAGAGGTTGAAGGAAAAATTGTTAATCTATATGTGGAAGTAGTTGATGCCCCTCTAGATTACAACCTTCTCCTGGGCCGAAGTTGGTCTTATGCTATGACTTCCATTGTATCATCGGTATTTCGGTTAATCATGTTCCCTCACAATGGAAAGATCGTTAAAATTGACCATCTTTCATATTATTCGTCAAACCCAGCTTCTACGGATAGTAACCAGCATATTGGAAAATGGACTATCCCTTATGAGGATGTTGGGGTAGGTTTAATTAAAGACTCTTCTTTATTAGGGAATTTTTCTATGCCTACACCCAACGTACCGCCTACTATTTCTAATATCAATATGATTACATAAATCACTGTTCCATTTGATGATCCTTGGATAGTGCCTTCAGAATCAAAGCTGGATTCTTTCGATGGAAAGATGCCTTTGAGTATTTTTGAGATAGCATATCAAGCGGTACAGTCATTTTCTGATACCTATTCAACTGCATCTGATCCAGTGAATGTGATCAATGAAGAATTATTTTCGACATCAAGCTCAGCCTTGACATCAACTCCTGATCCTTTTTAACAAGTATTCAATACTGATGAACATATTCGTGAATTTTTGTCTATGGATGAATTACCATGGGAAGATCTACATCATAGATCTTCATTTCTACCTAATCTTGATCGATTTGAAAATGATTTTTAATCAATATTTACCACTGAATATGTCAAAGAACCTCATAGTCCTCTATTGATCACAAATTCGGATTCTGAATTGAATTTAGCAAATATTTCTACAACGGTTCCCATTGACATCTCAGTAAAACCAGGAATTGTTGAAAACATTCATATAGGTGCTTCTTGTAAAAAAGATGAAATTGATATATACAAAGCCCTATTTCAAGAATTACATGACATTTTTTCCTGTCCTATGAATAAATGCTAGGAATTGATCCATCCATTGTCATTCATGAAATTAAAACATACCCGAATGGTAAACCTATCAGACAAAGATTACGTTAGATGCATCCACAAAAAGCTGCTGCTATCAAAGCTGAAGTTGAAAAATTACTTCGAGTATGATTTATTTATCCAATCCCTCTCACAGATTGGGTATCTAGTATTATTCATGTTAATAAAAAACAAGGAACAATTAGAGTATGTATCGATTATAGGGATATAAATAGTGCTTGTCCAAAAGACAATTATCCAACCCCTTATATCGATCAAATCATTAACGATTGTGCCGGAAGCAAAATTTATGGATGGATTTTCCGGTTATAATCAAATAAACATACTCCCTGCTGATCAACCAAAGACAACATTCATTTGTCCGTGGGGAGCGTTCGCTTACCGTAAATTACCATTTGGACTTAAGAATGCTGGTGCAACTTTTCAAAGGGCAATGTCTTATGCATTTCATGACATTAAACACATTGTGCAACCTTATCTCAATGATTTACCTACTCACTCATTACACAGGAAAGATCATCCTACTCATTTACGAGCAATCTCAATCCTCACAAATGTGTTTTCTGTGTACAATCTGGACGATTGTTGGGATTTATTGTTTCGAAGGCAGGCATTCATGTCAACCCGTCGATGGTTGAGGCCATCATCAGTTTACGTCCTCCTTCCACACTCCGCCAACTCCAAAGTTTGCAGGTGAAAGAAAACTTTCTACGTAGATTCATTCCTAACTATGCTAAGTTAACCAAAGGTTTTACTAGGTTCTTGAAACAGAATATTCTTTTCATTTGGGACGAGATCGATGATAGATCTTTTGATGCTCTAAAACACGCATTGACCCATGCCCTGTTATTGCATCCACCCAATTACAACCAAGATTACTTTTTATACTTAGCAGCCTCTAATTCCACGATCGGAATGGTTTTAGTTTAGGAAAATGAATTTCACAACGAACATGTGATTTATTATCTCAGTCGCAATTTGAATCCGACTGAAATCAAATACTCACATGTGGAGAAATTGGCCTTGGTAGCAATTCAAGTTGTCCAAAGATTTCGTCATTACATAATGTTACGAAAAACAATGGTGATCTCTGATTGTAACCCTATGATGTATATTTTGACCAAAAAATTACTATGGGGAAAATACTCTAAATGGATTTTCATCCTACAGGAGTTTGATTTAGAATTTGAAAAATCTAAGTCAAAGAAATCACTAGTGTTCGTCGAACTTATGTGTGACTTCCCCAATACTGAGACAGAAACTGTGGTAGAACATCTGATCGCCGATGAATCTTTGTTTCTTATCAGTACCATTGATCCATGGTATGGAGATATCATCATTTATCTCCAAACCCAAACTTTTCAGCCTAAACTCTCACGTTCACATAGACGAAAAATCGGTTTCCAATCCCAGCAATATAATATTGTCGGCAACACTCTTTATCGTCGAGGTGCAGAATCTGTTTTTCGGCGATGTCTTACTCATGAAGAGGCTGAAAAGGTTTTAAATGATTTCCACTCTGGAGCATGAGGTGGCCATATGTCTGGGTATGCCACAGCCCAAAATATATTGCGTGTTGGTTATTTTTTGGCTTCGTTATTCAAAGATTGCATTCTAGCAGTCCGAAAATGCCACAATTGTCAAACATTTGATCGTAAAATGCATGCACCACTAGATCATCTTCACCCAATAATTGATGTCAGTCCTTGTGCAAAATGGGGCATTGAATTCATTACATGTAACCCTCACTCGGCCGGGGGGCATGGGTATATTATTCTCGCAGTAGATTATTTTACCAAATGGGCCGAGGCAATGCCTACATTTGCGGCAGATGGAAAAACTGCAACTACTTTTGTATTCAATCACATGATTGCTTGATTTGGTGTACCTCAAGCTATCATTACTGATCATGGGAGCCATTTTCGAGACATAATGATGAACGAACTGACTGATCAACGTGGCCTGTGCCACGATAGCTCTACTCCATATTACCCGCAGGTTAATGGTCAGGTTGAAGCCGTTAATAAAGTTTTAACCACCATGATCAAATGGATAATCGGAATTCATAAATCGAATTGGCATACTATGCTTTTCTCAGCACTTTGGGCATATCGAACCTCAGCAAAAACTGCAACAGGTTTCACTCCTTTTTAGCTGGTTTACGGTTTACAAGTTGTGTTACTGATTGAATGTGAAATATCGTCACTCCAATTAGCCATAGAATAAATACCAGCTACCTCTGAGGAGGAGAAACGCTTTTTGTATCTGGCACAATTAGATGAGACTCGGCGCACCGTTGCATTGGCAGCTAAAGCTCGCAAAAAATGCGTTAAATCTCAGTATGATCAAAGTGTTACACCTCATGTTTTTTCAGAGGGTGACCTAGTATTGGTATACGACCAAGATAATGATAAAATAGGAGCTGGGAAATTCGAACCCATTTGGCATAGTCCCTATATTATCAAGCGAGTGCTTGCAAAAGGGGCCTATGAATTGACTGATTATGACGGGATCTCTTTAAACAAACCCAGAAATGGGCTTTATCTGAAGAGATATTATGCTTAAATCTTGTGTGGAGATTTTATTTGTATATTAGTTCATTTTTTAGCTAGTGTGCCTTAGATTAGAAGAGTGTGCCTAGTTTAAGTTTGTTTTTACTATTATCCCTACTTATCTGGATTACTCTTGATATTTTAGATGTCAAAATCCCTTCAAACGTATATTGGTTTTGATGATGGTGCTTGTCATAGTACACGGAACATTTCTTCGGAAGCCTGGGTTATTTATTCATCCACTGATGAGATAATATCTATGCATGGGGTAAGCCTCGGTCAAACAACGAATAATATTGCAGAATATAGCGCAGTTATTGAGTTATTATCTGAATCCATTTCATTTGGAATTCAACGTTTGATCGTTAGGTTAGATTCAGAACTCATTGTATTACATTTAAATCGAGTATACGAAATTAAAAATCCAGTATTATTGATATTATTTTTGAAGGTACGTCTCTTGGAACGAGAGTTTGATTACATTGAATATCAACACATTCCGAGAAATTTAAACACATTGGCTAATGCATTAGCTACTAGTGTTATAAACGGACATTTGCAACATTAAAGTTGTAAATCAAAGCAACATTCGATAAACATGTTGAACAGATAGCCGGAAATTGGAGTAATATCATAGAGTAGAGTAATGTTTTCAAAAAAAAATATTACATCTTCCTCGATTATAGGTTTAAAACACCTTATAATCGGCAAAAATAGTGATACAAAAAACAAAAATTTCATAGTCTGTACAATCATCCACTATCCGTGGTGCTGATCATGATAGTACATGACAGCTCACGCTACTCTATTCAGGAATCTCCTGAACTGACCAGGAACTCCAAAAACATGTCTCTGAAAATGGAGAGGGACATCATCTATCGAAGTCTTCGGGATATCCAAGGTCAACCATTCTAGGTTGTGTTCTAGGTCAGTAAGAATCTCAGCTACCTGATCCTGTGGTGCTGCAACGGGCTCTCCTTGCTTCCTGTCGAAGCGACGGAGCGTGGCTGGCCTGCGTGGACCAACATCTGCATTTTAAAAAAATTTGTCATAAGTATTGGACGATTTAAACAAAAACAAAATAAAAATTAGAATTTAGAACATGTCAAAATGATTCTTACCTGAGTCATCCCACTGTGTTCCTGGAGGAAGGGACATCTCTCAATCACCACGAAAGTCCATCCTAGCATATGGGAAATCTTCTATGGCAAAGATTTGGTTTTCCAACCAATGGAAATAATCTGGAGTGAAACGAACAATCTCACCTCCCTCGCTATGACGGGCCATCAGTGCAACCCATCGGACCATCCGAGGCTCCCTGACTATACCACAATCAACTGAGATAAGCTACGGGGCAAATGAAGGAATTCTCTCCTGAGAAAATGTGACAACAATAGCTCCATACCCAAAGTTTTTCAACTTTGAGTTCTTTGCCCTGGTCAATTGGCCTTTTACGTTGGCCAATACTACCTCACACCAATTTAAAATGGTGCCTCTAAAACAATCAACAGCAGTCTGCATCTGGGATCTAGTGGCAACGTGTGGAGCTGTGCTCCCACACAACCAGGTTACAGTAAACGCAACCACTTTGAGTTCAGGACGGATGATTGTTTTTATATTAATGCGTTTGTCTTTGGGATCCACTTCCTCATTGCAGAACTCTTGTTGAAGGTTAGTGACAGATTGGCCACCTGCCTTAGCCCCAAACAAAGAGATTGGTTCACCTCTCTTTGATAAACCAGTAAGAAAATATATATCTTCCAGCTCGATTTCGAGCCGGTGATCTCCAATTATGAAGCATTGTTCCTGGACATCCCACTTGTTTACTGGCCAGGTAAGTAAGTCTACTTGGGCCCTCATACCCTGAATAGCCCAGAATTTATACAAACCATATTCTCTCAATACACGCAATGTGGACGCATGTACCATTGCAGCCTCATCAACCTCTTCATGTTCACGTTCCCTCCACTCGAGCATTGTAGATATTCTGCAATGGGAAAATTGAAAGATTAGAAACAATTTGAGTGAAAAAAAATTAGTTTGTTTTATGAGAATCTATCATTTTATTTTCTTCACAGCGCCCCCACACCTTTTGCACAGAGACAGTGCATAGGTTCGCACGCGTTCTGTACAAAAAATGCGGGACCACGACAATTTTCTCTTTGAAAAATTGTCGTAGTCCGCAAGTGTCATGTGTATTACTTGTGGACCCCCGTGGGAAAAATTTTGAACCTATTTTTCTCCTAAAAAATGAATTTAAAACCTAAATTAAGAAAGTGAACGGAAAAAAATGAAGGCGAGGATGATGTAAATTACCTGGAGATGACGATTTTCGATTCCGACGATCGAATTTTCCGTAATCTCCTCTAGAACTTTTTTCACCAAAAGCTCTCAACTTTCACTCTAGAATCAAATGGTAAAAATGATTTAGAAAAACTCATTTTTATAAGATTTTTTGAATAAATAAAATATAATTTTGTTTTTTTTCCACTTTGAAAAAAAATTTTCCGAATTTTTTTTATTAATCATAAACAAGTATGTTTAATTTTTGGGTTTTTGTGCAGAATACAGGGTTTTTTGGGAAAAATGATCATTTTGACAAAGGAGTATACTTTTTATCACTTTTTCGAACTCGGTAAAAATTATGAAAAAGCGAAACCTATGAGTACATTTTTATCACTTTTTCGAACTCGTTAAAACTTATAGAAAAATCGAAACCATGGAGTTCTCTTTTAAGCCCTTTTCAGACTCTCTAAAAATGAAAATATTGTCAAGTACTTGACTATTCAAACTCGTTAAAGGAAATGAACAGTCATCCCTTCAGTATAAGTTTACCCCTTTTCCGGACTGAAATGGATTGTTTACGAAAAAGGTATACGTTTACTAATCATGGTCAATAGAGTTCTCTCCTGTATTATTTTATCCTTTTTCGGGCTTGAGAGACTAAAATTATGAAAAAGTACACCCATGGAGTTTTCTTAAGTTTTTCTTCTGACTCTCTAAAATTGAAAAACATTGAGTTTCACCTATACTGGACTCGTTAAAATTTAACAGTAAAGGACCTGTCAATTATAAACAGGAACAAACCACTCCTTCTTAGGGTTCAATTTTAAACTAAGTTGGACTCATCTGAAGGATGAGCTTATATAACAAGCAAATGTTATCCTCCTCAAGCTTGTCAAAAATAAAGAGGTAATTGCTAGAAATGGTGGGGGGAAAAGAGAGAAAATGGATCCAGTTGTCACACTTTGATTAAAAGCAGTATACCGCTCTTGAACACGACACTTTTTGTCACACTTCTACTTGGGTTGGGAAAATCCTTTGCCTATCAATTAATCAAACCATATTGAAAGTATTTATCCAGTTTTTGGGTATTAGCTTTATGTCAATTGTTACCAAACCATCTGTAGTGTCGTTATGTGTTCAAGAGGAAAGTTCAAATAAACCATTCATCTGCAAACATATGTTTCCATTCACGTTGACCATCCCTAAGTCAGTCCTTGAAAAATATTTCTGCAAAACTTGATCTAATGGTTTCATGTCGTGGGCTTTCCTATGATAGGTCACTTTCTATCGACGACAACATATCATCTAGGAAGTTGATCTAGAATCCTTTAGTACCTTGGAATCTACATGCCCTAATGGCAGATTTCTCGCCTTCGATGACAGGTTACATCATTGACCTCCGATCAAATGATTCTATGAAGTGTTTGACTTCAAATCATTTATTCACACTTCATGGATTGTACTAAGTACTTTGAGAGCCATTTTCATTACTGGTGGTTTCTCTCACACTTGTTAACAGTTCACATCATTGATTAGTAATCAAGTGGTTTCTACCATGTTCGACTTCGACATAATCAATCGCATGGATAGAATAGTATTAGTTAGGGAAGCATAAATCAAGACCCTGGATCTAATTTCCACCATCTAGGCTGCGAGGAGTTTATTATTCATTATGCAGTAGACTATTCATGACAGATGGCTGTGTCCATACTGTGTCTACTATTGATGTAATATTAGAATCATTTCTATATCAGAACATTTTAGTTAAGTTTTGATTTAGTTAGTTTTTTCTCTGAGTATGGAAATGCCTACCTCAGTGATGATATATACATATATATATATATATATATGTTTGCATTGAATGTTTTTACAGGTTCCAACCGGCGTCCAAGAAAATCCTTGGAATGATAAAGCACTTCACTCTTCGAATTATCTCAGACTTCGTGCTTTAGGGGGCAATCTGTTACACATTATTTTTTCACCATGACAATTTACTGTCTATATGGGTTCATCAATACCTATATAATGCTCCCTTAGAAGTCTACAACCCTAAAGTTCCTAAACCAAGTCCTGAATTTGGAAAAAAGCTTGTAAAAATCATAAAAACACTTGTACCATGCTTTTCCTTAGGCTTACCTGCAGCACCGCGCCTTTTTGCTCCAAAAACTGCGGAGCCGACTTCATGTTTTCTTCATTAAAAGTGTGGACCCCTGTAAAAGGTAAATTGAAGGTGAAAGTAAATTCTAGAAGCACCAACTGGTCGAATATTCTCCTAGCTGGAAGCTTCTAGAAGGCATTATCCAGTCGAAGCCTTACTCCCTCCATTATCATGAACATTCATTCCTTCATAAAAGGAGCCTATTCCTTGGTCTTTGGAACTTAATCCCTTGATAAGGGGACTCTATCCCTTCCATTTTGGAGCTATAACCACTTTCCTTCTCCTATAAATTGAAGCTTTGGTTCATTCTCAAGGGTACATGCTCACATATGTAAAAATTTTCTATGCATGTTGTATACACTTAATACTTTCTTTGTACTTGGTAGCTGCGATAGAGAAGGGAATTGCTGAAGAAACATACTCTTTTTGCTAGTTGCGAGAACGATTACATACTCATAGTTAGGCTGGTTCAAAGAGTAGAAGGGCTTGTTAGACCAAAGGAAAACGCTTGTTTTGGACCCTGGAAGGACCTGTACGACATCAAGGCGAACACGGTTGTAAGACTCCTTCTTTTATTTAAAGATAATACAATTGAATCCTGTTTTCTCAATAAGTTGTTTATGTATTTACTTGAATGAATTATTTCTTAAATTCCTTGATCATTAAGATAGATTTGTGATTTTTGAATTAGTATATTTTGCAGGTGCTTTTGATTCTCTTCCATGTCTTTATTTGCAAATCTTAAGAGGTGATTTCTTAGAGCGACGGGAAAGAAGAATTAAATTAGCATTGGATCACAGGTAGGTCCTTTCGTCATCATAGAAAATTCTTAATTACATATAATCTAGAGAAAATAGTTTACATTTGTCTTGTTTGTTTCTAGATACCCTTGTGATACTAGGGATATCATTCTTGTCTGCAAGAACGATTTATCCACCTAATGGCCACATGCGCACCCCCCAAAACCGCAATGTCGCCATCAACCTGCCGCAACCCGCCTTGAGAGTTTGAACCACAAGTTTATGGTTGTCGTAGCACTGACCGTGTGAAGGGTTGGCGTTAAACGTTTTCATGTGATACATATGACAGAACATCATGATTACATTTACTACATGGTTGTTAACACAACAACTACCATGTGTGACTTAATATAATGGGACCGCTGGTTGGGACCATTTCCGTGGTTCCCCAACCCCCAAATGTGTTTTCAACAAATGTTAAAGACAATCCAACTCCTTATGAGGTTAAGTAACTCATGTAGCTCGGGTGGTAAGGCGTTCGTGTGCTCGGCAGGAGGTCCGGGGGTCGATTCCTGTGGACCCTCAACAAAATTTTAACACTCCATTTCAGGGACACGTGGCAGCCTTAGGGCCAGCCACTTGTTAACCTCTAATTGGCTCTCCCAAACTGTGCCTTCGAATAAGAAGCTGACACTTTTCATCCATCAATCGTTCGAAGAAAGGATTATTCTCGAGAATTATTCTCTTTTGTCAGTGTACATTCAATTTGTCGGGATCATGTCAGAGGTTTTAACCCTGAACAGAAATATCTACACACGATTCTTATAACAGAAAATAAACAATAGCAAGAGCATAAAACATAAAACTGATAAACACAGAGATTTTCCCCTGGATCCCAAATCGGGACGACCAGCTTGATTTTTCATTATATTCCTTTTAGTGTTACAACACATATATATACATGCTAAAGCATACATAAACC
This sequence comes from Pinus albicaulis, assembly GCA_034641835.2. Lineage (NCBI taxonomy): Eukaryota > Viridiplantae > Streptophyta > Pinopsida > Pinales > Pinaceae > Pinus > Pinus albicaulis. The sequence continues at coordinate 849,471,557 of CM076569.1, read as the reverse complement.
CCAATCCATAAACCCTGGATTAGAACATAACCGTAGTTCCCTTGACCGGAACCACAGTACTGTAAAATAAACCTAAACCGTCGTACCCCAAAACCATGTGCAAACCCATGCACAAAACCATGGGCAGATCCGCCCACCAGAAAATAAGGACCAAAAAAAAATTCTGGGGTGCTGCCCCACACCCCGACAGGGGGGGCTACCGCCACCCTGTGACCCCCCCCCCCCACCCCGATGTTGAGCCCGGTGCAACTTACAAGGGGGGCTATCGCCCCCCCTGTGACCCCCCCACACGTGATTAGTCGTGGTAATAATATAACACATACCCAACATTATCCCACTTGTTTTCTTTCCGCAGGGGGCCACGGGAGAGCTTAGTCATTAGCCTAGTTCTGCAACACCCATTTTTTTTCTACACCAAGAGAACTTCTGAGTGCTTACAGACTTCGTCAATGCATCTGAAAAATTCTTCAAAGTGTCCACCTTTACCAACAACACCCTTTTAGCCTCAACCATATCTCTCACAAAGTGATATTGAACATCAATGTACTATGTCTTTGAATGATAAGAAGGGTTCTTAGCTAAGAAAATTGCACTTTGGCTATCAAAATATATCCTTATAGCTTACTACACCAACCCCATACATGAACACAATCTCTGCAACCAAACTGCTTCCTTGCTTGCATGAGTGGCTGCTATGTATTCAGCCTCTGTAGTTGAAAGAACCACTACAGACTGTCTTTTACTCATCCAACTGTCTGCACCTCCAAATAGGATAAACACATACCCACTTGTAGATCTTATTTGGTCCAGATCTCCAGCCCAGTCTGCATCAACAAAACCACGAATTTCCAACACTCTTTCCAATCCTGGTCTTCCTTGTTAGCACAAGCCATAATCACTAGTGCCACGTAAATATCTGAAAACCTACTTCACTTCTGCCCAATGCTCCTTCCCTGGGTTTGACATAAACCTGCTCAATACTCCCACTGCATGTGCAATGTTTGGCCTAGTATATACCATTGCATACATCAGGCTACCCACTGCACTTGCATATGGAACACGGGAGATATCCTCCTCTTCTTCTTTTGTCTTGGGACACTGTTCAGCATAAAGCTTTGTACCTACAGGAATCGAAACATTCACCGGTTTACTATCCTGCATATTGAACCTCTGCAATATAGCCTCGACATACTTCCTCTGGTTTAACCAGAGGCTCCTCTTTGCCCGATCTCTCTTAATTTCCATGCCTAAAATATAGTTTGCAGCACCAAGATCCTTCATGTCGAATTTGGAGAATAGTTGGGTCTTAAAATCTTGGATAATTTTTTTTTCATTTCCAATCAACAACATATCATCCACATATAAGACCAAATAAATAACACGATCACCAATTAATTTAAAATAAACACAGTGATCCTCCTTGCTTCTAGTGAAACCAAGTCCCCGTATATAGGTATCAAATTTCTGATACCACATCCTTGGTGACTGTTTTAACCCATACAGAGACTTCTTTAACCTGCATACCAGTTCTTTCTTCCCCTTCACCATAAAGCCTTCGAGTTGTTTCATGTAAGTCTCTCTTCAGGATCCCAGTGAAAGGTTGTCTTCACATCCATTTATTCTACCTCAAAATCAAATGCGGTAATAACTTGAGATAAAAATAATCTAATAAAGGAAGTAACTTTGGCAACGGAGAAAAAATATCACCAAAATCAATTCCCAGAGCCACACCGGGAATAACCTTTTTATACCAACCAAGCTTTGTATTTCTCCACCTTTCCTTCTACATTCATCTTCTTCTTAAACACCCATTTTCTCCCGATGGGCTTTCTTCCAGCCAGCAACTCCACCAGATCCCATGCCTCATTTTTATGCAAGGATGCCATTTCATCAACCATGGCCTCCTTCTAGAGTTTTCCATCCTCTGAATCTACTGCCTCCCTGACGGTTTTTGGATCATCATCAGTTATAATTAAAGCAAAATTTGAAAAAAAAAGTAGATGGACTATACCTTTCTGGTTGTCTTCCTTCCCGGGCTGATCTTCTCACAGCTGAAGTTTGTGGCTCTTCCTCTTCTAAGTCTTCTTCTGTTGTAGAGTTTGATTCATCCTCCTTTAGCTCAAACTATATCTTCTCAGGTTACTTTGGTAGGACTTCATTTTTAATAATATCTTTCACCTCTCTAAACACCACATCTCGGCTGTACACAACCTTCCTTGTTTCCGGGTTCCAAAGCTTGTAACCCTTTAAACCATCCTTATACCCAATAAAGATGCACCTTTCAGATTTATTGTCCAACTTGCTCCTTTTCTCCTTTGGAACATGTACATATGCATCACATCCAAATACCCTCAGATATGAAAGAGAGGGTTTCTTACCAGTCCATACCTCATGTGGAGTCTTATCCTCCAACGTTGATGAAGGTGATCTGTTAACCAAGTAACATGCAGTCTCCACTGCCTCTGCCCAGAATTCTTGTCCTAACCCGATACCACTGAGCATGCTTCTTGCCTTTTCCATCAGTGTTCTGTTCATTCTTTCTGAAAATCTGTTTTGCTGAGGTGTGTATGGAGTAGTCTTCTGCAGTGCTATACCACACTTCTTACAGAACTCTTCAAATTCCTTCTTGCAGAACTCCCCACCATTATATGTCCTCAACACCTTTATCTTCTTCTATGTCTAGTTTTCCACCAGAGCCTTAAATTCTTTAAATCTGTCAAAGACTTCAAATTTTTTCCTCAAGAAATATATCCATGTATTCCTTGAGAATTCATATATGAATGAAACATAGTACATAGACTTACCCAGTGATGGAACCAACACAGGTCCAAACACATCACTGTGCACAAGCTCTAATATCTTGTTCGCCCCCTTAGCACCAGAAGGAAAACTCACCCGATTCTACTTCCTATATATACAATGTTCACAAAAATCAAAATCCAGAGAGCTATTAGACATACCTTCTACCATACCATTTCCATGCAGTATCCGAAGGCCCTTCTCTCCAATATGTCCAAGCCTTTGATGCCATAGCACGGTCTTTTCTCTAGAGACCGTTGGGCTTTCTGCTCCACTTTCGGGAACCACAGAACTGTTGCACCCAGCAATAAAAATGTTACCCTGAAGCTTGTATAGAGTTCCAATCCGAACTCCCTGCATTAATACCAGTGCTCCCCTAACCATCTTACAGGTGTCTTTCTCGAACACTGTTTTTACACCTGCATCATCCATCTTGCTTACAGAAATCAAATTTCTGGCCAATGCAGGAATGTGCAGAACACCAGGAAGTGTTCTAATCCTTCCACCTTGTAGCTTCAGCTTGAATTTTTCACGTCCGACGATTTTGGCCTTCATATCATCACCTAAGAAGACATCACCGCCATCATATTTCTCATACTCGCAGAACCACTCCCTATGGGGAGTGAAGTGAAAGGATGCACCCGAGTCAATCAACCATGACTCATGATCTACATGTGTATTTGAAAAAGAAGCCAAATACACATTCCCACCTTCATCCGAAGTGGTTTTTGCCTCTACAGAAGGAGCATCATCAGATCCCTTTCCTTTCTCAGGAGCTTTAGATCTGCAGTCCTTTTTGTAGTGCCTTCCTTTTCGCATTTCCAGCACAGCTTTACAAACTTTCTAGGAGATTTAGATCTCCCTCTAGATTTAGATCTCCCACTCGAAACCTTATTCTTGTTTCTGTTCTGGGACCTTCCTCGTACAGATAAGGCATCTCCATTCTGACCCTCCATATTTCTCCATCTCATTTCCTCAGACAACAAGGCTAAGACAATGTCATCAAAATTTAAGGTAGTTGTATTGCTACCTATTGCAATAGCCAGACTATCCCACGAGTCTGGTAGAGAACACAACAAACTGATGCACTTATCTTTATCTGAGATTTTAATATGAAAATATGACATCTGAATTACCACAGTATTGAAGGCGTTCAGATGCTCTATCACCGAGTCTCCATCCTTCATCCTCAGGTTATACAAATTTTTCCGCAAGAACAATTTATTCACCAGAGACTTAGATTGGTACAAAGTCCCAAGTTTGTCCCACAAATTCTTTGTTGTAGCTTCCCCAGATACATTCAACAATATTGAATCTAAGACACACAACTGTATTGTGCTCTTTGCCTTCTGATCCAATTTCTTCCAGTCTTCATTTGACATTGTGGTTGGTTTAGTACCCAGATCTACCGCGATCCACTGATCTTTATCCACCAGCAGAACCTCCATCTTGAGCTTCCACAACTCAAAACTCTAACCATTAAATTTCTTGATCTCTATCTTCCCGTCGCTCGCCATCTTCTTTCACCGCAAGAATCGATCTCGTAGATCTCCCACTAAAAAGGGTCTACCTCAGGCCCAAGCCAAAAACCCCTCAAAAACAAAGGCATCCCCTTGAATTCAAAACTTCTCTGATACCAAATGTAGGTTTTAACCCTGTACAGAAATTATCTACTAACGAATCTTAAAACAAAAAATAAACAATAGCGAGAGCATAAAACATAAAACAGATAAACACAGAGATTTTCCCCTGGATCCCGAATTGGGACGACCAGCTTGATTTTTCATTATATTCCTTTTAGTGTTATAACACATATATACACATGTCGAAGCATACATAAACCCCAATCCATTAACCCTGGATTAGAACATAACCGTAGTTCCCTTGACCGGATCTACAAAATACTAGGGGCCTAAAACCATCGTACCCCAAAACCATGTGCAAACCCATGCACAAAACCATGGGTGGATCCGCCCACCGAAAAATAAGGACCAAAAAAATTTTCCAGGGCACTGCCTCGCACTCCAACATGGGGGGCTACTGCCCCCCCTGTGACCCCCCCCCCTCCCCCCGACGTTGCGCCCAGTACAACGTACAGGGGGGGCTATCGCCCCTCCTGTGACCCCCCGTGCATGATTAGTCATGGAAATAATATAACACATACCCAACATGTGCATCCCAGTCAAACTGTCGCAATTTTACATGTTTGGAATTTCGATCAGAACGTGATATCTTCCTCATACGACATCGATTTTTCGAACTGTTCATGGTGCCGGAATCAGGAAGACGAGATCTACACAACCATCATGGTTTCAACCCAATCCTATAACTTTGAATTTTGAGCAAAATTTATGAACTACTTATCAGAACTTCCTTGAGATTCTTGGTCATCAATATGTGGGGGAGCTTGATTCTTCAATGTCCATACGATCTATATTGTTTAGGACAAAATCTGAGCTTGGTTCTTCATTGTCCATAGGATCTATATTTTTTAGGACAAAATCCTCTATTGATAGTCTCTATTGGAGAGAGAGATTATTGAATGTCAAGGAGAGAGTGTCCATGCCATGAGTAATGTTGACACCTAATCCTAGGGATTGGGTGTAATTGTAAAATAGTGTAAATAAAAGATAAGGAGAGTCATAAGATGAAGAGACACTGGGAGATGAATCCCAATAGTCTCACCCTCCATGTATATGGTCGGACTCATTTCTTCCTCTTCTATGGCTGGTTCTTAGTGTATATCCTCTTCTTGTTCATTTTCTTCTTCCTCTTCACAATCTATGTAAACTAATTTCTTCTCAGCACACTTATGACCTTTAGTGTATTTGCTATCACAACTGTAGCAAAGCCCTTTTGCTCTTTTTTCTTCCAATTTTTGTAGTGTCAACCTTGTAGGTTGTGGAAATCTAGGAGTAGCAACACTTCCCTCTTTATAGAAGTGAGTGGTAGGCTTCCTTGTCGCCATAATTTTACATTCAATTTTTCTTGCCAACCTGAATGCCTTCTCCAATGAATCAGGTTCCAAAACGCGAAGTTCATGTTGGATGTTATCCTTTAAAGTGCCTATGAAGAGATCAATCCTGTGTTCCTCTGGAATATCAGTTACCCTTATATTCAATTTTTGGAAGTCCTTAATGTGCTCCCCCACTAAGCCCTTTTGTTTGAGATTTATCAATTGGCTAAAGAAGGTGTTTCTCTTTGTATCCTCATAATGTGCTATCATTTCCTCCGTAAAAATTGACCAAGTGACAATTTTTTTACAGGAGAAAAGCCATCAATACCATAAAAATATATTTTGTTCTAAATGTAAAGTTGCAATGTGTACCTTTTGTGTGTTTTGCACATTATGGAGATCAAAATATTGCTCCATCTATAGTATCCATGTTACAGGATCCTTTCCATCAAACTTCCTCATATCCATTTTTGGAATATGGTGGTTCTTCCCACCAACACTAGAGTTTATGAAATCACGATTAACATTTATTTTGTTCTCATCATGAGTTTCATCTACTATCTTTTCACCATTAGGAAAAATTTCTTGTATCAACTTTTTCAAACCCTCCATGTCTGCTTTTAGATCATTCTTCATGTTTTCCATTTTAGCTTCCATGTCATCCATCTTAGATTCCATGCCAGCTTCCATGCCATCTATCTTAGATTCCACGCCTTTCTTCAAACCATCCATATTATTCTTCAAACCATCCATATTATTCTTCACACCATCCATCTTCGCTTCCATGTCTTTCTTCAAAACTTCCATTTCATTTTTTGCTGCTCTTTGCGAGAGCGAAATTTGGTGCACTTGCTCTTGTAATTTTGATAGATCATGTTGCAATTCTTCATCTTCATGAGTCATAGTAGAGCCTTCTGAAGGCTTAATGGATGTTGAATTATTTTTACGGGGCATTTTTTAGAATCTAATACTGATATCTATTCTACAATATGCCCTTTGAATTAATTCAAATTGATTCTTCAAACAAGACTTATGCAATTCGGAAAAAAAATACACACCTTTTTCTTTCTTTTGAGGAGCTCGATATTGAAACTAGATTATCTCTATGATTATGACTCTTCAATATCTGAAATTCAATACTAAAGTAGCCCTTTGAATTCTCTTTTGAATGCCACAGGTCTGACCTAATTTTGATTCTCCAAGACAAAGTTATGTCCAATCTCCCACAATGACCTAATTATGGACTAGTTCAGTAGAGCGAACTTGTACGACTTGCCACGTGTCACTGTTTTGTCCTTAGGCTCTGAAATTTATATCCAAGAAACTACAGTCCGTGTACTTGTGACCACTTTTTACGGCACTCCAATACAATGCTCATAGAGAGAGTTATGAAAATTTTCCCACGATCACCTCTTTGAGATGAAATTCGGGAGCTTGAAAAAGCACTACCTTCCACAGATCATATCTCCGAAAATATTGCAAACCAAGCTCCAAATTTTTTTGAGGCGTTTCCTCATGATTTCGGCTTCGTATACTAAAAATTTCAAATTCTGAACCTTTGTAGAAAAAACGTTATAGTGAAAATTCCACGATGACTTGTTTAGAGCAGCGAAACCCTAGAATCCAAAGCTCTGATACCAAATGTTGTGTAACCAGCTCCAAAAATAGAAGAAAAGAGATATAAACACCTTATAAATAAGCCACTTCGAGGGGGAAACCTCCAATACATTACATAAATGAACAATTCTTGGATGATACAATTTACAAAACCTCCTTTCTATATATAGGAGTCCATGGGGCCATAATGTAATCCTAGTGGGGCCACAATGTAATCCTAGCCGACCTAACAATAATAATTTAAGGGCACAATAATAACAATATGGGGTTACAAGGGTACAATAATGGGGTTCCACTAACAATAATAAGGGACTATACTAGTAATATAGGGACCTAACAATGTGTGTGTGCACCCTTAATGCAATTCAATTCAGTTTTGTTGGAGTTACCTCCTGGCTTGACATGGTATCAAAGCCAGCTCCATTTTTGGCTTCCCTACTGTTTTAAATCCCTCCTCCATTCTCCAAAAAATTATTTGTCATAGTATTGGCATTACTACAAAATCCTGGCATTATTGCAAAATCCCTATGCACTCTCCCTCATTCACTATATTCCCTCTCTACTCTCCCTAATTCACTATATTCACTTTATGCTCTCCCTCGACCCATTTTTGGAGGACTCCTCATACAGTTGACTCCAAATATGTGGCCTCTGAGATTCTGCCTTGACCACACCTCACTCAGTGGATTCCCAGTCCTCATACATTGTTCCTCCCACTCTACCATATTGGCATTTCTTCCTACTGTAATACACAGTTGCGCCCACATTGCTTCAAAGCATCCTCCTCATACATATTTGGAATTACACTCTCCTCTACATACGCATTCGGCTCCATACATTTCTCTCGTCATCCTCACCTCCCATGCATCGACATAAGCATTGGTTATCTATGATCAGTCTCCCACCACCATCCTCCATATGTAGCCCACTGCTCCATCCTTTGCTCCCATACGTTGCTCATGTATGCAGCCGCTTGTACACTACTCCCTCCATGCTCCACTATACCACTCCTATGTTTCATGGCCCCTCCACTCCATTCGTAGCAATCCACATGAACTTCTCCATACACAAAGCACTCCTCATATGAATAACACTCCTCCATACGTCGAGCAGTCCTCATCTGCAGAGAATTTACATACACATTGCTTTCCACTCCATATTCGCCCTCACTAGAAAAAAACTCCCCCATAAACACTCTCACCCACATATACCTCCCCAGATTTTACCTCCCCCATATATGACCTTCCCCACATATACCTCTGCAAAAAAAAATTTAGCACCATAATTGTAATTTTTTACAGCATAGTGTAATTTTTTTTTACAATACATATTCAGAATGCATTCACTCATATCTATTGTGGGATTGGTTCTCACTGGAAAGGATAACTATCTTGAGTGGTCTGGGAAAATCAAGCACACTCTCATTTTTAATGAGTTGTGGAAAGGAATTTGTGAAGGAGGCGAATAAAATGCACCTACAAAGCCTACATCAGACAAGGAGATCGCCATTTGGGACAACAAGAACATCAAGGCCTATGCCTTGATTGCAACATATGTAAATGAAGAGGTGAGTCTCCATATTACACCATTCTCAAATGCTTATGAAGCCTTGAAGGAGTTTAAATAACTATATGACTCACACTCGGAACTTGAAGTTGTTCAATTGATGATTAAACTATTCAGTCTTGAATTGAAAAATGATGACCCTCTTTCTTTAGCATCAGAAGTAAGATATATCATGCATGACATTAAAAACACTAGTGTTGAAATAGGCATACCTCTCATAGATTATGTCAAGGCATTATATCCCACTTACTCACATTATCTTGAGTCATTCCAAGCAAGTGGAAACATCAAGGAGATTACCTTTGACTCCCTTGAGAAGAAGTTCGCATAAAGAGAAAAGGCTTTTGGGAAGAAGACAACTCCTAAGTCTTTTGAAGAAGTTGTGTTCCTTTCACATAGATAGAAGAATCATGCTCAATATTCTTCTAGAGGAAGAGGTGGCCAAAGAGGAAGAGGAAGAATAAATTTCATAGGTAGGGGAGCAGATAATTTCAAGGAGAAAAGTTTGATCTTCATTGCACGCGGTGCAATAGAGATGAACATGATGCATCCACATGTAAGCTGCCTTGGGACAGAATTAAGCAAGAAATAAATGAATCCAAAGTTAAAACTCATGACAAAGACAAAGGTAAAGCACTTGAATCTTCTCATTATGTTGTGGCAAATTGTAATATCGGAGTAACTGAAGACTTGTTTCATTCTTCACTTTCTTCTTGGGAAAATGATTGGGTTTTTGATTCAGGAGAAACATGCCACATGACTTTTAGAAAAAAAAAATTTGAATAATTTACCGACAAGGGTGATGGATTAGTATACATTGCAGACAAATAAAAACTCAATCCATCATGGCTTGGCACAATCAGGCTTAAACTGCCTTGTCTTCTAGACTTTATTTTACATGAGGTTCTATACCTCCCAGAGTTGAGGAGAAACTTGTTGTATTTGGTCCACATCTGCCACCAAGGAATCTCCATTCATATGTTTTATGGCAAGGTTGAGGTCATAAAACCATCAGATCACTCACTTGTCATTACGGGGATAGAAGAAGAAAGACTTCTAAAGTTGCAAGGTATTGTTGCTCGTGCACAAAAATTTGCATACATTTCTCACTATGATGAAGGTACACTCCCATCAAGTATTTTATGGCATGCTATATTCAGACACTTGAAATATGAAATCCTTCGACTGTTGAAGAAAAATGGTGTTACTGGTTTACCTACAATTCCTAGGAAACTTAAGCAATTTAATGCTTGTATTCTTGGAAAGCATAGAAAACAATCTTTTCATGGTTCACATTCCAGAGCACATAGAAAAATTGAACTTATTCACTCAGATTTATGTGGCCCCATGCATGTTCCTTCTAAAAATGGCAATAAATATATGATGACATTTAATGATGACACCAGAATGTGTTGGGTTTACTTATTGAAGAACAAATCTGATGATCTTCAAACATTCAAGAACTTTCATGCATGGATTGGAAATGATATATAAACTCATATTGGCTCTATTCGCACTGATAATGGAAAATAATACACTTCAAATGAATTTCAAAACTATCTTCACCAACATGGGATCAAACATCAAACAACCATACCATACAATCCCCAACAAGAATGGTGTAGCTTAAAGAATGAACAAGACAATTTTAAATATGGTACGCTCCATGATATTTTTCAAGAATGTAAAATTGATGTTTTGGGCTGATGCAATTCTATGTGTTGTGTATATAAATAATAGGTTTCCTTCTAATGCAATTAGAAACCAGACTCCTTATGAATTGTGGCATGGCCACATTCCTTCGGTAAAGAATCTCAAGGTTTTTAGTTCCACCTATTATGCCTTGATACCTAAGGAACAAAGAAAAAAAACTTGGTGCAAGGAGTCGTAAGTGTGTATTCTTGGGGTATTCAAATACCTCAAAAGCATGCCATCTCTATGATGAAGTTAATAAGAAGTTTGTAGTATCTAGAGATATCATTATTCTCGAATCTCCCAAGACTGACAATGTTTTTGAGCGACAAGTTGATCACTTGGATAGATTCAGGCATGCAAATTCATTTCAAGAATTTGATAATCAAATTCCACATATTGAACGAGGGATTCCTATACTGAATCAATCTCTGGAATATTCTTCTGAAGCACTCTCTGCCCCCACATGAAGATCCAGCCATAGACGACAATTTGAGTGATGATATTGACAGAATTGGGAGGCTAAGTCTTAGTTCAACCCCAACTCAATCAACTAAGTAGCTTGGGCCATCTCAAAAAGGTCCTCCAAAATGGTTGACATGTTGGATATGTGTTATATTCTTTCCACGACTAATCACACGTGGGGGAGTCACAAGGGGGGCGATATCTCCCCTTGTACATTGCGCTGGGTGCAACGTCGGGGGGGGGGGGTCATAGGGGGGGCGGTAGCCCCCCCTGTCGGGGTCTAGGGCAATGCCCCGGAAAAATGTTTTGGTCCTTATTTTCTGGTGGGTGGATCCACCCATGGTTTTGTGCATGGGTTTGCACATGGTTTTGGGGTACGATGGTTTTCGGCCCCTGGTATTTTGTAGATCCGGTCAAGGGAACTACGGTTATGTTCTAATCCAGGCTTAACATATTGGGGTTTATGTATGCTTCGGCATGTATATATATGTGTTGTAACACTAAAAGGAATATAATGAAAAATCAAGCTGGTCATCCTGATTTGGGATCCAAAGGAAAATATTTGTGTTTATCTGTTTTATGTTTTATGCTCTCACTACTGTTTATTTTCTGTCTTTAAGATTCGTTTGCAGATAATTTTTGTACAGGGTTAAAACCTACATTTGGGATCAGAGATGTTTCGGCTTCAAGGGGATGCCTTTTCTGCTGAGGGTTTTTTGCTCGGGCCTGTGGTAGACCCTGTTTAGTGGGAGATCTGTGGGATCGATTCTTGCAGTGAAAGAAGATGGTGAGCGGCGGGAAGATAGAGATCGAAAAATTTAATGGTTAGAGTTTTTAGTTGTGGAAGCTCAAGATGGAGGATCTGCTAGTGGATAAGGATTAGTGGATCACGGTAGATACGGGTACTAAACCAATGGCAATGTTAGATGAAGACTGGAAGAAGTTAGATAGGAAGGCAAAGAGCACAATACAGTTGTGTGTCTTAGATTCAGTATTTTTTAATGTATCTGGGGAAGCTACGGTGAAGAATTTGTGGGAAAAACTTGGGACTTTGTACCAATCTAAGTCTCTGGTGAATAAATTGTTCCTGCGGAAAAAGCTGTATAACCTAAGGATGAAGGATGCAGACTCGGTGACAGAGCATTTGAACGCCTTCAATACTATGGTAAGTTAGCTGTCATCTGTTGATATTAAAATCTCAGATGAAGATAAGTGCATCAATTTGTTGTGTTCTCTACCAGACTCGTGGGACAATCTGGTTATTTCAATAGGTAGCAATACAACTACCTTGAATTTTGATGACATTGTCTCAGCCTTGCTCGAGAATGAGGCCAGGAGAAATGGAGGGTCGGGGGTGTTTATCTATACGAGGAAGGTCTGAACGAGAAACAAGAATAAGGTTTCGAGTGGAAGATCTAAATCTAGAGGGAGATCTAAATCTCCTGGAAAGTTTGTAAAGGTAGGCTAGAAATGCGGAAAGGAAGGGCACTACAAAAAGGACTGTAGATATAAAGCTCCTGAGAAAGGAAAGGGATCTGATGATGCTCCTTCTGCAGAGGAAAAAACCACCTCGAATGAAGGTGGGGATGTGTATTTGGCTTCTTCTTCAAATACACATGTAGATCATGAGTCATGATTGATTGACTCGGGTGCATCCTTTCACTTCACTCCCCATAGGGAGTGGTTCTGTGAGTATGAGAAATATGATGGCGGTGATTTCTTCTTAGGTGATGATAGGAAGGCCAGAATCGTCGGACGTAGAAAATTCAAGATGAAGCTGCAAGGTGGAAGGATTAGAACACTTCCTGGTGTTCTGCACATTCCTGCATTGGCCAGAAATCTGATTTCTGTAAGAAAGATGGATGATGCAAGTGTAAAAATAGTGATCGAGAAAGATACCTGTAAGATGGTTCGGGGAGCACTGGTATTAATGTGGGGAGTTCGGATTGGAACTCTGTACAAGCTTCAGGGTAGCACTTTTATTGTTGGGTGCAACAGTTCTGTGGTTCCCGAAAATAGAGCGGAAAGCCTAGCGGTCTGTAGAGAAAAGACCATGCTATGGCATCAAAGGCTTGGACATATTGGCGAGAAGGGCCTTTGGATACTGCATGGAAATGGTATGGTAGGAGGTATGTCTAATAGCTCTCTGGATTTCAATTTCTGTGAACATTGTGTATATGGGAAGTAGAATCGGGTGAGTTTTCCTTCTAGTGCTAAGAGGGCGAACAAGATATTAGAGCTTGTGCACAGTGATGTGTTTGGACCTGTGTCAGTTCCATCATTGGGTAAGTCTGTGTACTATGTTTCATTCATAGATGACTTCTCAAGGAATACATGGATATATTTCTTGAGGAAGAAATAAAGTATTTGTGTTGATTTTAAAAAAATTTAGAACACTGGTGGAAAACCGGACAGAGAAGAAGATAAAGGTGTTGAGGACAGATAATGGTGGGTAGTTCTGCAAGAATGAATTTGAAGATTTTTGTAAGAAGTGTGGTATAGCACAACAGAAGACTACTCCATACACACCTCAGCAAAACGGAGTTGCAGAAAGAATGAACAGAACGCTGATGGAAAAGGCAAGAAGCATGCTCAGTGGTACCGAGTTAGGACAAGAATTTTGGGAAGAGGCAGTGGAGACTGCATGTTACTTGGTTAACAGATCACCTTCATCAGCGTTGGAGGATAAGACTCCACATGAGGTATGGACTGGTAAGAAACCCTCTCTTTCACATCTGAGGTATTTGTATTTGATGCATATGTACATGTTGCAAAGGAGAAAAGGACCAAGTTGGATAATAAATCTGAAAGGTGCATATTTATTGGGTATAAGGATGGTTTAAAGGGTTACAAGATTTGGAACCCAGAAACAAGGAAGGTTGTGTGCAGTCGAGATGTGGTGTTTAGAGAGGTGAAAGATGTTATTAATCATGAATTCGTACCAAAGGAACCTGAGAAGATAAATTTTGAGCTAAAGGAGGATGAATCAGACTCTACAACAGAAGAAGACTCAGAAGAGGAAGAGCCACAAACTCCAGTTGTGAGAAGATCAACTCAGGAAAGAAGACAACCAGAAAGGTATAGTCCATCTGCTTTCTGTTCAAATTTTTCTTTAACTATAACTAACGATGATCCCAGAACTGTCAGGTAGGCAGTAGATTCAGAGGATGGAAAACTATGGAAGGAGGCCATGGTTGATGAAATGGCATCCTTGTATAAAAATGAGGCATGGGATCTGGTGGAGTTGTTGGCTGGAAGGAAGCCCATTGGGAGAAAATGGGTGTTTAAGAAGAAGATGAATGTAGAAGGCAGGGTGGAGAAATACAAAGCTCGGTTGGTAGCAAAAGGTTATTCCCAGGTGTCGGGAATTGATTTTGGTGATATTTTTTCTCCTGTTGCCAAAGTTACTTCTGTTAGATTACTTTTATCTGTTGCTGCTGCATTTGATTTTGAGGTAGAACAGTTGGATGTGAAGACAACATTTCTTCATGGGGATCTGGAAGAGGAAATCTACATGAAAAAACCTAAAGGCTTTATGGTGAAGGGGAAGAAATAACTAGTATGCAGGTTAAAGAAGTCTCTATATGGGTTAAAACAGTCACCAAGGATGTGGTATTAGAAATTTGATACCTACATACGGAGACTTGGCTTCACCATAAGCAAGGAGGATCACTGTGTTTATTTTAAATTAATTGGTGATCATGTTATTTACTTGGTCTTGTACGTGGATGATATGTTGTTGATTGGAAATGACAAAGAAATTGTCCAATATTTGAAGACCCAACTGTTCTCCAAATTCGACATGAAGGATCTTGGTGCTGCAAAATATATTTTGGGCATGGAAGTTAAGAGAGATTGGGCAAAGAGGAAGCTCTGGTTAAACCAGAGGAAGTATGTTGAGACTATATTGCAGAGGTTCAATATGCAGGATAGTAAACCGGTGAATGTTCTGATTCCTGTAGGTACAAAGTTGTGTATTGAATAGTGTCCCAAGACACAAGAATAAGAGGAGGATATGTCCCGTGTTCCATATGCAAGTGCAGTGGGTAGCCTAATGTATGCAATGGTATGTACTAGACCAAACATTGCACATGAAATGGGAATATTGAGTAGGTTTATGTCAAACACAGGGAAGGAGCATTGGACAGCAGTGAAGCAGGTTTTCAGATATTTATGT
Organism: Pinus albicaulis; assembly: GCA_034641835.2. Taxonomy (NCBI): domain Eukaryota; kingdom Viridiplantae; phylum Streptophyta; class Pinopsida; order Pinales; family Pinaceae; genus Pinus; species Pinus albicaulis. The sequence goes on along the minus strand of CM076569.1, from coordinate 849,456,285 downwards.
GGCACTAGTGATTATGGCTTGTGCTACCAGGGAAGACCAGGATTGGAAAGAGTGTTGGAAATTCATGGTTTTTTTGATGTAGACTGGGCTGGAGATCTGGACCAAAGAATATCTACAAGTGGGTATGTGTTTAGCCTATTTGGAGGTGCAGTCAGTTGGATGAGTAAAACTTGATGCGCGTGACTCTTTCAACTATAGAGGCAGAATACATGGCAGCCACTCATGCAAGTAAGGAAGCAGTTTGGTTGCAGAGATTGTGTTCACGTATGGGGTTGGTGCAACGAGCTATAAGGATAGATTGTGATAGCCAAAGTGCAATTTTCATGGCTAAGAACCCTGGTTATCATTCAAAGACAAAGCACATTGATGTTCAATATCACTTTGAGAGAGATATGGTTGAGGATAAAAGGGTGTTGCTGGTAAAGGTGGTCACTTTGAAGAATGTTGTAGATGCATTAACGAAGTCAGTGAGCACTCAGAAGTTCTCTTGGTGTAGAGAAACATTGGGTGTTGTAGAGATGGACTAATGAATAAGCTCTCATGTGGCCCCCTGCGGAAAGAAAAAAATAAGTGGGAGAATGTTGGGTATGTGTTATATTATTTCCACGATTAGTCACGGGGGTTCACGAGGGGGCGATATCCCCCTGTACGTTGCTTTGGAGGTGCAACGTTGGGGCAGAATACGAAGCGTGCTTGTACGACTCTGTTTGGCTGCTTGTCAGGGGAGAGTAGCCCCACTTGTCGGGGTGCAGGGTAGTGCCCTAGAAAAATTTTTGGTCTTTATTTTCCGGTGGGCGGATCCACCCATGGTTTTGTGCATGGGTTTGCACATGATTTTGGGGTATGATGGTTTTTGGCCCCTGGTATTTTTGTAGATTCGGTCAAGGGAACTACGGTTATGTTCTAATCCAGGGTTTATGGATTGGGGTTTATGTATGCTTCGGCATGTATATATATGTGTGTTGTAACACTAAAAGGAATATAATGAAAAATCAAGCTGGTCGTCCCGATTTGGGATCTAGGGGAAAATCTCTGTGTTTATTTGTTTTATGTTTTATGCTCTCGCTACTATTTATTTTCTGTCTTTAAGATTCGTTTGTAGATAATTTATGTACAGGGTTAAAACCTACATGACAAAGACACTTGAAAATGTTCATCCTGATGAGGTTAGAAAGACAGGAACAAGAAGTTCCACCATGAAAAATGGAGGTGATGTAGATTTTTCTGATACACCTCTTGATATGGATGTTTCTTATAATTGTGAATTGAATTTGTTTACAGATTTTGAACCAACCTCCTTCAAAGAAGTTGCTTCTCATGATGAATGGAATGAAGCAATGCAGAAGGAATATGATGCCTTGATAAAGAATGGAACTTGGAAGCTGGTTAATCCTCCATTGGGAAACAAACTAATTGGCTTCAAGTGGGTCTACAAGAAAAAGTACAAAGTTGATGTCTCACTTGACAAGCACAAATCCAGGCTTGTGGAAAATGGTTTTGCACAGAAAGAAGGGGTCGATTATGAGGAGAATTCCCCCCCCCCCCCCCCCCCACAGAAAAATGGGCTATCATCCGAACACTCTTTTCCTTGGCAGCTCAAAATGGTTGGAAAGTCCATCAGATGGATGAAAAACTATTTTATTGAATGGAGATCTAAAGGAGAATGTTTTTATGTCCCAAACAAAAGGATTTTTTGTGAAGGGCCAAGAACACAAAATATGCAAGCTTGTAAAATTCTTGTATGGCCTCAAGAAAGCACCGCGAGCCTGGTATGAGAAGTTAACTGATCATATTTTGAAACTTAACTTCAAACATTATGATCTTGATGATGCAACTTTGTTTGTCAAGAAAGTTGAAAAAATAGTTGTATATCTTGTGGTTTATGTAGATGATCTTTTGATGACAGGGAAAAATGAGAGTTATATTGCATCCATAAAGAAGGAATTGAGGAAACGATTTGAAATGACTGATTTGGGCTATGTTCACTACTATCTTGGTATTGAAGTAAATCAGCATCCCAAGTTTATATTCCTCTCTCAGAAGAAGTACATTGGAGATGTATTGAACAGGTTTGGCATGGATGAGTGTAATCCTTTGATTACTCCAATGGAACATAACTTGAAGCTTACATCCATTGAAGGAAAAGAATTTGAGGATGCAATAAAGTATAGACAACTTGTAGGAAGTCTCAACTACTTGACTACTACCAGACCAAAAATTTCATTTTTCGTTGGAATCCTCTCCAAGTTTATGCAAAATCCTTGTGAGGGACATTGGTATGCTGCGAAAAGAGTTCTAAAGTATTTGAAGGGGGCTCAAGACTTTGGACTCAAGTATACAAAGGTGGGCGAATTCAGCTTGATTGGATACTCTGATTCAGAATTTGATGGAGACAAAGAAACTAGGGTATCTACTTCAAGTTATACTATGAGTCTTGGATCAGGAGTTGTCTCCTGGAGATCATGCAAACAATCAATTCCAACAGATTCCACAACTAAGGAAAAATGTGTGGTAGCTGCTGAAGCAACAAAGGAAATTGTGTGGCTTGGAAAAATTCTAGAAGATTTGCAGATGAAACAAGTGCATTCAACTCCACTCATGATCGACAACACTTCTGCAATAAAGTTGGCCAAGAACCCAAATTTCCATGATCGAATGAAGCACATCAATACAAAATATCATCTGATTCGAAATCATGTTGAGGCCAAGACAATCCATCTACATCATTATTCCACAAATGAGCAGATTGCATACATCTTCACCAAAGAGCTTGGAAGAGAAAAGTTCGAAAGATTCAGAACGATGCTTGGACTCACCAACATCCCTTCAGATTAAGGGGGGGAATGTTGACACCTAATTCCAGGGATTGGGTGAAATTGTAAAATAGTGTAAGTAGAAAATAAGGAGAGGCGGAAGATGAAGAGACACTGGGAGATGAATCCCAAGATTCTCATCGTCCATGTATATTTTGTGTGCACCCTTAATGCAATTCAATTCAATTTTGTTGGAGTTAGCTGCTGGCCTGACAAGTAACAAAAAGAGATCTAACACAACTACATTTTTCTTCAATGTTTTCAGTTCTTTATTTCTGTTGGAGAATATGATGGATGGTTGTGGCATTATGATAGGAATTTTCTTGCTTTAAAATAGTTAATTCGTTGGAGATTATAGCTAACACATTTCTAGTTGACTTATGAATGCCCTCATGTCGACGTGATCCATTCTAAGTTCTTTTATTATTGGATTCTCCTTTTCTACCACACCATTAAGTAAAAAACAAAATCAAATCAAATGAACTCTAGAGAGGAAAAGATAACCACACCAAGAGCACAATGCATTTCTAAATTCATTTACTATTGGATTCTCCAGTTCCACCATGTCGAATAGTGAAAAACAAAGCAAACCAAATAAACACTAGAGAAAAAAAGTTAACCACACCCATAACAACTAAAACTTCTAAAGATTTTATACCTTCATCCTTAGTTATGGAAAGCCTATGGAAAGCCCCTACCACAGAGAATAATCATGTACAAAGTTATTAGAGACCTATTCCAAACCCCAAGTAAGATACCAACTTGTTTCTTTCGTAACTTGAAAACTCCCAACCCCATATACCACTTTGCAATTTAAATTACAATATATTATATGGTTAAAAATATTTAATAATTAAAGTATGAGTTTTTATAAAGACAACATCAATTATATCAAATGAAGTGCTTAATTTTTAGATATATTTTTACTGGTTAGAGGAAATTATTTGACTCAATCAATTTAGTTATTTCTCTATGGATTTGTTTTTTAAATTATATATAGTATATATTTATATGATTGGTTTCCTTTTTGAATATATATAAGAAAGAGACTCAAACTCCTGGTTTGGACTTTTCAAAGAATGACGGTTATGTATAAAAATCTAGAAGCAAATTCTCCAATATATCTTATTATATTTGTTATTTTCTCTAAATAGAAAAGAAGATTGATGTTCAACATTCTTATAAGGTAAATAATTAGTGATTTTATTTTTTAATTAGTGAAATTGAAATTGAAATCAAATTATGTTACATTTTCTAATATTATTTAATGCTAAGTTTTTTTAATTTTTTATTTAATGTAAGGAAATTTTTTTTTTTTTTAGAAATTTGAAAAAATAAATTAAGTTGTTTTAAGTATTATTTTTTGAAAAGTTTTCTGGTTTATTTTCCAATCTAAATTGTCTTGGATGTTCAAGGATTTATTGAAATCACAAGTTTGATGAGTAATATGCACAATTTAAGTGCCCCAGGTTTTTCAGGGTGATGAATCCATATATATAGTCAAAAAACCAGTTTAAATAACATAAATTGAATAGAAATAGAAATAGATATTTTCTTTGAAATCAACAATTGTATATAGGGATATTGAATATAAATAGAAAATTATATGTAAAAGTAAATCAATGTATTAGAAATTGAATAAAAATAAAAAATTGAGAGATACACTAAAATCAATGCATCATGTACACTGAAATGCATGCATTAAAATTGAACAAAAATTGAAATAAAAATATAAATTGATATTGAATAGAAGTAGTAATAGAAAGGAGTACTCTTTAAGTGCTACTTATTGGAGTTTCTAGGTGATTTCTGGCCTAAATCCGCCCAAAAAAATTGAGGCCAAATCTTTAATTGTGTTGTTTAAACTGGTTTTTTCACTGCATATAGGATTCAGCACTCTCAAAAATCCCTGGGGAACTTCCATTGTGAAGAGTTCACATGTCAAACTTGTGATTTCAATTTCAATGAATTCCCCCCGGATTCTAGACAAAATAGACTAGAAAATTTTCCAAAAAATCACACTTAAAGACCACCAGGAAATAGAAATTGACATTGAGATTGAAGTTGGAATTTAATAGAAATTGAAATTTACAGTACATTGAAATCAATGCATTGACATTTTTAATCATTCAACATTATTATCTTATTTCTATTCAACTTATTCATCATATAACTCTTGTAGTATACTTTTGAATAATACACTCAATAAACCAAAGAATTGAGTAAATTTAAAATGATTAGATTTATCTTTCATATATAGATCAAACTAAAGAAAATAGGTTGACAATATTCCTGGATACTTTCGATCAATTGAGGAAAGAGGAAAGTGAGTAAATTTAAAATAACCCAACATACACACATATTATATATACTGATCATCTACAAATTATGTGACCACCCATAACTAAAACCAGCTTTGATCCATTTTAACCATGAATCTATAAACACTAAGAATGATCAAATCTCTCAAAAAAAAATATTTTATCAAATTTACACTCTACCAAAAAAATTACACTTCAAAAAATTTATTTCCTCTCAATACTTAATAAATATAAAATTAAAATAAATTCAAATTAATATGTTTTATCTTTTAATATTTTTAATTTAAATATCTATAATTCTTTATTTCAAGCATAATAAAATAAAATTAATTTTATATTTAATATATTAAAATTAAAATAACCCTATATTAATATAAATATAATATAATATAATTTTTCCAATAAAATTAAATATTCACAATATGATTTTGCTTAAATGTTGTACTCTTATTAGTTAGAATACTCTGATCCTGATCTCTTTATTTAGAATACTTTGTTCCTTCTAAAATTTAATACTCTGCTCCCTTTATTTACAATACTCTGTTCCTGGTTCCATTAATTAAAAATACTTTGTTCTCCTTGAAATTTAAAAGTATACTCTGTTCCTGTTTCCTTTATTCTGATTACAATATGTTCCTGTTTCCTTTATTCTGATTACAATAAGTTCCTGCTCCCTTTATTTAAAATACTTTGTTCCCATTACAACTTAAAAACTAACAGCCTACTTTGTTTACTCTAAAATTAATTAAAAGTGGAGTATTTTCAAAATGATATTGAATAAATATTAATAATAAATCCTTTTTTTTATTTGTATTCTTTTGAATCATTGTAAGGCATATAAAATCAGATTCGTATTCTCTTTTCCTCTCATGTCCATATTTTATTTCAGAACAGACATCATTTGTTCAGCCCTCAGCAATGGATGAATGCAGTCTCAATGATAAACTTGGGAGCAATAAATATGGCTGGTTAAAATCAACTTCATATATTCTATAAAGTTTTTAGAAATAATTATAATTTAGCATAAATTCATTTTTATTTTGTGAAAAATAATTAATTAATTAGAATTAAAATAGCCTGCGCAGAAGATGCATAAGCTATAATTGTGTATTCACAGAAATTCAACACTAACATAAAATTAATCTCACCTCAGACACATTACCATTACAGCCAACTAATTCAACACAAGGTTCTCAACCTCAATCACATTTCAACTCCAATCAACTAATTCAACACAACATAGAATTGATCTCACCTCAGATACATTCAACTACAACCATCCAGGGCTACAGTAGAGAGTTTGTGTTAATCAGCATGAGGTCCTGTGCATCAAAAGCCTCATGTGTCTTCTGATTTCATAACACACATCATCTGTGGGAAATTCATACCTGCAGACAGGGCAAGTATTTCTGGCCTTCAGCCATGGATGAATGCAATCCCAGTGAAAAACATGGGAGCAATGCAAGTAGCTTGCTACACTACAGGCCTCAAAATCATCCCCACATACTGAACATGATGTCTCTCTTTCTTTATGTTTGGACCCAATACCATATACAACTGTGGGAAGACACAAGATACTTGCAACAGAGGCAGGAGGACATGGATTCTCTTTCAAGTAATTATTATCATTATTTCCTAAATTGGACAGCACTCTGTAAAGCCTCTGATATCTCTTAATAATATCAAAATATGAGCTGAGACTGGCTACCTGAGTGTTGGCACCCAACATGAATCCAGGCAGGCAGAAACCCATCTTCAGAATGTTTTCACACAAGTGTTCTCTTATCAACTCTGGCCGAAATCTGAATCTGGGTGACAGAAAATAATCTGTGGGCATTTTACCCACAACGAAATTCTTATAAAGAAGTGGATCCAACCCATGTTTTTTAGCAGCTTCAAGACATTCCTGATCCTGAGATTCGTACAGTATGAGCAACATCAATGCAGCATCTGCATCCCCCCATACTCCATAACCCAATTCAGATTCTTTCTCCATATTCTCATGTCTTTTCACATATAAACTTATTGCCATATTTTCACTGGCATTACCGATAGAATGTAATAGTCCAGAGCACAGAGGCTGTTCATCCCAATCAGAGCTACTGGAATTGAACAACCCATCTGCGTCCATATCCTCCATGAAAGCAGTAATTTTTCTCAACAAACGAAGAGTGACACGCCCAACAAGCAGCTTTTTCTGCTCACTAGAAAGACTGTCAACATACCCAATTATTCTCTGGGCTTCCCCACAGGATTCCAGCATTTTCCAGAGTCTCTCTAACTGTATTTGACACTCGAAGGCCAGAATCTGAGCCAAATTGTGCAATTCATGGCTTCCAATATTCTGTAGACATTGGTGGATCAAGTCGTCTAAATCTCCTGTATGTTCATCCATAGATCGAATCCTCTGCGCCTCTCTGGTAACTTCTCTATTTTCTACATGCATGTCTGCCCGTTTATGGTCCTTCTTATCGAACAACTCCTCGACTACCCATTCTTTCTCAGCAGTAACCGAAAGATAGAGACTTTACATCCTCGGAAATCTGAATCTATAGATTTTAATTAGGAAAAAGTCACCGAAAGATAGAGACTTTACATCCTCGGAAATCTGAATCTATAGATTTTAATTAGGAAAAAGTCATCCATTTTATTGGGCTTGGTGGGCAAGATTTGGATCTGTAGAATTTCCAGATTTGTTCTCCTCAATAAGATTTGTCAGAAATCTTGAACTTTTCGCTTTTCGTAGCACTGAAGTCTGTATTTCGCTTGTCTTGATGTTTCATCGTTACCCTACGATGGATTGGTTGCACATGGGGTTTGTTCCAACCCAGATTTTTAGATAGACTTCCCCAAAACCAATGCCTTCATAATGACATCAGGTTCTTTAGAAAAGGTTTTCCAGCCATCATTGCACGTTGGTGGGGAGATTGCCTCCAACTTGTAAAAGGGCTAAACGACAACTTCCCCTTCCATCTTAACTTACTTTTTAGTTCTGCTTTTTGGCCACCCCTTTAAGTCCATGTCAATAGGTATGGCTATGTGACCGTGAAACCCTTCAACCCAAGAGTCTGTCATATGCAGGAAATCCCACTTTATGTCCTTCCATTTTTAACTTACTTTTAACTCTTTTCTTTGACACAAACTTTTGAAAGTTATCCTTACTTCTTATATTTTCCATTTTGGTTACCATTTCCTTATGTCTCTCTTCTCCGTGACTAACCAAAATTTCCTTAGGTCTCTCTTCTCTCTCACTTCTACTTGCTATGCTTCCAATAGTATTGTAAACTCTAGTTTCTCTCCATTTAAAATTTGGAGAGAAGTTGATCTTTACACAGTTTATCAAGAAATCGAATGCCATCATTATGTGAAGTTACCCCATTCCACTTTATATTAAAAGGCAGTGTCTTTAACTAATCATGCTCTAATAAGTCAATTTATGAGCTTTTAGCATTCCCCTATAGCATTGTAACAATTATTGCTAACAATAATTGTGGAAATATTAGGGGCATTGATCTAAGATAATCTATCTATATTCTTTTGTAGTAGAGGATATTATGTTGATGTTTTTTAATAGGAGGACATGGATCTCATTTTTAAGAGTGGTCCATACTTCATGGACCGAGTGGGGCCTATATCTAAATAGATGAACCCTGGACTTCAATTCATATGTGGGCATGCCTTTCATTGTTCATGTTTGGGTATGTCTCCCTTTGTTGCTCTTCATTGTTGAAATGGGGAGTCCATAGAAAAGATAGTAAACTCATTAGTAATGTCCAATGACAAGTCAAATCCTAAAGGAATATGCACATGCACCTAAACTTGCTTCAAATTGGATCTAGAGATTTAAGGTCCCGTTGAAGTAATAAATCTCTCTTTAGACAATTGTACTCACCTCTTAAAACTAGACTATGAACTGTTATCATTCAAGTGCAAAAAATTCTGCGAATATGGACACTTTACCAAGGTTTGCAAACTAGACATTCTAGCTCAACAACCGTCTATTGCTCAAGATAATGGCCAATAATTATGCAATCTCCCATATCTTAGATCCTATCTCCTTATAGGTCCCAAATCACCATAGAAAACCCTTCTACCTCCACTTATCTACTTTTGAACTATCTATCTTTCGTAATAATCAATGTGTTATTATTTTATGTTCTCTAAGAGGAGCCACACCCTTCAAGCTGGTTATCCAAGAATCCAAAGTTTGGGGGGAGAAAAATGGAGAGTACATAGCGAAGCAGCGATATGCAATGAATTCACAAGAACATGACCTTTCACTGCAATCAAATATATGAAGCTGAGGAGTTGGGTTTTTCTACTTGAATCAATTTTTTTGGGGGTCCTATTGCACGGGAGGATACTTATAGTAGAGAAATTGAAAAGAAGGGGAATATAAGGTCCACATCCATGATCATTTTGTCTTGTATTAGAGGTTACATTACGGCATTTGTTTATGGAATGTAAGTTCTTCCTCAAGGCATGAAACTTAGTTATTCATGGCTTGTGTAAGAGGATTTAGCTTCCAATGTAAGTTAGAGATATGTTCCTCACTTATACAAGGATGTATTCGAGTAATTTTTCCATTAAGAAACTTTTAAAATGAGTGTGAATAATTTTAATTCCCATGTTTTTAAATGGAAAGTGTGGCTTGAAAGAGACAACATTATCTTTTGTCAAGCTAAAATCGCTTAGAAGTATGTGTCATCCAATTAATGGGTCTACTATAATATATAATACACTCTTCAAGAATTGGATTTATATGTTTCTTAAATTTGGAAACAAATGAGTTGTTTTGGATCAAATATCTCCTCGTGGGTAAAGCTCCAACTCTCAAATTTAAAATAATAATAAAAAACACTTTAATATTAGGAATGTTAAATTCGATTAAGAGAAAAATATTCTTAGAAATGTTAACTGACAAGGAAAAACCTCATCCTTTACTTCTACGGAACTTCCAAGGGAAACCTAGGGGTGGCCAGTGTAAGGTAGATCCTTCTAGATCCCAAAGGAAAAGAGGAAAAGGATTTCTCATGGGGGCTAGGAATTGATTCAAATAATGAGGCTAAAGCCTTAGTAGCATTCCAAGGATTGTATCAATCAAAGGTATGTGGAATCAAGCATATCATTAGTATTGGGGATTCTCCACTATCATCCAACTTATCTTCAATATTTTTATCCCCCATTCAATTGGAATAAAATGAATATTCTAGAGAATTCATGACCTTGCAGAGCATTTCAATATTATATCCTATTATCAAGCCTCAGGCCATCTCAACAAAAGGGTAGATCAATCTAGTAACAAGGGGAAACCCTTAAATGAAGGAATGTTAACTCCTCACACCCTTCCCTTGAATATTTTGAAAATACAAATGATGTCAATTATATTGATTTCTTCCTTCCAACTTTCCATGCCCAAAAGAGAATAGGAAAGTCCTTATATATCGTACCATAGTCTATTTCCAAATAGCTTGTCAAACATGGTTTAGGGATATTACAAGATATTTGATACTACCATCATATATAATGGATCGTCGTCCATTTTCATTCATATTCCTATGAAAACCATTCATATGGGCTATAGAAAAAGCATTTAGGCCATCATAAGGTGGTAAAACATGTCATGGGAATAAATTTTGATAGTGAAGATGTGCATTTGTCATTAACAAGGCGTGTATATTCCTCTTCATTGTAAACACGCAATCCCATGAACTTCGTGTGAATTTTCAACTTGAGGCATGCATTTCCCTCGATACATTTTTTCATTTAATTCATAAGGCCAACATCTAATTACCAACACAATGCATGTAATTTTCTTCATAGCGCATGCATTTTTCATCGTGCCCTGTTTTCATGCATTTTTCCCTTTTAGGGTGTACATTTTTCACCATGGGATGTTCATAATTTATCTCAAGGATTAGATTTTTCATAAGCCTATACATTCATAATATCATCATTACCAATTTCACCTTTCAAAATACATTTCCCTCAAGTTGGATTGCATTTTAACAAGGCAATTTTTAACAAAATGACTCTTTATTTTACAAGATAGCATTTAGCCTTTATGCATAGAGATTTTTAGCCTTTGTATAAAGATCCTTATGTCCTTCCAAGTCAATATGAGCAATTATTTTACTTATAGGTTCTAATTAAAGTAGTTTGGTCATATATTGTTAGATATGGCCTAAGAGGAAGGGCCATATAGTATAGTGTAGTAGAAGAAGATGATATTGGAGAAGAAGATGGTAGATATGTTAGAAAAAGAAATAAAATAATTTAAGCTAGATGTAGATGAAAATGGTCTAAACGATGATATTAATGATGCAATTATTGAAAATGACATTGATGATGATGTTGACATGGTCAATTATTTGAACATTGATTATGAACCTCTAACTCGAATTGAACGTGTTTTCACTGATTTTAATCATCAATCATTTTTTATAATCTAGCACAAATTTTTAACCCTCCACCTACTAACCTTGGTAACTTTCTAACCCTCCACCCTCATCCACCATAAGAACAATTTACTTTATCAAAAACCACTACTCATGCCCTACAAGACATCTTTGAGCTACAAGTGTCATATCGTAGCCATTACAAGGTTTAACACGAAAATATGTTTTTGGGGTTCATGCGTCATTTAGGATGACTGGTTAGGAGTTAAGGGTTGAGGGGTTAGGGGTTTTAAGGTTTAGGGACTTTAGCAGTTAGGGGTTGGGGGGGTTAAAGGTTAAAGGGGTTATATATAAGTATAAAACTTAGTATTCCATACAAATATAAATATAAAATATATTACAAACAAACAAAAATAAGCAAAGATAAAGAACAAAGTTCAAACATAAAAACACTCTCATGCCAAAATAAACCCACTCTCAAACCCCTTGACCTTTTCATTTATTAACTCCACCTACCAGTAAGGAGAGTGCACACATGAGAAACCCACTAATATTTTCATTGTATGGACCCCACCTATCAGTACAAAGAGTTTCTAAGGAGGAAACTATTGACATTTGCATTAGATTGACCCCACCTACCTGTAAGGAAAGTGTAGAGAGGAGCAGACCCATCCAAGGAGAGAATGATCCCACCTACTTATCCAAGGAGGGATCAACCCTATAATGTCTTATGCACAATTTTTTGTCATCTTGCTCAAGTTTCAAGGTATATAATTACACTTCACTTGTATGTTTTGATATTAGATATAACTTGAACTATAGGTCAGGAAATTTAGCAAACTCTATACACCTCTTACTAGTGGAAAGCAATTATGAAGTAGGGTTTTTCCTAATGTTGGAGAAGGATACATGTGATCTTTGTGGTTTCGATGCCTAATGAATACCAAAGAAGCTAGATAGGGTGAGATCAACATACTGACACCACCACTCCCCGTCCTTTGACTCTTTGTAAAAAACTCAAAGGTTTGAGGCCAAATCATATTGAAAGTAGTTTTCAACCAAAAACCAGTGACTTTGATTACCTACAAACAAACAAAAAGTTGAGATCTTACAATGAAACGTTAATCTTTCAATTTTATTTTTTCAAGATTTTTTAAGCCTGTGACATTGCATAAAGCAAATTTCATTGAGAAATAGAAGGAATGAAATCCATGTCATCTTCCCTTTCATTATTGCCCATCCCTATTAAGACATCATATGAATTCTATGTTAGATATGGTTTTAGAGAAAGTTGCAAATCATTATCCAAGATCTAAACTTTAGGATTATTCTAAGAGTCCCCTTAATTCAGGTGGATATTTGTGGCCACCCACCTATTCCACTTGGACCCCCAATGTTGTTTTCTATTAGTTTCCTAGTTTTCAGCATAATTTCCTATTTCAGCAATTTTCTATTTTTGGCAATTTTTGGGTCTTGAACTTTCAAAGTCGTTTTGAGGCCCTAAACGGTATTTTTTGAGGAAAAATAAAAAAATGGATCCATGTTTGTCATTGAAAGTTTTTTTCCTCATATATACTTTTCTAATGGGCTATCGTGCATGCCAAGCTAAGATCGTATGCCAAAGTTATGACCGTGGGAAATTGATGTTCCAACTAACCCCATAGGGGCACATACCTTTTGGTGCTTCATATTCTAGGGTTATTTTTTTGTATGTTTAGGATTTCTCATTGTTTATTCATGATAAAAAGACCTCTAAGCCTCATTCTAACACAATTTAGAAGGCATGTAGCCATCACATCTCTTCTAAGAGATAAGTTATCATTGCATGAGATAGTTTTCTTTCATTATACATGTAAAAAATTTTCAACACTTGTTATTTATTAATTGAAATTTAATTTCATTGTATATTTGTGTTTTTGTTTTAAATATGTATTTCATTCCCTTCCCTCATAAATCTGGATCAGTGGTATCAGAGTGATCTTCTCTTCCACTATTTTTTTGTGCATGTCCCCAACGAGGTCAGGTATAAGGGGTTGAGACTCGAACTGATTAAACCCTTGCAAGGTCATCCTCACATACCCTAATGACCTCCAATGGTAGAAGAAAATAAAGATGAGGGAGCAGGAGATCCTATCAATTTTTTTCTCGAAGAATCCCTCAAGTGACAGAGGAACGATATGATGGATAATTTTTCCCAAATCCTTCGGTGAATACCAATCGGTGAAGTATCTTCATTTAGCAGTCACTTTAGAGGTGCCACCCCCTTTAAGGTACAAGTTAATTTTGACATCCCCATATTTGAAGGCCAGATAGACATAGATGCTCTACATAAATGGAGAAATTTGTTGGAGGGATATTTTTCTATCCATAATTTTTCTAATAGAGAAAAGATTACTTTTTCACTCCTTAAGGTTGCCCCCCATGTTAAGGAATGGTGGGAAAATTCCTATGAGAAAATGGATGAGGAGGAATCCTCACTATTTTTAGTCACACCCTCTTGGGACTCTTTTCGAGATGTTATTAAGGAACAATATTTCCTCGTTGGGAGCTATGAAGACAAGTACATAAAATGGACCACACTACAGCAAGAAAGGGACCAAAAAATTCCAAAGTTCATGAATATATTTCATACCCTACACATGAAGTTAGGTATCAAGGAATCTGAGTGACATCTAGTGCTCAACTACCATATTTTTCTTCACAATTACATCCAGGAAGAAATGGAGTTCCTGTACATGTGCTCACTTGGTGCAGCATACCAATATGTTATAAAGATCGAGAAGAAATTTAAACAGAAGAAGAGAGAATTTGAACATGCGAATCTGAAGCAGGGCAAGGGAAGAAATGGAGTTCCAAGGCATATCCTTGCTTGGTGGATCATACCAATATGTTTTCAATATAAAGCATAAATTTAAACAGAAGAATTGATACTTTTCATCTACAAATACAAAGCAGGGCAAGGGCACCCCTAAACTGCAGAATAAAGGATAGATCCAAGGTGGAACAACCCAAGAGAACCCATCGAAGCCGCAAGAAATGAATAAAAATGGGAAGACGAAGAAAGACACATGAACATGGTTTTATTTCCACAAGATCCCTACTCACAACATAAGTGAATTTCATGCAAAGTAGACACTAGTGGCCAAGCTGAAAGCTTTAGATTCAAACGCATGTTCCAACTCTAACCCAAAACCTGACAAATGGAAACAAATCATTGATGCATAACCTAGCACCATTGTTGCCACCACAAAGGTTAAGAAAAGTGGCCTAAATATTTAGAGGAGGGTGAGTGTCACTTCCACTTACAGAAGTGGATGAAGGGTTCTCTGCTACAATTCATTATCGATAGTGGGAGTCAAAATAACCTCATCTCGGTAGAGGTTGTTAAGTGGTTGGGCTTGCCTAAAACACCACACTTGCAGCCATACACCATCAGGTGGTTCCACTAAGGGAAAGATATTTGTGTCAGTCAACAGTTCCTCCTACCCTACAACATTAAGCCCTTCACGGACAAGGTATTGTGTGATGTTTCTCCCCTTTAAGTTTGTGGCATTTTATTAGGCCAACCATACTTGTGGAAGCGTCATGCTATGTATGATTCTAGACCTCATAGTGTTATTATTACTTTGGGAATAAAACTATATAAGATAATAGAGGTAGCCCCACCTACCTCTACTTCTTTGATCTTTACTAAGAAATGTAGTAATATCATCTCCTAGATTACGAAATTTGTTTTCTTCCTGATTTACTCTCAATGTAAGGGGAAGATTGTGGCCACATCCATGGCCTCTAGAAATGGATTCGCGCACAAAAAAATCAAGTGGGTAAGGTCATGGAAGAGTACAAGGACATCTTCTCCTCACCCACAGGGGCACCTTTTCACTATCAGGTCAAGCATTCAGTTGATCTAACCCCTAATGCACCTCTACCTAATGGGCCAATCTACCACCGCTCTCTTCTAGAAAACAAATAAATCAAGCGGTAGATCTAGGAGTTGATACAAAAAGGGCACATCTGACCAATTTTCTCACCTTATAGGAGCGCAATTGTACTCATGCAAAAGAAACACGCATGGACTTGGAGACTCTGCATTGATTATCGGGCACTGAAGAAAATCACAATCAAGAGAAGATACCCGATCCCATGAATTGATAACCTTCTTGACCAACTCAAGGGGGCTAAGTAATTCAATAAGATTGATTTGAAGTTCGGTTATTACCAAGTTCCAATAGAATACATGGATGTATGGAAGACCAACTTCAAGTCCAAGGAGGGTCTCTTTGAGTGGTTGGCCATGTCCTTTGGGCTAAAAAATGCCCTTGCAACTTTTATGAGGCTAATTGATGAACCCTTGTGACCTTTCACCATCACATTTGTGGTTGTATATCTGGATGATATCCTCATCTTCAAAAAGAGTTTGGCAAACCACATGCAACATATTCAACAATTCCTTTAAACCCTGCAACAACCACAAGTTATGTGCTAATTTAGAGAATTACTCCTTTGGCATGGACCAGGTCCAATATCTAGGCTACATAATTGATGATAAAGGTGTGCATGTGGATCCATATAATTTCCAAGTCATTCGGGATTGGTAAGCCATGATGACTCAAACAAAGCTTCACAGCTTCTTGGGTGTTGGTAATTTCTATAAAATATTTGTGTTTGGGTTCTCTCATATCATTTGGACCTTGAGTCAAGTTACTGAGGGTAGAGAAAAATTAAAGTATTTTGGTTTGATTCACAACATAAGGCATTCATTAAACTAAAAACCTACCTTCACTCTACACCAGAACTCACCTTGCCAGACCTACGACAGCCATTTGAGATTCAGACAGATGCCTTTGAGTATGATATTGGTTCAGTACTCACTCAGCAAGGGTATACGACCTATCAAAGTGAGATTATTTCCGATATTGTTCGAAGGTACCTCACATATTATAAGGAAATGTATTTTATTGTGCAGGCCTTCCGACAATGGAAACATTAAATTATAGGGAAAGAGATTATCATCCACCCGGATCACTAGCCTCTTCAATTTATTTAGACATAGGGGAAGTTGCAAAACGATCTCTATCAGAAATGGTCCACATACATGCAAGAATTCCATTTTAACATTAAATATAAGAAGGGTAGCACAAATCACATCATAAACTACCTTAGTCGGCCCCTAATTGTGCCATTGAGCACATTTATTAACTCTTGTGGGAACGATACCTTTGGATGGCCATAGTTATATCTGAATGAGGCATAATTCACTGCCACCTAAAAGATGTTGATGGTTGGAAAGCCAGTTCAAGGATTCCACCTTGAGGATGGAATTTTTTGTTATCTGGGACATCTTTATGTTCCTTCAAGAAAGCGTGCTAATCTGATCTAGGAGGCACATTACAACCTGGTCGCATGACACTTTGGTGTGAAGAAGATAGTGGCCTTATTGTAGAAGTATTTTTATTGGCCAAAAATACAATAGGATGTTGGAAAATATATTAGATCATGCACTGCTTATGCCATCACCAGGACAACCATTAAAAAGAAAGGCTTGTACACTCCTTTGTCTACTAGCTAGCCTTGGGAATCCATCTCCAATGACTATATTCCTAGCCTTAGTTCTACCAATCATGGTGATTGTGTGCTTGTGGTCATTGATATATTTTCTAAAATGGCCATATCAGTTTCCTGTAAGAAGAGTATCGCAACAAAATCCATTTCCAAGCTCTTCTTTGAATGAGTGTTGGTAAATTTTGGAATCCCATATACCTTTCAATAGCATATCAAGTTCCCAAGCACATTTTGATCAAGCCTCTAGTCATTATTAGACACCAAGCTCACAAAGTGAACTACATTCCACCCCCAGGCTAATGGCTAGACAAAGATTGTCAACAGGATGATAGTGCACATATTACGCATGTACAAATCTAAGAATCCACAAACATGGGATGAGAGTCTCCCCTTTGTGAAACACAACTACAACAGAGCTCTCCATAGCTCAACTGACCATGGCCCATTTTTAACCATCATGTTCCACCGATGTTGCAATGCCTCTTGCAACTAGATAGAAAGAATTTTCACATGTTCATCCGAAGATGATAAGGCCATCATGTTTATTGAACACACTCAACACGTTCGCCAAAAAATTCATGATATATTGGATAAATCCAATACTAAGTACAAACAACGTCATGATCAACATCAGGTGCCACATAAGTTCAAGTGGGAAAAAATATTTGGTTGCATTTGTAGAAGGAACGCCTTGTTGGAGCACATCAGAAGCTTCAACCACTCTGATTCTGGCCTTACACCATCACCAAGGCTTTGGGTGGAAATTATTTCGAGCTAAGTATCCCCCATTCTTTGGCTTACACCCAATATTCAATGTGGACCTCCTTCGAACATACTTTCCACCATTTTTGGACACATCATACATTGATGAGTAGCTAGCCCCAAAAGAGCTCAACCCATATTTCCTTGAACAATCCATAACAAATCGGATCACAGAAACATATATTAATAACACTCACCAATAGAGGATCCAATGTATCGGGTTGTAAAATATATCTAGCTCCTACATCAAGGCAAGTGGCTCACCAAGGACCAAGTTCGGCAGAAGTTTCCTCACCCCATGGAGACACTGAACACAATGGGGACTATTACTTCCTAAGGGGAGAGGAATGATCTAGGTGGATATTGATTTCCACCCACCTATTACACTTGGGCACCCAACACTGTTTCTATCAGTTTCCTATTTTTAAGTACAGTTTTCTATTTTTGGAAATTTTTGGGTCCTAAACCTCTGGAGTCATTTTGAAGCCTTAAATGTCATTTTTATAGGAAAAAAGCAATTGAGTCGAAATTTTTTGTCCTCGTATAAAAATTTCTAATGGGATATCATGTGTGTCAAACAAAGATCATATGCCAAAGTTACAACCCAGAGAAGTTGAAATTCCAACTAACCCCATCAGGGACCATAAATTTTGGCATTTCATCACCTAAGGTTAGGTTTTTGGATGTTTGGAGTTTCTCATTGTTTCTTCATGATAAAAATTCCACTGAGCCTTATAGTAACACAATTTATAATGCATGTATCCATCACATATCTTCTTAGTGATAAGCTACCATCACTCGAGCTAGTTTCTTTCATTTTGCATGTAAACAATTTTTAGAAATTTCTATTAATTAATTTTATTTTAGTTTCATTATATCCTTGTGTTTCTATTTTAAATCTATATTTCATTTCATTCCCTCATAAATTTGTATCAGTGTCATTATAAACATATGTTTTTCTTTGTTGTTTTGTGCATGTCCCCAACAAGGTCGGGGTAAAAGAATTTGGGACTTGAACTACTTGAACCCTTGCAAGACCATCATCGTTGACCCCAACGATATCCCATGGTAGAATAAAATAAAGATGAGGGAGTAGGAGATATTATAAATTTTTTGCTCGAAGAATCTCTCAAGTGATAGAGGAATGATGCCCGGGCTCCTACAGTTCACCCACACTTACACTCTTTTTCCTATGATAAATTGCCTTCCCAGTTTTTTCTTTGTCGAATAAAGTTAAATCAATACCCCAAATTTAATTTCAACACTCCATCCTTGTATGGAGGTACTTTCACTAAAGGGTTAGCTCCATGGTAATCCCATTACATGCCTATCAAAATACCTTTCTCAATTTGTTCATTTCACCAGTCACAACAACGCTTCCCAAAACCAAGGAATTCCAATTTATGTTGAGCACTTTCATATACACTCCTCAATTAATTCATTCGAATCGTCGCTCAACTTATGCACATATAAACATGGGTAGATATCATGTCATATATTCAAATTCTCTTCGTGTATGATTGCAGCGCACACCCTTTTGTGACCCATTCGAATACGTTAACGTATATCACATGGCTTACGTTGTATCACAGTCTCCCCCTAAGTATTAAACCTTATAATAAATCACGCCTTCTTGATTTAACCACAGTAACAACAGACACAACCACTTGTGGGCCCCGCAAGCCACGTACCTTGTTATATATCGGGCGGATCCAACGATCCGTATGGCGTCGCGCCTCAACTATTGATCGAACGACGTAGATGGATATCGCGAGGGGTTAAAGACCGAACGTTAGTGCGTGATGTAACAGGTTTTGGAAACCCGCCTCATGCCACGCGTCCTCCAACAAATGTGATCACACTGATTTCATGAAAACCACTTACCGTTCAAAGGCGGTGCGATCAAACCGCTTCCGGATTTTGATCAATATCATAGTTACGCCTTCTCCATCACAAGGTTCCACTCCATCGGATGGTCACACAGCACGCCTTCGATCTCTTCTATTCGCTTTGCCTCCGTTGATTGCCACTATAACCAGCCCCGAACCGTAGCCTGTATAATTAACAATCAACTTCGTTTGATTCGACCAAAGATATCAATGGAACTTCAGAAGGACAGGTTCCTCATTTTCGTAAATGCTAATATATATTAGACTTGCAATCCTTTCAACACAAAGCACATACGAACCAGTAATTTTCAAAGGCATTAAAATTCTCATTCATATAGTGGACACAGGAATTCAACTCGCCCCAACCTCATACACAGAAATTATTCTATCTCAGAATCGATCCTTACAGTGATCGATTCACCTCCCTTTACAAGTCAAATCCTCCAATAACCACAGAAGACTATCAAAGCACCAATTTCAAGTTACTTAACAGTGCTTTGCGCAGGGGTTCCTACTCACAAAACTAGGAACTCTACCCTTACTCTCACGAAGGGTTCGAGCAGTCAAAGCAGGAAAATTCAATTATTTCATAACTCAGAGTTCATAGTTATTCTAGAGCCTCAAACATTCTTCAAATAGATTCGACCAAGAACACATATTATGCACACAGAACTTATGAACAATTTTCCCCACAATATATATATATATATATATATATATATTCATACAGGAATTGGAAGCAATCCTTCATCAACATATATAATGTCATCAATTACCAAAGTATTCGCTTACAAATTCATGGCAGGCCAGATATTTAGTTCGATGGCCATTATCCTCCTACTCTGTTCCTAAAAAAGACTCTCTTTTCTACTCTACAGGCGTTTACATTTTTACAAACACAAATGAGTCGATTCGACTTCTTGATAGAGCCTCTTAACATTCTCTAGTTCCTAATTTTAGGTTTCAAACTGAAACTACTAAAACTGATCCTAAATCTACTCACACCCTTGGCTGTCCCTTCATATTCCTATCTTAACCAATTTTTCATGTTCTCAAATGACTTGAGAACAATTACAATTCCCCTACCATGTTTATTCAAAATACTAATATCTACATGAAACTTTGAAAACATAAGACCCTCCTAGGTCTTATAAAAGTACAAGTATTTCTAGAGCCTAATGCCCCTGCATCA